>OX123189.2:75682351-76330351 GCA_944739405.2 Euclidia mi
AACAAAGTGATTTATAACAAAATAGATTTCCTCTTAAATGTACGGATAAAGCCTATAAGCAATGAATTTGAAAATAAATAAGTTTAAGTAGGTATTGTTGAAAACCGTTACTTCCGAAAACTGAGCCTTTTTAGATAGGTACATTGTGTAGGAATTAGTTTTTATCTCGAAAATAGTTTCTACGAGACTCTAGTACTTTACGCTAACGGCAAAATAAGACTGTAAAATCTTTAGCAAACGTGCCGCATTGTCAGTATAAATGCCAATTTGTTGTAATTTTTTATAATCTCGTGACTTTTTACGAATAACGTTATATAATTTGAGGAAAATACAATCAAACCAGACACAAAAACTGTTGAATGAAAACTTTTGTAACGCAGTGATTAAAGAGATAAACGCTGTTTGTGAGATTTATATCAGTTGAGTAGTTTTAGTGGTATTTGTGTCTTATAAATATATTTTCGGAAGAGTACGACTATTTACAAATATTTCCCAAATTACTTTTATTGTACAGAGCCCATCTATCATCGGTTCCACGTTTTATCACGTGAGTTGTCTTTATGACCAATGTCATTAAAAGTATTATTACATACATACATAGACTCACGCCTGTTTCCCGGAGAGGTAGGCAGAGACTACGGAACGTCATTTGCAACGATCCTGACATACCTCTCTTGCTTCATTCACTCCCATCAAGTTTCTTATGCATGCTCTTCTGTTTAGGGTACTTCTGACCTTTTTTTAGGAAGTCCCCAATCTGGTCCTGTCCTATTCACACTTGCATTATATATCTTCTTTGTCAGTCTTTCGTCATCCATCAAATAACAGATAATTTTGTAGATTCTATAGTTCAACATAGTATAGATCATACAGGTCAAATAGTCAGACCCGAGTATGTATGTACTTAGCTCGGCAGCAATCTGTTTGGTGACATCGCTTGTTAAAGAAAATTGCTGTTCCATTCAAATTACCTGCTATTCTGAAAGCCGGTCTACAGAACTATTTAAGGCGGCGTTGGTGGATAAGTGGTGTTCACCGACTTCAGCACAGGTGGCACTTGCGTTGACAGGTTAGCGATTAATATAATAAGATGGGCTGCGAGTATTACGTCTTTGGCTTCGCTAATATCAGTAGACAGACAATAATTATAATAATTTCAAGCGTATGGTGTGTTAGGTGTAGAAATTATTGATAATAGGTATTTTTTAATGGAACCTGGTTTGAATGCGATTCCTGTAAATAATACAATATCCTAGTAAAAGATTAAAAGCGCAATGTTACTTGATAAATAGAGGTGAAAAGTCTTCAAAAAACTTTTTGACACGAGTTCACACGGGATGTCTGATACAAAATATCAGTCTCAATTAATAGGTACCTACCTACACAAGATGTAGTAACCTATTAGTTCAAAGCATTGTTAATTATATCCGCATGTTTTCCACGCTAAAAAGTATTCTATTCAAATCAAATACAAAAAACACTTCTAAGAAGGAACCATAACTGGGCAGTAATTATTTATGCTCGAATCAAAATAGAAAGGTCCTTGGCAATGATTAGTGCAGTGACATTACGAGGCGTGCGATAAATAAAAGCGCACCGTGCGACAATTGTCTACTACTGAAACCTTGGGAAGCTTTGACCGAGGTCACTCACTCGCCGTTTTAGACGCTGCGGTTTTTGTTTAATAATATTATTTTTATAATGTTAGCAATTTTTTCCTTGAAATGGAAGTGGGTGTTTATTGCTTTATACTGAAGGAAGTGAAGGAACAAGGAAAAGAGGGATTATATGAAGGTAGTGCTGATGAATACAATGTGCATTGTTGCTTTTTAACACAGGAAAACGCTCACACAAGTTTCTGTAAGTATTAAAATGAAATATAGGTAGGCATAAAATTTTAATGTTTATCCTGTATCAGGTTTCTATTGCAAAAAAATATTTGTAGCTTAGGTAGTCCTCGACAATAAAAAGGTCTTATTCATTAATATAGGACGCAGCATATTATGATGCACTATTATATTAATAATGTTATCTGAAACATGTCTAAGTTTCTCTGATAGGTGATACATACATATGTCGGATCTAGTCGATACGGTAATTAATAGTGATCTCGGAAACTGTACAGCAGCCTCATCGAGCTGGGTTCCGTAAAAGCTATCGCACAACACCTAACTACTCGCCCACGTACTGTCTGAATTGTCAGAAGAACAGTCCAAAATCCTGCTACATCTGGGGGCACGGCAGTGCCCCCACCAAGTCGAGCATAAAAGCGGCACGGCCGTACCATCCTTTTCTCGAAGCAATAGGGTATTTGACTAAAAAAATCTAATTAGTCCGTCAGTTAGATTATCGAAAAATATTGGACACGTATATTTTCTTTAGTCACGTAAACAAAAAATGAAGACTACAAACTTCGCTGAAAACTCGTGTGACGTCACTTGCCAGTACACTTTTTACTGGCAAGTGACATTACAAGCCCCCACTCTTAGACGTTTCTCCATCTTTATTGCGGTTTATCTTCGTAATTTTTTACTGATTTGATAAAACAAAAAATACGTATCCAATATTTTTCGATAATCTAACTGACGGACTAATTCGATTTTTTTAGTCAAATACCCTATTCAGGCCATTTGCGACCCCCTATAACTTCGTTGTGGATAAAACTAAGAGCCTGATTGTTTAGTAACCATGCAGGCATTGTATAAAGATAGTGTATTTCAAATTTCATTCAATTTGAACCAGTAGTTTAAGAATTATAACGAGTCAAAATTCTTAATTTTGTCACTCACTGACCGATCATCAAAAGTCTAAGGCACTTCTAGCAAACATAGAAGCTTCAAATTTAGGAAACAATTAGTGTTTAGTGTATGAACCAAGGAAAAACTAAAATATATTTCAATTTCGGTCCAGTTTTCGAGATACATCAACGGCATAAATGAATTTGTAATCCCATATAAATATATAGGATTACAAAATTACATTTGCAGTTAGAGCTTTAATTAACAGAATTCGTTGTTGGTGTACAAGAAGTACAAGGTACCGGAAAGGACAAAAGTAAGACTATTTACAAAAAGAAATGAGATCCTATAAAAACAATACTTGTCAAAAATACCAAGTCTCGCGACCGTAAAAGTTGTGAGATTCATGTAATACCAAGTCGGTTAATTAAAAATCGTGAATGTTTTAAATAAATATATTGACTTGGCAATCGCATAAAACAATTTAATTTATATAATATACGTATTACTTATGAGATATATTGTGTTTTCATGCGATGGCCGAGTCAATATATTTAATTAAAACATTCACGATTTTTAATTAACCGACTTGGTATTACATGGATCTCACAACTTGTTACGGTCGCGAGACTTGGTAGTTTTGACAAGTATTGTTTTTATGGGATTATATTTTATAGGCTGCCTCTTCAATTTCGGTGACACGTCTAGTGCGAAACCAGGACGTAGGTTCCGTTCACACCGTGCAGTCAGGTCGAGACGACGCCCGCCGGACCGGAACGACACTCGATACGGTTGCCGCTCGGGTTACAGATAACCAACATATTTTTACACCCCGACACAAAACCTGCATACAACAATCACCCTTATTAAGCTTACAGTAAAGTCTATTTATCTCTACTGAAATGAGATTTCAGATCTCATAGGCGTAAGATAGTATTGGCGTCGCGCCAGAACTCTTTTGCCTTGATAATCTGAAGTGTGGTCGATAGTTGACAATGAATTGCGGTCTGCGATTTGAGTACTAGATTTTAATATTGCAAAAAGGTTTTTGAACTTTTGAAGCAATGTCAGTGTATTCATGCGATTACCAAAACAACATTACGTAGCACTTTTATTATTAACTCATGAAAAGGTGACAGAAGACAATGTTTTTCGATGTAGCGCGAAAATATGTGCAGCATACAAATATTAAATTCAAGATATCATTAATCATGACAAAAGCATAATCTATCTAAGGCATGAATGAAATTCACGGTGTCGACAATAATTACAAAAACATAATCTATCTATTTAAATATTTTTGACGAGTTTCAATGAATAACAAAAACTCAATAACAAAAAAAAAACCGGCCAAGTGCGTGTCGGAACACGCGCAATGTAGGGCTCGGTAGTTGCCCATAATGACTTGCTGCAAATGTACAACAAATCCGACTGTTTATTTTGCTGAATAAATAATTTTAATAACACTATTATAAGAACCTAAGTTTTGTTTAGAAAAAATACTAGGTATGTATCCAGTTATGTATAAATTGTAAATATAAAATGTGGTTTCCAAGATATACCACTACTATACATACGTAGTACCGCAGTACATTACATACCAAAGTACCTACGTATATCTTTAAGATTAAGCCAGTGCTCCCAATGTAAACTCACAGAAATAGGTATTTATAAGTTAACCGACGATTACTCGTAAACTAGTGATATCTACTTAGCCGTGTTAGTTTTCCTTTTAAATTCGTTATATGTACTATATTTGCGATTTTTTTCACCTCTTCCAAATTAATAGTTTAGCCGGCAGACACTTGAGTCTAACAATTTTTTTCACTTCATAGCTTGATATTTGACAAGCCAATCACTTGATCGAAAAATGATTCGAGCAAACTAATAATATTTTTTTAAAACCTATCCAATGATACCCCACATGATGGGGTACTCAACCAAAAAAAATTTCAACCCCAAACATATGTAGGGGAGATACCATTAAAAAAAATATTTTCCTAAATTTATTCTACAGTTTTGTTGCAATATCTTATGTCTATATTCATGTGAAATATCAGCTTTCTAGCACCAGGCGTCTTTTAGCTAGGCTGGGGACGGACAGACGGACAGACATGACGAAACTATAAGGGTTCCTTGTGGACTACGGCACCCTAAAAAATCGTTAAAGATATTAGAAATCACTTGGCTTCGAAATACCTACTTTTGAAACAAAAAGTACTTGCATACAATCAGTATGCATCGTTTAATATTTGTAAGATTTTTTTCGGTCCCGGATGTCATGAAGATCTTTGACAATTGTTACAGGGCGCCAGTACCTTCTAAAATAAACTGACACTAGTCTAAAAGATGGAATATCGCTATCCCTTCGGGTTGCGGAGGTCACACAGGCAGTCACTCCGTGGAAAAGCTAATATTCAGCCAAATCTGGGGCGCGATTCAGAATCGTTCGATATCTCATTTGACTTTCGATTCCGTTAATTGTCGAACGGGCTACCTCATTTTTTGTCAAAACTATCGCAATTTCTATCAATTTTATGCATTCAGTATGAAGTAAATTAATAAATAAACCGAATTCAATGAATATTTGTTCAAAATATCTCTGATAGGCGGCTGAAAGACGAGGACAATAATTTGACATATCGTACGATTACTTGTCGTGACATTCTGAATCGCCCTGCTGGTTAGACTAGTAAACGGACCCCAGATTGAAACTGGGATAGCGCTAAGAGGAGGACCAACACAAATTAGAGTTGGTGGATAGAGCTGGTACCAAAATAAAATATTATGTAAATGCAACACCCCACTGTAATAAACGAAAACTATTCAGTTTTTCTAGAAAAGAAGACAATACCTTCCTTTTCAAATAATAGTACCCTAAACAGAAGATGAGAAACTTGATGGAAGTGAATGAAGCAAGAGAGGTATGCCAGGATCGTTGCAAATAGCGTTCCGTAATCTCTGCCTACCCCTCCGGGAAACAGGCGTGAATCTATGTATGTATGTATGTTCAAATAATAACGCGATTAAGACCCGTTGTTTAAATGAGGGTATGTGAACAAATCCTGAAAGTTTAGTATTTATTCAGTTTTCATTTCAAATATGATTACCAGGCTTTTCTGCAATTACAGCAATCAGCCACAGTCCGCAACCACCAAATTAGTTACTTCATTTCATTACCGCAACCAGATTGAGTTGTAACAGATAACATGATCCCAGCTTATTATTAGCCGTTACCGTAGCCAAATTTTGGGAACAGAAAATCTGAACCAATGACACGATGAAGAAGAAGAAGCTTATTATAGCGGCTCGGTCCATTCCCACGAGCTGTACTGATTCAAACGGTAATCACTTAGTTATCGCCATCAGACGGACTACTGAATGGACCGTTTATAATGTAAACACCTTTGTCTTCACGCTCGCTAAACTGTGCGAGAACTGGGGATGACTTAGATTTAGTTGTGATCTTTAATGTGCTGAGTGAAAGAACTACGTTAAGAATACCGTCTTCTTCAGTGGTTTGTTGTCAAAATAGAACTTCAAACCAAATTGTGTAGAATGAACTCACTTACTATACGAAACTACAAGTATTTTACTACCTATATTTGTCTTTAAAAACATGAAAAACAACAAATCGTTGTTTATTATATCTGTGGTATGGATGATGCTCGCAGCTCCGCCATTTTAATTAAAAACCTTTTCTGCCCGATCCTCTGAGAATTTCTGGTAGGTAATAATCCTTCTTAGTGCATCCCTTTATCCCCGGTCCCAAAGGAATATACATGCCAAATTTCATGGGCCTAGTAGTTTTGGTTTTGCTTTGTCTGTCAGTTAGTCAGTAAGGCAACAATTTTATATATGTATACAGATTTTTGCATGTTTTACACTGTACCTAACAGGATGCGATTAAGGCAATGCTAAAAGTAGATAATTATATTACGATAAATGATTTTGAGAATTTACGGGTGCAATGTACGATTTGTTTTGAGTTTTGTATAAGCATATTTTGCCATTTGTTTCCAGTTTGAATTTACTTTGTGTTTTAGTTGTAAGGTCGGAAGGGCACGTTGTAGTAGACATGTTTAAAAAAAATTAAGGCCTTCTTTAAAAAAACAATTTCTAGATAAACTTTTTGAATACGTTTATTATAATAGTCTACTCGTGACCGAACAAACGATTAAAGATAAGCACGTGACATTTCAAACTTGTGGAAATCCTGAGAGAAAGGTTCATACATCTATAATACTTCAGCGCTATACCTACATACATGTATCACTATAGATACAGTCACGATTTAGAAATATGCACTTCATATCAAGTGAAATTTGTATGATGAATGGCAACATGCGATACAGACCACCCGCGTAGCTGCACAAGTCATTTGTCACTTGAAAATCGATGCAATCATTCTTTCACACGTCATCGTAACTACAGCCTTTATTTCCAGTACTTTTAGAGCGATTTTTCTTTAATTTCTAGTTCACCAACTGCACTTATAATTATGTATCAAAGTCATAACAAACATTGTCTATTAAATGGAATTGAAGAGATCGAATTAAAGTTAGGAAATTCGATTCCATTGACACCATGTATGACCGCGCCAAATACGTTTGTCATTATGTATGTTTGCAAGTATTTGCACTTTGAGGAATTGATATTCGTCTAACACTGACGGTTCATTATAGGGACCTGACTTATTTCTAAACACATGTTATTATGATACTCATATTTTTTTTACTTTATGATATCATGAAAGTGGCTACTCGCAGTTAATAGTTTCCTCTTTTGGGCATATATATACTCATGACTGACTGAAAGATCGGTCATCATGGAGTTAATTTCATTATCATCATCATCATCCTAGCGCTGTCCCGGTTGCGTTCCAAAACCTACGCCTTGGAGCCCGGAGTCCGCTTTCCGGCTGTATCTCCTCCACTTCGCACAGTCTCCAGCATCCCTGGTGGTTAGTCGATTCTTTATTGGTCTTCCCCGTTTACCGGGGCCCGGCGGAGGTAGCATGGCAAGACATTTGTTACCCACGTAAGATGCAGGTTGAGTCAATGTGATAGATAATAATAATAAAAGAAGAAAATTTTTACAATAGTCCATTCCGAAATTTGAGAAGGCTATACATAATAGCATAGTAACTTTTCTCTATGCATGATAGGTACTAGGGGATCCGAGGAAGAATGACATATTTTATAGCAATACGAGTCAAGAAATTTCACCATGATCTAAGCTAAATTGTATAAATACTATGTGGATAGTGATGTCCCGATTGTTACGTAACTACTCAATAAATAAATATGTAAATAATTATAGATAAGAAAATATATTGCGTATGGCTTAGCCAATATTGCCAGGTAAGACTTTATTTACTTATTATAAAATAAATGAGAAGTCTTTAGTACCTGATACCGCAAACATGAAGTGTATAGAGAACGCAAAGATAATCGGAATGGGTGAAAATAACTAGATCAACTTAACAGTTTATACCTGTCTACACAGGAAGAAAAAAGACAACCTCATGTCTGCAGTAGGATTAATACTTACGGTTGGTATTAAATTTGTAAAACTCATAAGTACGATGTTGTAATGTATAAAAGTGTTCAATATTGTGTTTAAATTAATCGTAGTTTAGTCCGGATGTCTTATTACTATTCTCAAAATACCAAGTTCCAAACAATGCATTGATACTCTGTATTTTGAGAATAGCAATAGAACATCCTGGCAATAAAGAAAAAATAACTATGAGCCTCATCCAAAAACTCAGGGTCACTCAGAGGGCGATGGAGAGAGCTATGCTCGGAGTTTCCCTGCGAGATCGCTCGGAAATGTAGAGATCCGCAGGAGAACCAAAGTCACCGACATAGCTCTCCGAATAGCCAGGCTGAAGTGGCAATGGGCAGGGTACATATCGCGAAGAACGGGGCAGGCGGGTTCTGGAGTGGCGACCACGTACCGGGCGACGCAGCAGGGGTAGGCCTCCCGCAAGGCGGACCGATCGCGGGAAGCGGTTGGATGCGGGCGGCTCAAAATCGGTCAGTGTGGAGTCGGTCAGTGTGGCCAAGAGCCTTGGGGGAGGCCTATGTCCAGCGGTGGACGTCTCTAGGCTGATATGATGATGATGAGAGACATTTTAAATCTTGGGTATTTGAACTTCTAAAATCGGAATCTGATTAGTTTGTTTGGTGTGTATTTTTTTTAGGAAAACACCGAAGAGCTGCGATAGTCTAATGGTGAGACCGACACTCCTCTACACCGGGATCTCTGGGTCAAAGCCACGGCGCGAACCACTGAATTTTCGAAGTTAAGTCACAGAATAAATAGTACCTATGTGCTTATTCATTTTATCGCTTTTGAAACGGTGGAGGAAAACATAGTGAGCAAAGCATGTTAGAGAATTCTACATAATGTTCTCGAAACTGCTTGCAAGACATGTGAAGTCTACCAACGTACTCTTGGTCAGCATAGGGAATTACGGCCTTATCCATCTTACAGTGACAAGAAACCCAAGCCCTCCAATGGGTTAGTTTACAGACTACATCATGTGTGATTGACTTATTGTTGTTAGGTGCCTGGATGTCTCTTGTGTAGGATGACTTTTAAAAAAAAGGTTGTACTATTTGTTGTACTTGTACATTTTTCCTAGAGCGGAAGTTACCTTTAAAATTTAAAATATATGTGTATAAATATTATCTGTATATATAAAATCCTTGCCTTACTGACTGACTGACAGACAAGCTACAGCCTAAACTATTAGACGCAGGAAGCTGAAATTTGGCATGTGTGTTCCTTGAGGACCGTAGGGGTGCACTAAGAAGGGATTTCCCGAAATGCCCACGGGATCGGCCAAAACGGGTAAATTTAAAAAAAAATGCTGGCGTAGCTGCTGGTGTCCTCTAGTTTAATTATATAATTAAAATCGGTTTTAAGAAATTCGGCAACAGATTTTAAACTACCACGGAATCAGGCAAATCAGGCAAAACGGGTAAAATGTGCAGGCGTAGCTGCGGGCGTCTACTAGTTTTCTATAAATATAAAATACTTATTATAAATTTATTTTTCTTTAAGACCTAGATTTATAAAACCTATTTGTACAAACAGTAAAACACGTAGCAACCTTGCAATACGATCAGGAAACACTTGGACAACGTTCACAGACCACCAGAACAAACTGCTTGGACAATTTACCGTGAAAGTCGTTATATAAATCGATTTTAAAATGACCGCGGCCGCGGTTTAATCAAAACATGAAGCGATTACATCCATCAGCAATGTTCATTCGTTAATAAATAATTATATTCATTTATCAATGTATATTTAATCTGCATTATGATTGATAAGTACTTTTTAAATCACCAAGTGGAAGTTTTGGTAAGAGAATGATCCGTGGACATGTATCGTAGAGATGAAATGAACCAGCTTTGGTTTATTGACATGTACCTACTTCACAGTTTTGACGAATAGGCCACATGTAAGATAAATCGGTCGGTGGATTTCGCAATTTATTGATAAAAAATACTTATTCAGCTCGCTTTTGACTTTATGTATGTAGAAGTTAGAGTTAGTTTTCATAGTTTTTCTTAGAACTTCTCTATCGCCAAATTCTTTTAATCACGTATAGAATTAAGTATGTATAAGTTTGCCGAAGGGTGCATAGGGTTCCCACCAAGAACTTAGGGTCCCAAGCCAACCTCACCTGCAAGTGGTGCACCTGCCGATCAACGGACGAGGCTCTGGCAAACAAAATATCCCGATAAGCGGCAATAGGCTCGCCACCTATTACGTGGGATCAAAACACTTGCGAAAAGTGGGCGTTAATATGCTACCCCTTCGGGGAAACAGGCGTGAGTCTATGTATGTATGTATGTATGAAATTAGCCGAGTATTACTAATCAATTGGTAAGGCAGCATTAGTAATTAGCTAATTAGCGAATTTATTACAACATTTTTCACAGGATAACACAGCATGCAGAAAAAGCAATATATTTTCTTTAAATATCTTACGTAAACTGAGCTGTTTAATTAATTATAATTATCACAATTACCTACAGTAGATGCGAAGTGAATTCATTTCAGGTGGGTGGTATTTATAAAATCATTTATCGACGCACACCGGTGCCGAGAGCGTTCACTTTTCCTATGTGATGCAATACCGGCGATGTAGGCTCGTGTCGTATGTGAAGCTATATGTATAATTGGCAAAGCAACGCGATATATGAAAAGATAATCAATGAATGAATTATTATGAATTGGCCTGTGCCAGGAGGAGCTCTTTCTAAGATGTTTATATAGCCGGTGCCGACGAACGTGAACAACTGTCATGAATACCTTAGAAAACGTTGGCAGGAGTCGGCAGATACCTTTGAATATACGGACACTAGTCTAAGTCATGGAATACTCAAACATTTCAGTAGCAGAGGTCAAAGGCGGTCACTCTCTGGATAACCTAATATCTTGTCACTTCTAGTTAGGTTAAAAGGCGGAGCTCGGGCTCCAATGCGAAAGTCTCGGTTGCGATTGGAACAAAGGTAGGATGATGATGGTGAAAATAGTTTATCTTATTAATCTCCTGAATGGAACTTGTACCATTTAACGTCCATTAGATAGGCACTTCATGAATGACTCCTTGAAGCTGAGACAGGATTTCCTTGGAAATCAATAATTAAATGATTTGTCTTATGCTATACCTACCTATGCCTGGAATCTGTCCTAGATTCCAAGCAGTTTTCGTGCACAAAGTTCAAATTCTACCTCTAATATCTATAGCATATCTAGTACTGTTAGTCAGTCGTGCGTTGAGCAAGCACCCGGCCCATTTCACATGAGCTGACTTGATAAACGCTGTGCGCACGACCGTCAAAGCTTATCGCTTTCAATACTATCAGTTTCATTATTCACACTGTGTACACTTGAATTATGCGTTTTACTACATTTTTGGCTGCCATTGGAGCAACTATTTTATGGCCGTATAAATGACATTGAAATGAAACGCAGTTTACGGATTTTCTGCGGTTTATTTGCGTTTTACACTTTCTTTTGTATTCTGAATGGTCTTTACTGAAATTTTATATTGATAGTTACACTTTTAGTTTCGAAGAATTGGTATTCTCTACCTTGATTGGACCCAATCTGTTTATTACGAACAAGTACCCGAATCTAGTTGAATCGTGGATATAACTGTTCCAAAATAAGCTACAGATATAATTAAAAGTTTTTGTTTTTTCTTAGATAAGTAAACAATTGAAAATATTCGGAACTGACTAGTAGCACTTTTCAGCGATACAATACAATTATGTGTGACATCGATGGCAAATGTGCCGTCACAATTTGAGATCTCATTTAGTACTCGACCCCACGTGAACAATAATTATCAACGTTACAGCAACTGCAACACAACTTATCAGTAGTGTAGATTTAAATAAACCTTCATAAATATAATGTCAAACTTATACCACCCTCCATCATCGACCTTGTTTATAATAAATCCCACTGCTGGGCACAGGCCTCTTCTCGTTATGGGAAGGGTTAGGACATTGTCAACCACGATGGCTACACATTATTTATTTTTGGCAAACTTTCAGATAATATGTATGTTTCCTCACGACAGTTAACAATTTATCTTAAAACGCAATAAATACAAAAAATACTAGGTAAATAAATAATAACTAGAACATTTTCCTTAAACATAAACGAATCTTGTACACCATAAGCGATCTATGTCACGAGTTTCTTATCTCCAAACAGAGACGAAATTACAATTATTATAATCTATTGTAACGCCGCCACTCCGCGATCATTCGATATGACTTTTTGTAATAGAACAAAAACTCCTCTTATTACGGTACTCAAAACTGTCACGTAACAGCTCCACCAAATTTGAAAAGACAGCATACATTGCTGCACACCTAAGCCGGCATCTGAAATATTTGTAAACTAAAACGGCATTGTAGGCGTAAGTAATCGTTTGAGTTGTAAGGCAGTTCGTTTTTGTTGCTGCAATGGCTGTCTACCAGCAGTCTAGTCGGCACAGAGTCAATGACAGGCCTACTTTCTCAGACGATCCGCGTCATGTAATTTTTTGGCCGTTACACTAACTGGACAATGTGATTGTTATTATAGAACGGACACTACAATTACTATTAAAAACCTCTGGGTTAATTATGTTTCGAAGAAATGCTCCAGTTTCTTACGTGTGGCCATTTTGATGTGCCTAGTCGATTTACATGTGCGTATAAATCAACTAGTAACCTCGTTGTACAGGCTTTCGCTGTTCGCTTTATCTGCGGTATATTGAGCTATTGTTTCATGACTTGGAATAGACGTGTCTTACTTAAATTGAATTTTGCACTCTCAAGAGAGCAAAATGCGGGCTAACGTATACGTCGTGTTGCTATTATATGCATTGATTTTAGTAATATTATAAGAGACGATAAAGTGTTGTGTCATTCGATAATTTATTGTAATCTGAAGTTATCAATGACATGTACGTTTGTCTCTCTTAGTTCGTAAAAACTGGAGTATGTTGACTAAACTTTATACCTACTAGCTTTGCGTTGATTTACCTGCCGATAATTTATTCCTTAATTATTCATTTTCTTTCTGGTCCGCTGCTAATGGTCGTGGCGTGATATTATACACAGAGAAAAATGAATCAGTTCTTACATTATTAAATAGAACTTTAATCTTTACAAAATGTGGGGAACAGCTGATTTCTGTTGCAAATTGGCAATTTCCCAGAATGAAGTTGGTTCATAATAACATTAATAACTCACACGATTATCCTTAAGAGGTCTGCACAGATAGCACAATACTAAAAATAACCGTGTATAAGTTGTTATAAAGCTTTTATTTGATTGTAGTTTATAATACTCTCTTCCATACATTCGCAGCAGACATTGTGGCACGGAGTGACTTAAATGACATTGTATTGTTACGAAACCTGTTGCACTTTATATCGGCGACGCGTGATGGATGTTATAGCATCTGATATACTTGTTTCTTTATTGCGTTTTTATTTTCTTGTGTTTTTAGTACAGATATGATTATGTCTAGTCAGCTTCTTGGATCAACTGTTTACTGATATTCTGATTTGTAGCAGAATCGAGGTAGGTACATGTACCAAGTTTAGGATTCAATTGCTAGTTCAAAAAATTGCATGTGATTTCAAAAAAAATATTTAGGTGTCTTTTTAAACTCCGACCGATCAACATCATGATTCATCATGTTTTGAACTATTTGTGGTGCTTGATATACCATTTTAAACTGTATTTAAGGTACAAAGTTCAGCGAATCCCAGATCCAAATATCGCAACCAGGGTAGCGCTAGAATAATGATAATGATCATGGCTAAAAAAACTTAATTAATTTGTATAAGTCAATGACTTAGAAAGATTAATCTAGAAACTTAGGCACAGTGCAGATTCGCTAATCAATTGGTCATTACGAGAACTCACAAGAAACTCACGGTCAAACTTTTTATGAGTCATTTTTCTGGAAGTATTTATTTTTATAAACAGGCTTTGTAAGTTCTATTAAGGACTTTAATTATACAAGGTGCTAACAGGAAAACAATTAGGTAGATGTATGATGGTATGCTTCAATCAATTGTACGTCATCGTGACTTGCTAAAACGTACATGTTGTTTTTTCTCTACATAGTTTAACTTTGCACAGTTGGCAACTTTTGTTGATATGAATATTCTGGCTCGCATGGCGGCGGTTAAGAAGTCGCCTCACAGTTCAGGACTGCGTCGAGTGTTGTTGGTTCGATCCTCATACGACACATCAGTGTGATCCACAACAGTTCTTTTTAGTCTATGTGTACTGTGTGTCCGTTGACGTTTGTAAAATCTCCTGAGACACATTTATTCCTAGTGCGGGAGTGGCCCCTATAAAGAAAATTCTACGCCTCGAATTGCTGTAAAAACATATCATTCATCGTCATCTTCATCAGCCCTTTAGGGCTCATTCAGACAGAGAGCGGTCACGCGGTCAGGCGTTCAAGCGGTCAGTTTTGCGTTCTTTGTGTTATATTACGTTACATAGACCGCGTGACCGCTCTCTGTCTGATAGGACCTATGTAACGTAATTCAACACAAAGAACGCAAAACTGAACGCTTGAACGCTTGACCGCGTGACCGCTCTCTGTCTGATTGAGCCCTTATACTGTCCCACTGCTGGGCGTGGGCTTTTTCTCACTATGAGAAGGGTAAGGCCATAGTCCACCACGCTGGCCAAATGCGGGTTGGTAGATAAAAAAACATATAATTTAAACTATTTCTGAACGTTAAATGCTGCAGATTTAATTTTAGTTTAAAGTAGATCTAGCTTTTAGAAGCAGATCTAGTAATTGCTGTGTTGCAATATTTATTTTATACCTAGTTCTAATTATTCAGAAATGTGGAATCGTGTGACTGTCATAATTATAACTTAAAATGTTATTACAGCTAATTAATTGCTTGTTTTAACATAAAGTTTATGATTGGACAACAAGTTTTTATAGACATATCTTTTCATTTTGCTATATACCTTCTAATTGGTCTTAACTTATTTACAAGTAAATTTATGCGTTTAAACCTTTACCTAAATTTAAAAATAAATATATTTTATATACTCTTGTTAACCAGGCAGGTGTTTAGGCGTCGTAGTATACCTCCGGATTACTGTCATTGGGTAACGTGCCCAAAAGGCTGGCAGCATTGCCACGCTGTATGACATACTGATTCTTTGGGCAAAGAATATGCCTCCCTCTGGTCACGAGAGACGTCAATCTGAGTGTGAGTCTCGAGATATTCTTATATTATTTTTCAAGGTAGTAGAGCCTTGCTGATTTCAGCATGAATGGGCCGGCTCGACCGGGGAAGTACTACCCTCTCACAGAAAATCGACGTTAAGTAACAGAACCTAAACTGTTGCGTTTCGTTCGGTGAGTGAGAGTGCCAGAGGCCCTATCCCCTATCCCTTCTCCCTGATCCCACTCCTCATCCTACAAGGGAACGCACTTGTGACTCCTGTGGTGTTGCTTGTGTCCATGGGCGGCGGTAATTGCTTACCATCAGGCAATCCGTCTGCTCGTTTGCCGACTATTACCATAAAAAAAGATATATCGATGAAAAACAAGTAGAATTATTATTAAATTATATATTTTCATCACCATCGCTAATTCAAATCGACAGTTTTGCCGGGCGAACTGTTCCTTACCTAGTTAAGGTAAATATAGCTAAAATATAAATTAATTATAAATAATTACGATAAATAATATTTTCCGCTGAAAGATTGAGGAAATAGTTTTAATTTATAGTGCTACTAATCTAGGCTTTACAATTATATAGTAAATGTCTATGCTGTAAAATAACTCAACACTAAGCCGTACACTAAGTAGTAAAAGAAGGTCGTATTTCTAAGTTCTGCAATGCAAGTATTTTTTTACTCCTTTACTGAGTAAGTTTTACAAGTGCAAATATCAACACATGAAAAATGCTGTGCATATCTGACAGTTTGTTTGCATTCTGTCTAGTAACTATTTAGTATGTCATTACATAATTATGTTACGGGCAACGTGACTAACAGGAACGTAGCCGAGTATTATGAATAGTTCCCGAGAGCATCGGGCTCATAGAAATTTATATAAGAGTCATCATTATCATCAGCCTTTAATAGTCCACTGCTGGACTAGTCCTCTCCTTTGAAAGGAGGAATTGGCCTACTATACCACGCTGGCCAAACAGGTTGGTATAGGGTTTGTATCAAGTTTTCCTTCTCCTACAGTGCTGTTCTCTGCATAATATGGTCCCGCTGTCGGCTCTTACGACACCCATGGGATGATAGGGGGTGGTGACATTCCGTATTCTTAATCAGTCACCACACGGACTTAAGAGTACTACAGAATAATTACTATATCTATGGTCGGGCTATTTGATAAATTTTAGTATTTTAATTACTTAGACCGGTCCAAATTATAATGCCCGACAGCCCGTGGTCTATTTAAAAAAATAAACGTAAGCCCGTCAGGTCAGGTGAGACTGTAACTCAAGTAAATACGTTATGTTAGGTTCTCTTGTGAACCCTTGATCCGAAATAGGAGCCCTGTGAAGCAGGGCTCTGTAAACATAGTGTTTCTTTACCAGTAAGATTTACCAGTAAATCCTAGGCCTCCTATTTTTGGATTTGTTCACACCTTCATTTCACGTGTCTTATTATTTGGCCCAAAGCGTATTTGCCCTTATTCATACTGACCGGGAAAAGAAATTAGTCATGAAATTTTAATCAAATTGCCCATGTGACTTGGCCATTCTGTATACAGGCCGATCACTTTTATAGGGACCAGACTTCTCAAGTTGCCCGTAACACATAACACATACATTATTAATTCTTGCTAGGATCGTGGCGAAGAATGCTTATCGCGATTCACGTAGATATCGAATGACTTTAAGGCAGAGTCACATGTCTACACTCTGTCTGCCCCAAGATGAGGATAATTAGCCCAAAATTTAAGTTTCCACCGTAAAGGCAAAATAAAATATTGTGAAATGACTTACATGCAAGTCCAAAAGATATTGTCATATATAGGATCGATTGATTCCTTCCTATTTATCGAATAATGTGATCATGGATGTTGACATAATTATATTTACATATATGCCTGGCGGTTCGTAAACAGAAATTAGTATGTAGCTAAACAACATTTACATATGAACATGTTATGCATATTATACTATAGGTATTGCACTACTGTTCACAGCTATAATTGGCGTGTGAATACAGCAGAAAATCTATTATCTTTCGAGGCCATCTAAACAAAACACCAACTATCTTGTGGCTAAATTTAGATCATAATTATACCAAGCTAATAACGTGTTGACCACAGGATTATTTCTTATTGCTAATTTGTGCATATTGGTTATTGAAGACTGTTTTTTTGGAATGCTGGCACAACTTGAATGGTCATCCGATCCCAAACTCGGCAGAACCTCTTATATGACAATCAGAAAACTAATAATCATACTTAAATATTCTTGAATAATAGAAAAAGTCAAATAAATTATTTATAATTAGCGATAGTCAAGTGGAGAGTTTAGCAGACTGCTTCGTAGTACGCAGAGGGTCTCGGGCTCAAATTCACATTCAAATACACCACATTTTAAATGCAAAAGTTTATGAGGATGGATGGATTTTTATCCCTCTTTCACCCAAAAACTATTCATCGGATTTGGGTGAAACTTTGCAGTAATACAGTTTATACATCAGAGTAAACACGGGTTACATTTTGTCTCAAAAACCGACACAAACGCGGGCGCAGCCGCAGGCGAAGTTTAGTAATTCATAGTTTAGTTCAATGTTATTGGTGTTCTAATAGATCCAAGGCACAATTACAACATTGCGCCATCAATCTAAGATAACTGAATGATACCTAAATGAAGCATCATAAGTAGGCTAATTATAGCCCACTTATAGTGTTTTATTTGGCACCGATTAGCCTCGTTCTGATAGCTACAGGTGGTTGACCTTATTTCCATTGAGTACTGATAACTTGATAGTTGTGTACGAACTGAATAATGTATCGGATAATAGATGGTTATTTTATTATTAAAAAAACGAAAGTTTGCAACATTTTGTTTGTCACTCTTTCAAGCTAAAGAACTGAACGGTTTTTTATGAAACTTTGCAGTAATACAGCTTATACTTACACCGGAATATTACGTATCCCTTTTTACGGTTACTTGTCAGTTATCCGTCGTATATCCCATTTTCCCGTCTTATATTACCATAGTGCCCGTGTTTAAAACTCCATCCGCTAAGATGGTGATATTTATTCACAACACCAGGAAACTCATTGTATTCAAGTACCTAAATATATACCGCGGATTCTATACCTACATATTCATTATACAAAGTTGTCTGTAGCTATATAATGAATTTTATTATTATCATAGTCTCAAGACGTTACCCAAAAAATATCTACTATTTAGAATTGACCCCTATACCTATAAGGTCCAAACTTTCCTTAGTAAACAAAATAAGTACCCGCTTCAAACAATTTCATTATAAGCTGTTCATACACCCAGTAATTTAGTTACAGCGTAATAACGGGACCCATCGTCGTAAACTTCACAAGCCAATTAGTGATAAATGTAGCCGGCAATTTGAACACGCCGGCGTATGTACTTATTACGCACTCACTTTGTCAATAATCTGGTACACGTATTCAATATATTGACTATTAGCTAGTTAGCAACTTTGTAGGAATTGGAACCCTTTTTTTAGTCGCTCGATGGGAATTCTGCTTCCCTGCACCACATTTTATTTGAATTCAAGGTTTTGAAGACGGGTTTGTCAGACTCTTAGAAGAATTCCTGTTCTCCAGGTCCGAACGTGTTTAGTTTCTGGACCTGGGCTACTATCAGCGACTGTCACAATGTGCTCTATGCTTGTTAACCTTTTATGCCTGTAAATATTCAGTAGGTACTATTATTGCTCCAGAGAGTAAGACCGATCTCACATTGGGCGTGCGCGTTCCCAGAGCGGACACGCAGCTCGTGCCCAGTTGTGCGTTCAGCGTATACTTTTTAGTAGAGAGTGGACGCCGGGAGAAGTTTCTATAGAAACTACGCCCTCTCGAATCAGCTTTAACGTCATTGACGATGAGTGTTACCACGGCTTATGTTGCTCATGTCGTACGAGAATTTAAATTCTCGTTACAAAGAAGGTATTTCAGTTCGCTTTTAAATTTAATTTGAAGTACTTAGTAGTCCCGTTACATTAATATATGTAAGTGTGTGCGATATATTAAGTGTCAATTGGTTTATCGCCGTAAGGTCTCATATTATCCAAATCATCATAGATATACGAGAGATTGATGATGGCTTAAATACATGGACTGATTAATTGTATAGGTACGAGTTTAATATCAGTTGCAGAGCCATAATTTAAAAGGCCGCCAAAGTCACTAAGTTTCTTGACGTTACGATGACTGTAAGAATAAAAGCGATATACTACTAGACTAGTAAGACTGAAGTTCAAATTAAGTAAAAACTGCACTTAAGATTAAAACATACTAACTATTTTGGTGTTAAGCCGGATAAGTGGGCTTTTTAGAGGATGGCGACACCGAGAAAATAATCAAGAGAGGTTCTTAGAAATAATAAAAGTTGAAAACCTACAAGAGAAAGATTCTTTACTCTGTCAGTAAAGAATTGTGTGATAAAAGAGTGTTGTGGGGTAAAAGAAGATGTAGTGACAAGCATCGAGAAAGGTATGCTAAGATAGTTTGGGCACGTGGAGAGGATGGATGACGAAATACTGACCAAGCAGATATATAAGGCAAGTGTGGAAAGGACTCAGGACTCAGGACAGGCTAGAAGTACCCTGAACAGAAGCGCATGCATGAGGAATCTGATGGGAAAGAATGTAGCAAGAGAGATATGTCAGGATCGTTGCAAATGGCGTTCCGTAGTCTCTGCCTCCCCCCCCCCCCGGGAAACAGGCGTGAGTCTATGTATGTATGTAAGATTAAAACATAAATAATAGTACCTACATTATTAAGTACTGCAGACTTGGATGTAGCCGAATAAATAATGTCAATTTAGCAATCAACTGATCAAAGCTTACTAGCGGTCCTGTATTGGTTTGAATTCCATCATTATATATTTTATATTATTATTATATTATATATAGCTTGTTCCCCTCTCCATACAAAGTTTTACTATGCTCAATCTCACATTCCTCCGTACGCAAAAAACATATCCAGTGTTCTCTTCAGCTATTAATTAATAAACAGCTTTACGCACTATTTTTTCTAAGATTAAGATACTACCACGATAGATGAAAAGAAACAAGTTTATTCAAAACTCGTATTTTACTACTACCAACACATTGAGTAATCAATCAACATATACTGTCGACGAATCATATTGCGTGCGTTATTACTGATTGCTGAAATGTTCACAAGTTGGCACACGCAAACATCTGACATATAGACCTACATAAGGTGCTCTAGTTTTTTAACAGTCTAGAATAACTGCGATTTGGTACAATTTTGTTAACATGTTAATTGATATTAAGACGAGAGGTTACAATGGTTAGTTCCGAGGTGATTGAACTCAGGAGTCTGCGGTTATACAGTCAGTAGGTAGATACTACTTGATGGTCTATATGGTATTTGAAAGTTTAGCGCTTCTGTAACTGAAAGAAATGTGTCCTGGATTCAATGGCCTTATTGAATTTGTGTTTTTAAATAGCTTTGCCATGGCTCTTTTCTGCACAAGAAATGTTTTTGGATACGTATTTACTAATGTGTTATGACTTTTCGGAGTTGTGTGCGTATTGAATTATTAATTATCGCTTGTAGGAGGCACGGGCCTCGGAGAACACGTTAAGCCGTCGGTACCGGTTGTCATGAAGATCTTTGACAGTCGTTACAGGGTGTCAATACCTTCTAAATAAATTGACACTAGTCTTAACCATGGAATATCGCTATCCCTTCGGGTTGCGGAGGTCAGACAGGCAGTCGCTCCGTGGAAAAGCTAATATTCAGTCAAATCCGGTAAGACTAGTAAGCTTACTCCAGATTGAAACTGGGATAACGCTAAGAGGATGATGATTTACTAATGTGTTAAAAAAAATCATTTGTTATCCTCACTACCGCTGGCTTTTCCGTGCAATCTAGTATATCCAGCAGATCTCTTTTGCCTGCTGCAGTGAGAAGTTATTCACAAACAACCAAGTATCGGTCATGATAATGAAACGCAAATATAAAAAATATTGACCGTATTATAACAGAAATGTTTGTAATACCTGCGAATCGAATATATAATATGTACTGAAGACTGGTAAGGGCACCATTCTCTTTCGAATTTAGGTACTTACATACATGTATACATAGACTCACGTCTGTTTCCCGGAGGGGTAGGTAGCGTTTTGTACCACCTTAAAGTTTTTGAACAACGGTCATACAATCCGAAGCAAGTTGTTGTCAATCACAGAAAGTCTGGTTCAAAATAATCGTCACAACGGTGCCAAACAGCGGGCTATTTCTTCGGTAGCGAAATCGTAGCTCTGTCAATCAAATACAGGGTGTGATGATGAGCTAAAAATGCACAATATCATTTTAATGTGCCTGGAACAGGCCTTAGGAACCGGGTTTCTTCATAACAGTAATTATCTTACGATAGAAACGCAATTTCCTTTTTACGCTCGAGGCTCTAGGGGCGTATTATAGTCTCGTGCGAAACTAGAAGAACATGTACTTCGCGTCTATTAAACACGGCCTACGAAGACGTTTTTACGACTCAATGTACTTATAAAAACTGTTTGGAGAATCCCGTTTAGTAAAAACTAGGTCTTAAACTTTCCTCAGTAAACACACAATCTATTGATGAAAACCGTACAAAAAATGGTTAAGTAGTTTTTGAGTTTATCGCGTTCATAAAGACAGACAGGAAGAAAAGGGGCCTTCATATTTTTATAATATGTTTAGATTTTTTTATTACGAAAGAATTCGTTTCATGATAGTGTTTTTATATCTTTGATAGATAAAATACATAATATGTAGCGTTCCTACCAAATAGGCCAATATGAACAGGAACAATCAACAACTTTGTAAGCCCACAACATCGGCAAGTCAGTGGTGCGCGCCAGTTGATTCGAAGCCTCTGCCACATTGTCTATGTACCGTGCTATGGCTATTCAGTTCAACAACATCTCTAAAGTGCCGTAGCCCACCGCAGTCAACAGCAGCAGGCGACTTGTCGCCGTGACACTACTGGGTCCTTTTTTTTTTTTCGAGAAGAATCCTTCTAAAAAGGCTGCCGGTCTCCTAGGGGGAAGGCCGGGGTGTGTGGGATTTTTACCGCACTAAAACCACCTCGGTGGCCATCTTCTACACAATAGAGAGAGGGCTCCGGGAATGGGTTATGCTACCGGAGCTCCTCCTGTGCTACGCCGTTAAGGCACATCACGGTGTGAAATGAACACACACGGTGGCACGGGACCACTACGTACCACCGTCGTCTCAAAAGCCATTATTTAGCGTCCAAAACCCCTATTTTGAGACGCTAATGACTTCAGAGGTCCCTCTGCACAGAACGAGAAAGAACTGGCTGAGGGTATATATAAACTAGGTGACGGAGCGATTGCCCACTCGACGTCTTCTTCTTCGAGAAGGATCGGCTCTTTCTCGATCCCGCTCAGCAGCCTCCTTCTGTGTCATTCCGCCTCACAGAGAGAGACTACTTCTTTCCAATTATCTCTCGCCTCCAGCATAAACGACACTACTGATGGCAGAGAGAGGTTTTGTCCGATCCGTTCAAGTAGAACCCGCCGCTGAGAGTCCCAAGCAGGACACTTTTCTAAGCTATGTTACGCTGTATCCTGCTCATCACCACAATGCTTACAATTCGCCAAGGTCTCGCGGCCGATCTTATTCAGGTATTCTCCGAAACAACCATGCCCAGTAAATATCTGCGTGAGTCGGAAAGTGACGCGTTCACTCCTATTCAACCAGGCTTCAAAACATGGCAGTATGGCTTCGACTACTCGTTTATGTGCATACCGCGGCTCTGAAAGACGCTCGCACCACAAACCGAGCGCTGCTCGTCGCTCTTGCTGCTTCAGGCATTCCAAGGAATCACCGAGCTCTTCCTCGCCATTCTGTCGAGTAGTGCGGCACCGATCATAAACCCTCGCATCCATGTCCGCTAAAATGTCTAACGGTGGAAAGCGTGCTAGGAGAGTTGCTGCCTCAAAGATATAGTACCGTAGCCTCGTGCAATACGTATGGCCACCTTACGCTGCAAGCTATTTAGTTTTAATCTAATTCGCTGGACACTTGACAGTCTTTTCGACCATATTGGCGCTCCATAAAGGGCCATCGATCGTACAACCCCTGCATATAGGCGACGAACTTCTTCCCGCGGTCCCCCCAGATTGGGTAGTAGTCTATGTAAGGCACCCATTGTTTTTTCTATCCGAGGAACAAGGCATCTGAAATGCTGTTCGAAGCCCCAACGGCTATCTAATATAAGGTACTTCATTTGCTGATCTATCTCAATTTGCACATCGCCCACGCAGACCGACGAGCTAGGTGGTTGTCTTCCACGTGGCATTTTGTGAAACCACATTGCCTCGGTCTTGTGCGGTGCTATCTCCAGGCCCAGGGCGCGGATTCTGGTCACGACTTTTGCTACCCCAAGCTCGGCAAGACGAATGGTCCCGTCAAAGGTTTCCCCACCGGCAATGATCAAGGTGTCATCTGCATAGCATACGACATTAACTCCCTCAGGTAGTTCTACCCGTAGGACTGTGTCGTATGCAAGGTTCCACAAAAGAGGACCCATTACTGAGCCCTGCGGTACCCCACATGAAGTCAGTCTCCGATATACTCTGCCATCCTTACTCACATAGCGTATATACCTGTCGCGAAGATAGGCCCCAATTATGCCCTGCAAGTAAGGAGGCACCTCATGATAAATTAGTGCTTCCTTGATCGCGTCCCAGGGTAAAGAGTTAAAGGCATTAACGATATCTAAACTTACCGCCAGTGCCACCCCTCCCTGTGATACGACCTGATCTGAAAGCGAGCGAACACAATTATGTATTGCATCTATAATTGAACGCCGCTGCCGAAAGCTGTATTGGCTATCGGCTAAATCAGGACCTACGTGCATCAGATGCCTCACAAGACGAGCGGCGATTATTCGCTCAAAAAGCTTAGATGCTTCGTTGAGCAGCCATATGGGACGGTATGCTGATGGAGATTCTGACGCCCTTCCTTCCTTCTTCAAAAGAACCAAGCTTGCTTCCTTCCATCTTGTAGGAAACATACTCTCACGGAAACAGTTGTTAAAAAGTCGCCTCAAACGGTCACCTAAAGCATTCAGAGCCAATGCCCACACTTGACCAGGAATACCATCAGGTCCTGGCGCAGTGTTACGAGCTTTCATATGCCTTATAGCAAACGCCAGCTCACCTTCTGTCACTCCAAGTTCTTCAGACCAGTCTGACGAAATGGGGGATATCAAAGGGCTGTTACGGACTGCGACACTACTGAGTCCTAGGTTATGTAATTCTATAAAATACCTTCCGTAGCGATCGACACGCCTACGGCGCGCCATAGTACCCCGACTGCACATCAGTATTTATCCGACCACACATTAGTATTGCCAATGAATTATTTCATCTCATAGGACATTCAGTATCAACAGAAATACAGCGCTGTCGTCTATTGCAGCTGTCTACGGTTGGGTTCGAAATGATGACTACAACAACATTTCGCGGCGACGCGACGTATCGCTGCCGCATGGCGCGGTCACATGCCATCTGCTGCTACTCCTATCTGCAGTCGGCTACGAAGCCGTACCTTTATACTCATCATCATCAGCCCTTTATACTGTCCCACTGCTTGGCACAGGTTTCTTCTCACTTATGAGAAGGGTAAAGCCATAGCCCATCACGCTGGCCAAGTGCGGGTTGGCAGACTTCACATGTCTTTCGAGAACATTATGGAGACCTCTCAGACATGCAGGTTTCCTCACGATGTTTTCCTTCACCGTTTAGCAAGCGATAATTAACAATTTAAGACGCACATAACTCCGAAAAGTCATTGGTGCGTGCCGTGGATTCGAACCCGAGACCCTCTGCGTAGCAGTCTGTCGGTCTCTCCACTCAGCTATCGCTGCCTTACCTTTATACTCATTATAGATAAATATCATCTGATTCCAAACTAGGCTAAGCCTATGATGATATACGCATATATTCCCATCGAGATATAATATCTCTGATATTGTTATATGACAGATAAATTACATCCAAGCAGAAAACAAATAACTGTGCTCTTCGCACAAAGATTTCTTCTAGGCGAGCATTAAACGTACCTACGTAGTTCGTTTATTATATTAATCAATTCTTCGTCAACTTCACCAAATATACTCCTGATTAAATTCGTTACAGGTTACAATTTAACTTTTCCCAAGACTCCGAGTGTCAAAATTCTAGTACGATCTCTGGTGCTAAACCTGAAGAAGTGATAGGTACCTATAGGCAATGAGGAACTTGACCTAACAATAAATTATTGAATTATCTGATACTAAATTATTTAATTTTATATCTATAATAAAAAAATAACAAATTATTATAAAAAACACTTGAGTTGCCATTGAAGCCAAAAATATCATACCACATTTCCTACGTAGCATTCATCTCGCTAAAATCGTATAGCAGTACGTGTAACTAAATGCTGCTGTTGATAAGGATGCTGCGAAGGACACGCCACAGGTGGCACGTGTGCTGTGTGCCTGCGCTCACGGAACAACTTGTAATAATTGTGTCCTGGACGCAAGGTCGCCACCACCGCTAACTGTATCAATACGAAGATTGCTGTTGAAATGCGGGTGCGCGACGTACCGACTGCAGAAAAATTGTGAATATTTTCCACATGTAATTTATTTGTATGTGCAAATTGTTTATTATATGGAGAATGGGCCAATAATATATACCTACATATTGGCCTGATGAAGTGGTTAAGTTTGAAGAAAAATCGAATAAAATATTCAATAAAGATTATGTGGGTGTTTAATTGTCTTGTGAGTCCACAGGTTTTTCCCCACAGACGAATAGAGATATGTAGGTATATTTTTCGTGTAGAGGTAAAATATTTGTAAGGCTAATCTTTGCCAATTTACTTAAGGTGGTGTTTGGTAGCAGCACATAGAATTAAAAACTAGTTTATTTTAATTACAAAATGTGCACGTAGAAATCAAATCTGAAAGGGGGCAAAAATTTTTGAAGGAAAATTTATATCTTATGGATAACAACGATATTTATAGCCGTCTTTTATTTGGTAATAACATCGTCGTAATCAGAAGCCTTCCGAAAATCATGTAAATAATTTACATCAAGTTGGCAGTTACAACAATCTTGGCAACGTTTGCACAGAACTAAAACAATAGGCATTATTTACGAAAATGACTTAATGCTTATTGAAGCAAATGCTAATAAGGTCCCTGCCGGCGGTGATGTGACCCACAAACAATTCAATCGCGTGATTGGTATTACGCCAATCAGAACGTTGTACGGCGCGATGACGAATACCTTGTGTTTTACAAGCTAAACTTGTTGATTTCTACTTACATAAATAGTACCAACCTAAATATTTATGAATTTTATTGTAGTACCTAATATATTCCATGCTTGTACGTTTTCTTTCATTAATTGTTACAGCTTGTTTGATTCTTATAATATAATGTTTTACTGTCAAATGGCTATGCGAACAGATATTTTTATTTTTTTGGTAGGTAAATAAATATTTGTGCTAGGATGAAGTTTGCGAGTGGGCAAACCCGCGAATTTGACTCAACAGCTCCAAAGAAAGCACAGATTTCAACTTGCGATCCGATTATTCGGATTATTCTACCCAAAAAATGTGTCAACTTAAAATACCAACCATTTCCTATTCCACAATACTATATTAACCACCAGTGCAGCTATGGGATGTCACTTCTGGTATTATGATAAAATCAAAAGTGTTCTATTGATATTTGTTGCCCGTGTAAATTCAATATTTTTTTATTATATTTGCTAAGTATCGTGATCAGAAATGATAACGTTTATGTTAATTAAATAAACAATCAAATGTGAATAATGCGTGTCTAAACGCTTTCTTCCTTGGCTTAAAAGATAATTTGTGATGCTGCCGTAAATAATTTAGCATTTTAAATTAATTTAAAATCTAATTAGAATATTAATCTATTCAATATATTTTGTATTAACATACATAATACAATACTAGGCCAGTATATTTTACATAGTAGGTTAGGCTTTCAGTCATATTTTTTCTGCTATTTATAGTTTCTACGCAATTTAAAGACAGAAAGAGTAGTGACTCATTGCTTGTATTCTGCTAGAAGAAGAAACCATTTACTAGTGATGCAGAAATTGAAAACTGGGTTTCAAACTTCGCTACCTTTGAATGTTTTTGGTAATTCCTCAATATATTTAAAATTCCTTGGTTAGTCTCTGCCTACCCCTTCGGGAAACAGGCGGGAGTCTATGTATGTAGGTATGTATTCCTTGGTATAAAATAAACAAATTTCATCTTTTTATTTTACACTAGAGGATGCCAGCAGCTACGCCTGCAATTTATTTTTAAATTATCTGTTTTGACCGATCCCGTGGGTATTTCGGCAAATCCCGACGGCCCTCAAGGAATATACATGCCAAATTTCAGCTTCTTGCGCCCAATAGTTTTGGCTGTAGCTTGTCTGTCAGTCGGTCAGTAACGCAAGGATTTTATATATTAAGATAACTTATAATTTTTTTTTTATTGCTAATTATCGCTTGCTAAACGGTAAAGGAAAACATCGTGAGGAAACCTGCATGTCTGGGAGTTCTCCATAATGTTATCTAAGGATATGTGAAGTCTGCCAACCCGCACTTGGCCAGCGTGGTTGTACTATGGCCTTCCCTTCTCATAGGGAGACGAGGCCGTGCCCATGCAGCAGTGGGACAGTATATAGGGCTGAGAATTAAATGTTTTTTTTTAAAAATTTTATATTCGTATTCGTTTGCAGCTTATTCTGCGGACGGTACACAACGAGACGACGCCCGCTAATTTGGCTACACGTATGAAGATTGATTGCGGCCACCCTGGGATTATTTTGTCTACACAACAAACCGTCCTGTCTGAGGTGACGCTGCAACGTCTCCAGGACGTCCTTATTCGTCCATATTCGTAAGGAAACAACATCTTGAGCAGACACTTTTATTATTGTTGATTACACTACTTTCCTTTTTGGTAGCACCGCTTATAACCTCAATCATCATGATTTATTGACCATAAGGGGTAAACTAACTAAATTTAGTTTTATATTGATTAGATATTTTTGAATATTAATCAACTAATTTTAAATGATCACGATATTATTATCTGTATCCTTTGGAGAAATCTGTGGTTTTAATTAAGTGCGGTGTTGGCCGCGAATGCCGAGTTTGCCGTGTTGCCGTTATGTTCCCGCTTTCAGTAAAGCCGCAAAGTCGTGTAAAATGTACCAGTTTGTGTTGGACGATATCTCGAGATATATCGTGAGATCAAGATCGCTCCGGTCATGAATAGTTTATTTATGGAGTAGAGAATGTAGAATTGCTGATATCATAAACAACAAGCAAATAGTTCTTTATTAGAAATTTGATTTATACCTATTAATGTTTTAGAAACTTCATTAGTGAATTAAAGTAATAGAATATCGTGATACAACAGTAAGATTGATTAAATTTAAAACTAACCAGTTGGTATATTTGTGGCTGTTTAATTGCTATAGCGTGCCAGTAAATTAATTATTTGTTTTTGGTTATTTGTTGAAATTTAAAATATTTTTGCGTATTAGTTTTATTAATGTTGTTTATAAAACTGTTTATATACATGGTGTCAGTTATTGAAGCTGCCGTCAATATTTTTATTTTCGAGCAAGGGGCAAGATTTAAATTGTTCAGTTACTTCGCATAGCATTGACACACAATCGTGGAAAAACCATTAGTAGGATTTAGAGACAAGTGTCGCAAAATATGGAAACGTAGGTATCTCTCAACGGCCATGACATGTGTACAGAACACATGCATAGGCGCATGCCCAATCTTCAAATATGAGCCCGTGAGGTTTGTAAGGATATAAGCAAGTGGCCTTCTCTGCCTACCCCGACGAACAAAAGGCGTAATCAAATGTATGTAAACATCAAAATAACAAAACAGTTTACTACCACACGGCTGGCTAAGAACAGTTAACGGAACATTTGACCAAGGACGCAATGAGGTAAGTAACGGTGAAGGGCATTCAGACGAAATTGAATAACTGCGAGTTCATTGTGTAGGACAAATTGATTTCAAATCCTACGTACTATGGCGGACCGCACGCATACTAAGTGAGGAAAGCGGTTTGCGATTTTGTGGCTTTCTTACGACCACTGTAAGTTACCTACCCACATTTGCGTTTCGTGTGTAGAGATTAAGTGAATGTTTTGCACGTATGGAAACTGTTTTTCAATCTTTGTTTGTGAAATGTTTGGAAAATGTGTAGTAAGTATATCTTAAGACATTAACCGATATAAGTATATCTTTATAATATAGAATTCTTGAGTTACTGACTGACTGACAGATTGCACACAGCCAAAGCTGTTGGGCGAAGCTGAAACGTGTCATATAATATGTTACTTGGGGACTTAGGGGTGAACTAAGAAAGAATGACGACCGGTTGGCGCAGCGGGAGTGTAAGCGACTGCTACGCCGAAGGTCGCGGATTCGAATCCCGCTCAATTCAAACATTTGTGTGCATGAACATGAATGTTTGTCGTGGTCTGGGTGTTTCTATGTATAATACGTATGTATTTACATAAAAAGTATATATGTATGTTTATCCATTGTCTAGTACCCATAACACAGGCTCTGCTTAGCTTGGGACTAGATGGTGATGTGTGTATGTGGAAAAAAAAATAACTCAACGAGTGGTGACCCATCCAAGTGATGACCTGCACAAGAGGTACTTAACTCCACTGATATATTACGAACGGCAAGTCGCGTCATCCTTTAACACATTGCAATGCTAAAAACATATCTATAACGTGTGAACAAATACATTTATGTGCACGTCAGTTCTACAAGGTCTATAGTGCTGTTCCACCCACAAAACCGGGTTCGATTGCAATTTATAATCTGGCGGACCACGTTATAGAATCCGAAAGGATTGTAACTGGGGTCTACTATCAGATCGAGAATGCCGTTGTCTATATAATTACTTTGTTTCTTGCGGGATAATTGCATGAGACTAGAGACAATTTTGAAAGATTTATTTGTCCTCTGATGGCTAAATTATATACAGTATGCTACCGGGTGTTATTTAGGGATGCTCGTCATGAGAGTCGGTGTTTTAGTAATTTTTCACTTCCGTGTAGACTAATGTTTATGTAGCGAGTACTAATTATTTGGAAATAAAGGTGCAATACCTTATATTTACTCGATAGATGTAATTACGCCATAAGTAACATAAATATTACTATGTATACAATATACAAGAAACTCAAAAGTCTAAAACCATCAGATGGATGCAATGATAAGCTATATATCTGTATATTGAGCATGCATGTCTGTTTTATAGTCGGATGATGTACACAACGACAACCCAGCCTACTAGACACCTAATGTTTTCATTTCTACAAACAAACAATTCTGTCAAAGCGGTGAGGTATGCGGGGGGAAGGGGCTACAAAAATGCATTCTAATTGGCCGGTTCAAATTTGCGGTACGTCATAATTCATAACTAGTGTTGGGATTGGTCTTATGTAAGACGTATAAGTCTAACGTGTTGTCAGAAAGTGTTCGCCTTACGTTTGCCGTCTATAAGGCTGGTTTGTCGTTGGATGTACACAAATCGAGCATGTAATGTTAGAAATTATGAATATCATCGATGGAACTTATTTATTTATACACTGAACTGTGTACAGGTTGACTTAATGCCTTGGGCATTATCTGCCAGTCACCATTGAGCGATGCTGAGAAACGTTGTAGTTGTATTTAATACTTACTATAATTATAATATAGATATAATAATATAATATAATTCTTAAATACCTTAATATACATGCATACACTATACATACATATATACACATATAATTATATTACCTAAATTCGATATATATGCAATAAAAAATATATACATATAAGAACTAAAGGAAGAATTCGTAAAGCCATACACAAATACAATACAGTATATACAATAGCAAAGTAGTAATGTGAATAGAAATGAAGATACAGATTCTATGACACATCCGCTGGTCTTGCCAACAAAAGCTCCTTTACCTTCGCCTTAAATTTGTACTTCGTTTTGCACGTCCTGATTTCTAGAGGGAGGGCATTCCAGAGGAGAGTGGACTGAACGAGAAAGGAGAGTGAATAAGAGATGTGTTATGAGAAGGGATTATCGCAAGTTGAATAGGCTACATAGAGGTCAAGCTGTAAGTCAGGCTCATTTATGTTTTCACTTGCAGCGAAGGAAAGTTCTCGAAGATGTGTGAACTCTCTGTCTGAAAAGCACGTTTAGCTATCCAGCTATCACGAATATCTGTGGTGTGTTATGGTAGGTCATTCCTGACAATGTGAAAACCCTGTATACTCAGGTAACGTTTTAATACAACATTTATTGAGATTGGATGACCCTTGGATGTGGGGTCACTACAGATTGAGCCTTATCTTACAATTAAAAGCAATCGTAAAACGCCTGTTGATTCTATCATAAAGATGTTCATAAAATATCTGATCAAGGTAGGCTTGAGAATTAAGCATGCATGTCCTTTAAATCTTAATATATAAAATCCTTGCGTTACTGACTGACTGACAGACACGCTACAGCCGAACCTATTGGGCGCAGGAAGCTGAAATTTGGCATGTTTGTTCCTTGGGGACCGTAGGGGTGCACTAAGAAGGGATTTCTCAAAATTCCCACGGGATTGGGCAAAACGGGTAAATAAAAAAAAATGCAGGCGTAGCTGCTGGCGTCCTCTAGTAATATATAAAATCTGGTCGGTATATAAACCATCCCACTGCTGGCATTGACCCCTTCTCCCTTTTGCGAAAGGCTAGTCCACAATCCACCACACCAAGCTGGCCAAGTGCGGGTTGGCAGACTTCGCGTGTCTTTCGAGACGATTACGGAGCCAGGCTTCTTCACTATGTTTTCTTTCACCGTTTAGCATGTCTTTTGTAACACATAAGAAAATATTAGTAGGTGTATTACAAGACTATTGTATTAAAAGATGAGCATCTATGATAGACCCGTCGTACACAATCGCTAGGGTCGCGATCAGATCGTTTCAGCTGTCTACATAATTGTACCATTGTTGTCTTAAGAGAGATAAATATGCAATTACAAGATATACATATTTCTGGATATTCCAGCCTTGAATTAAAGTGGCAGTTATCAAAATAGGGATTAATAGATACTTAATAAATAAAAAAAAATAAAGCAAATAATTAATTATGACTGTCTACTTAGTTCCATTCTATGAACAAATACTCACATTCTAAGAGGAGCTAACTATGCTATTTCTGCAAGCAAACCTTATTACAAAATAAAACCCTCAAAATATCTTAAGTCACCTGGTAAAACTTTACATCATATGTTATTTATTCGTCTAATAATAGTCTAATTGTCTTTAAATGCGATTCCATTTTCAAGAGGCTAATGTTAGCGCCGACAATCGATGAGTAAGTCGAGAATCATTTAATACAGCGGTCGGCAACCTTTTGGTAGGCAAGGGCCACAAGGAGACAAAATAAACTAAAGGCGGGCCGCACTTTTGGTAATAACTAGACAGCATTTTTACAAGTCTTGCAGCAATTCTGCCACTGAATCATCAGCAAAGCGGAGATCTCCCCTAGCGTTGGTGAAGAGTTTCGGGGATATATGTATGTTGTGTCACTTCGTGCTAGGTATCTCTTGAACATATTGGATAGCTTTTTCGTTGTTCAGGGCTCGTACAGAAATTATTGACATTTGGTTCTCTTAATACCTCCACATATTTTCTTTACACATGTCTGTGCTGCAACAACTACAGTGCAGCCTAGATTTCGATGGAGTCAAAAGCTTTTTCAGCATTCACAAAAGCCAGATGAAAAAGCTTCTCTGCCTCATCACACACCCATCATATCAGCCAGTTACAGTCCACTGCTGGACGTAAGCTTCCTGCAGGGTACGCCACAAGACCTGATCTCGCGTTTTCGGCATCCAGCCACTACCAGCTACCCTCCTCAAGTCGTTAGTCCATCTGGTGGGAGAGCGTCCAACACTGTGCTTGTCGAAAAGTAGCCACCACTCGAGAACCTGCCTACTTTACCGCCCATTCGTTCTGTGACAGATGTGGCCACCTGCCACTTTAGTTTGCTATTCTTCTGAATTATGTGAATAGAGAAGACTTCTGCCAAAAAATCTCGTTCCGGACTTTGTTCCTCAACGAGATCCCCAGCATTGACCGGTCCATAGCTCTTTGAGTGACATGTAGTCGGTGGGCTAGCTTTACCGTCATGTTCCACGTCTCAGCTCTTTACGTCATGACTGGCAGCGCACATTGGAGAGACCAAGGTATTCAACCGAACACCTTGGTCTTTAGGCATTGAGGCAAAGATGACTCGAAGATATGAAGCAGCCTCCCAAATGCTATCCAGGCCATCTGCACTCTTCTGATGAATTCATTCTCAAAGTTGACTCTACCTAGGTACAACTTTTGCCCCAGGTATATTTATACATACTTCTGGCTAACTTCGAGAGCTACACCTTCGATATAAATTGATTCAGAGACGATTTGTTCATTCAACATGAGCTCAATCTTCTCTTGATTTATCCCGAGCCCAACACGTCTTCAGGCAGTATTGAGACTGGGCAGCATTTTGTGCAAATCTTGCAGCGATTCTGCCATAATTACCAAGGCATCGGTAAAGCGGAGATGCGTGAGATACTACACATAGACATTGATTCCCATTCCATACCACAGCTGTGTTTTGAAGAGATCCTCCAGCGCGTTGGTGAATAGTTTCGAGGATATAACATCACCCTAAGAATATATCACCGTCACCCTAACATCACCCTGTCTTACACCACGACGCATCTGGATGGGTCTTGTTTCGTAGTTTTGGACTTGAATGGACATTGTTGCCATTTGGTAGAAGCTCCTCTGCACCTCCACTTATTTTCGATCGACTTGGTAGCGCTGCAAAGACTCCAGAACAGCCCAGGTTTTGATGAAGTTGAAGGTTTTTTCGTAGTCCTCAAAGGGCAGACACAGTGGCCGTTTGTACTCTTCAGATTTCTGGGTAAACTGCCGACAGAATGGATGTGGTCCACGGTACCTACGGTAGCTTTACCTTTACGAAACCCATTCTACTTCGACGGCTGGGAGTCGTTAAATCTTGATGCCAGACGATTCGTGACGACTGTTGAAACACACAACAGCTTATAAACGTGGCTCAATGGTCAATCTGCCGATAGTTTTATCTCCTTTTCTGAAAAACAACGCCACAACACATCTGCCCCATGCCTTTGAGTTTTTAGTACCATTGATTATTTCAGAAGTAAATAGCCTTCTAAGCTCCTCAAGTAGAGGTTTTCTTTCAGCTTTTAGGAGCTACGTGACCACTCCATCTTCCCCGTGCTCCTTACTATTATTAAGCTGTCTTAGAACCGCTTCGATTTCATCAACATCTACGTCAGGAAAATTCTCCGTATAGTGGCCGGTAAGTGGGGCTCTAGGATCGGTCGTGTTTGGTGCAGGCTTCGGTGCATGATTGGCATACAGATTGCCATAGAAGTCTTCAACTTTAGCGAGGATCTCTGGGACTGTTAACACGGTATTACCCTTCGAGATAGTCAGCTTTGTCAAGTGACCCCTACCCAGTCTTTTGGAGAAGACTTTTGACCACAATTTTGCTCAATCGCTTTCTGTACGAAGCGAGTGTTCCAGCTACAAAGGTCACGCTTTACTAAGATTCGGAAAGCCTCCGGTGCTTCCCGTCAAATCATATCAATTTCAGAGTCTCGCTTGAAAGTTTAGAAAATGCCGCATTCCCAGTTCCTGTACTGCCCCGATCATGCCGTTCAGGTCCTCATCAACATTTTCGGATTCGCTGCACTAGAGACCCCTGCTAGGGGTCTCTAGTGCAGCAAACCTGTTTTTCAGTTTCAGTTAAAACGTATCATGTCCCGCTATCGGGACAGTTGGACTAAGAGCAGACCTCATCATGCTTGAAATAGATATTAGAGTGCCTCTTATAAGTCGGTGGTCGCTGCCAGTATTGAACCTATTGATCACTGAGGCTGACATCTCTATATATATGCTTCTTATCCGTCAAGATGAAGTCAATCTTGTTCTTTGTGCAGCAATGGTAACAATCCCTACGTACTGAGGAATTTGACCAACATTCGTCCCCTAGTTTTTTGCTCTCATAAGCATGTGGACCCAAACAAGATTCGCCGCGCTCGTACCTTTGCGTTGAGGTCCACCATAAATACAGTAAAATGTGTATTTATGGAGCAATGTATGGCCTTCGTCACATCGTTGTATACGGTCTCCACCTCTGCATCTGAGCTACTTGATGTCAGCGCATATACCTGTACCATCTTAAGAGAGTATCTCTCGGTCGGTTTCAGGACAAGGTATGCTATCCGGATCGAGACGCTACAGATCTATTACGTTTTCACGAAGGGCTTTTTTAACGAGAAACCCTACGCCACCTTGGGATCGTTGGGCTCCCTCCCTGAAGTAGAATAGAGACCTGATGCAAAGGTTATCGTGTCTTCCCTTTCTCTTCGGACTTCTGATAGACTCAGTACATGTTCTGGCTCTATCTTGGGTTCGTATCTTGTCTTTTTCTATTATTCTATCTCAAGAATAAGGAGGCTTTCTTCAAGCCGTAAATTACGTCCATTGTATGTAGCCAGGGTCAATTGGTGTTGGGAGCTGTCCGTAGCCCGGGGATTCTCAGCACCTCCTACTCTGCCACGACCAAGGCCGGTGCCGTGACTTGGAACAGTAAGGCGGCCGGGAACTAGGGGCTGTTTCTTTCATGGGGAGTTTTGATCCATAGTCCCATACCACGCTGGGAAGGGGTGTTGACAACCGCAGTATGCTGAGCGGTACTTACACAGGGAAAGGCTACTACTCTGCCTGGAAAAACTTAGCTTTAAAGTTCAGCTCTAAGCTCGCCGGTGTCTGGTTGAGGCGTCAGGGCATCCGAGACATACATATTACGACTATTCGAGGTAGTCAGCTTTGTCGGAAGGCTCTTGCCCAGTAACTTCGACTCTTTATTTTGCCTAATCGCACTTAAACGAAAAGAGTGCTCCAGCTTCGGAGGTTACGCCTCTAGTTCCAGGTCTTTTTGTAGCATGTATGAAAAGTGATTTTGTAGGGTCTTAAAAGGCTGTCTGATGTTTTTCATTAAAATCGATTCAGTTGTGCTATTTTAAGCCATAGGGCGCTTTAGTTCGATTTATAAGACATTTTTTACAAAACCTTCGCGGGCCGCAAGTAGGACCCTTGCGGGCCACATGTTGCCGACCGCTGTTTTAATAGATAAAAGCGGGAAATGAGAACTTTCAATGAGGAATGAGTCACCAATGCGATTTTTACGAGATTGTTGCATCAGTATGTTTAATGCGATTTTTACGAGACTGTTGTATCAGAATAGTTTTAAATTGATGGTGGCACATATTCATTTTTGCCTGAGATAGTGTGTTGATGAATTTAGACCACTTCAGTTCCCTATATATTATGGAGTCCAATTGAGGATAAAAGGTCTCACTGTATTGGATATGTAGGTACTGAGACCTCAAAGTAAAGTCATTTACAATATTAAAGTTAAATTACAGAGCTGTTGCGTTTCTTTTAGTTAGAGCACCGTTTCTTCAATTACCCCATCCTGTTCTTTTCCTTGTCGTTTTCGCCCTCGTAGGTACATAGCGTGTGATTTGCAACGTACAGCAATGTAAAAGTCATGTAGGTAACTAAAAACAGAGTTTCTTGATAAGGTTTTTGTGCCACGTGGGGACCAAATTCACGAAGTGAGTTGGACTACACAAAGTCAATCGGGATCGAACTACACTGGGTCGTGACTCGTGACCCACGGAGTCAAACCACACAGAGCCAAACCACATGGAGATGAACCACTCGAAGTATAACTACATGGAATGGAACCACAAAAGATCAGTCCACTGTGGTCGAATCTCACAAATCAATCGAATGGCGTAGCCCTTGAATTTCTACCCTATCCGTACAGTCATCATCATAGTACCTGCGTTCTTACCGTAGATTACACTAGACACTAATAAAATTCAGTAAGATTCGTCACACATTAGTAGACCTCAAGTTTGGTCGTGCCAAGGCTGCCGCCCACGCCTCACAATTCACAATGTACGGCGCATTTGTTGTCGCCGACATCCGCTGAATTACTGCTCAGCATAATAGCATCCTATCCTGTTTCCTCTTAAGGTGTTACACGGAATATTTAATTATGGATATCATTAAATCATGTTATCGATTACACGGATCTTTATGGGTATCTTCAGTTATGAATCTTTAGGTTATGGAGTACATTATTATAGAGGTATTTTGTAATTCAAGTGTTGGTGGAATTTAGAATATTTGTCTTTAGTGCTCAGTGCACTGGGTGCCCACGGTTAGTTTATGCTATTTGCTTTCTTTTTTATAAGTTTAGAGCTAATTTTTCACTCGTCTGATTGTTTAATGCTACTGCCAGGATTATATACCTACGTCACAAATGTTCTACGATCGTTTGAATAAAGTCGATCAATTGTTTTCTTTTAAAATCAGACTACATTCAATGGCAGTATTTGCAGAAATGCACTACTTTTAAAAGATATAATGTACTCTTAATATCATTATGATAATTTCAGCATTTAGGCCGTCTATTACCTAAAAATTGGTTGTCTATTACAATAATTTATAAATTTTAAATTATCATAAGTTGTGAGTCGGATTTTGAAATAGACATTTGTAGCTTGAATGAACTGGGATCCTAGGAAACAAAGGAAGTCTCGTTAAGCAATGCTGCGTTTGCCTATACGCAAGACCTGTTTGACTGGGTGACTGTCAACTACCTAGGTTATGTAACCTGCAGATAACCTTTGGTTACGATCAGAATTTTAGAGTGCTGAATGTAGTTATGCATGACATCTGCATAGTATATTTTAGAAATTATGTTCAAACCTAGGTAGGATTTTGATTTTGCTCGCCTGTGAAAATACGTTTACACTACAAAGGATGCAGACACATTAATTATGGATTACCTAGTCTAATGCTCATATTAGATTAGGTACTTACCAACTAGCTTATATACTCACCACACAAGTATACTCACATACTTGTGTGATGAGTAAGCTTGTTAAAGAAATTGGAAATTTCATCAGTGATCGATTTTTAAAAAGGTCAGCAATTTACGGGGTTTAATGAGTGTTGGAAATATCTACAAGCTACGGTACTTCCCGCATTGCTCTAATAAAATACAGTCATTATATTTAGAAGTAAGTATTAGAAGGATTTAGAAGCAATAATCCTATAATATCATACCGTTACTTAATAACTATACTATTCAGTGACGGTGACGCGTTTCTATAACTGGCATGGAATGGATATAATTATTTTATTTTATTTATAGACTCACGCCTGTATCCCCGAAGGGGTAGGCAGAGGTGAATTCACCCACATTTCACCACGAATCTTTAGGTCCCACGTAATAGGGGGCGAGTCTATTGCCGTTACCGGGCACATCACCAGACTCCGTGCTGCTACTGATAATTCGGAAAAACCCAGTAACGCTTTTGCCCGACCCGGGAATCGAACCCGGGACCTCCGATCAGCAGTCGCATACGCTATCCACTAGACCACGGAGGCCATATATATATAAAACTTTTAATATAAGGATATATTAAAAGTAACAATTATTGATCCGAACGCATGGTTACTTCATAGGATCACATGCTGAGCTAAACTAAAGATTACCAAACATTACATCAAGATCGGTCCGGCAGATTTGGAGTTTATAGGAATATACATCGACTTCTATACATATATAGCTATGCATTGTATAGCTTTTTGCCGTTCTTTGTAATAGATAAGAGCTTTTGACTACTTCACATGCAGCTGTTTCGTTAACCTTTTAACGATAAGATTACTTTGAACTTAACTGTATATTTGACAATGGATAGCTAATGTTGACGATGAATGCACAATGAGTGGTTTTGGCTTCTGGTTGGGAATGTACTATTGCTACAATGGATAGTCATTATCTTTTCTTTAAGTGAAATAACTTAGAATTTTGTAAGTAAATGTAGTTGAATGTTGCTTTAAGTAGTCACTTTTCTGTAAAAATATCTGTATCTAAGATCAGTTACTGCGGGCTCTTTGCTCTTTTTTAATGTGATAGGCGGTAAACGCTCAGGTTGATGGTGAGCGAATACTGCCGCCCATGGACACAAGCAACACCAGAGGAGTCACAAGTGCGTTTTCGACCTTTGGAAAAAGGAATATGAGGAGGAGTGGGATGAGGGAGAAAGAATAAGGGATGGGGCCTCCGACACTTTCACTCAGCGAATGTAACGCAACCGTATATATAGGTGTTCATACTTTACGTCGATTTTCTGTGAGAGTGTAGTACTTTCCAGGCCGAGCTGGCCATTTATGCTGAAATCAGCAAGACTCTACTCCCTTTAAAAAGGTCTCTTGTGTGTCAGGTTACGATTTACATTATAATATGAAGTATTCGCGTAGACATATTTGTAGGATGACAATACTAAACATCTTATCTATCCCGTATGCCCCGACAATTGTATCAACACAAGCGTGCACCATTTCATTGCTATACTAAGAAATATAAACAATATCAAATCAATAAATCATGCATTTCCTGGCATTTCGAACTCACAACTGGTTTGAAACATTTGAACCTTATCTTGCAGTAAATACTTAATTAGCAACTACTATCATAGCTAGACATCAGCTGGTTGTAGCAATCGAATTGGTTTCCCAATGACTTCTACAAGACTACAAAGACGACCCAGTGGTGGAGCGGTGAGTAAACGACTGCCACGCCGAACGTCGCAGGTTTGATTCTCGCTCAAGTCAAACACTTGTGTGCGTGATCATGGTCTGGCTGTTTCTTTGGTTCATATTATAATAATTATTTACATACATACATAGACTCACGCCTGTTTCCCGGAGAGATAGGCAGAGACTACGGAACGCCATTTGCAACGATCCAGACATATCTCTCTTGCTTCATTCACTCCCATCAGATTCCTCATGCATGCTCTTCTGTTCAGGGTACTTCTAACCTGTCCTGTTTTTAGGATGTCTCCAATCTGGTAATAAGTTTTTACAACAAAAAAAAGAATAGTATACGTCATGTAATATGCTTATCATCATCGCATTTTGTATGGAGCTTATGTCAAATATGCATCTCTAATCTCCGAATCCATGGATAGATCGGATATTAAATCCGGGGGTTAGAAGGTTGAAAAATAGATTACGAATGATTCGCAAACCAAACGAATAAACATATAAAATTACAATATCATACAAATCGGTCCAGCCGTTTCGAAGGAGTATGACAACTAACACTCTGACACGAGAGTTTTATATATTATATGTATAAAGATAGATAGATTACAACGTACTTTGTATTAGGCAGTTTATCTATCTACCGTCGCGCGTCGTAAGTGCATCGTATGCATATTCTAGTCATTTATTTGCCCATGTTTGGTAAGTCGAACGCGGTCAGTGTCTAGTTAAGTTTTCCTTATAATAAGCATAGAAAGCAGACTGCGGTAGAGAGTAAAATTCTTGTGTACCGATTACTAGTTTTCGTGTGTTGCTCAAAACAATCAACCTATTTTTTGCCGGAAAGGGATTAAGGAATAATTTATAAAAAACACATAGTTTCATTAGGAGTGTGATGAGTTACGTTCGTAACGTCGTAGATTTCAACAGGAATCAACCAAAACATTACCCTCAGTGTCGTACCTAAACACTGCTTACCGCGCAAATATAAAACCTGACATTACTAGTATTCATAACCCGCCATATACTTGGCAGGTTTTATTATTTTAGTTTCTGTAGTTTCGCTGGAGCCTTTTTCATTGAACCACATGATTTTGGTGTTGAATCTTTGTCGAATACGGGTCTTTTTTTTTTTTTTTTTTTTTTTTTTTGTTTTACGAGGTGGAAAATCCCTTCGGATCTCCGACTCTTGGGGGAAATAAGAGCCGGAGTATGTGGTGTTTCCACTAAAAACCACCTCGATTTCCGCCATGTACCCGTGTGTCGGAGGGTGGGGCATCACCAAAGCACTCGTCGCCACCCTCCGACGGGTATTGGTCCGCCAGATGGTCAGGCGGGCCCCGAACAAAACCCCCTTGGCGACGGATTAAGGTGTTGGACTCCGCCGCCAAAACGCCCAGCGGCCGCAGAGGATAGGGAGGACGGCAACGCAACACCGCATCTCCTCTTCCTCTGCGGCCCCACCGCGACGCATCGAATGGTGCGCCCCCATTTGGTCGCGGGAGATAGGGCGCGCGGCAACGCAACACCGACACGCCTCTCCTCCCGCGACCGCACCCGACTGCGAGGGACAGAAGAACTGTCCCTCGCACCCGCCCCTTTGGACGCATCCTGCGCAGGCCTCCGTCAAGCCCACGCGGAGCGTCCCCTCCTGGATCCCTCTTAGCTTCACCGCGGGTCACCAATCCACGGTTACTAGGCCCCCCCACCACGACAAGGTGGAGATCCCACGGGGGGGGTCGAATACGGGTCTCCTATATTTTCTTTAGTTTATTTTAATGGCATGTAACCCGGCAAGAGACAAGAATAATATCTATGAAGGCAAGGCAAATACATAATATCGTTTTATTCAATATTGTCAGTTATTCATTGAATGTGACGACGAGCACTTTATTGGAATGTTTTCAAAGGAAATTGATCGCCGGCCTGCGCATGTTTCCGTAAAGAAAATATGTTTCGTAACTTAATATTAGAGTGCCTCCATGTTTTTACTACATACATTCAATATTAAGTGATTTCTGGAAATACAGTTTCTATATAAATGTATTCTGTCATCAGCCTTGTAGTCCAATGTAGACAAAGGCCTATTTTCGTTTTCCAGCCGGTCCACCTAGGTGGTAAGCGCTCAACACCACGCTTGCCAAGACGTGGCTTCGTACCTTTTCTTTTTAAACAACTCCCGCACAAGTAAGTAATCCTGTGTTGCTGGGGACTTTACAAATATACAACCAACGGACACAAATTAAACCAAGACTTGAGACAAGAACTTATGAATCACACAAATTATTGTCATATGTGGGGGTCGAACCCACAACACTCGGCACAGTGTCCTTGCCGCATACCTTACTTGGTGGTCTGTGTGCCTTGCCGTAAGCTCACTGATTACCCTACCGGTTGCGCGCCTGTAAGCAACCAATAAAATAAACTAGCATTTCTAAATCATAATATTCATAATACATATTTTATTTAAGTATAATAAATAACCACAATATTGAACCAACCAATTACTACCAGTAATAAACATGATTGTACCAATTACGCTATTGACTTTCGCTAAATAAGGATTATTCATTCAATTCTATTAGTTAATTCGTTTAAGTAGAAACATGAAACGGATACGGTACTTTCGCCTCATTAGTTGGAAATATGGGATTCGTACGTGTTCTGGGTTAATTTACGATAAGGGCTGGGTTTACTAGTTTTACCAACTCTTTTTTAAATTTATCTATGGCTTTCACGTCGCGTCGTGGTGGTCTTTCCTAATTACCTGTAAATGTGAGGCCAACTCTGGTTGTAGGTCGGAGTTCTTAAACGAAGGTCGCTGACGTGGTCTAACATATTTTTTTCTGTGACAAGAACTGAGGTCGAAGGCTTTAAGTGACCTCCGAAGCATGGTAGTGCTCTGATGTACAGTCGAACAACCCCGCGAGAACACCATAAGGGTGAGAATCGCTCAGCAAGACATCCGCGCTTCCAGTGCTACTTTACACACACATTGACACTCGTATACAAAACCAGTTTCTAGTGTGCCTGGGCTCTATGAGTGAGCCAAGGGATCTTTTTCAAACTGGTCCACCGCCGACTTGTTTGATTGTACATGCCATAATCAGCGGGCCCCATCGAGACTGTGGCCTGTGTAAACTTAACTCTGCCGATATAATATATAGGCAAAGATTAGCAGCATTGCCGTTAGTTATTTAGTTTATTCAACAGCATATCAAAGATTCAAATCGTGGCTACTGCTCAAAACTGACAAAATATCAAAAGGATTTCTTACTTTTAATTTTATCGAAAAGGAACTTAGTATTGGCGTGCTAACTGTGTATAGCTAGCTAGAGTTATTATTATTGTTTAATAACCACTACTGTCCCATTGTTGGGCAAAGGGCTCTCCTACACTTCTCCCTAGGTCCCTCTCTCCTATTGCTTTCCAAGTTTTTGAGAAGGCATAAAAATGTATTTTTCTAATTTTATACAGACAATAGTATAGCGGCAAAAATATGCTTATTTTTTTCGCAAGGAAACTAACTGAAACGACCGCTACGTATGGATCCTTTCAAAGAACACTATACCTATTAGTATTTTTTTATGGATTTAGTCTTAATAGCGTAACAGACTGAAGGATTTACTTGAGAAGATATGTAGAAATAAATAAAAACTAATTGCAACTGGTGTCTTAATGATCAAAATATTAATTACTTTACACATAATTTAAAACACAAATTGCATTTTGTATACCATTCAGTTGTTGATTTACGTAGCTATTTTCATTTTATCAATTAATATCGCTAATTAGATTGCTAGTAAATTAACACATAAAGCCGCGAAACAAGGAAGTTAATAAAGCTACTACTCTTCATTAGTACAGTTCTATTAATACCTAGGGACATTGTAACCGTCATAGAAAATACAGGGAGGGGATTTTGAAGGGTGGTTAGAATGTATATAATTCTCTGTAATCACGTTTACTTTTGCTTGCATAGCATTTATGTCCGAGAAATTCGAAAAAAGACTGATGTTTTTCTTTCCTTTGCGAACTATACTTAACTATGTATGTTATAGGTGCATAGCATACTAAAAATTTATACAAAAACATCTTATTATTAGGTAAGTTAGTCGATGATTCTAGAAGTAAAAAACAAAATTTATTGATTTTCTCAGTCACATTATTACTATTATTTTTCACTAATAAAAGTTTAACTAAAACATTGCAGTTATCTTGCTGGCCCTGTCATCAAATAATTTTGACACAGATGACTTATAAAACCACGCAAAAAAAATTACATGGTTTTAACGAAGAAATTCTTCATAAGTTACAATTAATTTTGCTATAATTCAAATGTTAGTTATGTTGAAAAGAAATGACAAACTTTAGAAACCACCAATGACTTCGTATGCGGTAAGGGGTTAAAAGGTACGTATCTACTAATATGTTACTTTATACTACTGAAAACCAAATTTCTTTCGACAATGACGTTTAATTACAAGGTTATTGGCTGCCTTCAGCGTTTAGACAGCAATACAATTACCATAAGTATATACATAGTTATATTTTCATCAGTTTTCCCAACAAAGACCCTAGTCCCTAAGTGACTACGTATTCGTAAGTAGTAGATAATTCTATTAATTTGTTCATGTTCACGGGTACACGGTTCAGTGCGGAGGGGACGGCGATTTATAGGACGTGTCAACTACAATTTCACTAATTCAAAAGTAGTTTTAGGCCAGTGGCTTCCAAACTTTAGTACGAGAAGACCAAAAATCATCGAAATTCGAGATTCGCCTCTTGGCTGTCATAACAAACGATAGCTTTATATTATCTCGATGTACTACCTACTAACGCCTTATTCACCGAAAAACCTGATATAAAGACAAATATTTGAAAAATGGGTGTTTATTACAGGACTAAAAGATTCTTCAGATATTTTTAAGTTGTTTCAGAGGTTAAGTTCAAGGTCAATGTTTCGTCATACTGACAGGTACCGATATAAAGTTTGGGAAAGAGTGTTCTAGGGTAACTTATTACGTAAAGGGGAGCTCACATGTAACGCATAATGGGATCATTGTGACGCCCCGCTATACCGCTAATGTGTCGTGATAATACGCCATACAGAATGTCAGATTTTATCTTCGTTTTGTTTTGTCTTTGAGTAATTTATGTTTCCTTTCTGATGGCGTTTGTGTCGGTGCAGTATTGTAAAAACTGCGGCTATGACATGCGTTGAATAATTGTTAGCTACGTTGAGTACTCTGCTTTAGTCTGTAGTGTAAACTAGATACCATATTCTGGGGGCCAATTCTGCTATTTTTATATGACATTGATATTATATTTTGAATGGATTTAAAAGCGGTATTCTGATAACCTAATGTCATTATCGTATAATTTAAAAAAAAGAGTTCGTCGTTGACACATACGATCTCGTTACAATTTCATTCAAATATCAGATAATTTAGAAGAATACGCTTTTTGTGACGTAAGTATGACACTGACATGATATCGAAACTATATTTATTTAGCAGAATTGGGCCCCAGGGTTAATGACAATGGCTCTAGCTTGATATATTAAAAAAACTCTAGCTGTATTATTTTTTTCGGGATATCAAGAATTTTGGGCTCATCAATTATTCGTATCAATTAATAGATACGTCAAACCGTTACAAGCTATAAGGACCGTTAAACTTTAATCAACGAAAAAATAGTAGGTATCATGTTCCTTTTAATGGACATAAGATACATATCTAATAAACCACTGGAAGCTATAAAGTAAAGAAAATAAATCTTAAAATCATAAGCACATCTTTAGCACTTTTAAATTCAACATTTTATTATTTATGGACGACAGACCGGCGCTTATCAAAGCGTTTTGTTTTTAACTATGATTTCACTTTACTCGATGAAATGTTTACGATCAGTTTGTAATAACCTTAGAAAGGTTGTTACAAGCTTAAATTACAATAGATTTTATCAAAATAAAATTGATCACATGACCGTATAATTAGGTCCTGGAATGTATAGGTGAGGTATATCACTATAACCTCTAGATCTTATTTGTCTTTAAGTTCCCATACCTGCCAGAAGCTACAGGCTTTTTTACTTTATAGGTACCTAGTGTAAATGTGTTTTCATGAGTAAGCTCAGCAGTGCATTTGTACACTGGGGTAAGTCACGAGACAGGCAAACATTCTACAACTTAGTAGTTCTGTCAGTTATTCGGGAATTAATTTTTAAAGTAGAAAGTAGGTACCCGGTTTTTGTCAATTTTAGTAAAAAAATTGTCGCGAATCGGGCATCTATCAGGACGCAACTAGTTTTGGTGCAGTGCTACGTATAATAAGTAGGTTGCCCTTACAACGACACATTTAGAATCGTTATATCGCCTGAATACTAAAGTTTAGAAGAAAATCATTTCTGCGCTATTGACGTTTCGTTTAATAAATTTCTTTGCAAGTCCATGACAAACGCCACTTAATATGTTTATATCTTCTCATAGTAAAATCTCTCTTGCACCATGTATTACCGTCAGTGTTGTATAGCTACACATATATAACATTTCCGCGAGTGACTCACGAGCTTGAACTCGAACCCATCAAAATAGCTCATTGACTTGTTTAGAAACAGTATTAACTGCAAAGTACCGTGGACGCTGGTGCTATTCTCTGTTACTTTATAGCTTATTGGAATCGTTAATGGGCCTTACATTTTTCGTATGAGGAATGTTCCCGGTTTTCTAAATATAATTCTACGTACAGCTAAAAACTATATGTTTTATAGACTCACACTGTGACTCCGAAGGGTTAGGCAGAAGTGTAATCTTATGCCTAAATTTTACCATGTTATGATTTTTTAGGTCGTACGTAATAGGGGGCGAGCCTATTGCCGTTACCGGGAACATTGCTAGATTGTGTTGCCACTTCGATAAAACTCAGTAATACTAGGCATATTGTAAATATTCTGAAATTTTGGCTGTTTATGCAAATAGTGGCTACGAATTTACATGCTTAATGTAGGTATGTATGATTAGTCACTGAGGTATGACTACCATTTTCGTCGTGGAAAAAGTTGATATCACACGGAGATTGAGAAAAATTATTGAATTCGGGTGGAGGATTCTATACGAATGCAGAGTATGTACCTATTAAAATTCAGTTCCTAATTCCCTCCGCAAGCACCGTATCTAGAATGCTGGGTAATCCAATGATATTGTTAGTAATTTATGCAGCAAGATTAAGACGTAATAATGAACCAAAGTTTCTGCATCATCAAAAATATGCAGTAGGTACCTACTTAGGTAGCACACGATCACATTCTTTTTCAAACATGAAATTATAGAAATGACAATATCAACGACTTTACTTAAGTTGAACATTCAAATCCAATTAACCGTAAGATATTTTGTCATGAATAGTTTTGCAATTATCATTACAGCACGACCGGCGTCCATAGGTACAGCTATATTACGGATAAGGTAACGCCACATAACAACTCTAGTGTATTTTTCTTTACATTCAGCTCCGAACGGGTAGTTCGATTACATCGATACGATACAAGTTCGTATGAAAGTGAGTGGTTCAAGTATTGTTTTTGTTCGATGAGTTTTTATTTCCAAATGTATTGGCATCAGATTGATGTATTTTCGGTGGTGTGGCTCTTTGCAGATTGGTTGTGATAGTGAAGACGCAGCAACATCATTGGTTGATGTGACCTTTCCCACAATTTCCTGATACTAACCTTTTGGCTGACATTCTCGTGCATTTATGTTGAGGATCTAGGTGGGTTACCAGGTTTTATGCTACTGGAGTATTCAAAAATATTGGCTGACCAAAGCGATAATCACAGATGTTCATTTGTTTACAAAGATGTAGGTAGGTTTCTTGTTGTACAGAACAGATGAGAGAATACTAATTCTCTCATCTGTGTTGTACAGATTAACCATTTCCCGTTTCTGTAATCAAGCTAAAAATCGAGTTAAAGGCAGAATTCTCTGTTTCGAGAAATGTTTACTTGAACCTTTTTTTCATTACATATAATTTATTTTTGACACATGCATTTACATCATTTTTAACATCATAACTATATTTTATATGGCTGTCAGATGTCTACAGGAATTTTGAAATTGCATTACAGGCAATATTTATTTTCGTCGATGAATAGTAGCTACTACTAAACCAATAAATCAATGATTCAATGAGTGTAATACACAAGTACCCGTCGATAGTTTCCGTAGGTCGTTAGTAAAAAGAACTGTTGCTTCCACGAAGGGCGCTACGGTGAATCGTGCGACGCATGTATATGTGTGGCCTAGAAACATTTACTTGTGTTAATTAAACGAAAATACTAAACAAATACTCAAATTCACTAAAAATCGTCAAGAATTGGAGTCATAACTTGATTAGTTTTTAAGTTTGTTGAATGTCAAATAAGTACCCAAATTCACTTAAAATCGCGAAGAAGGTGTGCAATTTGACTAAAAAACTACAGTATTCGATAGTATCCCGTGTAACTACATAGTCTATGTACGTTAAATACTAATTTTACAGATCTATCTTTTTATATTCTTTGGTAGGGTTAGTTCGTCCGTATTTTGACCTTCATTGCATGCCACAAAGTTCGTTTCTGGGTATAATTTTATCAGTACCAAAAGGTATAAAAATTACCTATTTTAGACTGTTTGGCGTTTTCCTCGTGCGTAATGTGTAGAGGCCCTAAGTTTTACATTCTACGCGTCGTAGTGTCTGCGGTTTTCATTCGAACACACGATTCGCATCCGCATTTTATCGTTAAGTAACATATCTGCATGTACGACTTTTTGTGCAATGTGGCTGCTCTCCTTTACTTAATAAGCAATCAAAACAATATTACTGTCGGGTTTTTTATGTTTGTTTTACCTAAGAAGTGTGAAGAAAGCATTTTTTTTATGTCACGGTCTTAAGAATTTTAAATAAGTGCATGTTTTACATAGCATAGTTTCAACTTAATGCAGATCTTGCTAGAAGATTATTTCTAGTAGAATTGTTTACTTTACTTTCAGTGCATATCTGTCAATAATCATAATACCAGTTTAACTGCCCAAGGCTGGACACTGCCTTCTCTCTTATAGAAAGAAAGGATTAAAAAAACATTTCTCCCACCGGCTAAGACTTCACAATTATGTCTTTGGGAATATTATGGTGACCTCGGCCAAGAAGGTTTCCTCTCAATGAGCTTGGTTACTGACATTGCGTGAAGACCAAGTTCTTCAGTGTGGCCTATCCTGATCATAAACAAAAACGCCTCCATAGGTCACCACTTGGATAAGTGACGGCGTGTATCAGAGCGCTAGCGCTACTTACCGTTGTTCGGAGGCGTACTAAAACTGTTGGTCCCGGTCCTTGTCTTAGGACAAAGATCGCTGGCTGTAATGGAGACCTTCGGGCGGTCTGAAAACTCCGAAACCAGAGTTGGCCACACACTCACACGAAACATACATCACTTACCAGACTCCGTGCTGCTACTGAGAATTTCCTAACCGAAAAACCGAATGACACTTGCCCGACCCAGGAATCGAACCCGAGACCTCCCAATCCCACGCGCACATTTATGCCGCGAGACCAACGAGGCAGTGTGCAGTGTAGATATTTAATATATAGATATGATGACGCATATAAATATTTTGTAGGCGTGTGTATCATTTTGTATCGTGGCCTAGTGTCATGTGGTTATCGTTAGCAGTGAAATAGAGTCATGTGAAGACTTAGTGCAGGAACTAGGAGTGCACGAGTTAACGTCCGATTGACTTATATGCGAACATTCCGCACATACCTACGCCTCTATACGTATATGATCAAAAATAAAGGCAGATTCTAATGTGTGTAGCAGTCATATTTCACCAGTTTATAACAATGCCAGCATCTATGCAGTAATATGTCATATTTGCCTCGTTAAGTTACACCTACGAGGGCGGAGTCACGATCGAGAGCTAGTAAGTACCCAATAACTATCAATTTGTCGCAATTGACACACACAATATTAATTGGTCCGCTATAGATCTATATCCAATTGAATTTATGAGTGCACAGTCCATTAATACTCACCCTAAGCTTGTCCTGTTTAATAGTTTCGAAGTAATATGAGTCGAAGAGCTCATATCGTTTCGATTTATAGCCATGAACGTGTGTTTATGCATGGACATCCCGATTCATATAACCAGTATGGCATGATCAATAAGTGTATAGGCCTGCCCTACAGATATAGGTCACCTTATGTTAGTTTAATGTGTGCGTTCGTAAGTACAAATACATATTATTCAAGGAATGACATCCTTTGAATAATTATTGTTCATTGTTTTTCGATGAATATGCAAAGTTATTTGTGTGGCTTATTGGGTTTTATTTATTGTGTGTCTACTTACTGATTGGAATGTGAATTCGGTGAACCGAGCACACCTAGCATAACACAGTATTTCGCTTGAATCTTCTCAAGGCTTTTTGTTTAGGTATATTATATACCTACACTTTGCGAGCTTCTTGGTTCAGAGCATTGGCGTACAATATTACACATTAGGTTCAATCGCATCCATTCTTACGTATAAGTATGTATATAGACTGTTTTACATGAGGCAAAGTAAACAATACATAACGCCCGCAATATTTTTTTAACGCAGCTTGCTTTTCAGTCAAGCAGTCATGCTGTTTCACGCTGTCATGATATTTTTAAAGTCGTTACACACAATAATTAGAAAAGGCAAGCGATAGCCGAGTGGATATACCAACAGACTGCCATGCAGAGGGTATCGGGTTCGAATCCACGGCGCGCACCAATGACTTTTCGGAGTTATGTGCGCATTGAATTGTTAATTATCGTCGGTCCCGGTTGTCATGAAGATCTTTGATAGTCGTTACAGGGCGTCAGTACCTTCTTAATAAACTGACACTAGTCTAAACCATGGAATATCGCTATCCCTTCGGGTTGCGGAGGTCAGACAGGCAGTCGCTCTGTGGAAAAGCTAATATTCAGCCAAATCCGGTTAGAGTAGTAAGCGGACCCCAGATTGAAACTGGGATAACGCTAAGAGAAAGAAGACACAAAATAATTAGAAAGCTTCAATTTAATAGTCAGGGTCACTAAGGCCCACTTGCGTAACGTTTGATTTAAGTCACTCCTTAATTTAAATTCGTTGAACCGAATTAACAGCATAAAATAATTTAAGTTAAAAGTATTTAGCGTCCTCTTGCACAACGACAACAACGCTTAGATTTAGTTAAACATTTTATGAGGTCGGTAAAGTAGTTTCTACGTTTTGTTTCATGGCATGAAGCCTTTTTGTTACGATTTTAACGATGTTATGCGTATGGTTTCGCATAAAACCTTAGACTATATATACTTTGAGCATAAAACAAAACGCATTGTCGTCGCCTAGCAACGAAATGACAATTGACAAATAATAACTAGAAACTTTTGAGCATTAACCCTAGAACCCTACATGGGGTGCATCTCAATTTATTTAATGTCCACGAATTCACGCGTCAGAGTATTTTAGTTTGGTGTCAACCTCTTGCCAGTACCGTGACGACAGCTGCGTCATGTAGTCGCCTATGTAAGTGCTGTGGGGTATGCCAGTACCCCATTGTAGTAAAATCGTAAGTTATTTTATTTATTACGATTGATGGATTTGTATGTAATATCTTATTTAATTTGATTATTTATTAAAACAATACTCTTATATGAATTAAATACTGATATTTTAGATGTTATGTGGAGCATCAGGTACAAGTTTGTGCAAAGTGCTCAAACTAAGTTTAACTTAATTGATTGTTTATAATTAAACTTATTATTATTAATTGTTTTTTTTATTTTTAGAATTACAGTCATTATAGTATGGGGTGTTCCAGCACCCCAGTGTAGGAATAATATGTGCGCCAGATAGTGTAGGATTCTAGGGTTAACAAGTACACATGTAGCTACATTGTTATCAGTTATATCATCATCATCATCATTTCAGCCTCTTCATCAGATCGTCGGTCCACCTTGTGGGAGGCCTACCCCTCATGCGTCGTCCGGTCCAGTTATACATATAATCATAGTTAATTTTCGTCGCTAATGACAAGTTGCCAACGTCAGTGTGACAATTTTTAAATAAAATTAGCCACTAAACAGCCGATTTTCGGTAATTAATTTTGACAGTTCTTAAATCATATTAGTCGACAAATTTTTCGTTGTGCAAGACGCTAGTGGCGTTTAATAGTTTTTTTCTCGTTAAATACATCTTAATTCAATTTAAGAACCGTTGTGCAAGTGGGCCGTCATTTAAGTGGGTATTGACACCTAATGCACTAGCAAATTAGAATCAACAATTTAAAATAAAGACCCAGCCCTTACAAGTTACTTAACATTTGTATGAAGCATCATTGAAGTCGGACGTCCACTTGTCCAACTAGGCCAGTCGTACATAGTACGTAATTCTCGCACTGCCACAGATTATCCACTTCCAGCTACTTCCATTATCTTGCAAATGCGACAATTGCCACCTTATCGTACAATGACACGTAGTTAAAACAATCGTTGTTGTTGCATGAAATAACGATTATACGTTCACGTGATGAACAACGGTTTCTAGGTGTAATGTCATGACTCTTTAGAGAATAGTGTCATTTATGCTACCAGGTGGCGCCACTTGCACGTCAGACTCTTGTCTAAATATCTTTGAACTTGGTCATAATTTTTAACCCCGACACAAAAGTCACTGCTGTGTTTTAAACCTGAGGAATCTCTGTGCCTGTGTAGCGCGCGTAGTTCTAAACGAATAGACCCATTATGATGCGGTCTTTTGTTTGTATGTTGATGTGATCTTCAGTGTTCTTAGTTAGTCTTCAGCTATGTAACCCCTAGTCTATCCCCTTTCATAGACAGAGAGAGAGACTTGGGGTTCGTTTTCTTTTCCAGCGTTAGCGCAAATATAATAAGTACACCGGGATCGCCGATAGTACCAATTTCCCCTTAGACACAGAATAAATAGTACTAGACAACAACATGGTGTCTATTTATCAGTTTAATTGTTTAAATAAAACGGGGATTTATTTATAGTGTTGACCGCGGCAATGTCAAAATGGAAGATAAACAAGAGTTTAGATAACCGAGTAATATGCATAATAATATCATAGATTAGTTAAAACGGCGAGTTTATCCGCTCATCGAATACTGCTTGCGGAATTAAAATATAGCATATTTTCGCCTCACAAAAATACTTTTCTTAAGTTTGTAACCGTTAAGATAATCATTTCATACAGCTGAGTTGTTCCTGAGATTCACGATTCCAAAAATATAAACAAATATGTTCTCTGTGTATTGAAACTTAGAACTTATAGCATATAGATAAGTAATACATTATATGTGAGTGAAATGCTTTCTCGTAACTTAGTGAGCTATGAGGAAGCGTTTTCCGTCCAGCACATGACGTAAAGTGCAATCTTGAGATAGGCGTGTACAGGTTCCATTAAAATATCATTTCTCGCATTTTACTACTAAGAATGTGGCGAAATCGAAAGTCATTACATACAATCACACAAAAGTAATGTGATAATTTTAAGCAAGCTCAATAGCTTTGTTAATTTTATATTATTTTAATATATAAAATCCTTGCGTTACTGACTGACTGACAGACACGCTACAGCCGAAACTATTGGGCGCAGGAAGCTGAAATTTGGCATGTATTTTCCTTGGGGACCGTAGAGGAGCACTAAGGGATTTCCCGAAATGCCCACGGTATCGGCCAAAACGGGTAAATTTAAAAAAAATGTAGGCGTAGCTGCTGGCGTCCTCTAGTAAAAATATAAATCTTCTTACTTTTTAGGTAGCATGCATTATTTTGCAATTATAGGAATTGTCTTACGCCTTTTATCCCCGAAGGGGTAGGCAGAGGTGTAATATTACACCCACATTTCGCCATGAATTTTTGGTCCCACGTAATAGGGGGCGAGCCTATTGCCGTTACCGGCCACATCATCAGACTCAGTGCTGCTACTGAGAATTCTGAAAAACCCAGTAACACTAATGCACGACCCGGGAATCGAACCCGGGACCTCCGATCAGCAGTCGCATACGCTATCTACTGGACCACGGAGGCAGTCATAATAAAAAAAAATATATAGAAATTGCCTTGCAACTTGCTTTGGACCATGACACGATATATTGTTGCTTGGGTTTGCGACTGTTATGCACAAGGCCTCCACTGTGAAATATCGCCCATTTAAAGTTACGACTGGCAAAATCTAAAATCTTGTCTTATCTGGTTAGACTAGATATCGGACCTCCGGTTTCAAGGCGTAAAGCTTTAAGGTGCAAGTCCGGGACGGGCTGCAACCGCAAACTGCAACCGCAGACCGCAAGCGACACCACTAGTTTCTATAAATCTCAATGAAATTAATTCCAATCATGACCGCAGGCAATACGACAGTGAACTGCCGCTAGCCGCAATGCCGTTTGAGGTTGCAGTCTGCAGCCCAAATCGGACTTGTACCTTAAAGGAATAACAGAAACACAAAATAATGATGATGACACTTATAAATTGACATTCACAGTCGTTTATATACATATGTGCCTCTCTCTCTCTTAAATATGTGTGACTTTTATTACATGTATAACTACTATAATTCGCCGGCTTTATTATCTCTGGCTTTGTGTTTGTGTCAAGACATGTCTTCATTGCCGCTTTCATACATTCGTTAAGGCTCTTACGCACAGTGCCGACGCAACGGCCAGTGGCATGGCCGTCGGCTCTGCCGCCGGCGAAGCCGCGTGAACCCGGCGGCTTTGCCACACGAAAGAGCCGCCGGCATGCAACTTGTTACTTGTGTGTGGTCGTTGTATACAACTGGAATGATGCGACTTTTTGCGGCAGATGCCCCCGGCTCCGACGCCCGGCAAAAGCCAGCGGCAAGTGTCGCACGGCAAAAGCCGGCGGCCTGTGTCGCTGGCACGGTGTGTAGCAGCCTTTACTTTCCTTTTCGCTTTCATTAAAGCTCGGTAATTGAACCCACTAATGCCCATAAGAGAGTTGACCCCAAGTTGGCAGCGGGACCAATTCTATATATACCTAATAAAAAAATTATAAAGGTACTTTATGCCTGTGTCAGAGCCATTAACTTCAATTTGCTTAACATAATGACTCACTGGTATAATTTACTAGACCTTAGTCTAACTAGATAAATACTAGATTTGTAAATTATATGGTCTCGCGAGTTGTAACGACGGTTTTGCTTGTAGTAAAGCGATTATCTGTTGTGAATTATATTACTAACAGTTATATCTAATTATGTTTCAGTTATCTTAACAATAATTATTGGGGATTGGTTCTGTAAATGTATTAATAAATGAAACTTGGACGTGGTTTAATGTAACTGTATTTCATTAAAGTAATCTAATTTATTTGAGGAAGAATACTAGGTGAATGTACTAAATTTATATTCTTGTAGGTATTTAAAAGTGTCGCAATACTTTTCACATGCTTATACAAAAATACTTATAATAATCAGAAATAGTATTGACGTTATAGTCACTTGACTCTGATAGCCATAAAAGACAACTCGGAGGTGGATTGCGGTATTTTTATAGAGGTAGATACATATTACCTATATATTTTGGCGACACAAATCTCCAATTATTTTAACTTTAATGAATCAAAAGAAACCTGTGTCAACATCTATAGTAACTATGAAGCGTAATTGATCTTTCGCCACATAAGCTAAGTCTATCAGTACCGGTTTCCATTTCCATCAGAAGGGCCGTTGGCAAAACATGCGTGTAAATGAATCAACTTACACCTCCATACAAAGCCTACAACTATATGATCACCTTCTCCTTTACTTAAAAATAAATACAATTTGGCCTGTCTTCTGCCAGTCCTTCATTATTCTAACCTTGACCATAGCAGTAACGACCACCATCCGGTCAATCTGTTATGGTCATGGTCAACTCTATCGGCTGGACCATAATCGCTCTTGCCGTCTATGGTAGTATTTTGTCGTAAGATAATAATACCCGTACAACAACTTCCCACTTTGGCTACCAAGATTATTAAGTACACTGAGAAATAATTACTAGCTATCTGTGTGATTAAATTCAGTCGAGTTGGCCACCTGTGCAGATTTACGATTAGATCTTCGACTTTCTAGCTTATCTCAGGGGTATGATAATGGTTCAATCAAGGTATAAGAATTTATTTGACTAATGTAGACGATTTGTCTCAATAGTTATAGATAAGACTGCCTTCCTGGTCCAGTGGATATCGTATGCGACTGCGGCTCGGAGGTCCCGGGTTCGATTCCCGGGTCGGGCAAAAGTGTTACTGAGTTTTTTCCGAATTCTCAGTAGCAGCACGGAGTCTGGTGATGTGTCCGGTAACGCCAATAGGCTCACCCCCTATTATGTGGGACCTAAAAATTCATGGCGAAATGTGGGTGTAATATTACACCTCTGCCTACCCCTTTGGGGATACAGGCGTGAGTCTATAAAAAAACGTTATCGATTAGATTAGCTAAAATTCTGATAAGCTAATGTTTTGTATCAAATCTGGTTAGACTTGCCAGTGGACCTCCGGCTCGTGAAAGTCTCGGATACAGACAGGACACTAGCATGATTATGAGTGGCATAGTTGTTTTATGCGTAGCCCTAAAATTCATTCTTATACTAGAAGATGCCCGTAGCGATGCCCGCATTATTTTCTTAATTGAACTGTTTCTTCTCGCGCCCGTGTAAATTTCAGGAAATCCCTTCTTAGTGCACAACGACCCTTTTGGAGGAACATGCATGCCATTCGTTGAATTTCAACGTCTTGCGTCCAGAGGCTTCGGGTGTGCGTTGTCTGTCAGTCAATCAGTCAGTAACGCAAGAATTTTATATATTCAGCTTATGCTGATAGTAGGTTCTCGTAAGAACAAAATAATGCAGCTGCTAAAGATTAGTGAAAGAAAAAAAGATTAGAAGGAAAATAAAAGAAAGTGTCTTCTTAACTGTAAAAAGTGCCCTTACTTTACTTTTATATATGTAGGTTTTATGTCGATTATTGACAATTTTTGAGTTAGGCAGCCAATTTGGTTGCTAAGCGACGACATGGACATAGTTCAAGGCATTTCCTCTACAGCCAAAGTAAATTGCTAGGCAAAAAAAGGAAGGCATGGTTACTGCTATGACAAAGACACTTTATGGCATCGTTACAATCTCAATCAGCAGGTACCGTTGTCTCTCGCATTCCGCTGCGTCTAGCTCATTGTGCTGAAATTTCAAGTTCTTCGCGTATGCGACGAATATGATTAAATACTGCATTAATTTTGAACTTTAAAGTTCATACCGTAAACATTTCATGCAATAAGCCATTTAAGTATTTATCTCAATAAAATTCCAAGAAAGGGAACATTTACTTTCCATAAATCAGAAGTTGAACTCTTAAAGGAGTAGATTTCTCTAAGAGGTCACTAAAATCTTTTATAGTTACGTTTTACGACCTACTTGACCCGGCATTACTATCATCTATCAACTATATAAAGATGTGAACATAAATGTATGTTTGTGTGTTCCGCTTGTACAGATACATTAAGAGGTGGCACGTTTACGAAGAGCATTAAATTTGATAAACGGAATAGTAAACATATAACTCTAAACTAACATAATAAGCTTGAAGAGTGTCTTGATCGCACTAAGCTTAGGAAGTACCAACCAAATTTAAAAAATATTTTAGTAGGTTCAATTAATTAATATTTTGAGAAATCAAGAATAAAGAAATGAAAGCGAGAAGAACCTGCAAAACTCCCTCTGCCTCCATTTTAAGTTTCTTGTGCCCCAAGGAGTCTATGTAATATGCTAACATATCTATTACCTAAATCAACAATGTAGAATGAAAAAATGTTTGAGTATGGATTAAAACCAAGGAGCAAAGCTTAAGTCTTAAGGACATGATGGTGATATTTCATATAGGTACCTCTGTTTTTCCGCCTATACCTCATCGTTGCCGATGTACATTTTGTTAAGTTATTGGAATCGATCCCCAAACCACAGGGTTTAGCACAATCATTAACACAAACTTGTGCTACAACACCAGAAACATCGTGATATGCTACAGTTCAAATTTTTCAGGTTATCGAAAATATTTGTTGATTGGAAGCTGATCAAATATATTACTTATCCATATTTTATTTGACATAAAATTACAACGCCAACAAACGCCAACGAATTAATTGTACGGCTAAGCCAACCCTAAAACTTCTCTGATTACTTTCCACGTTAAGATATTACCCGTCAGTTACCGACGCTACAACGGTAAATTACGTGTTTGTAGACATTATTAGTAATTAAACATTTTAAATTTCACTATTTCTGTTTGATGCTCGATTTCACCGCCATCGTCTATTGATTAGTATTTGTATTATTTTTTTATGTAAATATTTAGATTGGTGATTATTTAAGAGAGGATTCTTTAAGCAATCATCATCATTTTAGTTCTATCCTAGTTCAATCCTTCGATCATATCCTGCCATCCATGACCTTAGATCTGACATCAAGATCACAGTTTTTAATCATTTTGTAAAATTCATAGTCATAATAATATTATTGACAAAAAAGAAATTGTCAAGCATTATTGACTTGTATATCATATTGCATGTTAGAAGTACATTGAGTTGCAATAAATAAATTTCTACTATCTGGGAAGCAAGAGATTAAAACGATCTAGATTCTAAAATAATTTTGGCGGTGACTTGCAATAGGAAAAGTCGATCTTACTCTTCTAGTAGTGCCACGATTGGAAAATAGCGCCTATTATGGAGCGCCTATGAAGGTTTCCGTTCTTTTGATGTAGTCGGAATACAAGTGCATTATGTTCATGTAGAACAACGCTTGTATTTTCAATTGAAATCGCGACATTGGCCTCCTTGATACGCAAGCAAGCAACTTGTTGTCAATCACTGATCATAAATAATAAACTATAAAGATATGAATACAATACTTCTTTTATAATAATAAGCAATATATTATGAAGTAATTGCTAAATCAGTATACTTGGAAACTTTGCTTGATGTGTGCAATATAAAACTGCTTCTATTTCAATAAATTATTTGTAAAGAAGTCGTGCTTTACGCTTATCAGCGAATTTGCCGTCTGGGTATTTTAATGTCTATTATATAAATGTTAGACATCGTCTGTTATTTAAAAGAATTGATGACATAAATGGTTTTATTTTACTTGTTGCATTATAAGTTGACATTGTGCCTAGTTATTACTTTTCTTTAGATTAACTAAATTGGCACAAAACGCACCCTTTAAAGGTAAAATACAGTCATACTGTGTACAGTACATATTAGATAACTTATCTAACACCTGAAGAGATATCATATTTCTAATGCACTTTCTTAAATGTATTTAGATTACTATCAACATTCTATTTGATATTATTAATAAGCACAGCGTGAATGTCTTTTAAATTTGACTTAGCAGTTACCCGATATTTGCAACCTGCTTACTATGTATGTATGTGTTTGCCCTCTGCACAATGCACATTACACTGTTCTTATTATTAACAACATTATATTTACACAGGCTTTTTACTTGACTGCTGTAATTATCTTCTTCATTATTATAATTATTTTAATAATGTTGTTGTTTTGAACGAACTCTTATTGTTTCCGTGCCCTCCGTAATCTGTCGCTGGGAAATTGAATTTAGCTACGAGTAATTAAGTAGAAGTTTTGTAAATTGTTTCTAGAACCATTTGTCTTAGTCTGTTGTACTTCAAATTGTCTCTTACGAGATACAAAAGCAATTTATTTAACGCTGGTTCTCGGAACTTCTCTCGTTTTCTTTATAGATATTAAGTGGGCGAAACCTATTAAGTAATGTATGATACCTATATATACCTATTTTTATATTTATTTACTCATGGATAAATTGTTATATTATTATGTAGATATGCACTTACATCGTTTTAGTTTTTAGAATATTGCTAAATTAAAACTCAAATTTTACAAGTAGAGACTGTCAAGGGTTCAACTACCATACGATCTTCAATTGAATTGGATCCAACTGTAATTAATATTTTCAAAAATAATAAAGCCCTATAAATTTTAATCAATTTTGTAGACACGATGACAGGGCAACATTTTAAAAGCAAGTAAAATAATTTTAATAATAATTTTGTTTGTCATATAGCCTTATAATGCACAGCAATTACAATCTGACATGTGAGTGGTTATCATCAAAGCGACCGACGCGTTGATGTTTACTCATTTATTGAATGCGACACACCGATAACTGTTGACATCAACTATCAAGAATTCAAATCAATCAATGCAACAATATTTAACAAAACAACTGGCCAACGAGATGGTAATCGAATGCATCTTATGAAAAAAATACAATATGTAGTAAAAAGCGGTGGGGTGTGAACAGCAAAGGTGGCGCGATTGTCGTACGAGACACACAACACAGGTTTTCCTACAATTAGGCACAGTGTTCGGCACCAAGATGCGCCTCTTTCCATATTATTTTCTATAATCGTATGCAGTTCATTATGTTTAATACTTCACGGTTATTCAAGAACTGAGACACTCAATTATATTCACTCGATGAAGCGGTCAATGCTTTCAGTTTTTGCATTCAATTGTTTGTTAAATTACACGGGTTTTGTATGACTGACTTTGCTATTATGAATAGTTATTAATTTTCGTTGTATTACTAGTTATAGTTGCTTTAGTTCGTCTTAATGGTTTATTTAAAGATTTTTAATAAACTTGTGATAGGTTAGGTTAAAATACACTTGGTGGATATCGATATAACCGATGCAGCTTGCCCCTATTCTGTGTCTAGTGAACACAAGTCGTGTTTCGGAGTGTGCTGCTGGTGTTCGAGTGGCGTCGCGAGCGACCAGTCCGCGCCGAACGATCGCCTCGACACCACGCACCGGGCCTACGGACGCACACATTCTCTGGCGTGATAACTTTGAAAAAAGTCGGCCGTGCTTTAAAAGTGACAGTGCGACAGTGAGCGGAATTGAGTGATCCGGAAAAAAAGATCTCAGCCGAGGACTTAAACTGCAACGTGCATTCGACTGCGATTCGAAGTAACAACGATACGAATAGTTTGTAACAATTTGCACGATATCCTTGGTAAGTATTTTTAAACATTTCTTTACGCTCGTGTTAAGAAAAACTTGTTGGATAAACTCGTTATGCATAATTTGAATAGTTGGGTAAATAAATTTGCTATTAAACAATTGTTTGTTAACTACCTACATAAATTTAATTTATATTCTATTGAATAGAATACGTGGAGTCTATGTTAATGCTACGTAATTTTTTGTTAAGTTTTGTTGTTAGTAAATTGTCAAACAACTAATAGGTGTTTTACAAATTTCGCTGGTTCGTCGCTTGATAAAGAATTAAACACGTTTTCAAGGTTTCACTACACAGCTATTTATGGTTCTGTATCAATAAATTTTATAATATGTTTTATTTGAGTTGCGTGATTTTTGCCAACAGGAATGATACGTTAAGAAACAGATATGATAAATCAAGCATTGCGTTTGTCCATCGGAAATCGCTTTTCGGTGTTATTTAAATATTTCTGTACCTGCTGAATAATTTTAACTTACGTATTAAGTTGACTTTATCGCTAAAAATAATCTACTCTGCAGAAATGCAATCAGTACTTAATATGAATGTGAGTGTAAAACTGCTCATATCAATTAATTTTATTATTTCCTTACTTAGAGTTCAGCTATCTCATAGGCGTAAGTTCTAACTGTATTTTAAAATCTAGGTACGCATAATTAACTAGCTGCAGTGTTTTGTTTCCGGGAATTTGATTCGCCTTTAAATATTATTAATTTATGACTTGGCGTTATAAGTTTTTGTCCTTACCAAAAAAAATATCAATTTTGTATAAGTACAACCCGGAACGATTAAGTTGGGTTCTAAGTGTGCAAAAGTTGTGACATAAAAACTAATTGAATGTCTTATGTTAGCATACACACCCGCATACGTCGTAAATTTATATTCTAAGTTCTCCAAACGTTCGTTTTTCATTGAACTCTTAATTTGACTAGAGTTTTTTTTCCATTTTTTGGTCTCTTCCTTTTTTTATCTTTACAAAAAACTAGCTTGTCGCTAGTTTCTTAATGCTCAACTTAAGATAGGCCTTTGAGTGAAGCACTCGTGTTAAGTTTTCACATAGTATTATTATACTATTAATGATGTCTGTTTTACTAAAAGCATTGAGTACTTCATGTTTAAGTTTATTCAAATCAGTCGTTGACCTCTATAATGTCACAATTTACCTACTAGCACAACTCGTTTATTCAGGGCGGTCTGCGCACACTCCATCAGTACCTATAATAGTAGCGCGATTAGTGAACGATTATGATTAACCCCAACCACCGTACGAGTTATTTACTGCTTCATTTCCTTCAACTACATGTATTAAGGCACTTACCATGTGGTCTGCGGTCGTTCTCAAAATTAGACCATCTACGGTCTCGCAAAGCTTGTTTACAAGATTGCTTGTATTAGCAACAGAAATTAGCAGGATTGAGGAATGGATAGTAATTTCTTCTTCTAATTATCTGCATTGAATATAATTTTCCATGTTTTAAAACGAGGTTCTAATATTTAAAATGTAACGAATTAGCTTGGAAATTTAAATTCGAACGGAATAGAAATACTGGTTCCAAGTAAATCGTTTTGGGTAATTCCTTATTCTGAGGTGGAAAATTTAAAAACAGGGTTAAGTGGTTAATGTTTACGTCACGCAAAAGTTTCAAGGTTGTGATTGCTGACATTATGAGTCACTGTCTCCGAAAGAACCGTGATAGATTGTATGTTTCTTTTGTCAATTAGGAACTTCTGTCGTTACATCTATAATAGAAGTCAAGTTCATACTGTTACATCATGAAATATCAACGCTATTGTGGCTTTGTTTTGAAATACATGTTATCGTTTGAAAACCACTGTGGCTGGAAGATAACAATGCCCATCGTGGTCAAAGTCTGCGGAGTACTTTTTGAACTTTAGAACTAGGTACACAAGTGATTCAGCCTTATTTATTAGCATCATTGACATCATGTGTTAATATATATTCACAAGTTGACTAACATTATGTATAGGTTGCAAATTCATCAGATACCTCTATCACGGAGGATTTATTTTAATCAAGATCGAAATCACGAAGACTTGTGGATTTATTCGTCAAAAACAAACTTTCTGAATAAAGTAATTATCCTTGATTGGATGTGAAATATTTTAATCTTAATGTCTTAAGTCCTGCAGAAGTAATTGTCAGCATAGGGAGAACGTCGTCGGTTGACACGACAATAAAACAACGCTATCGCCGCATCTGTGCAGTTTCTCTCTTGTGTAGCTGATCTCCTTCTGCACACGGTACCTAATTGCTGCAGTGCACATGTCTACCTACAATAATTATCTCACGCATGTGGCGTATTACGTATCGAGTTCGTATATCAAACGGGTTTGTGTCACATCAATCTAGTACTGAGTGCATACTTTTTTTGCAACTTACGAGTTCGGGTTTTGGTATACATGGAACAAATTATTAAGCTATTAAAAAAAGGTTTCTTTCGATCTCCTCAGATTTATTAGTCACAGCATAGTCTATCTAATCAATGTACGTACGTACGATAAAAAATATTTCAAAGCTATTGGGAACGGAAAGTCAAATTACTGGTAATAAAATTTTGAATTGCTATGATTGTAGACTAGCCGACGATTCTCATGTATGATTATGTTTGCCGATACGCTGTTTTTTTATACATGCGGTTAAACCAGCTATTGTCTGTTTAACTATACAAGTACTTGATTGTACAGTTAGAAATTAATTACGTAACCTTAATTGGGACTGACGTGACATTAAAACAATATTGCGAAAGCGTCGACGAATGCCAGAACAAAAGCTGATGGAATTAATTTGAATACGGTTTTAATCTTGTTAGCTATTACGCTATTCGTGGTAACTACGAATTGCCTAAAACGTTTGGTATTGATATTTAAAATTATGTAAACGGTAAATAAAATAAAGACATATGTTATTCAAGTCCAGTGGCACGGTTTTATGATAAAGACGTAATTTTCATGTACATCAATTAATCAAAAATCTAATCTAATCAAATCATCATTTCAATTACAGAAAAGTGAATGCTACTTCAGTAAAACGTTTCACTAAAGATACGGACGCGGCTAAGCAAAATCAATTTCCACTTAACCTAACCGAGTAAGCAATTTCGAATTAGCCGTATATGGGAAAGCACGAAGGGTCGATGTCACATACAGCCGAGTGGCATTGCTTTCCAAACGCCGACACAAGCATGATAATAGCGAAGCTAGACCGATCCTATAAGTAATAACACGGACTGAAGTCACGCCCAGGAACGCTAATCAACTCAACATTGATGTACATAGATCTACAGTGGTATTTTCAAATGCTATAAAAACTTATTACGATAACTTTGAAGATTGGACACGGTAAAATGTACGCGCAGTAAGAGATAGCTGGTTAGAGAATCTTAATGTGAATGAGTAACTTAAGATAATTTAATATAATGGCGGCGATACATGGGATGAGGATTTTGAGCATTTTAATAATTATAAAAAAAATGCGATAGAAATTTCGGCATATTTTGTACTTTTCCTATTAATTTTGCATTTGCAGCGTAACAACAATTCAAATTTTATCAGACGGAAATGACTGTTTGCTAAACATAGAACCGTAATGGAAATTCAAATTTGCAGCTTGCGATATGTTTCAAAAAGTCTAATTTTGAATTCAAATAGTGTTGAATTCTGAAGGACATTTCGAATTTTATTATTTACACATGAAAAAAAATTGTGTGGATTTAATGACGTTTGTATTAGATCGTGACTGGTGATTTATTGTATCAATATTACTTAGGTCCATCGCATGTCACGAGTGCGTGCGTTCTGTTGTAAGAAGCCACAGTTTAGATTACATTTAGCAGGATTCTTGACGTAATATTGAGTGGGCTAATTATTTAATACAGCTTTCAAACCATTCTCCTGCATAATCTTGGTCTTCTTCAATCAATCATTATTGTCACTCCAAGCTGACGAATACTAATGCAAAACATTTAATTTTGTCACGACTAATTTATATTCTTTGATGTGGAGCAAACATTCATCTTGTTCTTACACCGTTATTAAATTACAGATGATAATTTATTGCGTGTGGGCGGTACAGTTCAGTTGTGACAACTGATTTTTACATACCAAATCGGGATTTTACGTTGTAATCTGATCTTGTTGTTAAAGACATAATGTCACGAGACAAAAAATATTTTATCGGAGCACTGCTGCAGTGAAAGCCCGGCTACTTTCACCCCTAGCTCGATACAATTTGGTTCGCGAATTCGTAACAACAGTCGAGTTTGTGCTGAGCAAAAAAAATGGGGCCATTAGGTCTTCATCCGATGAATAATGTCAGGTAATGCAGATTGCAATCTTTTAGCTACGCTAGAGTTTATAGTAGATCGAAATTCGTTTGAATTGTGGCCCACTTATTATTATATTGTGTCCCAGTGCTGAGTAATAAATACACTTGTGTATAGAAATATAAATATGTACTCGCATTGTTATCTTCGTGTCCCCAGCGGTCACACAACACTGACATGGACTGCAAACCTATATTATTGTTTTAAACCGGCCACAGTACTGTCGATTACTTATTCTTTATACTTGGATGCTTATGTGAGAGTTCTCTACAATAAGCGATGATTCATGAAGGTGATTTGGATTAGACGCATGACGCGTTACGTTAGTTATGTGATGTGCTCATATTAATATTATCAAATTGTGACAACATTGTGTGTCAGTTTTCTAGCAAAACTGGTGTGCGAAACTCAAATATTTATTTAAGAGCAGCGATAGCGTATCTAACTATATGTTTGTTATCTAGAACGAGAAATCAAGATGTAATTCAAATACCCATATCTACTTTAATATGTAAAACAGTATTAATACTATTACGTCTTAGAAATCGTTCGACTTCTTTGAAAATCTGTTAGCCAACTACGAGTATATTGTAAGATAAGAATTATAGGCGAAAGCTTGGTTTTGGAGTGCACTTTCGCGGCTTTTAACACTTACTTTATGACTAATATTCTCAGGTTCTTGGTAATTTTCTACGAGGTCGCCTTGAAATAAGTTTGTTTATTTGGGGAAATCCTTACTTAATGTATTTTACTGTGACCTTGATCATTTGAATCAAATAAATAAGACTGCATTTTCTCTATCTATTATACCTACTAGCAAATATTTAACTGCATATTATTATATTTATATTAATATTTTACTGCCACTATAGTACATACAGCGGGCCGTGAATTGTCTTCGAATTTATTTTTAAATATAATATCATTTGATAATGTCGAAAATAAATCGAGCGCTTTCAGCCTACTGTACAGTAATTGAAAATATAAACTGATGTCAAGGTTATGCACGTCTGCCAATGTTCCTGCATCGTAAAACGCGTTTACATTTTGCTTTACTTTGTCGAATTACGAATCGCAATAATCCCGTCGGATTAATTATCGCATTTCAATCGTTGCGTCTAGTGCAAAACATTTTTAATGTTACTGAAAATTTTAAAAACGAAATTCATTAGCTTAAATAATTTTGTCTGTTATATTTTATCAGTACGTAGGCAGTTCCACAATATTAAGTTTCGAAATGCTCTCATCAGATTCAAACAATGTTTCTCATTCATCTATTGTCTCTGCTCTGACATAAACTTCGACGTATAAGTAACCAGTTTATAGTTTTAAATTAAAATTCTTTTGTTGTCCTTAAATGTACCTATTGCACATCCAATTGAACTTTGTCCATTTATTTTATCTATAAGTGTTTGTGTTGTGCGCTGTAACAATTTCACATAAGCTTTGATTTCATTTATGGAGCGTGACTTATTGTAGGTACCTACCGGATTATTAATTCTTTTGCTTTCATTATTCAAAATTACAAGTAAGTAATCATATTATTGTAATTTTATGGGTAGACTGTAAGATACTTTTATCAAAAAACGAGCAAAGATTGAATTTTAGCTCGACTAACTAAACAATCGAGTTGTTAATATAACTAATAATTTAACAGCGATAACACAGAATAACAATTAGAGTCCTGGTATCAAAGAATAAAATTCAAAATAAAATTAAATTAATTTGCTATTTGATTACAACACGTCATAACAATTTTGTAACCGTTGATAGCGACGACAAAAAAGATACATAATTATTTATTATAATATTCCGTTGTCATGCCCATCATTGTGCTAGCTATTTGAATAGTATAGACGATCCTATAGATAAGGGTATACATCAATCAGATAACGTGTCAGTTGTTGAGGTTTATCGACGTTATTCTAGTAAAGTATGAATCCATGATTTATCAGTAACGTGCAGTACAGAACAAGGCTATTCTTGGTACTGAATCTGCTGAAACGTTTAAAGAACTTCTTGCTGATCTCTGAATCTGAATTTGTCTCTGCCAAGCTTTACCGACATTGTTCTTACTCGTATTTCAAATCATCATCATCATCAGCCTATAACAGTTCACTGCTGGACTAGGCCTCTCCTTTGAAAGGAGGAATTGGCCTACTATACCACGCTGGCCAAACGGGTTGGTATAGGATTTGTATCAAGTTTTCCTTCTCTCACAGTGCTGTTCTCTGCATAATTTGCTCCCTCTGTCGACTCTTACGACACCCATGGGATGATATGGGGTGGTGACATTCCGTATTCTTAATCCGTCACCACACGGACAAATATTGTCCAAAATTATTTCAAAGTCTAGTATTTCAAATATTGTCCAAAATTGACTAAGCTCGCACACACGCCCACACCCACAAATAACTGTCATGTTATAATTGATTTTGGACCAGCTATTTCGAAAAAAGGACAATGTCGATAATAATTTGACAGTGAAAATTCTCTCCGTTGCGCTTCCCTATTTATGTTCGCCGGCCCCATGAACCATTACCGAGAGTGTTAGACTGACTATCTCCGATCAAATGGTTTATTCGATCGAAGCTGACTATGATCCCAGTTCAGGACGTAACGCATATCGAATAAATATACCGTTCATTGGTATTACTAGGTCGGAAGGTGAATAGGTGTTTACACTTCGTTCGCGGATGTAGGGGCGAAGTTCACCGGAACATTGAAAATGTGTTCCGTGTTGATTTGCTAAACAAAGTTAAAATATTGAAACTAATAAAAAAGAGAACTAGGAAGTAAGCTAAAATAGGAAAAAGCAAGTAAGACTTACTTTAACACCAGATGGTTGTATTTTCCTGTCACAAGGATAATACAAAATCTGGCAATCACCAGTTGAGACCATAAACCCAAACTTAACATAAGAATATAATAATCTTAAGGAAAAAATACTTATTATTTGAAGACCTTGTACAACTGATTTGTATTTTTTGTACAAGTGACACAAAATAACCAAAATTACATAAACTCCGTCTACAATGTAATTTAAAATAATTGCCATTTATTAAATGTAATCATTGATTCAACAAGACAGTTTGAAATAATTATCTAATTTCAAACGAAACAACCTAATACACTTGTCACTCAATACAATGCTGGTTATCTTCATTCTGTAGCTACACCTATTCAAACATGAGCAGCAATAGATACGGCGTGTATGATTTGACAGATATATTTTGTGCCATATAAGCAACGCGTGACTGACTTTGTATGGGCTTATTTATGTAGGTGCGTAAATAGGACGTCTCTAGCGAAGGTGCGCCCCTTAATGGGTCATATAACATTATAAATGCGACAATTGGTCGCCACTGAAACCATTGTAATTGTTGCTTGACAATGTGGGCCATGATAAGGTATTACTATACTGTTACATAGAACGGACTCCTATGACACTGCCGCGTATCTTGTCGAGACACTGGCACAAAAGACTAATCCCATTGTTTCAGTAATTCAAAGACACTATCTTGTTCTTTAAAAATAAAATGGTAAATATTTGATTTTTGTCCTGTCTTTGCTGACGGTGGTAAGAGCTCTGAAAGGCATCGCAAATCATATTTTATGAAAACTTGAGAATTGCTGATATCAATACAGCCACTATTCTGAAGAACGCTGAAAACTTGTACTAGAGAATATAATTATTGATTTAACATAACCTAGGACAACATCTTGAAGACATTTATTACAAGTGTAACGCATTGTGGCAGCTGCCTCATTATTTGATCGCTCTACATGAAGGACTGTTATATTTTCACAACTGGAAACACCATCTTTGTCAGTTGTCTGCCTCTTTTATTTACTGATTATAATTATTTTGCGTTATGTACCTAAGTCATAACAATTAACTGTTATATAATCAAGATAATTTTCGGTTATACAATTTGGTTTTAAACTTAAGCAATACTTATCAATGATGAATTGATGAGTCACTGATCTTTAAATTACTTTAGAATTCAAATAGACAAATAACTTTTTCTGAATTTTTATCGCAACGACAGCGACCGTATTATTCTAACATAACAAATCATGAGTTGCTCAAGCCATTAAAATGTCTGTTCTTATCTCTTCGCCGAAATCGATAACACAACTTTTAAGAAGACTAACAGGATAAAAGCTTTTTGCATTCTTATTATGACAGTATTCTTAAGTACTATTTTGTGTTTACAGTTTCTTTCTATTCATACTTACATTGCGTCAGGTATTTTACGTAATCAACGGACGTCAGGTAGTAAAATAGCAAGGAATGTGTAACAGCACTAAAATCTTGTTCCTACATAAGTCATTCTTTTATTGGCCAAACATTTGAGGTTATGTTTGTTCTGGTTGGCAATACCGATGACTTTACTCGACTCGACACACTTGTGACGTCACAAGATGTCAGCTGATCGAAAAAGAACAGTTTTACGATTACGATTTATGTATGTTGATATTTATCGCAAATCACGTTGTTGCGATAAATTAAACTACTGTACACCTCTGACAACTGATTAATTGAATAATTGATACATCTAATTACGACCATGAGAACTTCAAACTAATTAATAAAATGATAAATGAAACGGACGCGGACTGATAATGCTGTTGTTGACAGTTCGTTGATAAGGAATGTTATCAGACTCAATAAACGTTTAAAGTAAATTGCTACATTTGTGCAAGTGAGAAAGTGTACATAGGTAGGTAAGTTTCCTTACAATTTTACTGGTATAATATTTGCACTAGAAATATTTTTGACGTAGGTTTTTTTGCTCTGTTATATTGTGCAAGAGTTTAATTTAGAAAAATCTTATCAGTTTCTGAACAGCTAATTTTAAACCACACATAGACACATATAGATATATCTACAATCTACATTATGCAATATTACATACTAAAATACTAAATGGCTACATACTACTAATCATGAAATTTTACAAGTCGTGATTCTATAACCTATATATTTGGGTAGTCCTCACTTTCTGATCGTGTTTAATTTATTGATTGACATTCCAATTTAGCCGATTGGTAAACATAATGTTTAAGATACTTTATTGGTGTTTTCTGTGGTGTACTGAATATACCTACGCGACTACTCATCCAGTCAAAATTTGTAAGGAACAAAGGGTTCCTCTGAAATCATATCAGCCTAACCCAACTTTTAAAAGTATTAAGTTTAATTACTTTTTAAAGAATTTTATGGATATCAATGCAATCACTATTAATAGGTAGTAGAAATTACATTGGGATTTTATGATATTACTTATATTTTATCGCACATTTCTTCTTCGGATCTAAAGTTTTATTCTATAGAAAAAGTAATTTAATTTTTATTTGTATACAACTTTTCAAGATAAAAAACTTTAAAACTAGTTGCAGCCATTGCAGGTGCGCTATAATTCTTATTACTTTTCATATAAGCCACAGCTGCAATGTTAAGGTCTTTGCCCTACCTAAATAGTGGCCTTCAGATCACGTTTGAAGGCTCCAGATTCATGGATATCGCGTCAGAAACAACGTGCGACTAACGAGCTCGTGTTTCTTATCTATATCAAGTAATTACTTAATATACTTGTAAGTTGATACAACCAAAGATAGTTGGTCAAAAGGGGTATTACTTTAATCTATACTGGCAAATCTGGCAGTTATTGGCCTGCCAAAATTAAAAGATTCGGCCTGATTTTTCTGCCATCTTTTCTACTTTTCTCTCCAAATCAATCAATCTAATTGAACTGACAAAACATCTTGCATAAAAAATTAGGTACCAAATTTACAGTTTAGGTTTTATCTAGTGATGCGCTTACTACCAAACAAACGTAATTTATGAGTTAATATAGTTTTGACATATTGGTAAACAACATTTTGGGGTGTGGTTGAATATGAGGGCTGTAGGGTGTCTCTTGTGAATTAAATGAAATTAATGAACCATAACATAAACAAAAAGTGGACAAATGTTTTATAATAACATTGTATGATATGTAGGTATGTGAACTATAAAATTAATTTTTCAAAATTCTCTTTTCTCATAGTTGATTCTAAATATTTATTTAAAGCGCACCTATATTATTTCCTTTTCGCTATAACCTCCTTACAATGAGCATAATTCACATACTTATAACAAAAATGATACTGCGTTCTGCGGTTATTCAATACAACACGACTTATCTAATTTCATAAACTTTCCCAGGGTATCTAACAAAGGCTTCCTTGACAATCCAATAGCACATATTGTGAAGTGTCCACAAAAACTTTGAACAAGAGCACTTCATCAGCCAGACGCACTTGTCCCCAATTTCGAAACTAATAACTCACATGTTTTATAAGTGTATCTATATTTTATTTATCGTTTATCAATTTTATGGGACATTAAGTGATGTCTTGTTTTGTATTGCATTGATATCTACAGTTACTATATGAATCAGTTACCGCGGTGATGAGTGCGTAGATTAGTAGTTTTACACTTCACTTTTAAATCGATATAAAAAACGCACGAAAGCCAAACTATGTCAACACACGAAACCAAATCCATCTAGCCGTTGAGGGGAATAGAGCACACAGACGCACAACTAGACAAAAAACCTGTTTACGATACGCTCGATCTTTATAAACATTTTACTTCTGCTGTCATATATTGATTTATTACATCAAAACGTCAAACTATTTGCATCTCTATGACTAAGACTATTAAGTTTATATTACCTAAGGTGTAGATAAGTTTGTGATAGAACCGTGATAGTAATTAAGAGGTAAATAAGAAATATTCGTGTCAGCGCGGTTGATAAGTTAGATCAAAGTTGAGCCGACACGTGATACTCAAGTTGTTTTTACTGCACACGATTTGCGCACATAGCGCCATTTTTACGAGTAGCAAACAGGAAATTAAGAAATAACTTGTGAATATAAACATTAAGTAATTCTACGGTATGTTTGAAGTGCTGTTTCGTATTGATCAGCCGTGGTTAAATATTGCCGGATCTCTGTGAGTTAGTATCGACCGACGTCGCGGTCGCTTGCGAAAGAGGTCTTAGTTCAACTTGACATACACGCATTCACGTGTTTTATAACCACATGTGATTGCTAATTCCTTTGGTTGTTCCGTGTTTGTATCTCTCATGATTCATTAAGTTATTTTTGCCATTCAAATACATATCAACCATATTTCCCTGAGTTTTTGGGCAACCAAAATTTCCAATCAAATTCTCATCATAATTTTGCATAGAAGGGGTCTGATATTTGCATTTATTTTAGTAGCATAACATATGCTAGCTATGTGGCAAGCGAAGACCCTCATGGACCCCCTAATGTTGGTTGGCACGCATCTATTTTCGCTTATTACAACCGCTATTATCGTTCCTAGGGACCCGTTTAGTAGCTATACATCCCAGTCGAGACCATCTAGGGAAGTCGGTTTTTCCGTGTTGGTTAAGGCACCGTACTGATGGAATGACTTGTCGATAGACAAGTTTTATTTGTCGTTTTATGTGAGTAAGTATTTATTGGGTTTTTGTTCGAAATAACTTAGCACATTCATAGCTTTGAATGTTCAATATGGTTAAGACCAGCTCACTATTGTAAGCCAAACTATTTCTGCGTCAAATAGCATTTTTCCCATTACGTAAGTGCGGCTTTTTGTCTTTATATCGATTTCTGAAAACTATGTTACGATTTTGGTAGAGAGGTAATTTCTTTTTGTATTAATTATCCAGTATCCAATTGCTTTATTGAGAAAATAGTAAGTTCCGTTTCCTTTAGAAACTTATTCAGGTTGGTCTTTGGGTTAAATTAATTGCGTTCTGTACACGTACATAGAATAAACAAAACTGTACCTGTCCTAACTAGAAGCAGCTTCGTTGCATTTCTAATCTTGTAATTGTAATTATTCATTGTTATGAATATAAATATCATCACTAAAATTATAAATATGAAACAATTTAAGAAAACGTTTTGGATCACAACTGGTATACCTAGTGCTAGGCTAGTAAATATTGCTCCAAAAGATAATAATGAAAATAAAATATTATTTCGTTTCATTTGAATGACTAGCAGTTTGAATCATTGCAGTAGGTAAATAAAAGGAAATGCACAGCATAATACGAACGCAAACATTTCAGTCATAGAAAGCCTTACACTCAAGCGATTACAAATAGCAATATTACTTGCGCAGAGTGGAAACTATTTGTTTTCGTAGCGACTAAAGAATGACAACCATCCAGCAATGAAAGGCTTGTTAACCACAAATATTGTCATGCAATACCGATCAATTTGTCGTTGAAAGGATTAATCAAACATAGGCATACCAATGCATTGACTCTTGTTATTGAATACTTTCTTCAGTGAGTTATAACGGTTAAGGTTACAGAGAACGTCAATTCTATTTTTAAATTTACAATTCGAATTGACAAACATTATGGCCATTATTCATCAGATACAGTTCCAAGTACGAATAGTAAGTTGAAATATGCGCTTTAAATAGATAAACATGCTCAGAACGCTGATTTTCCAAATATGGCTGACCAACGGCAACGGTAGGCGGATCGAGAAGTCGTATCGTAAATACAGTGCAATATATTCTTGTTAAGCCTAGATTCAATATCAAGGATGTTATTAGAATGTTCTTTTGAAATATCGCTAGAAAGTATTGTACTGCGGTGTTATTATAGTGGGATACATTTTAATTGGTGCATTCCTCTTAGATTATTCGAGCCGTAAATGGCATTCGAAAACATTATTAAGGTGTATTGCATTTCCACTATTATGTTGTATTAGGTCTATTTCTATTACTTATTCTTTAAAAAAAAATTGGATTTCTTCTTAGGAATATCTGGCTTTTTATGTTATTATTATATCTGTATGTTTATTTTCCAATTGATACATAAGTCGATAAACTTGTTTATATTTGATAAAATTGACCTCAACGTCAAGTACTTACTAAGATTGTGTGCAATCACCCATGTCATTGACATATGGCACGGGTAAACATCCATCAATGACAAAATTACAATATCAATTGGCGAAAGTCAATTTGGTTAGCCGAAATGCGGGACCGACGCATCAAACATTGAGGTTTTGTTACTAGCTACACTATCACGACTATCTATAGAATGATGAACATTATTTCGTTTTACGATACAATTCAATTCTTGGAAGGGTTGTCCCAAGGGGTGTCTCGAATTATTTTTATTGTCATGTTTTATTCATCTCGTAATGTTTAACCATAAAATAAAATTGGTCGTTAATCCTGTGTCGTAACATCGATTTAGAAGGATAAAATTTCTCTCGGATTAAATTTGAGGGGAACAGAGAACACGAAAGTGTAAGTCAATATTGAAATGGCGAGAAATGTTATATGGACGTAAATGTTTTCTAGTTGCCATTTCTCTCTCAGACAGAACAATACGCAAAATCAATAACCAGTTAGGTTTTGCTTCTTGAAATGTGCGACTTGGAGATGTTTGTGTGAAATTGTATAGTACTACCAATGTACCAATGATAAGTATGTATGTAAATATGAAAGTTAGGAATTGAGAAGTTTTATGTAGATCGCGCACCTTCCTAGCTTCAGTTTATATTAAGTTTTTTGATTGTTCTCCCTTCAATGAACATTCTGTAAGTTTTATTAGTTTATTACTCTCAAATGCTTGATACATATTTATAATTTGCCAGTGCGTAGAACTCCTTTGATCTTAGCTGTTTCAAAATCTGTTACCAATTTCACAAGATTTCTCGATTTACTCACTAAAGCTGACCGTAAATCTGTTACATTATTCATATCACGAACATAAAATTCAAGCACTAAATACAATTTTAGGTTATTGTCAAGGATTACAGCGGCGCGTGCTCCATGCGTACCCTGTTTGTAAACTTACGATAAGTTTACAGTAATATTTAGCTTTACTAGCCAGTAATGGTTAATCATCTTAGCCTTGGTGTTTATATACTGTTAAATAACATTTCGGCACATGTATAAACATTACACTACAAACTACGAGTGCGTACGCATCGATGAAAGAGTGTATTGCTTCAATAGCTACTTTATTATAATAATATAATGTATGCGTAGCTATTTCTGATTGTTTATTCTCAATTTTATGTAACACTTCGGTAGTTCTTGATCTTGATGCTCTTGAAGGTAATCTTGTTCGATCACTGCCGTCCGTCAGGTCGATGCGTGTTGAAGTCAATTATACCGAAGAGGTCATGATACTTTAAAATTATTAATGTACACAAGATAATTACTAGTTGTTCGATTTTTTAATTAAGAGCTCAAGAGTTATGTTCTAGTAATAGCTGCTGAGATACGTGGTGAAGATGTAAGAGTAGTATTTTATTCTACCAAAGGTATTTAATGTGTGTTGTGCCATCAAGTAAATTAGGTTTGTGTGGGACGTTCGGTTTATCGTAAATAGGTACGAGGTGCCGGAAATTCACGAATGGCACTAACTTGTGATTGCAGTAAAATTTGTCCTAAGGGCCTGAATGGTGTGCTAGCGACAGAACGCCTACATGGACTGCACACACGCGAGTAAAACATGTCACCAGCACACTAAGAAAAAGCAACAAGTTGTAAAGTTTCTTATATATAGAGTTTGAAACTGTACAAGTCACTACCTTATTAGCTACATTGCCAACATTCACACTGACGTCAAAGATACAATAGAGGCGCCTGCAAAAATGTACTTTTTATCGCAAACACGTCAATTATAATCTTTTAATCTAAACGATAGTGGTGCACTAACGATGCCTATTCAGCAATATCATTTCACAGCGACCGTGAAAATAGCAAACCGTTATGTTTACCTAGTGTCCCAATTTTGGGACAAAAATAGTTCTTTTGTTCAAGATTTGTGTGCACAATCACTGTAACCGATACGTGGTCGAGTCATTGACCACTCTGTACAGCTAGAGTGGTCGTTGACTTGTGCAGGCTGTTACCAAGCCCTAGAACTTGGGCATGACAATACAGGTCCTATCGCCCACGTCAACAACTCTCCAATCATACCGCTTCTCGCTTTCAACTAGCTTGAACTGAGAACTGCTATAAACATAGAATGGATTAGAGTCCGGTCGTTCGATTAGATCGAGAACTTTAGTGTTAGTACGACATTTGCTTACGAGGCACTGATCTTTAGTATTGAACGAGTAAGTTTTATAGCCGTTATAAAAGATACGTTGATATTTCTATATATTTATGAATATTTTACTGTGAAAGATCAATTTAAATCGTCTAGTTATATTTATTGGCTGTGAACAGTAAATTACGAATTCAATTACTTTTCTTGACATTTGTGATGTTCATATACCTAAGTAGAATATAAGGTATTTTATCAAAGGGTAGTCTGTTTGTTATTCTTATTAGGTGTATAACGGCAAAGTTTCAGGAAAAGAACTCATCACATATCCATTTTTCGTCACCAACTTTTGCGTTTATAATATTAGCAGGATTTATATTCAGTATCGGAAGAAGAATCGTGAATTCCAACAAGAATAGATTATTTGCCAGTTTATCGGTTACGTTCATAGTAATTTCTTCGCCTACATCTATAAAGCACACATACGACAATATATAGGTTCATTCATATATCGTTAACAAGACTTTACACCGCGCTCCAATTTGTGAAAATTCGGCGCGGTTTCGCATTGGATTCAATATAGCTAACGCAACGACGCGCATGACCAACTGTTACTTAACAACTGAATTGTGTAACATAAAACAAATGTCCGCTGAAACGGACTACGGGCGTTAAACAGCCGTTTTTAAACCACTTACAGATTTATTGTAATTCACGTAATACCTCAATCAGGCATATTACAAAACTTTGTATTTATCTATATTTACGTTTTATTGTACGGCACTTAAAATTTTATGAGTATTTTGTTTTTAAACTTTGTGGCACTTCCTAGGGATTTTATAACCTAATTCACAACACTCCAATGTTTTAGCTGTGATACGTATATCTTATGGGTGAAGTGATAAATTAGGGCGTTATTTATAGTGTCGAAGTAGGGCTTGATGTGTTAGGATTGGCTTATTAGTCTTCTTGCGACCTAAGGCCAAGTAGGCCTAGCCCTAGGGGGATCCGTTGACACTGTACCTAACAAAGAATAGCAAAATTCGGATACTTTTTTACATACATACATATGCTCACGCCTTTTTTAAGGGACTATAAATACAAATGATTGGGAAAACACGTATAGATATAGTCCTCCTTATCGATTTCGATAACGGCCACCGAAGGCAATTCTTTTTAATTTCGAGCATGTGCTCTAATATGGCTTGCAAGCCCAAATTCGGAAATTGGAAAACACAGTTGTGTTGCCAAATTTTCTAATCAGATAATGTGATACATACTGAAATGAAACAAATATTTATCACATTGCCTGAACACTATAAATAATGCCCTAATTCATCACTTGGACCAAAACGTATACACCAAAATGTAGGGCGACGGATTAATGTTTATCTATGTCCATCACTCACTCTTCATAATAGGATAAGCGGAAAATAGGCGATTACAACACGTAACTACAGTTATTTTATCAACGAATGAATATCGTTCACTTCATAATAAAAAAAAAATCGAAGAAGACATAATTATATTATGCTAACGATTTCACAATAACAATTTCGTGTACTGTAATTACTCAAATTACCTCGGCTCACCACTAAGTAGTTATTATGCGAATTCATTTGTTTTGACATGTACCTATTACGTATATCAAGTATCGCTTACCACTTCGTTTAACAAGTTACATCGAATAACTTAAACATCAATCAAATTAATCATCTAACTAAATCGATAACGAGTGGTATCTACTTACTTACTCAACACAATTTTTTTTTTTATAATTCTTGACGATAGACGGTTTGACGATTGAAAATGCAATAGGGAGTGCGACCGCAAATTTCAGTCCGCATTCTTAAGCGAATGAAATAAGGAGCGTCCACAGCTCTTCAGCTAATTAGGAAGATGAAAAGAGCCGCGTGACAGAACGATCCGGTCCATTACTCCTGTGCGTCGCTCATTAATACAAACTTTGTTGTGGCTACCATGCCTCGTAACACCTTCCTTATAGGGCCACTAGCGTTCTTATCCCCACAAAAGGAAATATTTTTATTATCTACCGTTGCATCGCTTATTATACTCATACAGCTAGAAAGTGGGACAAACGACGTTCAAATTTGTCGACACACTGTAAACATCGAAATTTGGGCTTGACAAACGAATGAGAGATGCCGGAATACGGAAGGTATTAAAACTTTATTATTAGACAAATTGGAACGTTTTCGAGACGTTCAATCTATCACTTGCTCGCGTGTATAAGTATCACATCGTTATAGTGAACTGCAGCCGCAGACAACTTGTAGTTCAAAGACCTAGACCAAACTTTTGCAGAACTTGTTTCATTCGATATGGTTACGTGTCCTTAGCTGCCTACACTGCGCTCGCGGAGTTCAGGATTGATTTTATGCGCAATTTCTGCGGGTCTATAAAAAGTGTGATTGTATGGGTAACCGAGCCGATAAATTTATAAATAAGCAATAACTTCTGGCTGCGCAGCCAGTAAATATAACGATATCCTTTATGACAGTTGGCATTGACTGGCAATTATGTCAGTAGGACGTGTTTATCAGCAACAATTTGTTTAACAAGTGTGTCGTTTGGCAATCAAGTATCACCTGGCGAGCCGTCATATCCAACAGGTTTTTAGGAGACATGTATGTACTTCCTCCTATTATTTAATACTACAAAATCATTTGAATTACATCTGATTTGATTGTTACTGTAATACGTTCGGTACGTTGTATTGTTTTGCATTGCAATGCATCGGCGTATCGATGCGTGATTGGCATAATTGTACCCTCGTACGGATTCAATTGTTTCAATATAAATACATATGGCTTCATCTAATTGTAATGTGCAGGCTCAATCTATCGCAGTACATGGCGATGATTAATGTATAAATGTCCGGCTTCCTGTTTTAAATATAATTTAAATATAATTGTGTCTATTTTTTAATATTCCTGTAAGCAGCCTGGCTGTTCGTCTTAAAAACTTTAATGTCTCACAAAGATTTATTAAAATTAATTCTACTTTCAAGAGAGTATAAAGCGTATTATGAAGAAATTAAAGTGAAGAAATTGATCTATGAGAACAATGCGTTTAACGAGCGTACCAACATGGTTTGGATTTTTAGGAGAGACAAATTGTTTTTTTTTAAACATAGGGAATAAAGGACTATCCTGATGCATTATTTCCTTATAAATAATTTGACGTGCTTAGCGTCCACATGAAGAGGACGACGTTTATTCGTAGACAAAACAAACAACATTAATATTAATAAGTAAAAAAAACAACAATAAAAACGTGACGCCAAACAAAACACATTGAATTTTTAACACAACGCAAACGAAAAAGTATGTTTTCAACATGATTAATATTAAAGAGGGGTATGAATTCAGTTGACCTGTCTGGTCCTTAAGTTATTCAAGGTCTGGCATACGTGTGGGTACATTATTCAGTCCCGCTTTTGAGGTTCACATTACCACTGTGAATTTCGTATGTCCGCTGACCTCCAACCAAGGACAGCTAGTCACAGTTTAGATTGTATGTTAGATACTCATCTAGTTAACCAGTTTCGTTTGTCTGAAATTGTACATTGTGTTCCGGTCATCAACATTTGGTACATTGATGTCATTACAGACAAATTCAACTTGATCAGGCAAAAATGACTTATACGAAAGCACAAAAAAAATTCTGATGAATAAACCCAGGAGTTTGTATAATGGTTATGTTTGAAATTTAATTTCGTAAAATAAAATTACCGTTTCTGATTAAATCATGCAGTTTTAAGTAACTGTGGCTGTCTGATGGTTGGTTCGTGTTCCAGATTCCTAAAACTCAAAAAATCTCTGAATCTTTTCAGAGAACGATGACTTTTAGATAAACGAATAAAGAACATGAAAAGGCAATACAGTCTTATGTACTCGTAACAGAGTCACGTATGCAAGCGAGAAGGTCATCCATATTTGTGCAAACAGTCGGCTCCAAGATAGCAACGTTTGTACTCGTAAGTAACCAAGATAATATCAGTACCAGCGAGCGTAGCTAGAGAAATTCTTAAATTACTACCTGCGCCGGACCCGGCGTCGCCCGATTCCGACTCCGCGACAAAAAACCGTTTCCTTTACATTCTGTTTACAAGACCTCCGACACTGAGGTCCCTTTTGTGGCTGTCCCCACCCTGCCTTACCTACGACCCTTTTTTGTCCGCGTGTTTGTCCACAATTATTCAAACTTTGCGAGATTACTACTCATTAGAGCACATTTGGTCGGCAACATTTGGGCCAGTAACAATTTTAACTTGCGGTATATTTATTTTAATGTGATTTTTGTTCATGTAATTTTTTTCTTAAACGTCTATTTATATATCAAAAAATGATCTATGAATGTAATGTTCAAGTTTAGTTGCTACTTAATAAACATACTAGTAAATCAAAGACAATATTATAATTGGTAATTTATTGATAGCAATAAAACGTCTCATCATAATTCTCATCTCTTTTTTTACAATATGAATAGTTCTGATAACATTGATAAATAACATAGAACCTTACAGGATATGGTTTTTGATGTGAAAACGCGTGTGAATGACGCAGATCACATTATATAATTGAAAGTTATCCACGCCTAATTTACATAATGACATCATCATTTACACGGTTTATTGTATTGGAGGCAAATATCGCCAAAATTTATATTACGAATTCATTCATAACGCGAGGTATTGCCAAATTTAGCAACTTGGCCGGTAACCAACATCATAATTTCACTGAATGTAGGCGACTGTCACTGGAAACAGATGCAGTGATTCAAAACCACACCTTTAATTTTGATAAAACGATTTCGATGAAAATTACCTCAGCTGACTTACTCATTGTTTTTTTAGAAGCAAAAGACATATTTGATATTTCTGGATATATCCTCAACCAAGTGAATGTTCTTGGAAATAAGATTCCGTTTAGTAACAAACAAAATGACGTCGTTGTGTCCAACATCCTGGAGTACTTTATCTAAGGCGATAAGACTGTATATCTTTGATATATTTACGAGGGTTTCACAATTAGTGACAAGGTAATGTCTCCCTGAATGTTGATAGTTGGATTTGTTTAATCTGGGTTATCAATTCACACATTCTTCGCGATCCGTTTTGATTACAATTTATTGTATTGAGTGACACATCTTTTTTAAGACGTGATATAGGTTGTTTTACGTATGATATTGAATATAATTATTTACTTCTCTTTGATTATATTCGGATAGAATAGAACAGTAACTGTAGATTTCTCTGCTAGATATTTTTTAGTAATTTTTATTTGCACACACGTACAAGCCAGCGTGATTTAATAATCTTGTCATATTTAGCACGTTATTTTTACATTTTTCAATGCATACAGACGTCAGACCGTCATCGTCTCGTCACCCCCGTGACCTTGTAAAAGCAAACATATTCAGAAGTCTTATTTTGATAACAGCCAAATGCTTAATTTAATTATTATCAAAAGATCATACAGAAGAACAATTATATGATTTCAGCATTACATTAACATCTTGGTTTCTGTAAAATAGACTCGCAGAATTTCGAAGAAAGTTCTTACTAATAATAGACAATAGGGGAGAACAGTCGAACAGTTCGTAAAACCAAATACGTAGACTATTTAGATACGGTCCTTTAAATATATTCCCAAGCTGAACTGAGAAACATCAACCGTGACAGTTTAGTGATCGCTTAGAAAATAAAACAGCGAAGTATCGTGTTGCTTGGCGTTATAAATGAACCGATTCAGGACATGGTTCGAATCATCGACAGATGATGTTACTTAGTAGAGATTCCCACGTTGCTTGAAGCAACTTATGAGCCAGTAAATGAGCAGCCGACAGGATTACACGTACCCTAGTGCAATTTACGCGCTAATGCATACCTACAGACAACCGCAAATGTGTCTAATTTAGCACAACTCACGTCGCCATGAGAATGCTTCAGAAGTAATATAGTCGTGTCTAGCCTCTTTTTGTATTTAATTGTTGTCATTAACCAGTTTTGCAGAAACATATTTTGCCATCTTCTTCAATTTATAAATATTATATCTTGCCCATATTTGCAAAATTATTAAAATTGAGGTTTACTTTGTGATGACGATGTTTATTGAGATATAAATAAATTGGTGATTGATATGAGTAAATCAGTCTAAAAAAGAACATTTTCACTGTGTCCGTTAGTTGTATTTTTGTAAAGTCCTCCGCGACACAGTACTTAGTCCTAGTGCGGGAGTTGCCTTTTAAAACAAAAAAAAATGTAATCAACATTTTAGTGGTTTGTTCTTATTGTTGTCTGTTTCCATATTTGAAGTGTATATTTGGTTACAATTTGCATATTTTTGACTTGTGACAATGCATTAAAATTTGCATCACTACGTGATGTGCTGTCAAATCTTTTAGTTATTCAATAATCGATAGACAACCAAATGTATTGTTACTTTGTCATTGTTAGAAACTGTATTAATTACATCGTTGACTATTTATGTCAACCTAATTGGTAAGTGAAATCACGTAGGTATCTTGGCGTTAGAATCATCACCATCCAACTGACGTTTGTATGAGTGATCTCTTTTGCAAATGCCACCCACGCGCTTATTATTTGCAAAGTTGACTACTTTTTCCTCTAGGACACCTGTCATTGACCACCACAGTCTCCAATTGTCCCTGCTATTAATAGTATGTTAAACGATCGGAGAACTATGAGCGTCACTAATTTATACATTTAACTCTGTTGTTTGAACCTCATCGGCTTAACCGGTATTGGCCTATTGAAGGTTATTTTTAGTTTATTTATTTTTTCTCGTGAATTGTATGGAGTTGCGTCAGAAGCGAGTTTTTTCTTAAGGAAGGGTCATATATTAACCCTTTTTACTTGCATAACAGAGTAGTTACCCTTGAAGTCGGTAACAGATTTACTAGCTGTTTCTATAGCTCGTATACATTGGTATAAACACACTAACTGGTAGACAGGTATTATTTCTTCTTATTTCGTTCTAGTTGTTATACGGCGTCTAGTTCGCCAATTTGATACAGACTTGCATTATAACGGTAATATTAAACGGGAAATAACTGTGGTCACGAAATGGATGATGTCGTTTTTGTCATTGTCATTTTGGTATTATCATTTGGTTATTTTGAAGGTTGTATGCCAGTTCAAAGTTAAAGACTAAAGCCAATAGATAAGAAAAACATACAGGTAATGAGGACACAGATGTTAACATAAGTAAACGCAATTATAATACGGAATTTTACGTTGTGTACGTTGTAGCCACGTCCGAATTTGGCAATAACAGACTGTTGCAGCTCAAAGCTACTTTTGGTTTATGTCCCGTACGGTATTTGCAGCGGTTTGTTTTCACCGTTATTTTAACTACCAGCAACGCCAGATGGTATTATAATTCATAAGATAGTTAGAAATTTACTTTTATAAAGGGTAATCAAACTAAGTAGAATGGCGTGGAATATAAACTATATGAAAGTAACCTATGTGATGGAAGTGAAGTTTTTTTTATTGATTGTGAGAAATGATGATTATGTAATATTTTAAAGACTACACGGTATTATATTACTAGGTGTAGTCGTGGTTCGGGTTTGTCACAGGTGAAGTCAGAGCTCCTAATAGATAGTCACTTGAGGATGAAGTAATCAGCGAAGGTGACGCGGTAAGGTCATTGTAATGGCTGTAGATTATGAAACAAAAACTGAAGTTGAAAGACGTTGGCTGTTTAAACAGAGCCGATTAAACAATCATGATTCGCATAAGAAATTATGTTGTGTATCGAATTGTATCAATTGACATTGAAAACGATTTTAGTGTTGTTAAGGCCTTTATTTAAACTTTTTATTTACTCGAGTAATATTTGTATGATGTTAGATTAAATTATGAATGTTTATCTTTGTGTTACATCGAGTCAAATCAAAGTCAAGCTTTATCATATTAGCAACCTTGTCGCATTACACATGACTGGTGTAGTGACGTGGACTTTACCTTATTGCTTTACGTCATAGCGTTATGCAAACTAGTTCTTAGTAAGTAAGAGAGACGCATGTGGATTTTTTGATGATAATTCAAAGAAACTGCGCCCAGTACAAATAGAGTTGTGTGAGTGATTCACTATGTGAGACATCGTTGCATGACAAAAAGACAATTTTGGTTTGCCTAGTCAGATTAGACAAACAGAAAAGATTGATAAGACGTTCTGTCAATTTAAAACCGGAAGTGTATCTTGCAAACAGTAAACGAATTGATAACACCATAAATTTAAATATCATGAAATAATGCACAGGATATTTGCATCCTGTTCATTTTTACAATACGAGGGTCAAACTGAAAGTTCTTAGAAAATCAAAAACTGATTACATTAGCCAGTTATTAGTTTTATTATATCTTTTCAAAATATTGTCCATTGACGTCAATACACCGCTGCATGCGATGGAACCACTGGGAAAAGCACTTTGCCCACTCGTCCTTAGGGGTCTCTTCAATGGCATCGCGATACGCAGCCACCGCTTCTTCAGCATTCATAAACCGCTTTCCTTTAAGTTTTTCTTTAATTTTTGGAAATAAATAAAAATCACAAGGCGCGAGGTCGGGGCTATACGGCGGGTGACCCAGTAATTCAACGTTTGATGTCGCCAAATAGTCGATCGTTCGCTTGGCGGTGTGCGACGAGGCGTTGTCGTGGTGAAGGAGGAATGAGGATCCTACTGCGAGGTCGTTTCTCTCGAACTTTTTCCAAGACAAGTGGCAAACAATTGGTAGTGTACCATTCTGCAGAAACTGTTTTTTGATCCTCTAACACAATTGTTGCGAAATGACCTATCCTTCCAAAGAACGAGGCCACCATTTTTTTTCCCGCACTTCGATCTCTCTTCACTTTAGTTGGCAACTCCTCGAAAGGAAACACCCACTGAGCAGATTGTCTTTTGGTTTCAGGATCATAACAGTAAATCCAGCTTTCGTCACCTGTTAGTATGTCGAACACAGCATTTGAGTCACCTCCGTTAAATCTTTCAATCATTTTACGGCACCAATCCACACGATGGAGTTTTTGAGCCTTAGTCAAATTATGAGGTATCCACCGGGCGCAAAGCTTCCTGACCGCTAAATGTTCGTGGAGGATTTTGTGCACTTGACTCATACCGATGCCTAAGCTTGTCCGAATCTGCTGATAGGTCACTCTTTTGTCAGTCGCTATCATACGCCGCACAACACAGATGTTATTTTCAGTCGTCGCCGTAGAAGGCCGTCCCTCACGTACATCATCAGTGAGATTAGTGCGACCACGTTTAAACTCATTAAACCAGTTGTAAACAGTCGCACGAGATGGGGCTTCATCGTGAAAGGCCAATCGTAGTCTATCATAACTTTCTTGTTGACTTAAATGACATCGAAAGTCATAAAAAATCATTGCACGTAAATTTTCTCGTGTTAAATTCATGTTGACGTGACACAGACAATTTTCAATTTGCCGCCAAATCGTAAAACAAATGACAAATGAATGAAATATATACTCAGTAATATTGGCAAAGAGTTCTATTTTCAAATTTTAGAATATTTTTTTTATTATATTGTTTATAAGTGGCCAGTTCTAAGAACTTTCAGTTTGACCCTCGTACAATTGAACAAAAGTGAAGACTATGTTATCTAACTAACAATTTTATTACAAAGTAATTTTTATCTAATAGGAAGGCAGGATAAATTAAGCAAAAGGGCTTAATGTTCAGTTCCCATGAAATGCTTGCATATATCTTGTTAATAAGTATGGCACCATATTGCCTCCTAGTGGTACGCCGTCGCGTCGTGTGTATGCTATAACGTTAGTGCAATCTCTGCGATAACCTACGACCTGAAATTGAGGCTGAAATAGCGAACTCCGGTTACACGATATAGGCATTTATCAAAGTATAGTTTTCCATAAAATAATGATATTGAGCCCCAAGAACAAGGAAAAGTGAATGTACTTTTTCGGTGAAGTTTTATTTATTAAAAGAACGAATATAAAATATTATGTTCCGCACTTGTGACGGCATTTAATTTATCATTTGGAATAATGAACGTAGTATCTCTTCGGCTTGCTTTAATTATAAGCGTGCAATCATCAACTTTATACGTGATAAAAAAAAAAAAGTGTAGTAAATTGACATATTGCAGTGCGTGTACGCATGAATTGCGAGTCAATTCATACCACCGTTGCTCTCAGAATCAAAAAGATTAAAGATCGTATGATATTTTACCTGCAGAACATTATAATAATAGTTGGCCTCGGGCGTCGAAACATCTGTTCGGGGGCTCGGCTTTGTAACAGGGTGTATTGAATGCTACTCTTAATTCGGCGTCTTTGAAATATTTCAAGCGAATATTTTTATTTTTCTTTGAATAGGCAGCTGTGTTTGTTATTAACGTGCTTCTTTTTGCCAATAAAACTGGTCTTTGTGATGCAATATATTTTTTGTACTGGTCAGTAGGTAATTTCATGTTTTCTCTAATTGTTGCAGAAGTGCAAGACGTGGGATGTTTCAACACTGATGACGTCTTTTTTATAAAGGTAAGCTTACCTATTCATATTGTTTTAAAATGATCGAATGTAAGAAAAATAAAAGTAGTTCTGAGTGTAGAGCTAAAGAAAATAAATATGCCACGATTCTGTTGATGCATGACATGCCTTATAAAAAACTTTAAGATTACTATCTGTTCCGTGAAATGTTGCATTTACTTTTTGTGTTTAATTTATAAACCTTTTTAAAATGTTACCAGATGTTAAATAATAAACTGGTCCACTTTGATTGCAATCTCTCTTTAAATTGGTTGCTTGTTTTAATTTACTTCATACTTTTACGCACTTATTTTTTATGATTTCTTCATTAACGCCAAATCATAAATGAATTATAATAAACTTGTTGTTTTCTATTATTACGAATGATCTATATTTTATCTCTAATTCTTTAATCTAAGGATTTTAATACTGAGTCACAATATTTCGTGAATTAATCTGTCCGATAAATGTTTAACTTATTACGGTCCGTAATCCGAAGCCAACGTCTAATATACAGCATTAACTTGAAATTAATTAATACCGTACATTAGTGAAACCACCTCCTCCAGTACACAATTTTGAAGCAATTGTTACTTCTGGTGCCAAATCTCCTTGTTTGAAGTCTTCTTCTCTTTCTACCTTTTTGTCCTACGTTGTATACTACATATTTGCAGAAGGATTCACAAGTGGGTACGTGTGCTTAATGCGAGGACATCATTATGTATGTGAATTGGGCGTCATTAGGGGTAAATTAAAACCGTTTTTCTCCGTAATTGTTATAGAAAACAATCCAAAAAAATATGTCTTAATCTACATCATATAAAGCACTTTCTCTTCGGTACCAAATCATAAAAAAAGTATTTTAAACATCTGAATAAAATATGCAAAGTAACCTCTGTTTTTGTATTTATTACCTTTTTTCTCCTAATCTATCAATCATAAGATTGTTTAAATTGAATCAGCCTCTTATAATATTAGAACACCAAGGGAACCTTCAGCTTATTTTTGCAAATAACTTTACTTATTATTTTCTAAGGATTTTTTTACCTCACCGATACTCGCAAATCGCGCGTGGACAACTAACCAGTAGTACGAGCAAGGTCAACGGAGTATATCCACCTCTTAATATTCATCCCAATATCAGCCCTCAGCGTAAGTTTCTGATATTCCTACTGTAACATTAGCATGGACTTGATTGGAATAAATCATCCATTTATTACGAGTATTTAATCCTTCTAATAAAATGTAGTAAAATATTTCTTTAAACTGGAATGTTTTGTTTCCTTGTTGTGCCATCAGGATTCAATTATGAAGATAGGGCAATTGGTTTAAATTAATGTGTACCTCTGTAATCGGTCCTCAATTGATGACCATTTAACTGAATTGGCTGCTGTTAAGTTTTAGCTTTTATTGTTTCAACGATTTCACCCTTTCTGATATAATTGTACATTGTTATTTACAATTCAAGTATTTTACTTACTTTAATAGTTGCTGGAATTCAACTAGTGTTCATTAATTGTCTGTAGCAAAGTTACAAAATATATCGTTTATTTTAAAAAACTGGCCAAGTGCGTATCGGGCCAAGCGCAATGTAGGGTTCCGTAGTTGCCCATAATGGCCATTATTGATAATAACTTCTGTTTCACATGGGACTAAAAACGGACCCACATTGTACCCCGTAGTACATTACATACCAAAGTACGTATATCTTTAAGATTAAGCCAGCGCTCCCAATGTAAACTCACAGAAATAGGTATTTATATGTTAAACGACGATTTCTCGTAAACTAGTGATGTCTACTTAGAAGTGATAGTTTTCCTTTTAAATTCGTTATATGTACTACATTTGTGATTTTTTTCACCTCTTCCAAATTAATACTTCAGCCGGCAAAGGGGGGCGGGGGGGGGGGACACTTGAGTATAATTTTTTTTTTCACATCAATGCTTGATATTTGACAAACCAATCACTTGATCGAAAAATAATTTGAGCAAGCTAATAATATTTTTTTAAAACCTATCCAATGATACCCCACATAATGGGGTACTCAACCAAAAGAAAATTCAGCCCCACTATATATGTAGGGGAGATACCCTGAAAAAAATATTTTCCTAAATTTTATTCTACAGTTTTGTTGCAATAGCTTATGTCTATATTCATGTCAAATATCAGCTTTCTAGCACCAGGCGTCTTTAAGCTAGGCTGCGGACGGACAGACGGACGGACATGACGAAACTAGAAGAGTTCCTTGTGGACTACGGAACCCTAAAAAATGGTGCATTTATTGAATTTTTATGTTTTTAAAACATCAAAGTTACTTTAATATTACACTTATTTAGTTCATTTTTCATATAACATTAATTTCAAGTCTTTTATCCTAGCTTGTGTTTGCTTTATGGCATTTAAAAAAAACCTGTTTATAGCTGGACGTTGAATAGTACGCTGAAGCACAGACAATACAATACCCTGCGGAAGACAGATTAATATGCACTGGGAATATAGTGCTTTTTATGCATATGCAAACTTCATATAGCTTGCATTTTATTACAGTGCTATAAAATAAGATTTTACAACCACTAACATGTTTTGCAGTGTAGTAATATTGAAAATTTGCAAGAATCTGCATTGATGGGTTAATATAAAAGATATAGTAATACTAGTATTAGAGGTTTCAAATACGTCAGTACTTTTGAACCATGACAAGAAATTGCAGAAAAGTCAATTTACCTGAAGCACACCAGACTTTAGAGGTTACACAGTACAAAACATGCTGAACTATCAGATTTTAATGATTACGCATGCAGTTAGGTTATACAAAATCAGCAGTCTTCATCACAATAGCGACAAAAGAAAGTCAGGAGCAAACAGTCTGACTTCAAACAATACTAGATTGCGAAACCAATGCAAGGTTGCACAAGCGATGAAATTAATTGCCCTAATCATGTCACTGGCTGCATTGTTTTTAATTAGGTACCCTCTCAATACAATGGCTGCAAAGGCTTTGATAATTTACATCGAAATTATAACGGACAACTAAACGACACCAAAGAAGATACCAATAAGTAATATATTTAAATGTATGCACTACGCATTAATTAAAGAACCATGACTCAAAACGAGTAATTTTCTAGTAATCATCATAAAAAATGTGACGTAACACTACGATAATCGTCTCGTTTCTAGCCACCGTAGTTTTTTATACTCGCCATGTTTAACAGGATATTATTCAAAATACAACAATGGCGTCATACGGATTACCGAATCTTATCTAACATAGATAACGGTACTTTCGAGGCCCAATAAACCCTTCCCGGAAAATGTACTCGCAAAAAAACTTTGAATTTATTGGGACGGAATACTGGTATTCTCGAATTTCGTGTAATACGCTCGAGTAACGCAAAAAATGTGCTCGACAAAATGTGCCCGCTTCAGTATTTTTTTGTGCCACTCGCGATAAGTTGCCGTCAATTGGACTCTACAGATTTGTGTCAAATACTTGCTGAAAAGTGAAAAAGGTGAATGTTTTTACAAAATTGCGGTTTTTATTCACATTTGAAGATTTTTTATTGTGAGTTGTAAATCGGTTCAGTGGATATTTTCCTTGAAGTGCACGGCTCACTCGGACTACCGGTATCGTGTGATTAATATTAATTTCAGATTCTGATTACAATCTGCATATTGAAAACCAATGGGGAATACTCATTTACTTGATAAGGTCTACTGAGTCGGTTGTTTACTAGTATGAACTAACAGATTTAATTAACAACAAGATTATGTACCTTACTTGTAAGTCCGTACTCTTTATTTTTTAAGGAATAAATATCCTAAATTTATGCTTAACTATAGTCCTTGATTGTCACATTATAATAACTATAGTTTAAGTTGCCTTGTGTCATTTTAATAGACAATAGTTTCTTACTTTTTGCATTTACTACAGTGTCAATGACCCCACATTCGTGCTTAAGAATGACGTTAAAACACACGTATTTTCAATAGTGTTATCATCGCTAAACGGCATGAACAAGACATGTGTGAACTTTAAGAATATAATGCTTGAATTTTAACCATTATTGGGAGTCATAAGATAGCACACGTCGAGGGTCAAAAGTTTAAAGTAAATATAGCTACTTGATAAAAACTAGAATGTCTCCTTATCACTGAAATCATACGATGTGTGAAAATAAACTATAGGTATTTTTAAGTTTTTTTTATTGAAGAATTATCCATAGTTAATTATTGAATTCAAAGATCAGAACCTTGACATTTTAATGGGAGATTCAGCGGTAAACGAGTAAATGATATTTATTACAAGAAGCAATAACACTGGATTCCCTTTATGACCAGCATTTTTTTAGGATTGCCGTTGTTATTAGTATTATTATATAAATCGCCAAATATGCATATGTACGTATTTCGGTGTTTATGGCTAAATACTCGTAATGCCTGTCTGGATGTAAGTAGGCATTAAATATTGCTTTGATTGTTTTTTTTTGTAACTGGCGTCTTACTGATAACTTATCAGTAAAGGCCACAAGTTTAAATAGCTCAGATAGTAGCAAGGTAAAATTACATCATACCAGATTTATTTTATCAGAAAAGATTTGTAGCATTTTAAAATAAAATTAAGTAGGTACCTACGTTTTCATAAGTAGGTTTTAATAGATTGATGATATCATTGCAACAGGCACACGGCGTCACTGGTAAAATCTTAGGCTCGTATGGGCTGCTTACCTTATAAGGTTCAATAGTATTTGACGTCACGTAGTGTACTATAAAAAATTATCTCAGCTCATCTTTGTATGTACTGAGCTGTATATAAAAACTTGTTTTTCACGGTAAATGTCCGTGTTTAGATTCCTTAAGTGACGTTCACCCGTAAAGCCAAAGTTTACAAGAAAGGTATGAACATCATCTGCTTGCTCTTTAAAATTCGTTGTGATAACTATGTGTGTATGACTTGCGAATATTGGGTTAGCTATTGGCCGTAGGGATAAACGATTCTCCGCTTATACTTGGGGTAGACAAGGCACGTTCGTGATGTGTATGAATGTAAACTATAGCTCATTTAGTTGCAAATTTGGGCTAGTTATTGACCATAGCGATTGGTAAGTACATACTTGGATACACATGGAATGCTCTTGGAGATTATTAAGAATGAAAACAGATGCATCGTTGTTGGTATAAAATATATCATACACTATACGCTTGACTGGGGTAGTACCCTCTCACAGAAAATCGACGTAAAGTAACAGTACCTAAACTGTTGCGTTTCGTTCGGTAAGTGAGAGTGCCGGAGGCCCTATCCTATATTCCTTCTCCCTCATCCCACTCCTCATCCTATCCCTTTTCTCAACCCAAAGGGGTGACAACGCACTTGTGACTCCTGTGGTGTTGCTTGTATCCATGGGCGGCGGTAATTGCTTACCATCAGGCAATTCATCTGCTCGTTTGCCGCCTATTGCCATACAAAAAAATAATAGGCATCTAGTAATTCTAGAAAGAAAATATGTATAAATTAATTGTTAAGAAACTAAACTGGTTATAAATATTTACGTTTCTACGTAGGTATCGCATAACTAAATAAATATTAAATAGACAAAGTGTTTGTCAGCTAATAAAATAATATTTTCTATAGGTACTTAAAAATACCATGGTTTTGTATGTACATGTATATAGTCTACGCTAGCCTCTATGTTAAACAATAGTTTCTAGAATAACTTTATCAATTGCTGCAAGAAAGTGTAAAATATCTGCCATTTATAAATAAAAAAAAATATATTTAACGAATGTAAATTAAATTAGTAATAACATTGCAACACCTCAATATTATCAGTTTGTTTAAATATTAACACTTGAATTATAAAACAATGCAAACCGAATTATAATGACGAACAACAATAAGAATAGTAGAAGTAATTTATTTTACATCTCTCATGTTCGGTAAGTAGATTCTTATTACCTCCAAATGGGGCTTGTAGGTGACGTATTAGCGCTCTAGGGTAATAATGTAGCTAGAAAAGCCCTAGGGCGGTAAGTAATTAAAAAAAAAACACTTCTTTCTTTCAAAAAGTTCGCGTACATCTAACCATCATACTGGCAATGGACATCATGCATTCAGCCCAATGACCAAAGAGGTCGCTTTGCTATTCAGCCTTGTCTTCGTGTGAGTATAATAGTCATCAATTTTAAATAACGACGAAGCTCAATTTCGTTCTTGACAAAAAAAATAAAAAGTTCTTTACTTGATTTCTTTTTAATGAAAAAAGGCGGGAATAGAAAACTTTTACTTTTTAAATATTGTTTGTTTTTGGGATTTTTTTATAATTTTATTACGTGCTAATTAGAAAAAAACATGAGTTCTTCAAGTGATGAAGATATAAGCTGCACTCCCGATTCAATGAAAATGGAAGCTGAAGCAGCAATTAACAATATTTTATTCTTGTAATGTCGGTTTTTTTCTACTTACCTCACAATCGAGATGTAAAGCAGAATAGTTAGCTCGGGTGTAAGCACCAATTGCACCCTCGAACTATAGGCGCCCTCGCTGCGCTCGTGCGCCTAAATATCTCGGGCTGCAATTGATGCCTTACAGCCCTTGGCTACTAATCTACTATAATTTATTATTACCTAGGTATACATATATTTATAAATAGTGTGAGTTATCCCACCTGAAGCGTGATTTCATGATTTGGAAACGAAATGAAAATGCTTCCATAGTAACACGGTTTGTTTATTTGTACGTTTTTAACGTCTGTACCGTTTTCGATGAAGTTGTACATGCAGATAGATTATATTCGGCGAAAAGACTGACGATAATTTTATCTCTAAAATTGTTGTTTTTTAACATTTTTGTAGTGAGGACGGTAATGTAGCAAATTACTATATTATATGTATAGGGTGGTAACATTGGATTTAAAAGTCATGTGATTTGTCTTAGCTTTAGCGTGATTTGGACGCATAAAGATAACCTTGAAGAAGTCCGATAAAACCAAATACAAATTGACGATTATGAAGATAATTTTACATACATACACATACTTAGATTCACGCCTGTTTCCCGGAGGGGTAGGCAGAGACTACGGAAACCCATTTAAAACGATTCTGACATATCTCTCTTGCTTCATTCACGCCATCAAATTTCTCATGCATGCTCTTTGGTACATAAATTGTAATTGTAGATAATTTTGTGTTGTAATAATCACCTGTTTTATGTTACTAAAAACTTTAATTTAAGTGCACTGAAATTACGTGCACCTAGTACCTATCTACACTAATATTATAAAGAGGAAAAAATTGTATTTTTGTTTCTAATGGATAAACACAAAAACTAATGGACCGATTTAAAAAAAAATTCACCATTAGAAAGTCACTCGCAGATAATCTGCGAGTGACATAGGCTATATTTTATTTTAGAAAATAGGGGTCCGTAAGATGTTTGGGTTTTTCGGGTACGCGAAGTAGTTCCCTCAGGACGCGGGTAAAACCGCGGGAAACGGTTAGTGTGTTTATATAGGGATGTTTGCGTTATCAGCCTTTGACTGTCCACTGCTGGACTAGGCCTCTCCTTTGAAAGGAGGAATTGGCCTACTATACCACGCTGGCCAAACGGGTTGGTATAGGGTTTGTATCAAGTTTTCCTTCTCTTACAGTGCTTTTCTCTGCATAATATGCTCCCTCTGTCGGCTCTTACGACACCCATGGGATGATATGGGGTGGTGACAATCCGTATTCTTAATCCGTCACCACACGGACAGGGATGTTTACTACTATTTTATTAAAGTGCATGAATTTGTGAAGGTAGATAAAGATCATTGTTTTCAGTTTCTTTTTTATAAAAACATGCTTTTCTTGGAGGACGTTGCTTATCTGCTTACTTCATAATAAACAAAATATATTCACCCCACGATTTGACAAATATAGTATCTACTCAAAAATAAATAAGTAACTTGTGACAGACTTTATTACTGACCATGATAACTTGGATTCTATCCTAGGTAAGTGTCCAGTGGTTTTGAGCCAACTAGACTAAACCAGGCAGAGAAACAAATAATTAGTAATAACCATTAATCACTGCTTCTTAAACGTGCAATCACAATGAAAAACTGCCACTTTTGAAGTTGAATACCATAACTAAAAGTTGCAATGTCACCATCTAAGCAAAATCGACACCGAAATCTACTAATACCGTGTTCGTTTCCGTTTGTATGTCAAATAAAAATGATCTAGCGTTTTACAAACGGCTGTACGTGATTTTTGCTATTTAGGATGTTTCCTCTTGACACAAAACTACTGACACGTAAAAAAATCTTATTGTAATTGTTGCTAGCCACGCCACAGGTTTCCATTTTACGTTTAACGTAAACCGGTTATATAATACCTCGTTTAGTTTTTCAATTTCCGCAGTAAACGCAAAATGAGTTATTTTGTAACTTTAAATTGGTTCATTTGACCAAAAAATGGTTATATTTAATACCTTTGATGTAAGAGTGACATGTATTTATCGGTACATTTTGGATATGTTAGACTAGACACCTTACTAAAGCCCGTTTGTTCAGTATTGTGACTACCGCAGGATAAGCTTATCGCTATTCTCCCGAACCCATTCCTGATCTAGGTCTGGAATGCTAGTAAGGATGAGTTTCATACAACCCTAATCACACCTGCCAGATCGAAAAGGTGAAGGGGACAGCTCGCATTCAGGTCTCCACTGAGTAGAAAAATAATTGGAACCAGTCGTCGGCGTCGCAAGAAACAATTGATACGATTACAAAAAGTTGACCCAGATCTGAACGTTATTGTGTCCATTATCTGATCATAAAAACTCTTTGGGTGAAGGAATTATCCATTTTGGACATCTGGCCGACAATAATATTTAAAATAGCTGGGGTACCAGCTAGCGGTTTTACCACCGGCATTTTCGATGTATCGATAAAAGTGCCACCTACTGGATAATACTCATCATACATCAGCCTATATATTTATAGCCCTACAAAGTCCTCTGTGTGCCAGTAAAAGTCTGAAATCAAAAGTGGCAAATCAATATTTTTCGAGTTTATTACAGATAAAATCCTTTACCATAGTTAGTAATATATCAAATTATTAAATCTGGCAAATAAGGCACCATTGTTGAGATATTCCAACGCTGTACTTATTTGCATGCGCGATATCTATCAGTACTGTTTACTGGTATCTTCCATAGCTGTCGATATCATTCTCAGTATGGAAACAAACATCACACACATACAAATAAAGACTTCAGTGAAACGGTTACCCAAGAGGAAAATAAATGGTTTTAACTCGAAACTGTAAATTCAACAGTACTAAGAAGATGGCCCTGGTTATACTCTGATAGTAATCAATGGAACTGGGTTATACAGATTTGAAATTTCAGAGAAAATGACGAATGCGGTTTTGGTTCGTAAGCCTGACCACAATGAGACAGTTTAGACAAATTTGTCAGATCTAAAAAGTTTGATGCTGAAAATAAATGATGTTGGCTGAATCTGAAACTATGTGGCCAGAATCGTGATACTTAGAAAGTATAAATACTGTTTCATAAAGTTTTTGTAATCCATCTTTAGGTCTAGCATTGTAGTTTTTTGCTCAAGGTTGTTTATAAGCCAGGTTTTATTTTCTTGTGTTATGAACTTATGATAAGTGTTACTTAGTCTTTAATGCCAAATTATACGATTACCACAGATTCTATTCGGGTTTCTATCGTAAGTCTAAAAATAATTTACGCCAAACCTTGTTTACTTTACTCAAAATTTGCCTTGTCATAATCACACATTTGTGTGTGTGATGTTTGTTTATAGTTTTTAAAATAGACTTAAAACTTACACGTTCAAAGGTTCATTGTACTTTTTTTACCGATATCAAAACATTGATTTGATTTATTACTAGTTTTTAAGTTCTACATAAAGATAATTCACTCTTATAGACCGGTGTTCAAGAATTCTTGGCTTCAATAGACGAAGTGCGTATCTATTACCTTTGAACATAGTCTCCTAAGATAAAGACGTATAATTTTGGCTGTTGCTGTATAATTTTTTGTATTTGACTATTAGGAAGTTTGACGTACTGAAGCAAAAAGTACCAAAGACAAGCTACAAATCGAGTTGTTTTTTTCACACATAACCTGTGTTAAGGCTCGATAATTGCAAGTAATAATGTCATGTTTATGTCGCCTAATAGTCGCAATTATTAAAAGGACGTCATAGAACATAATTATATAAAAGTTTATTCTATGAAATTTGTAACACCTTATTATTCAAATTAATGATTATTATGAAGATATCACGGCTTGAAATAAACGAATTGTAGAAGTCGTCAGACTAAAGTAAACATTAATAAATAGTCATAATAAAATTATAAAATTAAACTTTGGTGAGACTTACTTCAGAAGATTTGTAAAGTCATTCTTATTAGAAACAATTTTGCAATCTTTGTATTGAAATAATTAACTTGATGATTTTTTCTAGATAATACAACATAACCTTTAACTTATTTACAGCTTATTTTGAATAATTAAACTTATTTTAAAACCTTTGATACTTATATCCGTGTGGTGACGGATTAAGAATACGGAATGTCACCACCCCATATCATCCCATGGGTGTCGTAAGAGCCGACAGAGGGAGCATATTATGCATAGAACAGCATTGTGAGAGAAGGAAAACTTGACACAAACCCTATACCAACCCGTTTGGCCAGCGTGATATAGCAGGCCAATTCCTCCCTTTAAAGGAGAGGCCTAGTCCAGCAGTGGACTGTTAAACACTGGTGATGATAGGTACTTTTATCCATCCAGTCTTATTTCTTTAACTATAAAGTTTCAAAAACATTCCTCTTTTGTTTCGGTATATTGCTATCATTACCCTTCCTTGGTACTGTCATAGAAACATTATTCTTCCTGAGTGAAACTCAAGAAGAATAATGTTTCTATAACGATGTTGTTTTATATCGTCTCAGTTATACTTCGGAAAACTTAAAAAAGGAAAACTTTATTTAAAATGATTAGTGAACATGATACAACGATGATTGTACAGTAATTTACCTAATAATATCCACACAAAAATAAAATCCCGGTACTTGTCAATTGTTGTCTCCACTGCCTACCGGGGCGTCCTCAAGTCTCATATAACTATACGCTGGCATGACGCCAGTACGTCCGATAATGATGTGTCTGCACCGTAATACATCTAGTAATAGTTATCAGGACTGACCCAGTGATAGTGACCTAGTCACGCGTACATTTATTTATATTATTACTAGCTTTTGCGAGCGGTTTTGTATGCGAGATGTCTGCTATCGCGATAAATGATTGAAATGCAAGCTATAATACTGAAAATTATCATTAAATCGATTAAGTAATTTTGCATGAAAATATAACATACAGCCATAACATACGCACATGTTTTTTTCTTTTTCATATAATTTAATAGTAGTAATCAAGTGTCTTCTTTAATCAAATACTTTAAAGTATTCAAATTCTACTAATGTTAAATGATGAGCAAAAACGTATTTGTCTATGAAACAATTTTAAATGTTCTGTTCCAATAACGTTATTTTCTTAGAAAGTTATACTTATATTGCCAGTGTCACGCTAACGTTACAAATATTACTAACGGTGCGAGACATCTTACATCTATTTGCGAATTTTCTTGTGCGATTCGTACGAATACGTGTATAAATATAAATAACACTGGTTTGAATTTACGTTAGCTGTGCAAACTACACTTCCAATTGTATTACTTTTTGTTCCAGAAGTCTATATTTAAAGTTCAAATGTTCAATTCAGCAATGTGATTATAGTTTTCGTCGACGTAATCGTACGATGTGTTTTTTCTGCAATCTCATGTCGTCGCGGTGTCCGTAACCTGTAATTTGACAGCAAAAACCAAGGTTTCATGTTACAAATTACGAAGATATTATTTAATACTGATGTGCCTACGTCTATGCATAAAACAATCGGTGGATTAGTTATATTAAACCGGCAGACCACACAATTGAATTCCTTAGTCAGCAGTAAAATATTTAGTATGCAAAAGAGTATATTAATACAATGAATTTATTGCCATTCATTTTGACGACTAAGTTGATATTATTCTGAAATAACGTTATATTTATAATTTTAACGTGTAGCCTACAGCTGTATTTTGTTTCGTCGATTTATCTTTATCTATGGACACCAATAACAGTAAAAAAAAGAATAAAATTACCAATGTTGATGTGACATTTGGTTTGCAAAAACAATGTTTACGTCCCTCTTGACGTGTTTTCGAAGCAGGACCGTTTATTCGAATGTATAATAAATAAATGAGCGTTGAAAGAATAAATGGGACGGCTATTCGTGACTTGTTCTCGAAAATAAATATTACTAATGTCTATTTTGGTGAAAATATTATCTACGATATTTGTCGTTGGGATGAAATGTTGTTTTCTTTTTTCTAAGGCAATGTCAGCGCGTTCTGATTGTGAATAAGATTTCCAATTATATTTTACTATGTTTGTTTCAACGTTGAAGAGTTATTTGTTTACCTCTCGTGAAATGTCAAATATAAAGAACATTTGGTCAACAAAGATGGGGATATTTATTTCAATGGCTTTTACTTTTACGTTTCTTATTAATGTAAGTTGTTTGGATGTCTGAAGTTTGTCTCATAGTAAAATGTTTATTGTCTGGAGAAAGGTAAACTGGTTCCTTTAATGACGAAGATTACACTTAAATACTTATAATAAATTAGTAGTTAAAAAGTGGCGATATTGTTAGCCACAGAATTATTTTTTACTTATTTCGTTAGGCAGCTTTGGAAAACTACTTTACTTTACTAATGTACTTTCGAAATCTGTCATTAACATGATTGTACTATTTTTAAAAATAATTTTGCTATAAGTACCTAGTTACCTATACCATAATAGTTTTCGACTTTCCCGAGTTTGAGCTACTTGGAATTATATTTCTTCTTTTCGGTAACATAAGTATCCTGTCGTTTCATAGAAATACTAATATAATATTCTGTCAAATCTCTGTACAGCAGTGATAAGCTAATGCAATATTGCTAGAATGAAGATGACTTGACGTACCAAATATGTGTATATACATAGCTGCAAAGATTAATATCTTCAAAGGAGTAGGCAGGTGATACACCCACATTTCATCAAGATTCTTTTTATATCTCTGTGAATAGGTCAACGAGCTTATTGTCCTCTACTGAACAAATAGCTGGAATTGTACAAAATTACTAACGGTAAAAAATTAAAACAGTTTTCTCGTCTCGGAAATCAAACATAGACCCCCGATTGGCGCTTACATAAGGACGAAGTCACTGCCTCTGGGTAATTTATCATTCAGATAAATTCGAAATAGGAATGATTTTTCATGCCATCTGGTAAGTTATTTATCCGGACTTATCAGGCACTGATACCTATAACGTGCCCTAACGGTATAGTAACATATGCACATGTTTTAAAATAAAGATATGAGCAGAAAAGGAGCTGAAATTCATGACATGGCATTACATTCGAATTTTAATAATACTTCAACGGTGTCACCCAAAACGACCGTTTTCCTTTTTAAATACTTTTAAGATAGCACATGCATAATGTGGGATTGTAGCTATAAATTTCTTTTAATGCTCATTTCACACTTCATGCCGCACTCAGTAGCCATTAGTGAACACGATTTCGGTGAACATTATCGTGGCTTTGTTTATTTTGGTATTTGAGTGACGTCACTTTCCATGAAGCACCTAGCCCTTCTGCTACAAACAGTAACTAATTTATAGTAAACAGTAGAGTTGTATTCATGGTCGTGTTCTTTATAAGAAAATCGGAAACAATGATGTAAAATAGCCGTATTTTACATAATTATTACTATCGTCCAGGTTTTCTCGGAGGGCGAAACTACCAAACGCCAACTGCCAGTTTGTACTTGACGAAACGAAAAAGAATAATTCGTGATTCAAAATGAGAATGCTGTATTTTTTAAACTGTCACTTATCTTTTTATTATTTTGAAAAATAAGGATGGTAATTAATGGTGGATATGAATGTTCCTCATTTTTGCAGGTTTCTTTGTTTGAAAATCGATCACTAATATTGTTCTTTTGAAATATTACATACCCACAGGATGTTATTATTTTGTAATGAGAACGATTTGTGACGAGATAATTCTATTGAGGTCAATGTCTCAGTTGTCTGTTGATAGGGCTATTAATAGCTGTTCTAGTCTAACTATAGAAATCGCTGGAACGACCTTATATCGATTTATTCGATAGGTACTTACATAAATAGTCATGACTGGGAAACACAATATCATTACTTTCAATATTTTTTCAGCCAAACACTTTTACCAAGAAAGAAAAAGAATCAAATCTTACCAAGTATACTTAAATGTACATATAAACCATTCAAAAGTACTTATTATTTGTCAAAATCAAATTACAAATTGTCTGTTATTTCAAATGTTAATGACGTCGTTAGGGATCATTACAATTAGCACGTAATAACTGCCATAACAATCGACTAATAACTGACGAATTTATTCATGTTTATTTCATTAGCAATAACTAAGTTAATCTGTGACTTAATTACCTCAAATCGAGAACTGGGTCGGGAACAATTTCATAGACAATCAGTCATCAAGTTTCCGGATACATGTGGACTTCGTACGGTATGTACTCTCCGTAGTAATTAGCTAGTAGATTTTTTAATTTTCGAATACGCTCTTGGATTCTGGCCAGTGAGAATATTGCCGCTGTCGCCCTCACCTTGGCGGCAACCGCAAATATACTTTGACTTTTCGCTCAAATGCAGTGAATTTTCAAACTTCATAGACATTCGATTGTTCGTAATTCATTATAGTACGCTACGATATCATTTGAAATGTGAACGCTGAACCGAACTGACGTCAATCAGATTGTTTTCAGCTGTATTTTAATTATCGTGCCTGTGATTTAAGTGATAGTTTCGCGTAAGTTCGACAACGTCATCCCATTGTGAAGTGCTTTCAATTTGTGGAACAAGTGAATCAGTGTCTGCAAATACAGTGACGGTATGCTTACAAAATATTCCATTTTACGCGAAATGTAAACATAATGCCTCCTTCGCAGAGGTGAAGTCAAATCAATTTATTTACTTACGTAGGCAGGGAGAAAATATTGTTTAACAAAACTGGTGTTGCATGCGCTGTACACAAGATAAATGCAGTATCTGATAATGATAAATCTGTGTAAGTACTGCAGTGTCCACATTACGTAGTTATTTTAGTTTTGTTAGGTGTTCAGGTGAAACTCATACTGTGTATAGTCCGTGTTAAATGTAAGAAATATTTTTATTGGTGACTGTGATTTGTTGGATTTTATTTTCTTAATATTGTCTATAAGTGATAGTTTATAGTGCAGTTAATAGAATCGTCTCGTACGTCACTATTACACCTTCATAATCTTGTTATTACTTGGTATTGATAAAGTGACTGCATTTAATGTAAAAATAATCTTTCTACTATAAAAACGTGAAACGTTTTAAGGAAGGATAGACATTACTTTAAAAACAATCATTTGACATAGATGTATGTTACTCTTTCACGCAAAAAGTACTTAACGGATTTTTATGAAGCTTTGCAGCAACATTATTATATCCTACTACATTAGAAAAGCACATGGACATATTATTTGGTCCCGATAATCGGACCCCACCGCTTTTAAAGCCGGTGGCGGGAAATTCTAGTTGATTAATATCGTAAATTATTTACCGTATAAATTAAGTAGTTATTTGTCATCCACCTCATTGTCTTCTAAAAATAAATACCTAATCTAAATAATAATAAATTGAAAAAATAAATATTTCGACGATCCGTAACAACTTACAGAATTGGTTAACTGCGTGGGATTGCTCTTATTCATATTTCGAAGACAATATGGTGACACATCTTAAAAAAAACTTTTTCAAACTAGTCTCAACTTGTCTTCTCATCATCGCAATAACTTGGAACCTAGAGAAAATAATATTTGACGCGAAATCTTGCCTTCATAATTTTCGTGGCAAAAGAAAATACTTGTGCAATGTTTTATACTCAAGAATGATTACCGAATAACCGTTATTTATTAGGTATCATAGCAGAAGTTTCTTATACACTTTGAATATTTATTAAGCTGTCAATTTTTTAATAAAGTTAAAATTTTCTAGAAGTAAGTTTTATAAATTAAATTTCTTTTTCCATCAAAGCACCCTGAGATTTTTTTTCAAAACAGAGCATCCACCATTTTTTCGGAGCTTCTGTTTGTAAATCATTCTTAGATTCATCCTCCATCCACCTGTGCGACAGCAAATGTTTTTATATGTCTTTCGTTAACTTTTTCTAAATAGATGTTACATTATTTTTCTTTGACATCTGCAAGAGGGAGTGTTCCAAGTTGTTTATTTCAACTCTAACATATCATTAAAGTATATTTTGCGTATTGCTACAGCAAAATAAAAATAATAACGATTTGTTTTATAACGTAGGTAATCATTTTATGTAATACTAGAGGATGCCCGCGGTTGCAACCGCGTTATTTTAGGGTACTGCTCCGCTCCCGTCGCTCAAAGCGTGATGTTATATAGCCTATAGCCTTCCTCGATAAATGGGCTATCAAACACTGAAAGAATTTTTCAAATCGGACCAGTAGTCCCTGAGATTAGCGCGTTCAACCAAACAAACAAACAAAATCTTCAGCTTTATATATTAGTATAAGATAAACATTATAAGTACATACTGAAGTAATTTTTCCCACTATAGAAACATAGATAAATAAAGAGTTTCAGGCTACCCTAGATGGCGTTGTATTACAAGCCCAGTAATTGCCTACGAAAGTTCCACGCCCATAACATTTTAATTGACAGAAAAATATAGCTGTCACTGATATAAAATAAGGTGCCCAACACCGTAGACAGAGAATCCTATAGACACCGGCAAAGCGTGTCACCGAAAGAGACAAACATAGTACGTCACTCTAAATTCAGGGTTACCGCGTAAGGCAAAAATTACCCCTATTTATTGATACAATTATGTAGGTAGAAAATAATATGAAGTCCGAAAAGTAACACTGCCTTATTGATTTTATCGGCATAGGATAGATATAAAATACGGGGATGATAATATTATGCTGTCAAACGCAAACTAGTTTAGTTGTTTCCTCAGTCAAAAATAAATTATCTCGACTTTTCAATACAATAAAATATTCAAATACAATCCCACTTTCATTCATTATTTTGATGATATACTTAATTTTCGAATTGTTCTAATTAATTTACATAAAATAAGTAGGTATGTTATTTGACGCAAAAATGTGATGACGTCATATGTTGCTATTTCAATGCAAAATTCATAAAAAAGTATCGTTTTTGACATTTCGTTGTCGGTAGTTAAACTGCCATTTCATAGGTGGTTATGTACGTCCTGGATTTGTGAACAAATAATACAACATATTTATTTATGATTAATTTTTATGTATATTTGATTGTACACATTGTTGTCCTTTGAATAAAACAAGCTTCGTATGAATGTTTCTAATTCTTTGCTTGGGTTCAAATCCTTTTGTTGCGTGATGTATACGCAGTTCAAAATAAGGCATGGCAATGGCCTTAATAAGTAAACTTTATGGTTACCAATAAATGGTTGACTTTCAAAATGATCCAATATAAATACATCCTGGCATCGTTTGAAAGTAGTGAAAATAAGTTTTTGTAACATATTTTTTCCGGCAAAGAATGATAATCCTTCAGTAAAATGGACCTTGAATATTCTTTCTGCCAAGTTACATACTATGACAACGTCACGGGAAGGATAAATAAAGCCACCATCTTTTTTAAATATAATAACCTAAATAAATCCTCATGTTCAGGAAAACTGAAACAAGCCATTCAAACTATGATATACTTTTTTAATAGGCACTGCAAATCTCAAAATATTATACCCTATTTTAATTACCCTCAAAAGAGGGTAATTATTTAAAGAAAAGTTGGCAACACCAAAGATTTAATTTATTGAATTATTTAGAATTTATTATTGTTATTTTAGTGCTTTTAACACAAGTCTCAATAGTTCACAACACAATATAGCTCGAATTACTTTATTTTAGCACGTAAAAACTGTATTTTTTATGGAGATGATAGCTGCCTACACGTCAGCTGTCAAACTTTGTTTAGCTAAGTAGTTAGCATACCTACAAAAAAGTGGCACGCTCGGTGAAACAAAAAATCGTATCGTGCTGTTTCATTTCTTTACATTACATCTGCATAAGTTGCTCTTTTTCCTGTGTGAGTGCGACAAAAATATCACTTAGTCTATAGGATTCTCTGTCTACGCCCAACACGCTTGACTAGCGACATCTAGTTAGGACAAGGTAGCAACTCTGCAACTTTCGATCGTAGTCTTCCCTAAGGCGCGTGGCTAAATCGCCGTCGATTCTATAAAGCGTTTGTAATGACACAGTCAGGTCGATCAGGCTAGGCCGTCCTACGGGCTTTTACGACTGCAAGTGCGGACGCATAAAACGTTTGGCATTAACACGGGAAAGCAAGCCGATTGGTTGTTTTATTACTTCAAAGAAATCCTCGAGATTACTGCACTCGCCCGCGTGCGCATAATATCCTGCACTGTGATGCGTCTTTGGATATTATTTTGAAATTCATTACCTATGTCGTCTTTGTTTAGTCGTAAAATAAAATAAAATTTATTGCGATCATATGCATAGTTATTTATCTAGAAGTGAAACTTAGTCTGTGAATATTTATTTATATATTAATACACTTAATTGTGTACAGGTTGACTTAATACGTTGGGCATTATCATAATTATAATATAATAGACATTATTATTACCCACGAAAATCAATAATAGACATAATTATAATATACTTAACCTCTTGTATGCCGGAATACCAGACACAATGAAAAAGCTATTGTGTCTCGCGTAGATCTGCGTTCCGGCATACAAGGGGTTAATATAAAAGGACAATATAAAAAGAATATCCTAATAAGCTGCTGTAGCTGCGATGGCTTGAGGTTTACAGTTGCTACTATGTTCTACATAAAAAAATCTCATTCATAACAAGAAGTTTGGCACCAGATACGTTAGACGCGTAGAGAGTAAGATTGAGTAAAGATAGCCAACGAATCCGGACGAAAAAGTTTTGTCTTTAAATTACCAACAACCATTGTAAACTTTGTTAAAACCTTATGACGTAAAAATATAACTGCCGCTAATAATTTTATTCCAATATACTCGTACATTATTGTTTTCACATCAATGGAAACTTCAATTGATTTCGTTTCACAGAAGACGTAAAACAGTATTGTTCAAAGGGGTATTATTTACAAACTGTGAATCAATGAAAAAGTCAATAACGTCTGAAAACTGATCGTACTTAGTCTATTGTGTTATGCGTATGTGTTGCGAAAACATCGGTGGCCTAGTTGCCAATCGACAGCCATTGTACCTCGACCATCCAACGTGCAGACAGCATTCAATTTGTTGAATTATTCGTTCAATGTTTTCTATAAAAGTCCTTCTACCATAGTGCCAAATTTTGTGACGATGGATGTATGATTGCTATTCGTACACGTAAAAAGTATTAAACGCATTTGCATGAAAGTTTCTATATTATACTAAGCTAAGCTACGGTATACAGTGTACTTCTGGGAAAACAAAGGATAGCCCACAACCAATGTACTTTATTTTGGTGTACAATAAAGAATATTATCTATCTATCTAGGCGAAATAAAATATCGTTTTTAGTTCTCATGTTCATCGTCTTAGTCTCACGTCTGCTAGACAAGCATATTATTAATGTAAGTAGTCAAAAAAATTAATTCATAATTGTTACGTTTGGGTCGCGTTACTAAAGTAATTTGTTATTGGGAAGCTGTTCGATTTTCTCTTACTGGGCAACAATCGTTGCAAGCAAGTTCGGACGCAAATCACGATAATCTAAAATCTATTTCCTAGAACTATAGGCTGGAATCGTTGGAAAATTGGCGCGCAATATCGTTATAGCATTCATCTTACGATTTATAGGCCGATCAACCCACGCCTGGTTAATGGATTGAGTTGTAACGTAAATAATTCAAGTTCAAGTGCACAGAAACTGATTATTTATAGAGAGGTGAGGTGAACTAAATGCGGCTTATTATTACCGCGGAAGTTCGTGTCCGATTAGCAAAACATTATGTGCTCGCTATAGTTTCTCTGTAAATGAAATTTTAATTAGATTCTAGTTAAACTATTACGATATTGTATTGAACATGTTGCCGAAAATAATTATTACAAGTTGTTTTGATAGGTTTTAATAGCGTGAAGTACGTAACATAGTAAAGGTATAATTCTCCAAATTTTCTGACGTTTCGACCGGCGTGGTACGTCCGTAGTCACGAATTTATAAAATCGCCAAATTTAAAATCTGATAAACGGTTAATTTATCATGTGTACCCTAAGTAAATGTGTGATGGATGTAACCCTCAAGAACAAAATGTTGCTTTCTCGTTTCGAGCTCTGTCTACCTTTAATGATGTGACTTATCACCGTGATTCTGCCCCTTAGCGCCATGACGTGCATAGTAACAATTCAAACAATGAAATCCCTTACTCAGTTTGCGTTTGATATGCAATAAACCCGTGCAAATAACTGCATTGTACAATACAGATCCAGTTTCTTATATCGCAGTTGAGTGAGTTCGTGGTGTCGGGTTCAGTACTTCAGAACTCGATTATTTGCTGTGTGGTACGATCAACCCGTGGCTTAGCAATGATTACTTGTTATACGTGTTGCTAAGGATGATACAGTGTCAATGAGAAGTAAACAGAAATAGGAATCAGCAATGAATACAGATTTACATAGCAGCGCAATTCTTAAGGATTTCGTGTGCCGATTCTAAGTGGGGACTGTCTCCAGTTTAGTTCGAAATTGGCGCCGTTGGTGGCGCTGGCGTCGTTCTCCGTCTCTCTCGCTCTCGAACTTAAGACACACTGGAGGAGAGAGAGACAGCTGCCGCAGCGCGACTTCCACGCCGCCAAGCGGCAATTTGAGTCGCAGAAAGTTTGTCTTCAAGGCGCCCATATGAAATACGCCTCTATGTCAATATCTGAGCTCTTTGGAAACAGCATCGTACATCTTTTCGCAGTTCACTGTTTGACATAAACCTCTCCTAAGTTGCATCACAATAATTGAAAATAATGAGAAGTACCTACTTGTATTGTTATAAGTCTGATACTGCAAACGATAATTATTCTAGAATACTATCGGTTGCAATCCAAACTTTACTTAACCCATTCACTGCCTACCTGAAAATTAACGTCATTACCCAGGTGCCGCCATAGTATGATATACAGCCCGCCCATCGGCGGGCCCGGCATCTCGATTAAGTATCCTTGCCCGCCCATCGGCGTTTTCGGCATGAAGCTCTAGATTTCGACATGAACAGTTTGATATGTTAAGTTTACATGTACTGTATCGTGTTTAAAGCGTGTATGTGAAGTTTCCTGCGATATTTGTGGTAAAATTATGACAGTTTTATTGGTTATTAGCTGAAATAGTAATGGAGCATGAAGGTAAGGCATAACTCTCAGTTAATTAATCTAAGATGAATCAAAATCATAGAAACCTGTGTTTCAGATAAAATTAAGCTAATACATATGTAAAGAAATCTAAAATGTCTTTAAAAAACCCACATCTATGTGCCTTTTTCAAAAGTCAGGTGTCGTCAACCCCTACACTCAATTAGTTAGTTAAAAAAATACATTATGTAAATTTGCTTACAATTTAATTTTTATCTTTCCTCTTTACGATAGGTAACAATGTAATATTTTATTTCTTTTGTTCAGACAATAAAACTGAATTTGGTAAAGACGACAATATGGAAGAAATCAAACGACTTGTAAAAGCGAAGATAAAGAAGATTACCAGTGGACGAAAAAAAGATGCAAGTACCCAGACTAAAGAAGGTAATGGGTTGCCTCCATGCAATTGTAAAAATGTGGCAGCTTTTGCCATTAGACAACTAATAGAAAATGTGCCAAATAATCGTCTTGCAGAATTTCTAAATGAAGTAGAAATCCTTGTAAATAATTTTAAGGAAAACTGAAATTAGTCCTTATCAAAACTGTCGTGCACTGTTCTATAATATGATTATTGTATTACCTATGTTAATGTAAAATAAAACAATTTACATAATTCAATAACTTGTTTTTGTAAATTATCAATAATTACACATCAAACGACAACAAACATCTTTAAATGCTTTATCATAAATGATAAGTTACGAGATATTATCTCATATTTTTTTAAAGAATAATTAACAATAATCACATTAATCACACATCAAACGACAGTCTTCACAAATGCGATCACAGGAATCAGTCCCGATACACACAATAACTTCACAGATTACGATATCCAGTGATACAGGCCACAGTCACCATACATATAAGATTAGATCAGAGTCCAGGTACAAAAGCGAATATCGTCGGAAGAGCAAACACGTAGAACGTCTGATTACTAAGTACAGTAAAACAGAAGTGTTTTCAAAAAATCCCGTAAAAAACGAAATGCGCCGGCGAATCCTTTTGTTATATTCTAGCTAGCCACAAAACTGTATACAAAGTACCATATGTCCTTGTATATAAGGTTCAATTTGGCTTAGGATAACACGGACGCATAAAAAAATTGTTTACCACTGTTAACCTATTGTCTACTGACCGGCCGGCCAGCTCCTTTTGCATATTATTATACTTTTTGCAATAATATACTCTATGTCCGAGGCATACGGTTGACTAGATGATGCCCGCGGTTACACCCGCGTTATTGAAGGCAACTGCTCCGCTCCCGTGGCTCATAGCGTGATGTTATATATAGCTTATAGCCTTCCTCAATAAATAACCTATCTAACACTGAAAGAATTTTTCAAATCGGACTGGTAGTTCCTGAGATTAGCGCGTGCAACCAAACAAACATACAAACTCTTCAGCTTTATATATTAGTATAGATGATGCCCGCGGTTACACCCGCGTTAATTAAGGCTTCTGCTCCGCTGCCGTCGCTCATAGCGTGATGTTATATAGCCTATAGCCTTCCTCGATAAATGGGCTATCTAACACTGAAATAATTTTTCAAATCGGACCGGTAGTTCCTGAGATTAGCGCGTTCAACCAAACAAACAAACAAACTCTTCAGCTTTATATATTAGTATCAGATACTACAATCGAGAAAGTATATAATATTTTCCTGAAGCCGATTATTAATAGTATTAAAACATTATAATTTTAACTAAAATTATCATGTTTCACAAAAGGTTGGTAAAGTCTGAATAATTATTATGCCCGCCCATCGGCGGGTTCGGCATGAAAGGTCGGAATCGACCTTTTTCCAAACCTGAGATACCTGCAGGCCGTTTTGGTGACGAATAAATTTTAGTAAAACGAATCATTTCACAAAATCTTACTTTTTTCTAATTGTTATTGGCTTAGATATCGGAGGTTGAAATCCAACCGCCCATGGGCGGGCTCGGCGTGTCAGTTAAGACATTTCGCCCGCCGATGGGCGGGCACGGCACTGAATGGGTTAATATGACGTCTCTAGCATGAACTTACCTAACCTTCATAAAAAAGACAGCGTAACAATAAAAATACCTCAAAAACCAATATTTTTATAGCTTATAGTAAAAGAAGTTCAACCATATACAATGTATTCAGTATGTGTTATTCTTATTACTCTTGGAAGAAGAATTTAAAAAAGTAACTTGTTCATAATGTACACAAATAATCTTTTATACAAACTCTTCTTTATCCAACAGATGTCAACTCATAGAAATCACGTCTAGCCAAAGTTCTGTGTGTGATCCATTCATCTCAAAGAATCCGTTAAGGAAATCTCAGTAGAATGCTATTCTAACCCCACGACAGTTATACCTACAAACAGTCAAACCTACACACTACACACCCCTTTGTCTCAACATCTATTCATCTCCATTCAAAACTTTCTACAGCCAATTGTAGGTGGGCATCCGCAATATGTTCCCATGGTCCATAACTAATTGGTAAATTGAATGTAGTGAGCCGTTGGTGGTACAAATTGACAAATTGCTCACAGCCTTGGCATTGCATCGAACACCGGTTGGTCTAACCTTGAACCGTTAGTTTTGAACCTCAGTTTATAATAGTGATATGAATATCGTGTATAGTATCTTCTCGAAATGATAATAGGTACTGTCTTAACTTCTATGGCACTAAATTTAAACGTGGAATCATTAACTTGTTCATTTGTAAAATTTGATGTTCATAAGCAACACGTTGTGATCTAAGTGGATAAGTTATTTGGACTTTCCATCCTTTCTATTTTTATTATTTTTTTTATCTTAAACAATTTTTACAACGAACATTGTTTAAAAACAGCAGAATAGAAATGCTGGAACCAATGTTAGAATAAAATAGTTTTGGTTTTTCAAGTCTTTGACAAGTTTAAAATTGCTGGATTAAATTGGCAGCGGTTTGTTTGCATTCCGCAGATCCTAGAACATTTATTAGATAAGTTTTACCGTTATTGGATGCCAATGGACGCTGTAGTAAATGGCTTCTTCCAAATAGTTTGGTATATTTGTCCCATCTGTTGTTTTGCATCGCGGCATTTTTGAACGTGGTGTTTTATCCTAAAATTGACCAAATCCAACGGAGAATCCAATTAATAATTATGGGATTTAAAACAAGATGGCTGTTGTTTACGAACAGTTAGAACTGTCATGAGTATTCCATTTCCTGCTTCAAACCCCATTGATCCGAATCATTTACAGTTTCATTCCCAATTCCTTACACGTCTTCTTTGTTTTAAACTGTTTCTTCTTGCTGGTAGCTCATCTTATCTTAATGACGAGACGTGGGAACGCACCAAGTACCTCGGAACACCTAACTAATGGTTGTAACCTGTGTGATTTATGAGAAGACTGACATTCTGTTATCACTCATCATGTTCCTTGACTTTATCAGTGAAGTATCAGTACTGTATGGCGAACTTTCTTTAAGTTAATTAATCATTCAATTGAGCTTATTGGCTTTTCAAACTGTTTTGCTGTGATCCTGAAAATAGTAAGTAGATTAGTAATCTATCGTAAAAAGCGAATACCTTAAAAGTATGGTTTTATTTTAAACTTGAATTCCTCTTATTCAAGCAGCAAGACGTCCGGAGTATAATTACGCTACAGCAGAAACAGAAAAAATATACATAATTGAGCTTATACCATGGTTTATTGACCAGAAAATTATAGACGGCTAATAAATGTATTTAATAGCTAGATTACTGACTGACTTGTGTGAAAGTATTGAATTCTCACGGATACACATTAAAATCAGTCATTAGGGTAAGAAAATACAAAATTGTATTGTATTTTGTTTGTAGGTTAAGCTAAAAACAATTAGGAAAGTGCATTTGTAACAAAAGCTTATAAGATGCCGACGCATTTAACGCACATTTGCTTAACTTTTAACTGAATGCGTGCGTGCTTTTATACTCGTTTGAAAGGGTCTAATGCTATTGAATAGCGAGCCGCCAAAGATGTGGTACAAAATAGTCGTTAGCGACGAATATTTTCGGGGGATATTTACCGATTATTCACGGCGAATGTAATTGTTCACACATGTAGGTCTTAGTAACATACTCAATGTATAAATGAAAAGTATAATATATTTATGCTTATAATAAACAAATTACCTACTTAATACTCTCGACTGCCTCGTTGAACTCGCGGCATAAATGTACCCGTGTGATTGGGAGGTCTCGGGTTCGATCCCCGGGTGGGCAAAGTGTTATTGGGTTTTTCCGTTAGGAAATTCTCAGTAGCAGCACGGTGTCTGGTAATGTGCCCGGTACGGCTATAGGCTCGCCCCCTATTACGTGGTACTAAAATAAATCTGGCAAAAAGTGGGTGTAGCAATACCTATACCTCTGCCTACCTCTTCGGGGATATAGGCGTGAGACTATGTATGTATGTATATTAATATGAGAATGTTGCAACACATGGCACTGATTAATCACACAGAACATCAATAAATCTATCGGTTCCGCTCCAATTACTTATTAAGATTTAATTACTTAAGTATAATATAAGTACATTCCGCGTGATCCGTTATTGGATGGAAGTTTTATAGGAATTCGAGGAAAAGAAGTTTCAAATAACCCTACAGCCTGTCCCCCCCTACAAAATGAGCTGTACTAATTGTTTACCGTCTCTCGGATCGTGTGCCAGTTTCTCATCACAAACATAAACATTATTTTAGCAATAGTAAACATAGTAACCAAATAATGCAACGGATTATACTTTTAACTAGGACAGCGATATATCGAAGTACACACGTGTATGTACATGCTTACATTGCTGTCATAAGGCTGACAGACTGCATATGCATGAAATCGCATATAAACGCATGTAAAGAGGCCGTTTCATAAGTCAGACATTACTGTCTGTTTACCCTATAAATACTATAAACAAAGTATTTTCAGGACTGCTGTTGTCATTTATGTGGCCTTACAGCATAATAAAGCAATAGCTTTATATGGACCCTTTCACCTTTACGTTGATGGAGGATGATTAATCTGTTTGTGATTGTCAGTACTTCAGTGCCAGATTTGGAGTGATACGGTATCGGTGACTATATTAGTGTCCAGTGTTCGGTTACATACACCATGTGTCATGTTGTTGTGACATGTTGAACTGAATAAGATTTTGGCGTGTCTTCTTTATTCGTTGCCTTGCTTTTTGCTTACGAAATTGTCCGGAGTGTTTTGGAATTGTTAGGCAGTAAGCTAGCCTCTTTACCTGAGCTTATAATTATGAAGTCAAATCTTAGTAAAATATCAAATTATACAGTATGTTCGTACAATATCAAGTTCGACATTTAAGACATAAGTAGATCATACCATTTCATCATTGCTGTCATTGCTTCATCTTAAGTGCATGCTGATTCTTATCATTGCACTAATTCTCGTTCTTAGTGTCAAGGCAAATTACCTACAATTACTAAACTAATGTCGGCGTGTAAAGCAAGTTGCTGCGGCTGTTAAATTATATGCGATATTCTGCAATCATCTTTTATGAAAATATTAACTTCTGTCCGCGGTTTATCCCATGTGGGTGCTGGTTATCGCAAAGGGTAGCCTATTTTTCCTGATGTACCTATAAGCTATATTGCTGCAAGGATTTTTACAAATTAGTTCAGTAAATTGCACAGAACACTATACTCTCACGAGGTCAATTGAGTGTGAGGGCACGGTAATATAATAAATATTATTACCGTGGTGAGGGTAACAATAATTATTAATTTATGCATCCTCACAAACGCCTGCGACTTTTTCGTAGTAGTAAGAAATGGAAAAGAGACCTACCTAATATTAAACTTTGTAGTCTCTGAAATTGAATCTTGAAGATGATACTGGGACCTTGAATTATTTAAAAATTTTTGGATACCTCAGATTATCTCTTCCGTCTCTTTCTTGTTTACCATTTAAGGTAAACACGCAAAAATACACTTCGTCTTTAAATAATCGAAGGTTTATTTAAACAATCAGTTTACGATTTTTAAGTAAATACGTAAATCTTACATATTGCACTTGCCAAGGCGATAACAGTAAACATTAATTTACTGTTTTGAAACATTGGCAACACTTTAAAGGAAGTGTCAGAACTTAAAGGTCGGTTTAGCCTTAAAAGGGTGTAAATGTGTAAGTTGATGGCTGAAAGTTTGTTATATAAACTTACATTTTGGGCCTTGTATACACCGGAACATAACATTTCACCAAAGGTTCGTTAAATGTTAACGATTAAAAAAACTTCAAGTCTGACTGGCCTGTTAGTTGTTAGTGAACCTGACTGCTACCCTAGTCGTGGGTTCGATTCTTAACCAAGACAAATATTTGCATGATGAGCACGATCTTTTGTTTTATCTTAATATATTATGATCTTGATATATTATCCTTGCGTTACTTACTGACTGACAGACACGCTACAGCCGAAACTATTGGGCGCAGGAAGCTGAAATTTGGCATGTATGTTCCTTGGGGACCGTAGGGGTGCACTAAGAAGGGATTTCTCGAAATTCCCACGAGATCGGCCGAAACGGGTAAATTAAAAAATTTGCAGGCGTAGCTGCTGACCTCCTCTACTTAGTGTTTAATGTAATTTATGAATATGTTTGTATTTAGAAATATATGTTTATCAATTTCTAGTAGCAATTCAGCTCTGCTTAGTTTGGGATCATATAACCGTGTGTGAGTTGTCTTATAATAGAATAATTATTATTGATTTAAACACGTTCATATTACTAGCTTCAATAGTAACATGCCGTATCGCGTAAGCTGCTATCGCTATCTACACACTAAAGTACTTAGTCATCGTAAATCACTTTCTGATATCACACCACTGCAGTGCGTTGCATACAATGTGACATTTGAGAGCCACGGTCAACTGGTACGACTCAGTGGGTACGAACCTTGACTTGCTGACTCACTGTCTTCGTGGTTGTTATTCAACCCTTTCATTATTTTCATATTTCATTTCGCCTATAAAAGATCACTTGCATTAAGGCAACAGCATGAGTCATGTAATCTTGATGCGCTGTGATAGGTTATGACCTTTTGACAGATGGATATCAACGGTAAACATTCGAAGATTATTTGAATTGCGACTCTCTGATTGGTTAGGTAAGATAAATATAAACTTTCTGATGAAAGAAAATCTTCGTTTTAATTTTGAGAATAATTGGTTTCTTATTTATCTGAAAGCATGGAGATCTTTGAGCCTGAGTCCATTTCTTTTGAAACAACATCTTGAAACAACGTTTGGCACACATTATTTAGATCAATTATTATTTATTTTTCCTACATTAAACTTTGTATAGTCATATCAAACTGGAAAACATCGGTTAGCGTAAAATATAATTATGACGCCTGTTGTTGTCTCTAAGAGATAAAATAACATTCTGAGGTCGGGCCAGTTATCTATATATCCGTTTAAATCGATCAATCACCCTGTTGCAATCCAGTGGCAAAATCGATATATGTCAAGGATTCATTCGAGTGCCCGTATATCGGCTGTCAATGTTTATTAGAGCGTAATGTGATACACACATGAGACTGCTTGCCAATGGTCTATTGGCTTTTCTACTCTAGGCTCATCTGCCTATTGTTACATGTTCAAAACCCTGCAATTCCTTTGTCATTATAAATATAAAATTCCCCGGTAAATATATAAAATCACTTACCCTAACTGACATATTATCATCGTAACATGTAAAGGAAAACTAGGAGCATGAATTTTATTACGGCCAGGAAACGAATCTGTACATATATTTGAATGAATTTGATAAAGGATCAGAAATATTGGTGATATTTTGCAGAGTAGGTAAGTTTGCTAATCTTGCATGTTAATTGTGAATATTGGTAGTGAGATTCAGCCACTGATATGTTATTATTTCTTCCTACTACCTTTAGTTCCACTAGCAGACTTCATGATAGTTTTATTAGTTTGTTTGTTCAGCTTGTCAGAAAAAGCTGTATTACATTCTTACTAAGCTTATTATAGGTACCTATGTACATACGTCTAGTATGTGACATTTTGAGAGATAGTTCTACAGTTAGGTACCTATTTACACGAGTATTTTTATTCTTATTTACTCTACTAAAATGTTTTGTAATAATCTAAATATGATATCATCTTTTTTATGCAGGATATTTTAAGATCTTATAAAAATACTGTCTGTTTTTGTGAGAATATTGTAATGAGGTGGTGATTATAATCAACAGATTCTTATCATATTACATAGATTTGTATGCGACATTTACATCTGTTATGTATTCTAGTTTAATAAAATGTATTTACTTATGCTATTGCTGATTGCAGACACAAATTTCAAAGATAAAGACGTATCACTTTTGCATATCTGTACGATAATTACTTGATTGGATCTTTATTATTTTTAAATAAATATAATGTCAAAAGTAGGTTACTAAAATAAGATATGGCCTTCAACTTTAAAAGTAATGTATTTCCTGTGAATATTATTATTTTTATTATTATTTATTATTAGCAAACATTGAGCTAATATTTTCAACGTTTTACAAGGTTTAACTGTAGGATAAAATTAAAAATATTTACTTATTTTTTTATTTACTGGCTTTAACTTAGTAAGTACTTCCAAGTACCTACATATTTACCTTAATAAAGTCATTTTTCGCACAATAGACGGATGCTTCGAAATAAAAGATTTTTTATTATTTTGGTAAAGATGAGCATGCACTTGTAATTCTCTCAAGTATTAAGTATTTTATATCTTTGACTACGATACTATGTATAATAAAATATAGAATGAACACGATAAATTAAAGATAAAATGACGGAAAATTACGTGACCAAAGGAATTCAAATAAATACATTATCTTCAAGAGATATAGGCAGCGATAGCCTAGTGGAGGCAGCGATAGCCTAGTGGCGATACCAACAGACTGCCATGCAGAGGGTATCGGGTTCGAATCCACGGCGCGCACCAATGACTTTTCGGAGTTATGTGCGTATTGAATTGTTAATTATCGCTCGTCCCGTGCCTCGGAGAGCATAAGCCGTCGGTCCCGGTTGTCATGAAGATCTTTGACAGTCGTTATAGGGCGTTAGTACCTTCTCAGTAAACTAACACTAGTCTTAACCATGGAATATCGCCATCGGGCCCTTCGGGTTGCGGAGGTCAGACAGGCAGTCACTTTGTGGAAAAGCTAATATTCAGCCAAATCCGGTTAGACTAGAAAGCGGACCCCAGATTTAAACTAGGATAACGCTAGGAGAATGAATGATCTTCAAGAGATATTTTAGAACAAATTCACGTCGTTAGAATTCTGTTACGTCATAGTTGTCACCGTGTTTGGTCGTGACCTAAGACCTCGCAGTCACGCTAGTCTGTTGGAACTGGTGTTGAAAAGCAAAGATCACGAGGGAATTGTACCTCGTAAACAATTATACATACGTATATTAAATTAACCTTGAATTTGAGATATTAAAAAAATATTTAACTTATTAAAGCCTTTTTTATATTATTTTACAAAAGCTTCACGATATTTCAAGGCCTTTTCTTTTTATGCAGTACATGTACATGTCATTCCATCTGTCCCATGTGTAGTTTTATCTTAGACATTCATATTTGAGCTCAGGATCCGATGATAGTCTCTGTATTCATCTATAAATATTACCTATAGGTAAAGACACCATTGACATTATAATTACGAATCGTATCACATTAGTGCCATCACTTCAACTGAAAGCGCGATCACCTTAAGAATTGCAAGCCGCGACACGACAGACTCAAAATATAAAGAAATGCGTGCACTTAGGCTGTATACATTTGACCCCCAAATAAACAAATTAATTAAGCACATATGCTAAAAATATTCTCGTGTCTTCCAAACAACACGCCCCCGTGTACGGCTTGTTAGAAACATTCGCACAAATGGTTAACAGTTCTCTTCCTGGCTGGGTAACATTGAGCCACTTCGGGCGCCGGCCGGCCAAGTGCACTGGGGATATCGTCGCGCGAAAATAGAACGAATTTAATATTACGTGTACCATTATGTTAGATCATACAGATTGCTAGATTAGTGTGACTCTATTTTGTAACAAGATTTGCTATTGTAATATCCAATTGCGTGATATATCGAAAAAGTATTAGCCGAACGGTATGCGATTGAAATGTGCCACATGTGCCTTTCAAGAATGGTCATAAAGGATTAAACATAGTATTGAATTTACTCCAATTCGAGAACAAATTTAAAGTACCTTAATTTACCTATACCTATCATTTAAATCAATGCAAAACAAATCAAAATTTACATCCGGATTTCGATAGATGATTAGGTATGACGCGAACCGAGTTGAAACTCATGCCACTCTTTTAGGTCGCCTATAATACTAGTATTTTTTATTTAGACCATCTTAATAACAAACACTAATGTTATTGGCCACCTAACAAATGGCTTAGATTTGATTACCTTTCAATTTAAGGTTTTACAATCTTTAATTGTCACTCCAGGATTGCGTCATAGCAAACCTTGCCTTTTTAATGATCACACTAATTGCTCCAAGACAAAGTTTATTCACCAGCAAAAAAAGCTGTTTTCTTATATAAACTACGAAGTTTAAGGCACGTGCATGCGTGTCGTGTTAAAGATCATACGGTCGAGGTCTACCGTCTTGCATTCACGACAACAGAAATGAGATAGATCAACGTAAAAACATGTAAGAACTTCGACGATTTAAAGGTTGCGAACTGTACAAGTACTGGATAAACGTCTAGTTAACCAGTTTATCACTGCACACAAATTGCTGGTTCAGTTTGAAAGACACATGAAGTGTCGAGATGTCGTTATAAATGAAAGGAAACACGTAGATTCAAATTGCCGGCTAACTGCAGTTGCAATAATTGGAGAGGTGGAGATCGTAATAGACCGCAGGGGACCGTTCGGCCGTATGTTATTCTGGCCTATATATAGACGACAGTTTGCGAGCAGGGATGTTGTGATTTATATATAATAGCCCGAGATGACCGGCTGCTTCTCTGCCCACGTAAAACATTCGCAATATATTTCAACTAGTGTAACGGTCATGTCTGTATTGGGTTAATAAATGTTTATAAAACATGGACACTGCTTTTGCGGCTGAAATTTGAAACGTTGTGATCGGTAACAGACCAGTATTAAAACATTCATTTGTTTTTCACCGAACGTCATTTAAAGACACGGCAATTAGCGAGTAAACCAACGCCCATTTATTTTCAATCAGTGAAATTAATGTTTATTCTTTCTTCTTTCCAGGTGCTGATAAAAAGTCAAGATGACGTGGTTTCGAGCGTCAGTGTGCTTCCTGGCGGTATCCTTGTTGGTAGCGCCGACCATAGCGTCCATCTGCCCTGATGGATGCGTCTGCAACACCACACGAGATGGACTCCATCGTGCTACATGCAGCAGTTTAACTGCATTGTACAAGTTTACTATTAGTCAGAAACATCACAATATCAATATCCTGGATCTGTCACATAACAATATTACGAAACTAAATCACGAGCTCGACCGGCTTACGGAGGTTGTCACGCTAGACCTCTCCACGAATGGTATCGAAACTATCAATAAATTCTTCCATAATGCAAAGAAACTAGTTCATCTGAATCTAGCTAATAACAGGATACAGAAGATTTCATTTGCTCATTTACCTTCGAGTGTTAGTTCCTTAGATTTAACTAACAACCTACTAAAAGATGTACCCTCGGATTATACAGTTTTAGTTGGATTGGAGCATTTGGAAATGGAAGGTAATCCTCTTGATTGCTCATGTGAAAACTTAATAGCACGTGATCGTTTGCTACTCGCAAACGTATATATAGACAATGTTATTTGTGTTTCACCAGCTAAATATAGAGGAAAGTCTTGGTTAGAGTTGAAAACGAAAGTCATTTGTAAAGAACCGAAAATTGATAATTTAATGGATATGATGATGGGAGACCAACCCATTGATGCAATTCGCGTGGGTGAAGAAACGACCGCTTTAAAATCGCTTCCACTAGTAGCTAAAAATGATTTAGAAGATGGCAATGTTATACAAGGTGGAGCTCCTTTTGAAGATGATGATAGTGAGCAATTCTTGAAAGTGAGACGATCTACGTCACCTTCGCCATATAGCGATTTAGAGGGGTCAGGTAGTGGTGATGGTGGTGACGATCACACTACAATGATGATATTCACGGAAAGGAAAATGGAACGTAAACATAACGCAGATTTATTAGCAGAGGATGAAATAATACCTGCTGATAATCAACAGACCACTGAAGATCCTCTTGAAGGATCCGGTGAAGGGTCTGGTTTCCTGCCAGTTTTTTTACCAGAATCCCATTACGATGACATTACAACCCCAGTCGAAGAAACGACAACTGTTATTTACGCAGAATTAAACCCCGGACCAGTCGAAAGAGTAGAATTTCCGGAGGACCCGAGCACCGAATTTGCTGTGCGTATACCATCCGTATATCAAGGTGGTCCTAATTGGCTTAACGATTCGTCGCCGGCAACAACTGAAAAGCCAGCAACGTCACCAACACCACGTGACACTACAGTATCGGAGCAAATTCGAGTGACGCAAGCGTCTGAAATTCATGAACAGATGACCACTGAAAGTGAAAGTCAAGCGCCTCATAAGACAGGCACATATGTTTGTATCGCAATTATTGTAGTACTGTTGGTTGGATTAATCGGTTTTGCTATAATCAAAGGACAAATGAGAAAACGAAGAGACAGGAGGCTTCTACGTCAACAAAAGCGAGACGTTGAAAAGGCCTCAAAAGAAATGGTTGATATGAATAAATCACTACTTGGTAAGCCTGCAGGAGGTGTAGAAGCTCCTGTTGAGAAAAAAGTAAACGGAAAATATGAACTAGTGCCGACCCATGAAACTGCTCAGAAAAAGGGAGAAAATGGAGACGTAGTTAATGGTCTTAATCACAGTAACAATAATGGCGTCAGAACAGATAGTCCAAGGGATACAAATCAAAATAAGAGCAGTTCGAGAGACAATAACTTAACAGATGATAATCCTCAACAGCATGAGACTTCATTTGATTCTGAACCTGCAGCGCCTGATTCGAGGAAAGACACGAATTCACTATCGAGTGAGGATATTTTTGTACCAATCAATGATGATGACCCTAAATTGAACGGCACACGTGATTCAGATCTATCACAGCCACTAATAAACGGAGACCAAAATACAGATTCGGACTTCTTATCACCGTCCCGTGAATACGTTCCAGTTTATTCCCCGGACAAGGGACGAGTTCGTATAAAGATGACGGAGACGCCTAAGCCCAAAACGCCGGTACTAGTCACCAGAAGTAGATCGAACGCTGGAGACATCATCATTACTCCAACAGATGTGAATGCGCTAAAGTCGACCACTTGAAATCCGGTCTTGGTTGAGAGGACAATAACACGCGTAAAACAGTGTCAAACAACAAACACTTCACAATTGGCGAAATTCTGTGATTATATTGTGTGCGTAGTTAGGACAAATCTCGAGTATGAAGGATTGAAGTCGATCAGTACGTCTGTGCGTAAGTTTAGAACCTTTGCTGCCAAAGTGTGTTTGTAGTCGACAGTGCCTTTATTGTAACTTTGTTAGTGGTATAAATATATTTATAAAAATATATTGCGCAATAAGTAATAAAACATATTTTTATACGTGTAAAAAGTGTTGCCATGTTCATGATAGTTGTAAAAGTCTTGTTAGTATACATGAATCATATCGTAAGGAGAATCATGTCGACCGACTCTTAGTTGTTGTACAAACATTGTGTTCTGTCTCTGCCCGGTACGTCTATCCTATGTTATGTGTATTGTATAACGGGGTACAATTCTTGAATTGTTTTTCAATGGTTGTGTACTTACTTTACCCTGAGAATATTTATCTAAACACTTATGTATAACAACGTAAGGTCTATCTGGCTATGTTTAGTTATTGTTTTCTCATTTTCTGTGGAGAGATTCATTCTTTCATGGTCTGGCTAAGCATAAGTTCCTTAGTAATTTTATTGAAATTAGTTTATAAGAATGTGATACCATTTATTTTAAGCAATCTGAACTATTTCCTGTGTATGTATATAATTAATTCAAATTTCTTTTAGTGTATATTTCGTAGATCTTTATATTTGAATTTTATTTTATTACGTAACTAAGAAGCTGCTTTTAAAAGGATTACTTTGTATCTTTTATGCTTTTACTGACCTAATTTAAATTATGTTATCAATAGTTAATTAATATCAACATTTTTATAACAATCAGAATGAACAAAACAGAACAATAAATAGTTCAGTAAGGAAATATAAATTTAATGTATTTTTATTTTGAACTATTTTACGATATAAATGGTTGAATCAAGTTTTTCATTGTTTTAATTCAATCTGACCAATCAACAAGCAACTCATAGAGAAACTATCGTGAACATTGTTTACATAAGTTACTGGCATTCAAGAAACTCATTTATACACTATTCAACATAATATCATCATCATCAGCCTTTAACAGTCCACTGCAGGACTAGGCCTCTCCTTTGAAAGGAGGAATTGGCCTACTATACCACGCTGGCCAAACGGTTTGGTATAGAGTTTGTATCAAGTTTTCTTCCTCTTACAGTGCTGATCTATGCATAATATGCTCCCTCTGTCGGCTCTTACGACACCCATGGGATGATATGGGGTGGTAACAATCCGTATTCTTAATCGGACACCACACGGATTCAACATATACTCGTATCGAATAAACCTATGAATTCATCATCGTGGCGTGGCGACTAAGGATGTTTTAGTATTTTTTTTCATCAAATGCCTTCACCATGGTCAAACTTTCACCAAAACAATTTGTGAACCCATGCAACACATGCGGGCGTCATTCTATGGTGAATTTATCAACATTGCTAAGCCACGAGCCATGGTCTCAAACTCCTCTCATATAAAGTTACGGAGCCGTAAACTCTGAGAAACAATTTTAGCGCAATATAAATAGAGGGAGCTCAAACTTGTAGGACAATGTCCGGCAAAGACAGCAGCTGTGCTTCGATAATGTATTTTGTTACTGAGGTGGACGCTGGGTGTCACCTGAAAGAGAGTGACTTTCCGGTGCGACCTGCTCCCCGTGCTACGCCACTTTTACCTTACGTTTTTTAGATCGCAGAATGTTGATACGGCAGAACTACTCAGATCTGCTGATCTGGCAACCTAAGGCTCTAACTGTATAATGATTGGCGTTCCGATGTTTTCATAAGCAGTTAGTAATGCAGATTCATTGATGTCAGTTGTACATACGATTTATACAAGAGTTACTATCCTAGAACAAATCAAACATTGAACATCGGATTCAAAACTAGGCAGAGCCAGTCCTACGGTAACCAGACGACTGATACTGATGATGATCTGATCATACTCATATATTCTTAAATACAAGCTATAGTTAACCTTTTGAACGCCAGAGCAAAAACACATGAACCTGCCCTCAACGCCAAGCCACAAATTTCGCGCAAATACCTACGAAAAAAATAGGGATTCCAATACTACATCGATATTTAATTGTATTTTTATTTTGGTCTCCGATTTCAGAATGTAATGTCCTTGTAACATTGAAATTTAATCCCTAATTACACTTCCTCCTACTATAGTTATAGTTATACATAATTTACAGAGTTGTATAACACCGTAATAACAGTTATGAGACGACAATATAATTAAATGTAATAACTATAGGCACAGCACTAGTCTTTATCTGCTGTCTTCTATTTGTGACCATGGCGTGGACTATTTCGCTTCCGAAATAAGGATGTAGCAACGTAAATCTCGCTTATCGATGTGTTCCCGTACCATATTATTTTAAAATAAATAAAACGGTTTTTTTTAATTAGGTACATTTATAATCTTTATAATTCCGAATGTTCAAACAGTTTAAGTATATGTATCAGTAAAGACACATGAGTTTTAGGTACGTATAAACATAAAAAATATCTATAGTTGTTTCACGAAAAAAGAACATTCCCAAATGTACCTATCTAACTTATTTTTAACAAAAATAAGTTACATTCGGTCTACTAGCACCAATACTGGGCCACATACCTACTGATATTATCTCGGTTTTTAATAAGATTAATTTTTGTTTAAAATAAAAGCAGAAAAAAAATACTGTAGGTACTTCCTTAGGTACCTTTAAATCATAGTCGTCCAAAGATTTTGTTTCCGAAAAGCCTTCGTCATCAGGATTCAGGAACTCCTTCTAATATGCGAAGAAGTTCCTCCATAGTCATTAAATTCACATTCATTATAACAGTCAGTATAAAATAAATAATAAATATTTTAATAGTGTTTACTTTCTTCACTATTTCTGATCGCCTGCGCATGTGACGTCACGATGCTGTCGTCTATTTGTGACCATGGCGTACAAGGCACTGATAATTTTTTTTTTTTTTTGGGATTTTATGACCTGGTAACTGGACCTTTAGGTCAAATCTTATTTTATTTTAACGGACACTGCACATTCACTTAATTTTTAAATTGTTTTAACAGTATTTTTAATGTATTTATATATCGGTTTGTAAGTATTTTTGTCTTTCAATAACTCTTCGAGTGGCGGCGGGCGGGAGAAAGAATCGCACTTAATGTTCACATCACTGAGTTCACTAGCCAACACTAATCTGTCAAGCAGGAAGTTTTGACAGTCAAAAATAATATGATCAACGGTTGCAACGGCTCCCTGAGCTCCCTCCTGGGATTCACAATGTGGGCATGTATTGCTTGTAATAATGCCAAGTCTAGCAAGGTGTGACGGAGCAGTATTATGGCCAAAGCGCAATCTATTTATCGTAGTGATAAAGTCTCGGCTGGCTTCCTTCAATCTATTGTACCAGGGTCTAACAGGTAATTCTTCTTGTATACGGCCGTAAAATTTTCCTTTAGTGTCTTGGTCTTTCTTCCACAATTCTAACCATAAATTACTAATATTTTCATTAATACATTGCAAGAAGTCAGTCATAGGAATGGCCATTGCATTTCTAACATCAATAGCATTATTACCTTCATACGCGGTTTTATCAACTATTTCATTGCCATAGATACCTCGGTGTGAAGGTACCCACAGAAAAGCAATGCTTTTGTGCTTGAGGTAATATTGATAAATTATTTCTTTGATGAAATATAGAATATAATTTGTCTTAAAAGAAACTGTAAGGTTAGTTAAGGCTTTAATCAAACTCAGTGAATCAGAAACAATCAAAAAGTATTTGCTATTGTTAATTTGGCGAATATGTTTTAATGCCTGATAAACCGCATATGCCTCTGCAGTGAATATGGTGCATGTATTGTGTAGAACAAAGCTTTGAGAGAATTGAATTTGTGGATCATATATAGCAGCACGCACATGATCACTTCCTTTACTGCCATCAGTGTAAATAACATAATAATTCTTATTATCTGCCATAAACTGTAACATATCTAAATTGTTATTGATGGGATTTTGCAATTCTTTGACGGGATGTGTGATACACTGATAAGAGAAGGAGTAACATGGCCATGGGCATTGTTTTCTAATACCAGTAAAACTGTTTTCTGTTTCCAGCAATATTTTGGACAATGTTGGGGATTTACCATTTAAGAGAATCTCGCCTGTTGTTAGAGGTCCAGGATTTCTACATACAGAAGGTACTATTTTGTTTATTATTTTCTTGTTATCTGCAGCAATTAATTTAAGACAGAATCTCTCTGCAAGTAGAATGCGTCTCAAAATTAGGGGCATTATTTTAGTCTCCACTTCCATGGCCCTTATGGGAGTAGAGCACATTGCACCAGAAATTGTTCTCAAAGCCCTGTTCTGCAATAGATCTAGTTTATTTACATGAGTACTATTTATATACACTAATGAGCTATAATCAAAATGGCTTCTAACTATACTTTTATACAAAGTTGACAATATTTTCGGGTCAGCTCCCCATGTAACGCCTGCAAGACATTTTATTATATTTAATCCTTTAAGAGCATTTTTTGATATGGTTTTAATATGTTCCTCAAAGGTTAATTTCTTATCTAATACTATGCCTAAAAATTTTTTAACATTCACTGGATTTATAAATTCTCCGTTATATATTACTTTTGAATATGTGTTATCATTTCCAAATATCATGGCACTACTTTTGGAGGGATTAATTTTTAAATGTAACACATCATTGTAATAGTGAAATATTTGGGACAATGCTCTGTTAATATTGTCTATTGCAATTTCTACATTATAATTACTACTGTACAAAACAATATCATCAGCAAACTGCAAAATATCTACATTACTATTTACAAATTTACAAATTTCACTTGTATATATATTGTACAACAAAGGAGATAGTGTAGCACCCTGCATTGTACCTTTAGATGCACATTTTGGACCATGCAATGTATTATTATGCCTTACATAAAGTGTTCTACTATCCAAAAAATTATATATCCATTTACATAGTTGACCAGGCAAACCTAACCTAGACATAACTTGTACAAGTATAGCCGGATCTAGACTGTCAAAAGCACCCTGAACATCTAAAAATACACAAACAGTGTGTAACTTATTATCTTTTGCATGTTTCAGGTCTGAAATTAAGGAAGTGAAGCTGTCTGCACAACTTCGCCCTCGACGAAATCCATATTGTACATGCGGAATGATGCCGTTAGATTCCATATACCAATCCAAACGATTTTTAATCATGTTTTCAAATAGTTTACCTAGACATGAAGACAGTGATATTGGTCTATAAGAGCTGGCAAGCTCGAGAGGTTTATCTGGTTTGAGTATCGGAATGACACATTGTGTTTTCCATGATTGTGGAATACATTTACAATGCCAAAGTAAATTAAGAATATTAAGAAATATTTTTTGTGCTGATTCATCAAAATTTTTAATAGTACAATAGGGGAAATCATCTAAACCAGTTGTAGTGTCTTTCCGAGATAACAAACTCATTTTAAATTCAGACCATGTAAAAGCATCTAGCAAAAATTTTGAATTTGGATTATCATTATTTAATTCGAAAATATTGCCTAAACTATTAATATTATTTAGATTGCTATTGTCAGATAATTTATCTAGAAATTGAGAAATAAACTCATCTTTATATGATTTATTACCAGCTCTTATACCTTTGAACATTTTTAGAAGATTCCAAATCTTACTTATAGGAGTAGTTCTATTAAAAGTGTTACATAAGCTATTCCAACATATTCTCTTTTGTTCTGATATGGTTCTTTTTTTAAGTGCATCCTTTCTTTTATAATCTAAATAGTTCTCCATAGTAGGATCACTTCTATATAGTTTCAATGCATTGTAAGAGGCAATAACACTTTTTTCACAAATGTCATTCCACCAAGGAGCTGGAGGTCTACTTTTGAATTAATTTGGTTTATTAAGTTTAGGAATTGTCATAACTTTTAAATTATCCAATCGAGAACAAAAATCATTATAGGTTGAACTAGGATCATATAATTTTAGAACTAAATCATTAAATATTGTTTTAGAAATAGTTTTAAACTTTTTCCAATCTGCTTTGTTATATATAAACCTATCAACAGGAGGATTAATATAATATTTATCTATATGCAGTGAAATCTCTGTTATTGTTGGGTAGTGATAGCTGCCCATGGCATCATCATGTACAGACCACTCGCATATTGATGCGAGGTTAGCACTAATAAAGCTTACATCAATTGCAGACGGATTTCGTCTCGGGTTGTTAACAGTTGTAAAACTACCATCATTTAATATACATAAATCCAAGTCATCAATGATATTAAATAAATCCTGACCTCTGCTCTTAGTGGATAGACAACCAAAAGCGATGTGGTGTGCATTAAAGTCACCACTTACAAATATAGGCTTTGGAAGATCATTGATAATATTACATAGTCTATTGATCCGTATGTGTCTACTAGAAGGAGGACAGTATACACAAAGAATAGTCAAGCTACCATGCACCGTAGATAAGGACAGAGCTACAGTTTGAATTTCTTCATAAAATCTAGTGTTTAAAACTTTGTACTTTAAATGTGGCTTAATTAGTATTGCTACACCATTATGAGTATTTTTAGAATTTTTATTATAAATATTATATCCAGGTATTCTAAAACTATTGTCTTTAAACCATGTTTCGTTAAGTAAGCAAATGTCAATATTTTGTTTTTGTAAGAATTGAATCAGTAAGGGTTTTTTATTTTTAGCACTTTGAATGTTATATTGAGCAATACGTAGCTTAGACATTGTATGACTTGGATCCATTACTTGAGGTTTTTAATAAGTGTTTCTCTAATGGTATTTACAGTGGTAGGCGTATTATCGCCCTTATTACCCAGTTCCACCAACGTCTGAACCAGGGCCTTAAGTACATCGTTGTTGGCAACTATTTGGGCTTTGATGTCTACTTTAGGAGAGACATCTCTAGAGTTATTTACACTATGTACAGTATTATTTACAGATGTATTTACAGACTTATTTACAGATGTATGTACAGACTTATTTACAGATTTATTTACAGTGTTAATTGGTTTCATTTTTGGAGGTGGCAAGGGTGGAAATTCAATGTTATCACTTGAGTGTTGTTTTGTGATTGTAGCACTTGCATATGTTATCTTATTTTTCTTTTCTAATATTTTATTTAACTTAATTGGACATAATCTCGAAATTGCAAGATGAGGCCCGCTGCAATTGCAACAGCAGATCTCTGTTGGTTTATCACATTCTTTATATAAATGCTCACCTCCACAAATGGAACATCTTTGTTTGCCATTACATATCCTAGCGGAGTGGTTAAATTTAAAGCATCGGAAACATTGCTGTAATGGGGGTATATATTCGAAAACTCGGTATGAAAACAAATCGTATTGTACATTGTCTGGGAGAATATTCGATAGAAAAGTAATGCTAACTGTTTGTAATGGTACTCGCTCTTGTCCTACCTTCTTTGTGAATCTTCTTATAGCTATTATTTCATAAATTGATGATAATTTTGTGTATAGTTCTTTGTTCGAAATGTTTGCTGGTACAAATCTAATTATGCCTGTTTTTTCTATTTGCGCAGCCGGAATAAATGCTTTCAAGCCATGTTTGTTATGAAAAGCACTGTTGTTGATAAAGTGTTTGGCCGTATTATACTGTTTAAATATGACTGCTATTTTATTTCCGTTGATTCTCTGTATAGCCGTCACTCCTTTTATCTCACTTGAAAATATGTGATTGAGATAGATAGGGCTCTTATTGCCTATTCTATCTTTATTGTTTGTAGCTTCTATAAACACTTTAAAATCTGTACAAGTTGCATTTTCTGGGTAAAGTCTTTTATAATCTGGTTTTGTATAAGGTATATAGTCATAATTCTCACCGCCGCCGCCATTACCACAGTCCTTCTCTGTCCCGCCGTCTCCGGCCTCAGGCCGAGGACGTTTATGTGAGGTGGGCGGGTTATCCCCGCCCCCCTCATTTCCCACCATTTCCACGGGTTTGCACACCTATCACTATTGTTTTGGATCAACTTTTAAGCAAAAACCACCGAATATTTAGCAAGAAATTAAAATTGAAAAATTTTCTTATCCGCGCTTTTTTAAGGTTCCCGCCAGAATCTCAGGCACTGATAATTCGAGTTGTATTAGGGATGCGCCTGAGTCAAGATTAGCGAATATCGAAATTCGACCCAGCCAATTTTATCTTCGACTATGTAGCTATTAAAATGTTTTTTTAAGTCTGATTCTATAAAACTAATGCTGTTTTATCCTCGTACTAAATTATATCTAAAATTATACATTGTAGAAGGAAGTTTTAAAACGATCTTTGATGTAAATTTTTAATATTATCTAACTTGCGCTACATCACTAGCGGTCACATATTTGTGACTGTGGCGTGTGAGAACATTCTTTTTTAAGATTTGATTTCTTACTTTTTAACGTAAAATGTCTCAATATCTATAATGCTATTTAACTCGTTTAACAGAAATAAACAAGCATTAGAACTTCTATTTTAAGGTAATATAAATAAACAGGCATTCAAGTAAATTTCAAATTGTTTATTTCGTGTTTTTGTATACCGCTTTTTCTGTCAAGTATTTGTGACGTTGGCGTCTAGGGACAGTTTTCGCTTGTCACATATATGTGACCATGGCGCTCAAAAGGTTAAATTACGTTAAGACACAACAAATGATCAAGCTCATCACACAAAGCTGGAATCGACATCACGACCTTCGGTTTAGCAGTCACTAACTACTAGTCAAATAGGCCAGATAGTGATAAAATATATGAAAATGTGCCAGATGATGAGTAAGTATTGTCCTTTATTTCTGGAAGTCTAAAAAAAAGGTAAGGTAAAGAGAAAGCGTACCTAATCACGCGCATAGTCTTTGCTACAAAATCATATGATATTAAATTAAATATACAAAAATATTGTATAAACAAGACTGAAAAAAAACTATAGAGGCATTAGCCTCCTCAGCTTTGTTGGCAAATTGTATGCAAAGATAGGTACTGATTGAGAGAGTTATGAAAGTAACCGACAAGAAAATATGGGATGTACAAGCGGGATTCCGAAAGGTTATGGGATGTAAGGATCAGGATTTTTCCTTGCGAAGCATAGCTGAAAACTTTTTGGCCAAATGTCAAAGTTCTATTGCGCTTTCGTGGATTTGGAAAAGGCTTACGGTAAAGTGGTGAGCAATGAAATGTGGTCGGTGCTGTCAATGAATGGGGTAGACAGCAGCCTCATTCGAGCTCTGCATCTGAAATCCCTTTATGAGGATTCTAGAGCTTGTGTGAGGATAAACGGGGCATACACTGACTGGTTTACCATCAAGACAGGTAGACAGGGATGTGTAGCGTCGCCGTGGCTGTTTAATCTCTTTATGGACAGTTGTTTGCAAGATCTAAAACAAAGTGACTGCGGATTAAGGATGAATGGGTTACTTGTCAAATGCCTCCTTTATGCTGATGATCAGGTAATACTTGCGTCTTCAGCGGAGGAATTGCAGGACATGGTAACAATCATACATGGTGCGTTATGTACAAGGAATGAAAGTGAATGTAGTAAAAGGAAAGGTATGGTTTTTGAAAAGGAGGAACACGTTACGGCATGTAATGTTTTGATCGATGGACGAGTCCAGTAAGAGAATGAGTTTGTATACTTAGGTACGTTGTTTACAAGAGATGGTAAGAATGAAGACGATATTAAAAGAAAAGTTAATGCAGGTAATAGAGTGAATGAAGCTCTGAAGGCGTTTGTGAACAGCCAAAACGTGTCCAAAAAGGCAAGTTTGGCTGTGCATAGAGGGGTATAAGTGCCTACGTACGGTATGTACGGTAGTGAAAGTTGGGTATGACAGAAGGGATTTGAAAGTAGAATAAATGCTGTAGAAATTAAAGCACTGAGAAGTATGTGTGGTGTACCTTCGACCGACAGAGTAAAGAATTGTGTGATAAGAGAGTGTTGTGGGGTAAAAGAAGATGTAGTGACAAGCATTGAGAACGGCATGTTAAGATGGTTTGGGCACATGGAAAGAATGGATGACGATAGACTCACAAAGAAGATATATAAGGCAAGTGTGAACGGGGCAGGATAAAGGGGAAGACCTAGGCGGACGTTCTCTGACCAGATTGGAGACATCCTAAAAAAAGAACAGGTCAGAAGTACCCTTAACAGAAGAGCATGCATGAGAAACTTGATGGGAGTGAATGAAGCAAGAGAGGTATGTCAGGATCGTTGCAAATAGCGTTCCGTAGTCTCTGCCTACCCCTCCGGGAAACAAGCGTGACTCTATGTATGTATTAACAAAAATATTTGTTGGATGTTTTTCAAAAAGACATGACACATGCATGTCTATGATCTAATGAGTGTGGTAAAAGTGGCGTATGAGTATATAATAAGTCACAATATTCTTGTATGGTATCTTACCTACTCTAATAGAACTTTGCAGTTATGATGAAAAAGGCTCCTTCACCTAACTGCTCGTTGTGTAATATGAGAGAAGATGTATACCACATCTTGGTGGAGTGCGTACGGAACGAGGTTGAGAGAAAACAATTTGAATTCAAGGAGAAGCTTCTTTTGAGATCTTTAGGAGTCTGTAACAACATTTTGGCTAATCCTTTGTCAGAAAAGGCAAAGTGTCTGTATAAAATAGTTATCTGTGCAATTAAATGTAGACCTTAGTTTGAAATCAATATGTGTATATTTTAATAACTTGTAATCTCTTATGGAGGCGACATGATCACGGAGTGATCAATCCTCTTTTAATAAAGGAAATAAAAAAAAAACTTTGCAGTAGCTTAGATTTATCCTCGAGGCTAGCTGCTTAGAACATCTCTGGTGGATAAACATCTTAAGGGTCACCTTAGATACGTACCTATACATCCGCAAGGTATTTGTACCAATTGAGCGACGTATTTCTCCGTCAGAAAGATACCTACTATTATCTACGGGTTTACCCAACAAACCGGACTATGTTGAATCTCGTAACTTTACGCGCTTGGACGTATGACTAACCCGCATGGTCGTATCCAATCCGATTACTCATATAGAAAAATCGGGATTCTTAACAGCGGTACCAATGTAACTGCTAAAAAGCCAATAGTAGGTACCTTTGGGAATAGAATGACAAATTTTATATCAGCCCGTCTGGCCAGCTTGGTTTTAGTAAGCCAAATTCTCCTGTTGACTCACAATGCTATTGTAACCATTGAAAAAGATTGTAACGCAAATAAGGTGAGTCCAATATCCAACAGTGGACTGAGAAAGGCTATTTATTTATTTAACACTTTATTGTACACTAAGTTGGACATTAAAATTTACAAACATAGGCTATATTATGCTGATATTGGTGTGATGACTGTGATGAGCTCTCTCTTTTTTACAATCCTATTTTTGTTATTCTGTAAGATCGGCTTCAGATTGCTAGGGTAACGTTATCCTACCCGGCCAGCTATTGGGCACTGGGCTATGATCAAATAGCTGGTACTGGAGCTACGAGGAAGTTAAGTCGGTAGGTATCTAATTATATCTTTATGTACAAAATATGTAGTGTTGAAAAAAATATGGTACATTCCAAGTAAGTAATGCCTTAACGTGAAATGGTGGAAAGGATATAATGCATATTAGTAGAAGCAGCTGTGTAGTCGACCAACTTCTGAGAATTTACTAACATCGGACGATCTAAAGTTCTTACACTCGTTTAATTCAAAAATTTGCAACAACAATTTATTGTTGTAAAGATTCCTTTGAAAAGCAGATTCCGACTCTGCTTTTTTTACTTTACCACCAGGTGGAAAGAAGCAACACCTTCATAAAAAAGAATATGTTCTAGTAAACATATATTACACACCAATTGAATATGTAACTGTATAGTAGCGACACCTACCTATAGTGTGACACAGCATTTTGCCTCAAATGAAGCCTGTTTATGAAAACCCCTGTTCTTTTCAATCACCCTCATAGATTATACAGATATACTAGTATCACCCTCGTTGACTTTTAGGTAAGAACCTTATATAAATGTAAATGAAATTAGTGTGTAATCAAAATTGTGGAAGTAAAGTTATTATTTTTACCGTTGAAACACTTGAAACACTAGCAATGGCTGAGGGAAGGAACAACATGATTTTGTCAAGTTATAATAGATGGCGCTTTTATAATTTAACTTACCTAATGTTGTTATCGTTTGTGCAATTTATTATCATCATTTTAGTAGTAAATTCGAGGACAGTTATCGATTTCTTGCCAGATAATTTAAATGTATCTATGATATCAATAACAATCAATAAATGATTGCAGTTATCTCATATCAACAGTATGTTTTTAAATAAATGCGATATAAATTTAAGTAAGTGACCCAGCTATTTTTTATCCTTAAAGAATTATTTGGTTTTTATTTAACTTGATCACCGTAGGAATATAGGAAACACGACTTATTCTATATACATTTTTATTATAGTTTATCAAATTAACAATCCGCCGTTAATACAACTCACAATTTTTTGGCTATCTTTAAATCTGCAAATAATTATGTGTTGTACCTATTATGTGCGGTTAGGACAGTGTAGCCTTTCCTCGGACCTTGGCGTGTGACAAACCCACTATCATCAATTTCTTAAAATTCTTTATGTTCTGGACCTTGCACTATACAGTTGTTGCTGTTGTAGGCATGCGGGAAGTCATCTTTCACTATTGCTTTCGTCTGAGTGTGTGGCCAACTCTTATTTCGGAGTTTTTCAGACCGCCCTAAGGCCTCCGATGGCCTAACGATCCCTATACTTAGATAATTAATACATTTTTGTTTTTTTTTTCTTTCTTCCATTCGCTATATTAATACATCTTTGTGGTATAATACAAAAGACACAATCATAGTTATTTATGAGGTGAGAAGAATGATTAAACTGTTGTTTAATCATTCTTCTCACCACAAAAATTGTGTTTTCCAAAGGGATAATCATTGGCGATAGAGCCAATGACATCATGGTTGAGTTCGCGTCATGACTTTGTTGGTTAAAAATAAAAATACATTATGTAATAACATACATATACTTTATAATCTTAAGCACACTTAACTATTAAGGTACTAAAGAGGACGTACAGTTAAAAATAACTAATTTTATATTTGTCCCACCAGCGCAGGCGGTTAGAAATTTACACAACAAGATCTGTGTGCTCTGTGCGATGAGAATTATTATAATAGTCAGGCAACACTTTCTTATTATTTACCCGTTTTGTACCATATATTTTCAATTTTCTAACCATAAATGTAATGGCTATTATAACAATCTTCAATGGTTTTCCCATCATCGGTGGGCTAAGTGTCTAAACAAATCATGATAATCTCTTAAAAGTCACTCTCTCTAAGTTCATTATCGTCGATAGAATACCGGCGATTTCTTGGACGCAAAGGTCTTTCAAGCTCAGCTTGAATTTCAACAGTTACACTGTCATCTGTCTGTGGGTAATCTGAGTTATATTCGGACATACGTCTGCGTCTTGCACCTGGAGATTGATCCAATTCTGCAACCTCATGACTACCGTATCTATTTATTCTTCTTCGCCTTTGTCGTTGGGTTCCATTAGGTGTTTCAGTAAGTTCCATGTCGTCTGAAACAGGCAAGTCTCCATTCCTTTCTGTTTCTTCTAACAAATCTCCACTTGACTTTGTTTTCCTACGTCCTCTTCTACGTTTAGTTTTGCCAGTTCCTGCTTCATTTAGAGACCGACAAGATGAATTTAGCTTTGGCATCGAGAGAGCATCATCGTAAGAAGGCGGTGGGATAAGATCACGAGGATCCGGAGTGTTTACCAAAGCTTCTTGTTCGGCTCGAATTCTTAATTGTCTCAGCCTATCTCTCGCTTCTTCAACCTGCCTCTCTCTTTCTGCCTGAATTGCTGCTAAACGACGCTGCATTGAACGTTTAATACAGTTGACTAGTAACAGACATAACGCTAAACCTATAATCATAACTGTAATAAACCATATTAAGCTATCTGGATTTGGCACTTTCTCGGAGGGATGCCAGACAAAATAGCACGCTTCCAACCATGTTTGCCCTATTAAATTCAATGGACTATTGCAAACTAAATTGTAAGATTCCTCCTTTTTGTTGGGTTCCAAAGTTACGAACTCGTAAAAGTCAAACATGTTTGCATCCGTGCAGTCACATCTCCACATGTTATCTCCTAAATCAAGGCGTTCTAAATAAGGATTTGACTCAAAGTACGACTTTTTCCAAATAGTTGTAAATCTATTTCCAATAACACTTAGGCCGATCAGTCGAGGCAGCATAAAGAATGTATAATTATTGACAAAGGTGATTCTATTGTAGTTCAAGTTTAGATACTTCAGCGTGTTGGACGATAGGCTATCAGGAATATGTGATATAAGATTTCTTGATAAGTCTAAATCAACGAGGCTCTGAAGTCCTTCCAGTGAATCTTTTCCAATAGTGCTTATTTCACAGGAGCTCATGTCAAGTACAGTTAATGACAAAGACTTTAAATGACCGACTTTTGTAAGATAATTTCTTGCCACTTTCATTTGTGTCAAAGAAGGCATTTCCATTAGCGTATCTTCTGGTATATCAGCTATTTCATTCCAAGATAAATCTAAATGTTTAATCATAGAAAGTCCTCGGAACGTATCACTTTTCAAAGAGCCGATGTTATTATATGATAAGTCTAAATATTCTAACTTAGTATTATTCAAAAATTCATTGCTTCTTAGATACCTTATCATATTGTGGTTGAGCACGGCCTTTCGTAGATTTGGAAAACCTTGTAAGTTTGGTTGTAGAACATTACAAAACGAAATATCTAAATATTTTAACGAGTCGGAGAATAAATTATGTGCTGTAGCAGACAGTTCAAGACGATAGTTATGAGACATTTTCAAGTAAACTAAAGATGGTAAGTACATAAACTCGTTGTGATTTATTGTGCTGAGAGCGCAGTTGCTGACTTCGAGACTCTTCAACGTAGATGAAATTAGACTTTGAATTCGTAAAAGAGGATTAGAGTTTAGTTTCAGTACTTTGATGTTCATGAGACCAGCCAAGGGTGATCTGCCATGTATAGATGCTATTTCACAGTTCTCCAATATCAAGGTCTCTATAGAAGAACTGACGATTAACTCCTGATTCGCTAAATTACCCATTGTTTTAAATTTATTGTGAGATAAGTCCAATATTTTTAGATTTTGCGCTAGTTCGAATACTTCATTGGGGTTCAAATTTAGCCATGATTCAAAGTAGTTTCTAGACAAATTGAGTACTTCAAGGACTGTAAGATTTTGCAGGGCATTTCCTGGTAATTCACTTAATCTGTTCCGGCTTATGTCTAGGTTGACCAAATTGTGAAATTTATACAAATTCTCGGGAAATATGGAGATCTCATTATTCGATATATTCAGCTTCTGCACCTGAAAAGGGTAAAGAAAAATATTTGATGAGACTAAGACAAAGAAAGCTATGATTGAGTATTATTACTACGACATTTTACTCATTTTAATAAGTCTAAAAACAGTTAAATAATGTAAACGATGTCCATATTATGAATGTTGTTATATCTTTTACTTTTTTATAGCTGTAGCGGCTGCTGACGCTACAAATTATATACAAGGCGCGCTATTGTGTAAGTGCGGCGCAGCAGTCGTCTCCACGCTTCCCTACAGTTAGGTCGTAGCTTTATAGTTTATTTATATTTCAAAGTGGTACCTCAGTAAAGTTTATATATTGCAGTATTTCATTTATTTCTTTCTTCGCACACAACATCTTCATATACACACACACATTGGTGACCCCTGACATCGAAGACGCAACCTTCGGCTCAGCTTCGGCAACGCAGCATTGACGCACGTGCACATGGTCAGCGGAGTCAAATAAGCGCATGTGCAGCGTGGCAACAGCGTGCAGCCAAGCAGCATGGACACGGAGATAGCCTGAACTCATGGGAGACGACTCGCCCTTTTCACTACGACCGAAAGGGCTGACGACCTAACTGCAGAGAATATCAGAGTCAGGACACGTGCAATGCGCGGAGGATTTGCATACATGTGGAACCATTGGAAAAAGCAACACGACGATCTGCCGACAACAGCGACTACGGCATTATGGGCAGCAGCGGCATTTCGGAGTGGCATACGACGGCGGCGGCACTTTGCAGGACGACGGCACTCTGCAGGACAGTGCGTACGTCGAGGCACAACGCGTAAGGCGTATTGACCTTGGTGGCGAGGCAGCATTCCGCACCAAGTCGGATAATACGCAGCTTACTCCGAGGACGAGGAACGACATGGGACCGGCGGTGGCACTCTACGGGCTCTACGGGACAGTGCACGCGTCGATGCGGCTGATCACACTTGGAGGCGAGGATGGATACCGCTCAGTGTTGGATAGCGCACCCTGTCGTCCCTCAGTACGGCCCAGGCAGCATACGAAGATCGCTGGCGGAATCAGTGAACGTATTTGCTTCTTCGTACGACTAGCTCTCTCTACAAGCGGCTTACGAAGAGCAAAGGAAGTTCGACAGTAACGGCAGTAGTGTTCAGATATTGTGTTTTTTAAATTAAAAGTAACTTAATATCGGTTCTAAAAATAAATTCTTAGTTTATAAATTTAAAGAGTCCCACATGTGGCATCCGTAGTGTTTTACTTAGTATGCATTCTCAGAACTAGCGCTCCGGTAACTCGATACAGGTTAATGATAAATATGACGCGATTCGTGAGCGCTAGCAGAAGTTACTGATTATCATTTTATGTTGTTAATTTTTTATACCTGTGTTAATATTGATCTCTAGTATTTTTACATTGTTAATTTTATAGTTCCGTTCTTTTTCTTTTTAATAAAGGGGGGAGTATTGTAGCGGCTGCTGACGCTACAAATTATATACAAGGCGCGCTATTGTGTAAGTGCGGCGCAGCAGTCGTCTCCACGCTTCCCTACAGTTAGGTCGTAGCTTTATAGTTTATTTATATTTCAAAGTGGTACCTCAGTAAAGTTTATATATTGCAGTATTTCATTTATTTCTTTCTTCGCACACAACATCTTCATATACACACACACATAGCGTTCAACTTGACTGGCCTGTGTTCGATCATCAAGACTTTGTAGTCTTGAAAATGGAGGCAGGTTTTGCTGATATAATTCTGTGGTATGGTAATCCACGAGATGGTAATAGTTAATTATTGCTGAAATGTTTTATTCGGTGGGTAACAACACTGAAGGCTTAGGTATTTTCTACACGTTAGAACGCTCAGAGATCATCTTGGAGGAAGACTTTATCGCTAACCGTGAGCATAGGCTAATCTGACACGAAAAGCAATAAAAATTAACATAATCACCTGGCTGCCTAATCCGTCTGGTAGTTCTGTGAGGCCTCGACTCGAGCAGTCGACGTTGGTCCTGTCTTTACTGCAAGTGCACAGGTAGCATAGGTCCCCCTCATAGTCTGCGATTCCACCGAGCACCGAACTGGTTACCAATAGAAGGCATGCCACTGCGAGTAGTCCGACCATCACGTCTCGCTAGCATTACTGCCTGGAAATTATTTTAAAAAGCATTTAGGAGGCAAAACATCAATTTATTTTCCTAAATTTAAGTTACAGGATAGCTATTTTCAAGGCTGAATTCCTGTATTATCGCATTTAAACTATCCGGAGGGAAGAGGATAGGTAGGTGTATTGATATGAAAAGAGTTGGAAATATCTGTTTGTTAACGTTTATTTTTTTTGGCATAAGTTTTGGATCGTTTAGTTTAAATCAAGCATTGTTTAAAGATCATTCTACAATTATCTCATCAGGGCGTCAAAATCTTTCACTTAAAACTACCCTTAAATTGGACTTTATAATCTACTGATAAACTAAAGACGCATTATTAAGTAAAACTCAAAAACGACTCGTTAGAATTTGATCAAATTTAAATTAAACACTTTTATTTTTTTTTTATTTACCTATAGACTCACGCCTGTATCCCCGAAGGGGTAGGCAGAAGTGTAGTATTATACCCACATTTCGCCGTGGATTTTTAGGTCCCACGTAATAGGGGCCGAGCCTACTGCCGTACCGGGCACATTACCAGACTCCGTGCTGCTACTGAGAATTTCCTAACGGAAAAACCCAATAACACTTTGCCCGACCCGGGAATCGAACCCGAGACCTCCCAATCCCACGCGCACATTTATTTCGCGAGACTAACGAGGCACTTTTAAATTCCACTCCGTGAAATATTTAGAGGTTACCTACACGGAAAAGAAAAAAAAACTGTCGAATTGTGAAACTCCTCTTTCGAAGTCGGTTAAAAAGCGCTGTGGGCTGAACTCTAGATTTCTATTAGCTGCCAATAGAATGAAAAATTGTCGTGCCTAAGAAGATTTATGAATAGTAAGACACGATACAATTACATGAAGACAGTGTAGACATTTGTAATATACAAAGAATTTTATCAATTTCTATGAAACCACAGTGAATCAATCTTTTATCACATTCTAGATGTTATTTATTAAATACCCATTTGGATGTCCGTTTGAATCATGAGTTATGTGTACCTAAGTAAAGGTTAGTCTTTTGTAAACTGTGTGATAGTACCTAAGTAGAATTTTGTGTAACGAGTGACAGTAGGTTCACTTCTTAACTAAACAACCGTTTGCAGAAGAATCCACCTGTTTTAGGGTGTATTAATTAGGGCGTGCTTCTGATCTAGATAAACTTTTTCCATTTCCTTAAAAGTGTCATAGCTAAAATGTAATAAAAAAGATATACTTAGGTAAAATTAACTTCGATCAAGTATAATATATAACAAAGCTAATATTTTTTTTATGTGATCGAGGAAAATGATGAAGTATCTAGAAGCTTACGAGACATTAAATACTGTAAGACACATGGGGAAGTCAAATAAATAAAGAGAAGAAGAGGCCGAAGACAGCATACTATTTCACCAAGGTTACTATTAAAAGATATCAAGTTTATTCGACACGAAAAAACACCTACTGACCAAAATAGTTCCTACTTCTCGTTATTATAGAGGAAGGAAAACTAAGTCACTCGCACACCTGCTAAATAAAATTTCTCGTCACGCACACACACCAAAACTCCATAAGGAAAGAACTTTATACCACAGAATAAAAAGAACTATACCATGGCTGTCTGCATTAGTACAACAATTTTATCTTTGTTATCAGCGATTGATAAAACAGTAGGATACCTACTTAAATTTGGGTCGAATTTTCGTATCTGTATTAAAAACGTGAAGCGAATTCAGGACAAACAGTTAGAAATTGATTTTTATGGTTAATCTGATACGCGATTAGTCTGATAATAATAGAAGGTATCTATTGATATAATAAAAATCAAAAAGAATTGTTGGGCCTGAAGCCTTGGTTTGATTCATAATAAAGTTCCTTTGATGACCAACTATCTTTAGAATATTTGTATGAGTATACTTTTCTGTACCTTGTTGTCAGTTTCAAGTGATGATTGACCTCAATGCCTGTCTGACAAGTGCCTTTTATTGCGAAGTCGTCGATGGCTTCATGTCATACAAACTTTACCAACTGATAACACCGATTACAGGCCGGCATTCCATGAAGTAAAAACCAATATCGTAAAATTTAAAACAAAAGTTCCTGTTTACCTGAAAAGTGGTTCGATTTCCAAATCACTTTTTTTCCTCAAGGCTTCAGATGTAAATGTGTCTTTTTTATATAAACTGTGGTAAAATCCATTTATATTATTCACGTTATCATTTCACTTATCACTTCACATTAGTAGGTACGAAAACCTCTTAATTGGCCCGTCGAACAATAATCATTAAGACGTGTGGTCCCCACGGTGTGATATCATTGTGTGAGTCAAAATGACGTGTTATCACGGTGATAAGAATGGCGAAAGCGTGCAAAGGGGCGCGGTAATCTGTGTTTAAAGAGTCTAAGGGATTTTTGGAAGGATTATGTAATTCATTGTCGCGTGTTTCAGGTGTTCCTAGTCTCCTTTCCGGATTCTTTCTGCCTGGATCTCAGTTTGTCCTGGATAATGATTATAGGTATAGGTTACCTACTTGCCTCTAATTTTCACTTTTAATGTTTGTCAACACAAAAGACGAATACGTGTATATGGGGGAAAACTTAATCTATTTGATAGTTATGATGATTTGTAAGTAAGTAGCTCATTATCTTCCTCTTTAGGTACTAGCGGATTAGGTTGTAGCCAAGGGAAAATGGCAAGTAAATATTTTAACCGTTTGCTTTTCTTTCAAATTAATATAAACATTGTATCCATAGAAATATGGATGAACGCATTGTCGTCAAATTATAGAAAGTTTTACTTCCTTCACCAAATTTGAAACCTTAGGCATGTTTATGTACCTACCTAAGTAGGATTTTATAAAAAATACAGAAATGAATTTTAGTTAGGTATTTATAAAACATGATTCAGTTTAGTTATTTTGCAATGAGATATTTGACTAAGTACTGCTAAGCAGTAAATATAAGTAATTGGAAAGCAATTCTTGATTAAATCTAAGTACCTACACTTGTCTCTGGTACCTAGGTAGGTCCTACTTTCACAGATGCTTAGCCATTGTGTCGCTAACCGGGATGGCGGGATCTAATAATATTAACTACAAAATATGTCATTCCAAAAGGTTCTGGCTGCAATAGCCTATAACATAGTCGAAGCACCATTTTAAGCCTAATCCTACTCTTTGATTATATACTGTATATAATCAAAGATCCTACTATATTCTTCATATTATCCAAAACGTATTAAATAGGAAAATAATTAAGAGGGATGGTCGATTTTGGTTGTAGCGCCATCTATGCATTAATAAACGAACTTTCACTAAGATCCTTTTCAGGAGGAGCACGACCGGCGTAACAGCTGGTATTAGAAACCAGTAATAGATGTCACTACGAACATCATTTCCAAAACATGCATAATATCAGAGCAAAGTTTTAAAAGCACTTATCGAAAAGATGTCAGGCGAGTACCTAATTGAGCATTTGTTTTTCTGTATTGCAATACTTTAACAGCTAGAAAGAGCTATGCTCGAAGTTTCCCTGCGAGATCGAATCAGAATCAGATCAGATCCGCAGGAGAACCAAAGTCATCACCGACATAGCTCTCCGAATAGCCAGGCTGAGGTGGCAATGGCCAGGGCACATAGCGCCAAGAACCGATGGTCGTTGGGGCAGGCGGGTTCTGGAGTGGCGACCACGTACCGGACGACGCAGCAGCGGTAGGCCTCCCGCAAGGTGGAATGACGATCTGGTTAAGATCGCGGGAAGCGGTTGGATGCGGGCGGCTCAAAAGGCGTGCACTATTTAATATTTTTTTGTTGTAGGTACATACCAGGGTTTTTGTAAATAATAAAACAAATTTAACGTCCGGTAGCTCGTTTACTTATCCTAGCTTAATACAATTATTTAATTATATTTACAAATACTTATAATAAATTATATTATTTTTACTTATTTAATCTAACAAAAATATTGATCATTCTCTTATAAATACTTAATTAAAATCATAACAAGATGTCCATAAGGTGTCTTATAGACATCTCAATACCGGAAAATGGTTCAAAATAAATAGGTACCTATACTTAATCTAATACCTAAGTTTATGTCCTACTTAACAAATGCATCAAGTTTCCATCAACAATCAGTCATCACTTTCAGATATTCTGTTGCTCCTACTATTATGTACTTCGACAGGACGTCTAATAGACCGCCTGTCACCCAAACGTGGCCTGAACTCTGTTAGGTCTCCGATTGATCTGGATCTGCGATAGTTACGGGTTGACTCCTCAACTTCATCAACAAAGTCTGGCAACGAATGGAATGAGGAGTTTAAACGAGGCATCAGAAGAGCTTCGTCGTAAGTTGGAGGCAGATCCTCACTCAGAGGTATTCTCAATACAACTGATTCAGCCCTTGGCTGCGGAGTTGTACCATTGAGATTCAGAACTGTCGTCTCAGGCGACCTCTGTGGTAATTCGGACCGACTTGCGGCCATGAGACCGCGACAAGCACAAGAAGTCAATACCATACCAATAATTATACCGATCAGCACCGCCACAGACGTGAACGAACTCGCAGCTTGGTCCGACGGATGCCACGTCCGAATGTAAGCCTGCTGCCAAGTCATTTGCGTCACGTTGGCCGGGTAATAGCATATCAAAGACTGAACATCTGCTATTTTCGGTGGTTCCTTAGTCAAAAATTCGTAAGTAAGAAGTAAATTAACGCTAAACCCCTCGCAACTCCAACGGTTTCCCTTCACGTGAACTTCTCTCAAAAACGGGTTTGAAGCGAAGTGTGAGGTCGACCATACATCTCTGAACTCATTCCCTCTCAAATCAAGTACAGCCAGATGCGGTAGTGACGAGAAGGTTTGGTCCGTCAGCGAATTTATCGAGTTATAACTTAAATTCAGTTCTTGTAGCGTCTGAGAGGCGAGGTTGTCCGGAATTTCCTCGATCTGATTCATAGACAGGTCAATTTCTAAGAGCGAACTCATTCCATGGAAAGAATCGACTTTAATATTTGATATTTGACAGCTGCTCATGTGTAGACACCGCAAAGAAGGCGATTGAAAACTGGGCACATCGGAAAAGTAATTTCTGGATAAAATGAGACTGTCTAAGTTGTGCGCTTCGGCGAAAACGCCGGGCGACAAATCAGTAATTCTGTTCTCGGATAAATCGAGGGAATGTAAGTTGGGCATTGTGGTGAAGGCACTTTCATCGACGATATTTATTTTATTTTTCGATAAATCGAGATTTTTGATAGGATAGTCTCTTCCAGTTACAGTCCAGGTATCATACAAGTTATTAGATAAATTAAGCGTGTTTAAGTTGGCCCACTTCTGTAAATACTCCGGTATAGGTCGGCTTAGGTAGTTGCTTGATAGGTCGAGTGTTTCCACTCGAGAAAAATTTTCAAGTTGTATCGGAAACGTCCGGAAGTTGTTGTTCGAGAGAAGCAGTACTTGGGCCTGGAACAAAACAATGATAGGTATTGTGATTTATTTACATTTTGTACATTTCATTTCAGGAGTATGCTTCATACGGAAATAGCAATGTACTAAATAAAATAAACAAAAGTTTATTCTTTTAATTAGTTAAAATTAGTTGGTATTTACAAAGTGGCTGTCACAAGTAGAATGTTATGCCTACGTGACATTATGTTTTTTCCTGTTTCGGTCATCGATTTGTAGCTGTCGCTTCTATTTGAGAATTTCTTAAACTGTGTAAATATGAAATAGAGTATGTAATTGATCAGCAAGTTCGTTTCTCATTTAAGTTCGCTATTTTACTCGATTTTACTTTGATGATATAAAGTAAACAAGGCTTTATACTTGTTATCAGAGATTTATACCTAATATGTATCGTATATTATACGCAAGACTTGCTAGACATAGTAGTGTGCGATTTAACAGCTCCATAATCATAAGTGCTTTATGGCATAAATTGTGGAACAAAAATATATTATTGCAGGTATTGATTAAATAATTTACACAACGCAAAAGCATACTTGCAAATATAAATAATTAACACTAATGACAATACATATAACATAGACTGCCTCGTTAGTCTCGCGACATAAATGTGCGCGTGGGATTGGGAGGTCTCGGGTTCGATTCCCGGGTCAGGCAAAGTGTTATTGGGTTTTTCCGTTAGGAAATTCTCAGTAGCAGCTCGCAGTCTGTTAATGTGCCCGGTACAGCAATAGGCTCGCCCCTTATTACGTGGGACCTAAAAACTAATGGCGAACTGTGGGTGTAATATTACACCTCTGCCTACCCCTTCGGGGATACAGGCGTGAGTGTATAAAAAAAATAACGTAGGTACATAGTGAAGTAACGCCCATACGGTGATGGCGAATCATAGCTATAAATGTACAATCCTTGTATCTTTCATATGCTTGTAACTAGGACGGTAAGCTACCTAGTAGAGCCTAGTTAATATTATACACTCCAGTGTTGGGCATGGGCCTCGCCTAAGGCTGCCTGTCAAAAACAACAAATAAAACCATTTAAAAATATATTTCGTTCTGTTTCTACGACGAGATACACTTAACCTATATTTGTTATACCTACATTGTAATCCAAATCCTCAGGCAATTCCTTCAGTCCCCGATGCGAGCAGTCCAAATGCTGTAGGCGATTGAGGATGTAAGTCTTGCATGGAGGTTCATCCAGATCATCTGCAGCTTGTCGCCGCACCACTCCGGCCGTCGCCAACATCGGTATCAGCCATATCCATAGCGTTAAAAGTTTCACATCTGAAATGGAGCAACAAGAAATGTGACTAAACATAACATAACTTCACGCCTTTATTCCCAAAGGGGAAGGCAGAGACACATCCACACTTCGCCAGTTATGTTTCGGTGCCAAAGTAAAAGGGGGCGAGACTATTGCCATCTACAGGGCACATTATTACGCGTGCGATAATTAACATTTTTAATGCACATATAGGTAACATCGAAAAGTCAGAGGTGTATGGGGTAATTGGGGATCGAAATCGAGACCATCGTCTTGGCAGTCCGTTGCGTTAACCACTGGGCTATCGCAACTCTTGACTAAAAAGTAATATATTTTGTAGAAGTAGTACAGCATTGCTGATTACAGTATAAGTAGGTCAAGTTTTACAGAGGGTGTTGTATGACCAAGTTGCGGGTCGTTCCGCGATGTGAACAATTTCCATATATATTTTGGATAGTAACGGTTAGTAGAGACCGCTAAGGGGCTCATTAGGGAATTGTATGGAAACTGTCCCTTTGAGAAATATCGCAATTCGATCAAAATTTGGACTATGTCTCGTACTCCTAGGGTCTACTAACTTTCAGGTGAGGCCTATTTGAACCCGCGTACCAATTGATCAGGTACCAGTCGATTGTCGAATCTGCTGACTCTACTGACCGCGACTACCTTTAGAAGCACTTAAAGTATGTATGGAAAGTGTTCCTATCAACGATCTACTTGAGTCCGATCAATTGGTGCGTGGACCTGGACTAGGCCCCAAGATATCTCTTCGTCACCCCTTGGGGCATTTTTAACTATGTGATTGTGCACTCCCTGGTTTTAAGTAGAGTTCAGCAAGAATACATTGTTATGTCATCATATCTATGCATCTATGACGTCTGTATTTATCTTTCAACGAGGATATCCGGCGCCATAGATAGGGATTCTTGTAATTCGTGTCTCATCGAAAACAAAGTTGTCGCCAAGCCAGATTAGGAGGTTTTATAGGTACTATACGACAGCAAAAACTAGATTGTATTGCTACTTCTGCTTTTTTATGGCAATAGGCGGCAAACGAGCAGCCGGATCGCCTGATGGTAAGCAATTACCGCCGCCCATGGACCCAAGCAACACCATAGGCGTCACAAGTGCGTTGCCGCCTCTTGGGGCTGGGAAAAGGGATAGGATGAGGAGTGGGATGAGGGAGAAGGAATAGGGGATAGGGCCTCCGGCACTCTCACTCACCGAACGAAACGCAACAGTTTAGGTACTGTTACTTTACGTCGATTTTCTGTGAGAGGGGTACTACCCCGGTCGAGCCGGCCCATTCATGCTGAAATCAGCAAGGCTCTACTACCTTGAAAGATTATGCTCTTACAGTATCAATAGCATAACAATACAATATCGACATTGACTGATTATAAAAGAATATAAAGAACTGCTGTATTTTGTGGACATTTGCTAAAGAGGCTCCTTAAAGCTTTAAATAAATAGGTATTTGCAAATATTGCTTCCTTTTTCACTGAATTAGCAACAGTTTCCATTTAAAGATAGGTATAATTTTATATTCATTTATTTTATATTATATTTTTCTTATATTAATAAATAAGTATCTCTATTACCGCAAACCTGAGGGTCTACCACGAGTTTTGCACTCGATCGTCACGGTGACGATAGCCTAGTCGAAGGGAACAATTTCCATACCTACGTTTTCTTAAAGCGGGGCGCTTTAAGAAAACGTAGGTATGGAAATTGTTCACGGACAGTAGCGATGGATAGAGTCCGCTAGGGGGCGCATTTAGAAAATGTATGAAAATTGTTCCCTTTGACTCTATCGTCACTATGTAAAACTCAAGACCCTTTGTAGGTAGGCGAGAAACTGCACTGATTTATAAATATAGAATAAGGTTAAAAAGTGTTATTTTCACGAGATAGTCAATGATAGATATGTTCAATTAAAATCATAATTAATTATTGATATAATTTAGTCTGACCGATAAAAATATGCGTTTCATTTTATAATACTACCAGGGTAAAAATGATATTTTAAATTGACTACTTAATGTCTAGTAAAAACTGTATAATATGTGGTATTTGGTATCCATATAATATGTATATAGACTTTTTTCACTAGACTATAAATAAAACTAAGTATGTACCTAAATCAGTTTCACGAGTAACTTTTAGAATGTAGTAAATATATAAAATTAAAAAATAGGCGATTTTTGAGTTTTATCTTAATTGATTCAGTAGTTTCGACAGATTGCTATATGGTTGCTTATTCTACTTCTATATATTAGTGATATTGCTACCTGGTGTTATCTTTGATAGGCAGTGTAAAGATGGCAAATAAACGATGTTGGACATCGGCTGCTCATCATTTTCGTCATAATAACATTGTGGTTCATAGGAGGATTTGAGTTGGTGTAGCGTTTGATCTCGACTTTTCTGTCTCTTCCCAAATATACTACTTGTTTCGTGTACTTTTCTTAGTCACCTTTTACGCCACCCACGTAATGAAAAGTGGTGGTGATACTTTGTATGTGCCTTGAATCCATCGTCACACGGAAACCATTTTTAGAATATACTAGAGGACGCCAGCAGCTACGCCTGCATTTTTTTTTAATTAACCCATTTTGGCTGATCCCGTGGGAATTTCGGGAAACCCCTTCTTAGTGAACCCCTACGGTCCCGAAGGAACATACATGCCAAATTTCAGCTTCCTGCGCCCAATAGTTTCGGCTGTAGCGTGTCTGTCAGTCAGTCAGTAACGCAAGGATTTTATATATTAAGAAGATAAACAAAAACAAAATAAATCCTAGTTGTCACACTTACATCATGTACACGATTGCAGATAAAGATATGATAGGAGGTTTCTCACGTTGACGAAATTGTGATAGATAAGCTACGTGCAGATCACTTCAACGCTATCCAGACTCTTAATGCTATGATGCTGATTTGTACAATTGACTTCAATGATTTAAATTCCAATTCATGATTTAGGATAAAATAATTGTGTTAAAGTATTAAAAGACATAGCAACAAGGATAACAAGAGCATAATGCCTTGTTGGCAATTTTGCAAATCCCATCGTGGTTTTAAAATAACGTGCGAATTCTTTTCCTTTCTCTTATTAGTTCAGTACAATTTTTTTGGTTTTGGTCATAGTCTCTTCTTATTTAAATTGCAACCGAATTTTTCATGGCTGTCTAATTTAACCGTTGATCTGTTACTTAGTAAATCAAATTTTGTATAAACTAGGTCAGCGTAAATTTGGATTACTTTACTTATTATATAACTGATTAGACTAGAAAACGAACCCCGAACAGTCAAAAAAGAGTGGTCACAGTGACGTGTGGTGACTGCTTTGAACCAAATGGTTTGCAAGCTTCCATATGCGCACTGCTATCATGCATTGTTTTTTTGTTAGTTAATACTACAGGAAGGAGAATGGCCAAAGATTTGAATTTGGTTCTAAAGAAACATCGTCTTTTTATAGAAACACCATTTTTATGCCAGCATCTATTTTATTTGGCTTTGCACCAAAGCATGTTGCTTCAGTGGTTTGAGAAAGATGAACCGGGAAACTATGCAGAGAGGTAAGCCGGTACTGCTGTATGCTTTTAAAGAGGCATATTTTAAAAAGCTCAACGCCATCGCAATACCCGATACCTTGCAGCAAATGAAAATTTTGCATGAATTCAACTGAATAACTTTTATTAGTGACCAATAATGCAGTTAGTTAATGCTATAGCTAATTATATACTCTCTTTATTTAAATATATTAAATACAATAGCCTTCAGGTAGGTATATTTAGATTATAAAACTCATTATAAAACACTGAAGAATACGTTATACAATATAAGCGCTCTTGACTTAACATTGACAAACATTATCACAGATCTAAGTGGAAACTGTGTCACGTACAATCGGTTAAAAACTCATTAACATTTGGGCTAAATCGGGTACACGATAATGTTCTCTATTCTAAAGCGATAAGATAAAGAATGGTGTACAGAATTTTCCATCAAACTAGTTTAAGTACTTACCGAGTCCCATTGAATACAGGTATATTTAATACACAACACACACTTTCACATTGCACATACGAGTGTTTAGTGATTATCTTAGAACACTTGGCATGTTGGGATCTGTCAATACGCTACAGATATAGACTTCGCCTTCGGCATGTATTGCTTGTAATGGGAAAGATAGTACCAGTTCACGATACAAGGTGGGGTTTAGAATTCGTAGCAACGTCCACGAGGTACAGGGTGTGTCTTGTGTCTAATTTACAAAATTTTATTTTTATATTTATAAGTTAGAGCGTGTTATATTTACGATTTCATTAGGATTATTATAAAATAAGCTAAATATACATGTTTAGATGTTTAGTCCTGACCTTATTTGTGTAAAAATTTTATGACTACACAACGTGAATGTTTTGTGACGTTTTTCTTTAACATTCGGGATCGAAGAACAATTCTTGAGTTGAAATAGATCCCTAAAATGCCCTAGATAGACCTTCTTGATATTATGAAAAAAAATATAAAATCTATGATATTTATTTTTCATTTTCGCGAAAATGTTTGAAATGTATGGTATTTTGCCATTGTTTTAGAATAATTACGCGCTTGAGACCTATTTTACAATTCTCGATATTTAAATGTGTTTATAGTTATTATGAAATTATATCTCTTTAGCTACATACGTGGAGAGGATGGATGACGAAAGACTGACCAAGCAGATATATAAGGCAAGTGTGGAAGGGACAGGACGAAGGGGAAGACCTAGGCGGACGTTCTCTGACCAGATTGGAGACATCCTAAAAACAGGACAGGTTAGAAGTACCCTGAACAGAAGAGCATGCATGAGGAATCTGATGGGAGTGAATGAAGCAAGAGAGATATGTCAGGATCGTTGCAAATGGCGTTCCGTGGTCTCTGCCTACCCATCCAGGAAACAGGCGTGAATCTATGTATGTATGTACATATCTACAACAACCACCTGTACATGAGTACCGTTATCGACGTTGTCTTATCACTGATTAGTTATCGACTTATCGCCAACGCAAAGAAATATTTTCACCTCGAAATATATGAATCACTTACGTACACAGTTATGCATTACGTTTTACAAAAGTATTTAACAGAAATAAATGTAGAATCTTTTAATAAGCAAAATAAAAAACTAGTAGAACTTTTAAGAGCAGCGATAGCCTAGTGGAGAGACCGACAGACTGCTACGCAGAGGGTCAGGGTTCGAATCCTCGGCACGCTCCAATGACTTTTCGGAGTTATGTGCGTATTAAATTGTTAATTATCGCTTGCTAAACGGTGAAGGAAAACATCGTGAGGAAACCTGCATGTCTGTGAGTTCTCCATAATGTTCTCGAAAGACATGTGAATTCTGCCAACCCGAGCTAGGCTAGCGTGGTGGAATATGGCCTTACCCTTCTCATAGTATAATATGTTTGTATTTACAAAAAAAAAATATAATATGTATGTTTATCCATTATCTAATACCCATAGTACAAGCTCTGCTTAGTTTGGGACTAGATGGTGTTGTGTGAATGTGGTAGAATATTAATTATATTATTATATCATAGTGAGAAGAGGCCAGTGCCCAGCAGTGGGACAGTTTATATAAAGGGCTGATGAGTAGAACTTTACTTTCGCCATGAAGCAGGGATTGTAACTGCATCGTCTACAAGCCATGTTCTTGCATTACCATCATCACCATCATCATAATAGTCTAAGTGTGTGTTATCCGGGTAGCATCCGAGACTTGTAGCCCGGTTGACAGCTTTCTACTCTAACCGGATTTGACAGAATATTATCTTCTATAACCAAATTAAGCTATTAATGTTTTTACTGCAAGTGTGAAATTCTGCCGAAACCGCTTCATAATTACAGTTCCGCCTTTAAATAGGCGAAGACAAAGAGTGCGAGCGAGCCTATCGCTGTTAGCGGGCACCTGACCAGACTCCGTGCTGCTACTGAGAATTCGGGAAAACTCTGTAACATTTTGGCCCGACCCGGGAATCGAACCCGGGACCTCCGATAAGCAGACGTATACGCTATCCACTGGACCATCGAGGCAGTCGGAGTGCGTGCTCTAGTAATATTAAAATGTCTTCAGTTTGAGACAGTGGTGTGTGTTTTTTAAAAATTGGTAGCGAGATACGTTGTAGGCCTAGTGTAATTACTGATAAGATATACCTACTTATTAAACGTGAAGTGTACCTATTACTAGCAGCTCTACGAGTTTAAATTAGTTCTGATAAAGGCCATTTATTTGCATAAGAATAATATTCTTCAGAATCAAAATGATAGTAGTTTATGAATGATACTTTTGTTTTATCAGAAAATTGTAACCATACCTAGTAACTATTGCCTGCGCCTTCGCCTGCATGGATGTTGGTACATGTGCTTTTCTAGTGTTTAAGCCATGTTACTGCAAAAGTTTCATGAAAAATCGCGTGAACCGCCTAACACACATTCATGCATCCAGCGTCACAAACTGTCGCGTTTATACCAATAGTAGTTAATTAAACTGTCTCAGGAACAAAAATGTATCTTATTCTTATTACCGTTAAATAGTTAATACCATTATTGTTACTACTAGAAGATCAGATTATATTCTTGTTATACCGTAAGGGTGGCAACTACAGAAATGTGGCAACCCTGATAAAGGCGGTCCACTTTAGCTATTAACTGAGAAATGCTGAAGGACGCGAACTTACTCTTGCACTTCTCTCTACTCTCTGCTACTTCTCATCCTCTTTTGTTAAACCCGAAACGAAAAAGAAAGAGATTCAATATATAAGTAAGTTACCCACCAAGTATACTGCTTATTTACGTCGATCTCCCGTTAGAAGGCGGGACTTTGACAACATGCTGGAACAAGTATTGCTCTACCAATATTTTGAATCAGCCATCGAAAATATTGAGATACTGCTACTCCATGCTAGCCAGCTATTCCGAACACCGTAATTATTTAGAATTAATGAAGTAAATGGAGACGTAACATTATAATACATACATACATACATAGACTCACGCCTGTTTCCCCGAAGGGGTAGGCAGAGGCATATTAAACGCCCACTTTTCGCCAGTGTTTTGATCCCACGTAATAGGTGGCGAGCCTATTGCCGCTTATTGGGACATTTTGTTTGCCAGAGCCTCGTCCGTTGATCGGCAGGTGCACCACTTGCAGGTGAGGTTGGCTTGGGACCCTAAGTTCTTGGTGGGAACCCTATGCACCCTTATAGATAATATAATACATAGTACTTTTTTTTCATGGCTTACGCCTTTTCTAATTGTTACCCTCGCGATGACTGCGTCACGTAGTAGGAACGAACGAACCCTTGTAGGAAATATCAAAAGCAAAGAAAATCAATCGCAAACCACAGCTTTCAACGATCATTAAAAACATTTATGGATGATCGACAATCCGAAACCCGGTACATCTTAAAACAATCACCAAGCTGCCATGTCCCTAAATCCTGAGTGCCGCAGGCTTAATCCAAACAGGTGTCGGTCCGGGGTTTCGCAAATACGCGACATGTTCGACTCGTCACGCCTGTCTGAGTTCGTTTACACTTTGTGACCTGTTTACGAACCCCACCCCATCTCAGATAGCTCTCAATAGGGAGGCTGTCGTGTTAAGCCCCATCGATTAGAATGAATGTTCTGCCTGCACTGAATACTGAAGCCTTGTTGAAGACCTGATTGAAATGCTGTTTGAAATGAACAGCTTTTTATCGATGTTCGCGTATTAAATAAAGTGCTTTAGTAATCTTTATGTTGGAAAATATTAAAAATGAATGTAGGTTTAAGACAAGCTTTTTCGTGAGATTACAAAATACGTTCTTTTTCGCAACTGTCTTTTAGGTAATATGGCAGAATTTTACTCTGATGATGGTTGTGTCAGATCGATTGGTTCAGTTAAAGTTCTAAAGGGTTTTTCTATAGGAAAAATTCAATAGTAGCACAAAAATATATTATGTAGATGGTTATTGAAACAACCTATCTCTCGTTGTTGCGATTGGTCGGCGTGTGATAGTGTATTGAGATTTTATCTTGATATACTCACAAGATTAAATATATATATCTATGAATTAATCTTTCTTTTTATCGCAATGCTAACGTAATTTCTAAATTTTTATTTTTATTCAAATCTCATATCAGTTTATATGCATTCGTGTATTTAATTACTTATTATTATATAATAAACAATGTTCTCATTGTACCGTTGTGATGACGGATTGACAAATTAAGTGTTACTACCCCAGTTTGTTCCTTAGCCACCTCTTGACACATGGGTGCCAAAGGAAAATATACAAAGCCAATAGTATCTTTGGCAAGACACAGGAAACTCGACATCAAACCCTGTACGAAAATCAAACCAAATCTACAACACAATACTATTGTGAAGCAAATAATGAGAGGCCTAATTCAAGCGGAGCAGCGCTAAAAGCTCAAAAAGATGTGAGAGACCTACTATACCTACTTTCGACGCAGGTGATAAACGCACGTTAAGGCTTAAGGGTTCATATCCAATATTAGAATACAATGATCCGCACTAACATAAAAGTGCAGTGTTGCTCACGGTCAATATTTAATTAAGACTTTTCAAAGTTAAAATATTCTCGCGTTTATTGATAGACCAAAATTCTGCTACGTCACTGTTCTGCAATACTTATAGCGTCAAATTATTCACCTAGTAATTATTAATTAGGACACCATTGTAAACTAAGAAAGTAATTAGGTAGTGTGCGAATTCAAATTTGAATTGCACGTAACTTTAACGAGTAAGAACTTTTGTAAAGTAGCCTTATAGGTAAACGTTAATAAATTAATTATGATTATTTAATAAAATGATATATTAAAAATTACGATAACAGGCAGCGATAGCCTAGTGGATATATCAACAGACTGTCATCAGTTTCGTGTTCAACCCACGTATTATTATTAAATAATTAATTAATGCTTGCCCCGTGCCTCGGACAGCACGTTAAGTCCTCCCGGCTGTCATAAAGATCTTTGACAGTCGTTACAAGGAGTCAGTGCCCTTGAATAATACACTGGTATAAACCATGGAATATCGCTATCCTTATAGATTACGGGGGTCAGACTCGAAGCTGAAAAGTTTTGGATGCAACCGGTATAACGCTAGGACGAATATGATGTAGGTACAGAGATAACGTAAAAACCTGGAGTGCTACGTTAGGTTTAAAATTTACTGGTTATTGAGTAAGTTTCACAGTGGATACTGATAGGTTCATCTTCTATAGATACACGTAGAATTAATCTACCTTCAACGTAAGTGATTCAGTTCAGTCGGACATCAACAAAAGTCAATAAAGATCGCTGCTATTGTATGCGGCAGGTATAGCTTGCGTTACTGTATTTCCTGTAATATATAATGATTGTTCAATTACAAAATTACTTCATATACTTTTCATAGATACATTTCGTCTTTGATGTTTGTTGTATTTACATAATGTAATTACCATAATCCTCAACAGGAATATGAGTTAATATGTTTAAGATTCATATTTAAGCATACAAAATGTATAAGCTAATGTAAAATATAATGAAACTTTAAAGATATTCGGAAGCGTTTCCGTTTCGGCGGCAAGTTCAATAAATAAGGATAAAGCCCATTAGAGGCGGTCCAGCAAATCTTCGACCGCCGAACGCCACTTACTTAGACTTAAAGTGTTCCGGGGAGCTATTTTGTAAAAGATTTGGGATTGCGACGTCCATTTTGAGATATATTTCGCAACAACTAACCGAAGTAATTTTGTCTGCGGCCAGATTTGTAAGTAGTTGTTGGAAATCGGACGCGTTTTAGTTGTAAAAAGATTTTAAGAAATTATGGAAAATACATACACACATAAAATACTAGATCTTAATTTTCAAGTACTTCTGTTTGTTTTCATATCTTACGTAATTGTTACGCATTGTTTTAAAATTCCTATTTAAAAGTATTATAGTAATTTTTTTTTTCACTTCGGTTCATACAATAAAGTAGTCTTGGTATTGGCAAGCCTCCCTGAGGACATTTCAACGAGCGTAAAAATACTCAGATCTGTAACAGCACGGCTGGCATAGTGGTTGAAGCCGCCGCTTCACTACTTGGCACTGTGCCAAGTGTTATGGGTTCAATCCCCAAACGAGACAATACTTTGCGTGATCCATAAATTATTGTTCTGAATCTGTGTGTTTATTGCATAGATATCGTATTTATTGTGTCGGTTGATAGTGTGTTTGTAAAGTCCACCACGACATATGATTTAGTTCTAAATAGAGAGAAAGCGGGCGTTGCCTAAATAGAGAGGTGTCGAAAAAAAGACAGTGTCTATAAAATAGAGAAAGTATTACGAATACTATGTATATTTTGTAAAGATATAAAGTGCTTGCAACAATAAATTTATAGAAAAAGGTCAGATATAAAGTCTAAAGAGGGGTGTTATGTGGGGCTAATGATGTTCGTATCAAGTTCATATATTTAATTGGCATTTCTCAGAAGAAGCATAAATACTACAAAACGCTTAAAGAATATCTTCAGCCTTGTTCGCAGCTTTTATATTGTCTATCTGTTAGCCGGCGGGTATAGTAATCAGTGTATTGAAAAATTTTAGACTATTTATAAAATACTAGAGGAAGCCAGCAGCTACGCATGCATTTTTTTTTATTTACCCGTTTTGGACGATCCCGTAGGAATTTCGGGAAATCCCTTCTTAGTGCACCCCTACGGTCCCCAAGGAACATACCTGCCAAATTTCAGCTTCCTGCGCCCAATAGTTTCGGCTGTAGCGTGTCTGTCAGTCAGTCAGTAACACAAGGATTTTATATATTAAGATTTTATTTGTATTTGAATCGGTCATTTCAAAAACCTCATAAGTCACAAAATTATAATTTTTCAGAAATCAATAAAAACTGTTTCATACGCAAACAAATGAGTTTTAAAGGATTTTTGTATGTTTATTTTTTTATTTGAGTGGTAAAAAATTAAAATAGCGTATAACATTTACAGTTTATTAATAAAAATAATGAAAAAAAAACTGAAAAACAGTTCTTGACTTATGTTGTCTTAGCGAGAAATAGGATTAGTGGTATATTATTTAACCAAAACAATCGTAGTAATCATATTTTTTATTGCTTATAATAATTAAGAATAACGCATAAAAATAATCTTATTAACATTTTAAATGTATTAATTTGCCATGTTTTAATATCTTTATGGTACATAGTCATATTCTCCATCATTCTCATCTGGATTATCTACAACATTTGCAGTTGGCCAGCTTAAAATGTTGTTATAAAATAGCATATGCTCTTCCAGAATGCTATCTTGAACTTGTTTTAAATCGTCTCTTTTTTTTTACTGATGGGCACTTTCAAATCATATAATTTGGTTGATGGAAGTGAAACAGAAGTTGTTATTTTCTTTATTAATGAGAATGAATGTTTTATCAATCCATCAATATATTCCTTGGCTATGATAGTTCCTTTTCGATCTGAATCATACTGAAAACTCATGTATGTCGAAGGTGCAAATTACTTTTTCTGGTCCTTTGGGACATTTTTTCCATAAGATTCAGTTGACAAACATGTTTTTTTGTACAAATTTGGCCACCATTTCTTAAATTATAAAACATCTTCAGTTTTTAGCTCGATGACTGTAAATGTTGAGCTGGAGTTCGAAACCAAATCAATGTACGTCCTGGGACGTAGATACGATCATGCTTTCGAACATTTTTTTATGACTCCATAATCACTGTCATTTGGTAAAATGGAATGACCACATATGGGAAAATACTGATAAACTTTTTCAAATCTTTTAGAGTTAGTCAAAGCCAACATAAATCTCAACAATGTATTATTTTTATTTTGTGGTCAAAATAAAAATATATATGAAGGCAGCCGTCGGAAAAAAGGGATAAATACTTAATATTTGGCTCAATATTATTTTTTATAGATTGCATCAACATTGAACAAACCTCATTGGCGCCTTTGTTAGCAATACCAATGCATGCAAAAACCTCTTAAGTCACCGACTAATGTTGTTTATGCAATGAACGTCTTTCACGCGGTATTATTAAAAGAGGAAGGAATGTATTGACTTAAGTTGTTTCACCCAGAATACGCATCTACCTTTGAGGAACCATTTTCAGCAAAAAAAAGCATGTTGGAAAAAATGTGACTTAAGTGGTTTTTGAAATGACCGATTCATTTCTCTTTTCAACACGAGTCTTGGTATCTTGAGTCTTATACATATTATTACTAGAAAATTGTTTAGTCTTTTGTAATTATTTAATTTAATTGTTGGAGCTTTTGATGTTTCACTTCCTTAACTGTGTGCTCATCATAAAACTTTCATGTGATTATTTTATCGCGACTGATTAGGTACGTAGGTATCTTGTTTAATTGATATTTTCAATTTAGTGCATTGAATGTAAGGAGGTGATTACAAGCATATTTTTAAACTAATTCATTAATAGTTGCCGAATGCTATTATACTAAATAAGTCATTTAAATCAATAAATAATATCCTAAACAAATCTTACCTCTTTTAAATTACTGAAGGTACATGTTATACTAAATACCTACCTTATTGAAAAAGCACATTGACGGACGCACCAAATACCTAATAGAAACAGCAGATATTGGTAGACGCAAAAGTACATCTTAAACCCGAAAACAGAGTAAATATACATCCAAAACAATAAAACATCATTCATATCAATTGGGGATCAAACCGTTGAATTACAGGGTCCGGAGTATTGCTGACCCTTCGTATAAGACGGAGGGATCATGGAAATATGATAGGTAGTGGGCAGTACCGTATTTATTTGTGCCTACTAAGGATTTGCCCTTCGACGATAAGTCGTTTGACCCGAAACGAGATGGCAATTTGCTTTATTGACTTCTTGATCTGAGCGGTAGGTATTAGTTTTTGCGTTTTAGCGAAGTTGCTTGTTTATTTATGGCATGTTGACATGTTGTTTTATAACTATCATATTTGTAAATAGGTAGCGCTTGTAGCGTGACATTACTTTCGTTATGTAAAGTTAAGCAAAGTACAGGCCAATATTTTGAATGGTCACCGCTTGTGACACATAATTTACAGGGGTAGTTCTCCGGAGGACATTCACACACACAAATCAGAGACTGATTTGTGTGTGTTCTTGTTTTACGCACAAGAATTGTTACTTAGTCGAAGATCTTCGTTTAAACAGGTAGTGTTTGATATTATACTAGGTAGTTACAAGACAAGGAGCCGCAGAAGAAAAAAATATATATCATATTTTTTTTATATATACTCCACGCCTTTATTTTCGAAGGAGTAGGCATTGATGTAATAGTACACCCATATTTCGCCGCGAATTTTTAGGTCTCATGTAATAGTGGGTGAGCCTATTGCCGCTACCAGACACATCACCAAACTCCGTGCTGCTATTGAGAATTTGGAAAAACCCAGTAACTTTTCCCCACCTGGGACTCCAACCCGGGATCTCCGACCAGCAGACGCATACACTATCCAATGAATCACGGAGGCAGTTTAGGTAAAGGCACATTATTTACTTTTTTGTGACAAGGGTAATTCTGCTTAGCTTTATACAGCCCTTAGATTTACATGTGATGTATACACAAATCCATGGTTATGTATACCCTAAGGTTAGATCCCAACGCTATCAATTCGTGAATAATCTAGGTTACATGCATTAAGGGTAATTTGCTGGTCTGCTTTACTGGAGTCCAATAAGTATTGATCTCTGACTCTTCTGGGTGCATGCTTATGTAGGTCAAGCAATAAAACTTACATAAAAAACCGTACTTAGTCATGTTTTCGAAGTGTGTGGATTGTGGAAGCTCTCGCTATACATGTGCTTATGAAATATCTATTACTCTTGATTTTATCTAAAAATAATTCGCGCCATTATTATAAATGTAGTGAGTTCTTAATTAAGAAGGCACCTGAAAACTTTTAGCAGAAATAATGAGTTTATTAGTGGACTTTTGACCATGGAACTCACAAGAAATCAAAAACCAAAGCTTACGACGAAATAATAAAAAAAATAGATAGGCATATTAATAAGTAAGAATTATAAATCTACTAGCTGTACTTCAAGCGAATCAAGACTCAAGTCTCCTATTGAACTGCCTTAAGCATAATTACCTCTTCAAATGCAGCCTACACCCCCTTATTCAAACATCTCTGGCAAATAAGAAATTAGAGACAATATTTAAGTATCTGCTGAATATTTGCCATTATTAAAGGAGTACCTATTCGAAGTCGACTTTGTCTCCGTCTGAATCCGCTACTTTGCCCGTCCTCCGCCTCAAATGTCAATCCTTTTATATTAGGCAAGGGACTGACGTCGATATTTTATTATATCGACAAGTGGTACACATTAGCAATACAATCGAAATGTAATATGAGAAAAGTAAGTAATTTAATTTTGATAACAAAGTTTTTTATATCATAAAGCTAAAAATATTCTGTTTTTGTTAGACAAATTAAGTTTGTATCGCAAAAACTATTCATTTGGTGTGCTAAAATAGTGAACCGGCTTGCGTAGCTTATTGTAGTAGGTAGAAGTTTAGTGTTTGAAATTTGAAGCGTAGTATTAGCTTAGTATCTGTCACCATATCTGAAACCTGCTGAACGCAAATATATTGTTATATACTACATAAAGCAACTAGTACACTAACGGTTTAAAATGTTGTACATTATAATGTACCATGATTAGTAGTTAAATACCTCTCTCTTCCCTCCGACGCAGAGAGGGCTAGAATGACTGAAGGCAGCGTTGTCATCGAACAGAAAATCTTTAACGACTACAATATAGAGGAATATACAATTGTGTCAAAGATCTTAGAACACAAAATGGACAAATTGTCTTAAAAAATTAAAGCCAGACGAAATATCGACACCAGCAGCATCACTAAACCATTCACAACCGTTTTAAGTATTGATGGCAGCAGAATAAAACAGCATTGAGTCGATGTCGCATCCCTAAACCTGGCAGTCGGGAAACAGGCTTATTCGTCGATGAGTGCTATCGCTCGTGGCCTTTTAGACCCGCCTCCCGCGGGATCTGAGCCTTTTACAGTGTGTACCCGGCTTTATACGATCGACTTTCAATATGAATTTCAGATGGGTTATAAGATTGTACGCTTTGTACCACAAACGTATTTGATAAATGGCATTCCGTACCCCCATTTTTGATGTTGAATACGTAGTTTATTGTTCTAATCTTTAGTTGGGTTGAGTGTATCCTTGGGTTGAGCGTTTGGTATTGTTTGAGACTTATGAGGGCTAGGTACTGCTTCCTTCGGTAATGGGTTGGTGTGTGTGACTTTGAGTGCCTCGTTAACCTTGTGCCATAGATTTGCGGTTAAGTTGACGGCTTAAGACAACCAGGATTATTTTTTTCAAATTGTGTTGTTAATGAACTGAATAGACTATCCAAATCTCTCAAGTAACTTTCACTTTGTTACAGAGGATCGCATAACTCGTGCGAAAAATGAGCAGTAGCTAACAGTCAGTGAGAGAGAGAATGTATAGAAATAGGCTTGAGAGAAAACTGCGAGGACATCTTTGTCCCTTCTGTTCTTTCCCTAGAATTCTGCGCAAGTTATGCCTGTGGCATCTTTAACGCCAAAGGGCGAAATACCCGAGCCTTATTTTATAAAATAATAGCTATATTTATTTGAGTGTAAGTGATAAATATAATATTCAGTATTTTTAGCTAAAACGTAAAGATTCGCGGTGGAATGAAACCCACGCAATGTGGCAGGTATACAATGCCAAAGGTAATAAAGCACATTTCTCCAGAAATTTAAGAATAAAATCTCTCTATACCTCGGAGATGACAGGATAGATCGGTTAATGATCTCATTTTCGTATTTATTTAACTCAGTCCTTTAGTACGCGTGCTTGATGAAAATGATTCTAAAATAAACTATGTTGCTGTTTCGAATTCTGAGTTGTTGAAAGTATTTCAAAATCCGACACGAGGTATGGTAAGTAAAGGTATTTAGCATCTCTTTTGATTACTTTTATTGAGATGGTGAGATTACGTGTCTATCTAGATCATTTAAAACACAAATATGCTAGTTTTAAGTAAAAATATTTGATATCATACATACCTTCAAAAGGTATCGCGCCATAACCACGGCACGCCCCGTACCCCAATTTGTCCGTCGAGAAAGTCAAGAGAGAAGTCATAACGAAAATTAAATACGCTTTGATAAATTTTGCTGGAAGCCACGTCTTACTTCAGAGCTCGTGTATAAGTTTTCATAAAGTTTTAGTTTCTCAAAGCCCGTCTCGAGTCTGTGGAACATTCCACAAAATGGAGAAGCAAAGCAACGGACTGAAACGTAGACGGCGGCTGAGGCGGAATAAAGTTGACATTTTTGCAAAGCTACGTTAGAATTTCAACAAAATTAAATGTGGCACTACACGAAATGAAAATAGTGTGAGCAAGGAGGTGGTCCGCCCCGCGAAGCCTCGCTTCGCCTCGCGTTCGCGTCTCACGCCTCAACTTGTGCCGCGCCTTATTTTTGTTAACAATTCTGAGACGTCGACTTTGTTTCAGAGTTACCGTATATTTATACAATAGGTTGTGATTATTAGCTCTGCGAGTTATTTAAACGAAATTCAAAAGCTGGCAGCGTACCTTTGTTTAGAGGACGTAGTCTCTTGAAATATCGCATGCTAAAAGCAATTTTAAGTCTATCATGATATTTACCTACTGGTACATATCGCCATAGACTTTAAAATAATATTAATGATCACCCAGCTTACCTATACGGCTAAATAGTTTAAGGTGTAGAGACGAACAGCTATAAGGATTTTTCATAGACGAATTCAGTTTTAAAATTGGCTGAAAATTATACAACCAGCCCAAATCAATTAGTTCATCAAGCCCCATTCAATACGTAACCCATTATCTGCCCAAAAATCGTGCTGCAACCGTCCCAAAAGTGCAGTTATGTTGAGTTTTAAGCAAACATTTGGCTGCAGCAATGCGCAATGCAAACGAGATGCAAGTGCACATTAGCGCAACGAATAACCTCTGTCGCGGCGACTATCGCGCGCGACATAAACTACACCGCACATTACCGACGTCACACACACTGTAAAGAAGGATCACGAACAACTTTTCACTGTTTTGCGACCTCTGCCTCTGAAATGGCCAACTTTCTTACGCGACTTGGGAAATCTGGGACACGCTACAATAGTCTTATAGTCTTGACTGAATTGTGTGTAAGTACTGGATTATGCAATTATATATAAATTATTTTTTTATGTTCAATTGATGATATTAAGTCTGCCGTTCCGAAGCAGCAAATAACATTTAGATGCAATAAGAAATTCACACATCATATTCGTTCACAAAGATTAGATGAAAACCATTTAATTTCTTTTTATTTCTTTAACAGGTTTAACTGACAATCTAGCAATTAATATTTTGTAACGAGGAACATTACATTCTAAGGCAACAACCATTTGTGGGTCAGACAGAATATGAAGCCGAACCCATACAAGTAGGTGCTAAGTATACGACGATACCTCTGCCAAACCACGTGATCTGGAAGTTTAAAATAGGATATTAAATACATAACGGATACGAATAATTTACCCCGTCTTTATGGCTTACGCGTTTAATCACTTGATTCTATCGAAGAAAGCAATAGTATGATTAAGACAGTATGATTCTTGGGTTGGGTAACTACCAATATAGTACGCACATAGCTTAAAAAAGGCAATGATACGCACCGTAGATTTGATCCCGATACTTTCTGCATTGCAGTCTGTTGGTGTTTCCACTGGGTTATCGCTGGCTCACAACGAAAAGATTTTTATATCTTTGAGAAATTTTCAATGCGGCAGATTTGCTTCATTTCATCAGTATACAAAAGCGATACGGATCCACAATTTCCCTTCGTTTCTTTGTTCCGTTTATTCCAACAAAGTAACCGATACGATAAATCTTTATCTTTTGTCGTTGAAATCCGAATGGAAACAGAAATATAATTGTTTTGATGCTTTTAGTTAATGAGGAATTTATGTGATCTGTTGTAATAAATTGTCTTAAATCTAGCACATATTGACAATACGGGAATTATATTCTCTTGGTTTTATCCTTTTCATATAGCTATCACTTTATAAATGCAGTTATAAAGCTCTGACTTGAAAAATGCCTGAAAATGTATGGTAAATTTTTCATAATTTAGCGTTTCATACATTGTTCTTCAATTGGACGTATTTGACGAGTATCAAAGAGCATTGCCGGTGCAATTCAAGAGGTTACTTACTTTTACTGCAGGTATGGCGTAATATGTGGTGCGAGTGTTGTAGTTGCGATCCCCACTCGAGACATTACTTTATGTGAACCAAAAGCTTGTTGTTTCGAGTCTAATGTACTTTGTATTTTATTTATTTTATTTTATTTGGGGAGCTTACGGCTTACAGAGTAGTCATGAACATAAGTTAATATATGCCAATTACAAGCTGTCGTATATAGAAGAAAAACAGTGAAGCTATACATAACATTTGACATAATATGCAAATACATAATAATATTATACAATAATGAAGAGAAAAAAAGTAAAGTTGCCAGTTACGATAATACCAAATATTTAGGATCCTACTAAACAAATATTGTTAATAAGTATATTTTTTACGCTTTGAATGCTGCTACAGAATAAATCAATTTGGGTGTTACTGACTCTAGGTGACTCTAGGTAAGTAGCTGTTATACCGATAATTAGTATGGCATAATGGAACCTGAAGTAGATTATTGGAACGTAATCTTTTGGTGGGAATATGAAGCTTAATACTTTTAAGAAGAAGAGGGCAATTTAAATTAATTTGAGCTAAATTAAGGAGAAGACAGATGTCAGCAATATTTCTGCAAGAATACAGGGGCAGGAGATGGAGTTTAGTGCATAGCTGATCATAATCAAGATATGGTAGCTTAAATTTAAAACCTAAATACCTTATGAAGCGTTTCTGGATTTTCTCAATGTTGTCAATATACACATGGTAACAGGGATTCCAAATTTGACTCGAGAACTCAAGGTGGCTTCGCACATAAGCACAATAAAGAATTTTTATAGTTTTCATTTCCTTGAAATGTCTAGAAGCACGAATTACAAAACCGAGTGCTTTATTTGCTTTGTCAATTATGTGGTTAACATGTTTGTCGAAAATTAATTTATAATCGTGTAAAACACCAAGATCTCTGATCACACTAGTTGCCTGAAGATCAGAACCTTTAAGTTTGTAACCTTTAAGTGTTAATATTACGTTTCTTAGTAAAGGTAATAGAAAAGCATTCATTTGGACGCATTTAAATCTAATTTATTTCATTGACAGTAGGGATGGAGCCTATTTAGATCGTCCTGAAGAAGTAGTGCATCAGCATTATTATTGACAACACGAAAAATTTTGATATCGTCAGCAAACAAAAGAAATTTAGAATTAAGAAGATGATATATCGTTGATAAATATAATAAAAAGAAGAGGTCCTAACAAAGAGCCTTGCGGGACACCAGATGGTATGTCTACCCAGCCAGAAGTACACCCGTTAAGAACAACAGCTTGTGTTCTATTTGTGAGATAGGATATAAACCATTTATGTACATCGCCACGAATACCCAAACCTGTCATTTTGCTCAGTAACATTCTATGGTCTATTCTATCAAACGCTTTTGTATAATCAGTGCATTTGATTATTTTTATCCATATTATTACTTATATATTCATTAAACATAACTAGATTAGTTGTGGTCGACCTAGCTTTGACAAACCCATGCTGCTGAGTAATAAATTCGTTTTTTAGGCAATCATATGTTGGATCAAAGACTAATCGTTCAAAAATCTTAGCCAAATGACAGAGTTCGGAAATGGGTCTATAGTTAGCAACTTCCATCTTAGGACCCTTCTTGTGGATTGGGGTTATAAATGCTGCTTTCCATATTTTTGGCATTATTCCTTCTTTAATGGAGCGCTGAAAGAGAATGGAAACAGGTAATGTTAGTTCCTTACCACATTTAACTAAGAATAGCTAAGCAAATCATAAATCATATTTGTGGTTATATCATATTTGTTGATTAAACATTTCTAATGTCCCCCTTGATACAAGATTTGCCCCTGGAACGTGTCTTATATAAAAAGAAACATAAATCTATTAATTATTTTAAACTAGTAATATCTCTCGAATAAAGTTGGATGACCGGAGAATCAGTGTGTCTTTCAATACACCATCAAGAGCGCACTATCGTAAGGCTAATGTGCCCTGATCGTAGCTTACGAGTTTCATTGCTGTTTCACTGTTATTACTTACAGACAGACATCACTTTAATGCTCCAATTACATTTCCTACCCAAACATTAAAACTGTTACTGCACTTTTGTATCTAACAGTAATCAGAAAATATTTAGATTGGAAGTTATTTTGGTTAAGTAAATTGCCTCGATGTTTTTTTTATGATGTTCTTCAGCAATAATAACACAAGGTATAATTCCTTTAATTTGTGTCTTCCCAATAGTTATTTTATTTATTAATCAAATCTTTATATACAATAACAAAAACAATAACAATAAAACCATTTATTCTCAGGTAAAAAACCCATAGATACCCATTATAGTCTAACATAAATACAAAAAAAAATATATAATAATTAAACGAAATGCGTGTTGTTGTTTACACTGTTTTTATGTTGGGCTGCGTGTTATTTCGTAGCCTCCCATGAAAACGCCGATATACAACACCCTTCGGCTAAAACTCTTCCTTTAAGAAAGTCTCAAGTTGTTGAGTCGGCACCCGAACCACGTACGACTTGAAGTTCGTATTATGGCGAGACTCCAATCTCTCGACTCTCAAGGTCCAGTTGGTCTTCGTGCGTAGATACTCCACCACCTCCTCGTCCTTGGTAGAGTGATGCAGCCGGGACACGTACATCAGTGTGGTCGTATACAGGCGGACTTAATGCCATGGGCAATATGGCCATTATCTCCCAGTCTACCTTTGAGTGGTGCAGAGAGAAAAGAAGTAGGTGCTTAATAATTATAATGTTAAGAACATTTAGTTTGAACTTACATAAATACATACCTAGATAATAAGATACATAGGTACATAGACATTAATTATTAGTTATTCCCTGTTCTTAGATAACTTATTCTAAAAGGCATTCTACAACCGAGAGCTAATAATAGTTCTATCAATACATTTAAGTAGTTAATACATCACACGAAACACGAGCTTTCTACTACAGCCGACATAATGTTAATCATCATTTCATATCTTATCAAATCTTATCTCACCAAATATACATGCTCCATCCTAATTATACAACTTGGCATCTAAATAAATCTTTTTACCGTTTCTCAAGCGAAGTCTTTTAACAACATCATCGATTACTTCCAAATTCAAATCATCAAGGCGGGAACACAGCAGCGAGGCTTACGACGTCATTAGTCATTCAAGCCTCGAACACTAAGTGAGTAAGGTATCTGCACCATTTATCGGGCCAGTTGAACTCGAGCTAAATGTCGCCCGTAATTGGCGCCGGTCCATCTGCAGGCAATTAGGAGGCGGCGCGTTTTAAAAGATCCATATTTATTCGCCAAGCCGTACCTACTGCTGTAAATGTTTTGCACTGCTCTGATTACACTAGTTATGCAATAAATTGGCGTTTTGCCTCGGTCTTGCGATTTAAGAAATGTTATTAAGAGTAAACCTAGAAAATATTACTTATTTAGCATAGACATTAGAGATAGCGGCAACATTTTATAATATCATAGTATTATTATTTTACAGATTTATGCTTAATTTTAAGTACCTAGCTTACAATAGTACTTAAGTATCTACCTTCATTATAAATATTCAGGGCTTGATTGTCTAACCCTGTATGAGAAGGCGAGCAGTAAGAAACCTTTTGAGGCGGCGACAATGCATCGTAGAAAAGATGAATAGCAAAAGTGAAAGTGATGAAACTAACCCTACTCATATACACATATTCTTTGTTCCCACGACTTTCATATTGATTCACATTTCAATGAAACCCAGTTCTAGCTATTCGTGATTTGAATATTATTTTCTCATAATTGAATGTAAAGCATACGAAGCAGTTAGTTTGCCTACGATGTTAGAGTACACCGGTCAAACCAAGGAGGCCTAATGCACAAGACGTTGCCGCCATATTGAATTAATAAGCTCCGACCGTTCCAAATTCAAAAGCTTCCAGGCCGCTTTCTGGATGATAATGACCTCTTGCATGCGGCCAGTAACTCAAGCAAAGTTGTCTATACCTTAACAAACCTATTCCTTACATCTAAAAATCTTTTAGCACCATATTCTCATCATGATAAGGCCGACGATTGCATAACAGACGTTCTATTCGACAGCAAACGCAACGTTGTCGTCTAGTATTGGACGTTAGAGGCACAATGCACTAATTATATCAGTATCTTAGAAAGCCCCTAACCAGCCCCTTAACAGTTTTCCATGGTATCGAAGAGGCATTAGTGCATTTCCCAGTAATGCCTCTAAAGACGGTCGGCGCACGATGACCAAGGGGATTGCTTGATGGCACTTTATATAAACTGCCGTTTAATATTCAAACACTTAAGTTAAATTTTGTACTGAATGTTTGAAACTAAGTAACACACCTCTGCCTACCCCTTCGGGGATAAAAGGCGTGAAGTTATGTTATGTTATATTATGTTTGAAACTTAGGTATTTCGTAGAAATGTTGATTTTATTTATGCCATGGCATTACATTTTTGATCAGAAAAGAAAACAAGCTTGTGTCACACTACTTTAAAATTACCTGTTATTACAATTAATGTTGATCCAAATCCAATGAGATTTTGACATGACATGATATTTTAAAGTAAAGCTAATAACTTTTCAAAAGATTGTCACTTTAATTATGCCAGTCGTTTTTTAACAACTCTACCTTAAATAATATTACAGGTACCCTTTAATGTAATTAAATGCTTTGTAAAAGGTCTCAAACCAAGAAAGTTTGAAAGTAATTATGACTTTAATCTAAGTTTAACTAATGGTGGCATCAAACGCTAGCTAATTTAGAACTATCGTCCAGCAAAGTGGCCGGGGGCGTCTTGTTCAGTCCACGAAGTTGCGCATAACTATTCTGGGTCACCACTCCGACCGTAATGTCAATATGTGTGATCTGATCGGTCCTCCATGTCTTTGAAGATATTCATGTAATATGTGGTAGGTATAGGTCCGATGGCTAAGTGGTGGAAGTATGGGACAACGTTTAATACCGATTGGGAGGTTTCGATTTCAATACAGGGTACGTGTAAATAAAGAGAAAGAGTAATTAAGTCCTTTTTTTTAAGAAAGCCGTAACTCAGAGTGTTATGTCTTATAGTACGAATGAGGCGCGGCGCCAAAATATTTTCGTTAACAAATAATATTATAGCTGGTTAAATCTGTTTTTTGGTCCTCTGATAATGTTTCATTAGTTATTATTTTTCACCTTCTCCTCATATAAATCGAAGCAGACCAAGGAGGGCATTTTCCTGTAATAGACGTGGTCTTACATTGCGGACAACTTTATTATATAGGCATTTCATACATACATAAATGCCTTCAACTCTAAATAAAATGTACGTCTATCAAAACGTAAACTACCATAACCCATTCGTATAATCGGCCGATGGAGCTCTTCAATACAAGTAAAATCAATCAGTTCAATTAGAAAACAAAACTTAGTTGTCTGAGACGAAAGCGAATCAACCACTGGTAACACTTAATTGCTAAATATCGTCTCGCAAAGGGGATCGTCTTCACTAAACCGTTAAAAGGATCGGTGCTAAGTGCAGGATCGGGGGTTCGATTCCCCGTTTTGTAATTCGATTTCGTGCCAATTAGGAGTTTAGTTGTCGTCGAACTATATCTTAAAGGTAAGACAGAATATTCAGTTATTAAGTTGTATCGTCCATTTGACCCTATCTTTGCAGATTTAGAGGGGTGGACTGTACTGGGCAATTATTTAATCAAATGCTTATGTTACTGAATTAAGTCTACGTATGGAATTGAATAGGCTCGGACAGAAGATAATTTTATGTGAAAATTGTTTGGCCGTGAAATTATTAGCCAAGACGCTCGGATGTAACTCAAAATAGCACTATCAGAAAACGGTCTGAAAATAATTTGAATTTTTTTTACGATTCAATTTCAAAAGCTCTAAGTACCCTCCAATGTTATGTTCTTAAGGAATTTTAGAAATCAGTATTTACTTTTTACTTAATTCGTATATTACAGCTGCTTATAGATGCCGACGGTTTAGATGGTTCTGAATATTAATACACTGTAGTTTTAGCCACGCGGATAACTTGGTGAAAATATTATTTATTTTGTTTTCCTCGTCTTTCAGGCATAATGAGGTATATCTCAAAAGTACTTCAAGATTCTGCCTCAGTATAACGATGATTTTCATTTGGGCGAGAACATCCGAAGAAAGCGTTTAGGAGGGTATTCTCTCGTTTTCCATAAATTCATTTGCACTAATATTGTTTGCCATAATCATCCCCGATCATAATATTTACTTGCACTATTATCATTTATACTAATAACGTTTGCCTTAACAACTCAAAAGTGATAACTTTCATTTGCCATAAAATGACTTTCTATAACAACATATATCATAATAATTAGTTTCCATAAGTAACACATCTCATAATCGATTCTTGACATAATCAAAATTTGATATAATTATGAAAATAATACAAAATATTGTAAGGCCGACATTAATTATCGTTAACACCCTGACTCAGTGCAATCCGACTCGGATAGGTTAGGTTAGGGTTCTCTTTTGACCCTTAACCCAAAAATAGGAGCCCTGCGAAGCAGGTCTCCGTCAACTTAGTCCACATTCTTCACACTAGTTTAATAAACTGAAGTTGAATTAATTATCGTTAACAAACCCTGACTCAGTGCAATCCGACTCGGATAGGTTAGGTTAGGGTTCTCTTTTGACCCTTAACCCAAAAATAGGAGCCCTGCGAAGCAGGTCTCCGTCAACTTAGTCCACATTCTTCACACTAGTTTAATAAACTGAAGTTGAATTAATTATCGTTAACAAACCCTGACTCAGTGCAATCCGACTCGGATAGGTTAGGTTAGGGTTCTCTTTTGACCCTTAACCCAAAAATAGGAGCCCTGCGAAGCAGGGCTCCGTCAACTTAGTCCACATTCTTCACACTAGTTTAATAAACTGAAGTTGTTCAACTTCAGTTTATGATCTATTTTCTTCTTAGATTATTGAAAACGAAAATTATAGCAAATACATTTGTGGATTTAAATTATTATGACACTTAAACGATTATGACCAATGGAATCAGTGAAAGTCATTTTATGTCATTGCACGATTATTACAACTGAAGCGTTATTTCTAATGAAATTATGGCAAATACCAGTATGGCATATTAAATTATGGCATTTTAAATTATGGCAAACATTAGTAAACCGATTAGGAGAGCACAAAATCGTCTTTCAGGCATAATGAGGTATATCTCAAAAGTACTTCAAGATTCTGCCTCAGTATAACGATGATTTTCATTTAGGCGAGAACATCCGAAGAAAGCGTTTAGGAGAGCACAAAATCGTCTTTCAGGCATAATGAGGTATATCTCAAAAGTACTTCAAGATTCTGCCTCAGTATAACGACGATTTTCATTTAGGCGAGAACATCCGAAGAAAGCGTTTAGGAGAGCACAAAATCGTCTTTCAGGCATAATGAGGTATATCTCAAAAGTACTTCAAGATTCTGCCTCAGTATAACGATGATTTTCATTTAGGCGAGAACATCCGAAGAAAGCGTTTAGGAGAGCACAAAATCGTCTTTCAGGCATAATGAGGTATATCTCAAAAGTACTTCAAGATTCTTCCTCAGTATAACGATGATATTTATTAGGCGAGAATATCTGAAGAAAGGGAGAGCACAAAACAATCTTCAAAGTAGTAATTTTCGGTCAATGTTTTGCATGACTACAAGCAATAGCCAAAACACAGTTTTCATGGAAAATGTTCCCATTTGGCTCATACTGCCAAAAAGTTTATAATTTTCATGTTGACCCAAGTTTCAGACAATGCACACCCTAGGTCTACACGACCTAACTTCACAAAGTCTTCACCTTCCACTCTCAGATCAGCAATTTGGGTTATAATTAATACTGGAATGGAAGTGAAAGAGAAAATTAAGTGTGATTGTTAGTTTCCCTTCATCAATCAAACATTGATGAAATACTCTTTGTGTTTCTGCTTCTGAAACACGTATTTTAATTATCAGTAGGCAGAATAATGTGTTCACCATTTCATACTTTTTTATTCGTATCTAGCTATCATGGTTCAGGTTCAAATAATTTCATACGAATTTGGCGTTTATGTGTACGTTTAGCAATACGAGAACAGGAAAATACAACTCCATTTAAGCTTAACATAGAAGATTGTTCATCTGACTAGATTCATGTATATATTTATTTTGTTAAATCGCAGCGGTCGATGAACTTAACTTCCTGGAATTCCTCGATGGAAGAAAACACATTCTATCTCTGTAATATTTACGAGTAATCAAGCGCTTTTAAGAGCCTCTATACGTGTGTACTTTGGTGCTTAAAGTGATTTTCCGCGAATTCTGTTAAGGCATCGCAAAATGAATCAAAACTAGTACCGCGATGAAAATAGTATAATATCTAAATTACTGCATGAATGTAATATTTATGAGCGAGTAATATTAATATTTAAGTACTCATTTTTAATATTAACAAATTTAATGAAGCTTATAAAAAGTATAAGCTTCATTATTTTTGAAAGCCCTTTTCAACTAGCTTTGTCAGTTAATACTTATGGTTGCAAGCATTTAATAAAGGATTGCGGAATTAGGAAATATCAGAATAATATCCTATCTTTTTATGAAGTTGAAAATATCATCAACATGCATTTTTCGGTACCCAGAAAAGAGAAGTCATTTTATATGCGTATTCGATTAAAAGTTTCCTTCAGAATTAAAATTTTATATGATGCCTACGTGGCAACAAAGGCTAAAGCAGCTTATTCGTTATTTAATCTGCCCATTGATTTTATTTATTGATGCTGAAGCTCTTAGACTACTTAAATCGTATTCTATTTATAATCTAAAGGTATTAACTATATCTACTATTATTTCTAAATATCTACTCTTTTTGCATATGATGTAGAATATATTCCAATTGAAGTTAAATAGACGTTATCAAAATCTTGCAAAGTAGCCCAATAAAAAACGATCCCTGAAAAGTAAGATGTTTCAAAGATACTTTTTCTAGAACTGAAAAAAGTCTTTCAAAATTGTATAAAGAGAACCATGCCTGAAAAGTCTTAAGCCAAAGAAATAATACATAAGACAAATTCCTCAACCGTAACTACATAAGTTCGTACAATATTTCTTGTCAAGTTCTTGAGTCGCAGCCAGCTAACCCGTTGGGCGTCGCTAGGCGTGGCGAACGGATGAGCGTATCCGCCGTATCCGTATATCCGCGCGCACACACCGATATCCGCGCATATCCACGGGGGCGGATCAGCCGGATCAGCAACAGGTGTGGGATGAGCCGCCGCTGTATCCGCCCACTCAACACCACGTGCACTGGCCGAAGTATTTTTAGAATGCTTTAAGCGGGAATACTTTGCTGAGTAGTGTAGTGAGATTTGCGGTGCGTGGTGTTTTAGACAGATGTTCGGTGAATTTGCGCTTCTATTGACATTATTTAATTACACATACTGGCTCAGTTTGGTTAATGCTTAGTTTTGATAGATTGACTAGTTTATTTTTTTAAGTAAGAGTTTTATTAGGTAATTCGTAAATTGAGTTTTGGTATATTAGAGCTGTATCATGTGGGAATAGGTGATTAAAAATGTATTCTTATTTAATGGTTTTACGTACAAATAAAAATTAAATGATGAACAATCAAAGACTTCTCTGATCGCAGTTAAAATATTAATGAATTTCAAATTCTTAATACACGTTTCGCAGAAATTTATTTCCCGCCTTGGCTCGCAGTTTGGTAAAAACGTCATCGAATGATATTAAACGACATCAAATGAGTAGAGTAATAAAGTCTATCAGTAGCGATTGTGTTCAGTCATCAAGCAACGCGAAACAACCCAATAAATAAAAAAGGATTCACTTTCGAAACAATTAAAATAAATCTAGAAATGTTTTAATATTGCTAAGTTGTGAGCCGAAATAATCACTGGAGCGAAATTTATTGTGCCACTTTAGTATTTAATGCGTAAAATTGACGAAAGCAGTCGTTCTGAGAGCGAAAACTTTGGGCAAAAGTCATTATAGTCGAATCAATCAGGGCGAAATGGCGTCCTCAATACGCTAGGGATGGGAAATGGTTGTTAGTATGACGCCCTCCTTATTTATGGTAATCACTAGTGTTGTGAGGGCTCTTTCTGAGGCTTTATAAGCGGTCAATTTATTTTTATTATGGCTGATATGAAATATTAGGTTTGTTTATCGTGTGCATGATAATGACTTTCTCAATGTCATTTTATTTTTAGAAGCTTGTGATAGTAGATTATTGAAAGTGTTTGAGTGTGTTGGAAGCGCCTACCTGAGATCATTAAAAAAAAAATAACTGCGTTGACTTGTTTTATGGCTTTTATTTTAAGGTATTCTCTGTACCTAACATAATATAATTAACAAATGTTTGGTGTAAGTGTGAAAATACGCCGAGATAATATGCTACTGTGTCAAATAATTGGCAAAACTTACAAAATTGTAGCAGTAAGTTACTTAATTAAGGCGTAGTATACAAGAAAAAGGTAAGGGCAAGTATTTATATATAAGTATGTAGACTCACGCCTGTATCCCCGAAGGGGTAGGCAGAAGTGTAATGTTACACCCAAATTTCGCAAATATTGTATCAAATCTTATTGGACTAGAAATTGGATCCCGGACTGCAATGAGAAATTGTTGGACTCAACTGGGATAACGCTGGGATGACGACTAGTTACAAAAAAAAGATGTCAAAACTTTTTACGTTCATGACTATCCCGAACGAAGTATACTTGCCAGGACACGTCCATAAAACAAAAAAGAATAACAACATGAACATAATCAAAATATAAAGAAACAAACACAATGTAAACTCATAATTTCCATTGACGTATCAAGTTTTTAGCTAGCTCACAATTAATGCCGGCTCACACGTTCACGTATCGTCGCATATTTGTCGGCGTTCGTCCTTTAAGTCCCAAATTAATAGTCTAAACTTGGTTGTACCCACGCGCGCCTTACTCGCAACTTAGTCGCCAATTAATTTATTACTTTACTTTACCATTCTTTACCTTACCACTTATACATCTGCGGCGGAGGGTTAGCGTGTTGCCAGCTTATTGTGATTTATTTGCACTCTTGGAGAAAACAGTCTAAGAAATATTGTATTAAATTAAGTAAAATTATGTGAGCTGGTATTGATTCTTTTCTGCCGTGATTAGGTATTCGCGAATTAATATTTGATATTCAAACTTTTTGTAATTTACTACAGACGCCATTTGATATTTGTAACTCTGTTGTTTGTTGAGCTATTTTTAATTGCTATTGAAGAAACGTATTCCCCTTTCTTACCCCCGGATTACTTATTTACTTTTTTGAACTACACGAGAAACTACAACAAAAAAGTTGATAAGATAGCTAAACATATAGAGTAGTCATAAATCGTGTCTATTTATTCCCCAATCAACGATCACATTCCAATTAATTACCCTGAATCGTGTCTTCGATTTAAATCTGGCAGCCCGACCGAGTGCGATACGCGCGCCTACGCTACGATAACCGCGCGTAGATTTATTTGTGAAACTTGTTAAAACTTCATAATTTGGTCGTATTATCGGCAAACAGTATGTGGCAGACACTTTTATCAGATGCCCATGTGTTGTTCTTTTGGAAGTTTCGCGTTATTGGAGGCGGATTTCTACGTTTTGTTTGTGTTGCTACGTTATAATGAAGGCGGGTGGGATAAGTTGTTTAAAATAGTTAAACAAAAATTATGAAAGCTTTAAGCTTCCATAGCTTTACTAAAATTTAATAAAGATATGTAATGTGGCTGGCAATGACTGAAAAATATAAGTTTTCATAACGACTAAGTGCTTTGTAACTGACTACTATTTTTTATTTTATTTAAATAATCTCAAACGGTGTACAGATAATCTTTTATTATAAATATAGTAAATAGTAATTTCACTTAGAAGCGGATTATAGGCGGAGAATTTACGGATCATGATGAAGCCGTTGGTACAAAACTCTTTGTCAGCTGATATCAATATTATTTGACGAAACTATAGAGGGCATGCTTTTTTCACTTATATAAGTCATAAGTGAAAAAAATGCTACCCATCTTACTTACTTACGTACATTTTAAACATCCAGTTTTCGTTTATATTATCTATATAATACAAAACAGACCCAATTAATTGTGTTACTCACAAACAAATTCATCTAAGCTAACTACGGCCGTATCTAAGTGCGTATTCTGTACTACAGCAATTCTAATTAGCCCTCCTTATTTATGATTCATAAGCCGGAGTACAATAAATTCTGGTAGAGAATCTTTCCGTCCCACATGTGTTAGTAAGCCGAGGCATTAGCGAATGTTGAATGTAGGTTCTCGCCTAATAAGAGGCGGGATGTAAGGAATCGCACTGATTACTATATTATTTATTACGCTACGTGCCGCCCGTGTAAACGCTTCCTAATACTCCTATCTACGAGCGCGTCTTGGAACCTATTCGCAGTAAAAGTAACCTCACTTTTATATGAAAGTGTTCGCAGAATTTTCTGCAAGGTGCTGTGACAAGGTTCTTAGTCGTGTGGAGGTATAAAGCCATCTATCAAATGGGGTAACGATTAAGTGAGTTGCAGCGAGCGGCACCTATGAGATTTTTAATTATTGCCAGTATTAAATCGTGATTAATGTGAACCATGGTTTATGGCTCGGTTTAACATCTTTATGGCTCTATTAACGGCACGTGTGCTTGTTTACGGGATATTTGGCGAGATTCTTTCGCTTTTTTATGATTTTGAGGACATATTCAATTTTGGAGTGAGCTAAGGTGGCGTAAATATCGTATGATAAATTAGTGGAGATATGTATTGAAAATCCACAATTAAAATAATAATGTTTATGTAGTCGCCATCAAATTATATTTATTTAAAAGATAGAGATTTAAACAAATATTACATATAGGTATTTTTGATTCGCGACACTATTAGTTACAAAATTAGAAAGGTTTACATTACATACACTCGTGTAACATAAACTTCAATAAACTATGACGAATAACATAAATAAAATCGATTTCTAATACGTCATGTGATACAATGACCCTATCATTTTGGTTCCAGTTTTACCTGCCATAAATGTATTCAGCAGGTATTTCTTTATGAAATAATCTCTTAAATAAAGAAGCACCCGGTAAATGAAGTTACATTATTAAGAATCGCCCACAAACTTGAAACGCTCACCTATTTTCCTCCCCATTCAACCCGTGAACGCCGGCAAAAATGATTATGTAGTATAAACCGGGTAATGTAAATTTATCAAATGCATGTTGACAAAGCACTGTGAATAATGACTATCATATTTCGCCGTATCTCCTCGTATGTGATTGCCGAAGGGGATAAAGAATAGAAATTTTGCTTAAAATGCCACCTTTGAGCTTATGTGTAGGTACTGAGTACTCAAGGACCGCTTTAAGCGATATCACGATAATTTTAATAAATATTTATAACGCTTGCATTTACTTTAACTTAGTTTACGCGGGGATAGAAACTGTGTCGCGAAATGTGATTAGTCGGCGAAATTCATTGAATATAAAACTTTGAGTAAACATAAGGGCTTTATAGCAGCGATAGCCTAGTGGAGATACCAACGGACTGCCGTGCAGAGGGTATCGAGTTCGAATCCACGGCGCGCACCACTGACTTCTCGGAAGTTATGTGAGGTCAGACAGGCAGTCGCTCCGTGGAAAAGCTAATATTCCGCCAAATCCGGTTAGACTAGAAAGCGGACCCCAGGTTGAAACTGGGATAACGCTAGGAGGATGAATGTGTAAACATGAGAGGTAGGTACACAATAATAAATAAAAAAAATCATCGTGCCTGTATACTACACTTTCAAACAGCATACTACAAATATTACCTAGTCATTCTACGCTTGGTACTCAAGGCATATAACGCCTTCCCTTATTCAACCACGTCGTATACCTATCATAAAACTTAACAGTATAAAATCTGTATCATCCGCCCTAACCGTAATCTACGGCGCTGCGCTCACAATTATTATTTATATATAAGAAAAAAACATTCTATATACTCTCAGTTGTACTATTTATCCATGAAACGGGTTTCCATCGCGTAATTTAAAAAGAAACAGCCGTGGTCACGGCATGTTTCGGACATCCCGTGCTGGCGTAACTCAAGTTGAAATATCGGGTTGAATATATTACAAGGTATTTCCTCTTTGTTCTTAAAATACTCTATTTGTGCTTACAATATTTATCAGTCCTATTTATAAACAGCCAATATACTAAAAATATTATCGTGTAATTCCAAACTTGATACACAAAGCATAGAGCGTCTCTTACTCAATCACGGCCGCGATACGCGCCGTGTATCCGACGTAACCGTAATCTACGGCGCACACAATTATTATTTATAAAAAATATCGTATGTTATAGTATAATCTCAGTTGTACTATAAATTTTATAACGGGTTTCTTCAGGTTACAGGTCGATAGAAACCCCATGACTACGGCAGGTGTAATTCACGCCGAAACGTCGGGTTAAATATATTCTATGGAATGTCTTCTTTACTGAAACTATATTTAACTACAAATATGAAGCAGCCTTCTTATACAGCCAATGTGCAAAAGATATTACCCGGTAATTCAAAACTTGATACACAAAGCATAGAGCGTCTCTTACTCAATCACGGCCGCGATACGCGCCGTGTATCATCCGACGTAACCGTAATCTACGGCGCACACAATTATTATTTATAAGGTAATTACAAAAACACTCTCACACGCTATCTCACCCACTGCTAATGTTATTTATGTGGGGATAAACGGCTGTGAGGAATTTTTGCATATCGCCCCCTCTGACTAAATTGAATGATAACGTTGAGACACTCGCGGTATTTTTAGACGAGATAAATGAAGTGATTCAGACCATCTGATGGAAGAGTATAGGGTTTCACTGTTGTGGTTTTATAGGGCTCTTAATAGAAAGTGCGGAGTAGGTAATGCAGTTTTGTAGCGCTCATATCATGATTTGTGACGTATCTAATAGGTCGGGAAGGTTAAGCAAAGCTTGCACAATACAAGAATCGTTAGGTTAGGTTCATGTCGGACCCTTTGGGTGATCTGAAAACTCCGACACCAGAGTTATCCACTCACACTAAAATCTCATCAATATTTATATACCTACCTAATAGGGCTACATAATATCAGCACTGTTTATTATCTGTCCTTCTGTCCCAGACATTTCTACTCATTGTGACAAAGGTTAGGAAGAAGGGTTAGGCTGTAGTCCACCTCGATCGCCAAGCGTGTCCTGGAAGACTGCATAAATCCATCGGGAATATTATCGATTTTAGAAGGCCATATTTCTCATTTGGTCCTAATTAAGTTTGAGAAATGAAATTTGATGTCGATTTTTGTAAAAAATAGTAATTGATAATTAGTATTTGTTCGAATCAGTGTTATAAATTCTTAATTTTGCATATAATTCGAAATTTGTCCACTAAACGAGCAATAAGTAATTTAGTCTCGTGGTCCGTATCGACTTATCTCAAAAGATATCTCGGAGTGTGCGCATAGTTCCTCCACTGTAGTGCAAATGGTCCCATTCGGAAACAGTACATAGGCAATGAGTACCGCGGTTTGAATCAATATGGTTATGGTGCTACTAAAGCAACAATAACTTTTTACTTACGCATGAAGTAAGAATTAGAAGATGTGAACTACTACGAACACGCTAAGCCTTAGCACTAAACTGACGCACAAAGAAAGCAGTTATAATCATAACGTAATGAGGTTTTACTCATCCCTTTTTTGGTAAAAGGATAAAATCTATTTTAATCTTCTTTTGTATTTCCCAATCTATTAAAAGTTTTCCATCAATATTTTAACCTGGCATGTAAGACGGGCACTTTATTATCGGTTTTCGCTAACCGATGTATCCCAAACTTATTTTGCATGTTAGCCGAGATAGCGGGTGTGCTGCACTTGTGAAAGAAACTTATGAATTATGGGACATCTTACCTATACCGCACACACATGCATACGTGAACGCCGAGTTCACTTATTGGGGTAAAGATTATAAATCATGTTCTATATTAAGAGAGATGAACTTTTTAGGTACCTACTTAGTTTAACAGATATTAATGCCCTAAAACTTCTTTAAGATACCCTTAAGGTGTTAAGATACTATAACTCATTCGTTTAGTTATTAAACACGAAAATTTTTAACTGGCCAGATAAATTTTTATAGTTACAAAATGTCAACTAAGAGCGGCTTTTGCGATAGAGTTGAATTCAACCATTTCTTTTTTTGTTAAGGCTGCGGAAGCTTTTTGCTGGCCGCCTCGACTCTACCACTCGATCGATCATAATCAACTGAGTTTGGCCTGTTGGAGGAGTTGTAAGAGACTCTAACCTAAAGGTTTTCAGGGCCTACTCCCTCAAACCGTTGCGGTGTCTTCAACGCTCCGTTAACGGCGAGGTCAGCCTGATCACGGTAGGCATACTTTATCGCGAACTCACAGAGTTTAATGGATCCGGTAGGTGAAGGTTTTGTCGAGATTATTCACCAGCATAGAAACAGCTGATAATTATTATTATTTTATTTACTATGACATCTAATTACTAATCGACTTGCCACCAGGGATGCCGAGGATGTACAGATGGAAAGCAGACCCCGGGCTTTCAGGTGAAAGTTTTGGATTGACCGGGACAGAGCTAGAGGATGATATTGGTAACTATGACGCCTTAACTACTCATCCGATTACTGAGCTATGCACTTCTGCAAGGTAAGGCTTCTTCTTTCAATTTAAAAAAGATATCATATCTTTCTTTGTTTAATGTATAAAATGTAAAGCGAAGCAGTGTTACATCATCAATCTAATAATATTGTGAAATGATCTGACCAATGGAGGCCTAGTATCTCAACGTCTAGCTTTATCTAGATTTAAAAATATAAATATTTTGTATGATGTTATCCAGTATAATCGGAACTTATAACAACGTGGTCACCAGTCTCCACTGCCACAGCCTAGCACTTATTTACCTAAGTCTAACAAGCCCGATTCCAAAGTGTGTATACTGCTTAACTTATCTTACAATAAGTCGTGTATAAAAGCTAAGACTTAAATCAATAGCAGTAATAACTTCTGTTATCATAATAGCTGGTAGACACTAAACGCCTCTAAAGGGAGATGTATCCACTTCTTAAAGAAAATCATATTCATAGAGGTGATAAATTCTCAGCCAACGTTCGCACACCTCTTTAACCATATCTGTATTATTTTAATATACGTAAACCGAGTAAAATATCTGTCTCGTTCCCTCACATAGGTATGTACTATAATGTTTTCTCTGTCTGTTTTCGGAGGATATCTTAATAAGATTCATGAAAGGACGCCATATTTTATATCCGACTCTGTCCTCTATCTTCTTATATTATCCGAGGAAGCGCTTTTGAAATATGTGCTTGCTTGGGAATTTCCGATCTTTCAATTACAGCGTTGTACGTCACTCCGGAGTCTTGGAACTTGTTAGATAAATGCGTTTGAAGCTAGAAGACGGCTTAATTACTTATTATGAGTTGCCTCTTAACGCTTTAGGTATTCTGTTAGTCTATGTCTTGGAATGTGAACACTTTAGTAAAAGTTAATACCTATTCAATTATTTAGTATAATCGAGAAATACAACCATAAATGGATGTTTAATTTTTAAATTAAGAAATCGGTTACTAAAATATCTGTTGGAATTTCGAGAGATTTGGGTGCTTCCAACATGGCTTCAGACAAAGACTTGTGATCACTAACTGGTTTCTTCAAATGCAATATAAAGACTAAACCAGTTTGTCAATAATGATAAAAATCCTAATAAAACAATTTTATCCCTATGTTTTATTTATTATGCAATTGATTTGTCAAATGAAAATCATTATGCACGTACGTACCTGTACCTGTAAAATTGTAATTGCTGTGATTAATCTAAAGATCCACAGTCACTATTCAATAAAAAAATAAAAAGTAACAACAAAGCAATATGCAAGTAGTTTATGTAGCTTAAAACTTTTTCTAAGGGGCGAAGCGCGGGGTTACCAAGATATTAAATAAAGTTAAAGCCATAAATATTTCTTCAGTTAACACCGTAACGAGGTAAAAAGTATCATGGCGGATGGATTTATTAAAAATGGCGGCCAAAAGCTCACATTAATCATTTTGACGTTGTCCATAATATTAACAATATTATAAACGTTTTTTGTTCAGAGGCTTATATTTTTTGTTGTTAAAATAATAAGTAAACACTTAGTTTAAGCCAGGATTATTTCTAAGTACATGTCTGATATATACTTAGTAAGTATTAGAATATTAAAAATAAAACTGTAAGGTAACTGTCGTAAGCTTCAAAAGTGAGGAAATGTCAACTTTGCTCAGTCAGCAATGAAGGAGTTTCATGATGTTGATTAGGTATATTTTATCAATATCACAACATTCAATATCGTTATTAAATTAAAATATAATTCAAAATGAATAAAACTGGACTGAAAAATAATAAATAGCTGATTATTAATAGAATCGATTATTTATGTTCATACCTATAAATAATCTATTTTGACGCAGTACGATTTAGTTCATTGAAATGTTACATTTTTTGGGCTTAGCGTGCATTTGTCAGAGGACACAATTTTAATGTCTAGAGGTGGATAGTTTAAAGTTGAATCCAAGTTTGTGGGGTCGCAGCCCTTGTCCTGCGGCCGGCATCTAGGAAAGAGTAAAAAATTTTATGAAGGACGTGGCAAAGTAGCGTTTGCTCGAATTTATTTTATCGAGGTGGGCTATAATGTAGTGGACTATACTCATCGCTGATTGAAATCACATCCTCTGTGTCTCTAAAGCATCGGTTCTGACACTTCTGACTGACTGCATCTATGATGGTTGATAAGGAAATCAGTCCACTCTATATTTTAACGCCCGTATATTGTAACACTCTATAGACTATGGCCATCCCTTTTAAGTACATAAGTTAGACGGAAGTCGTTCAGCGGAAAAGATATTCTGTCAAGCCTGGTTAAAAAGTGGATCTCGAGCTGTAAGACGAAATTCTGATGATTAAAACAGAAAGATTACGCTTATGAAATTAATAAATTATGGATTATATTTAAAAGTTAGATTAGTATATTCTCTCTTCCCTTTCATCTACAAGAATCTAGATCGGTTAAAACGAAAAACTGTTATTGGGTCAACGAAGGATGATTCTATATTCCATTTGGATTGAAATGATGGTCCTTATGTTGCAGTGACGTTTAGAAAGACCAAATACAAAATGGAGTGAAACATCTGACTTTCTACAAATTCAAAGAAAATCAGTTGGCGTTTTAAAATACAATTTGTTCAGTGTCATAATATAATCAATGAAGCAAAATAGTTCATCACAGTTAAATCAAATCCGTATCATACAAACTTTCGGGTCCAGCATACCCTAAAAACTAAACCCACCAATAAAACAACAATACAACAGCAGCCGCAAGAGACCGCAAAACTACAACTACCCACCGTTCCCAATTATGCAAATACCTTCACGAGGGAGGCTCAGACATTAATCATTATCTAAATTAATTTCCAACGTTTAACAAAATCTCTCTTAGTTTCTTAAAGTCACAATAAAGAGGATCGCGGTGGGCCATAACTCATCTGTACCTAAGATTACTGATCTTTAATCCCCCTCCCAGCTTCACTTAAAGTTAAGATTTACGACCAGGAATTATATCGTTGCCCCCGCGAAATAAGCTTACCATCGAGTCTATGAAAAAAGTTTGCATGTACGTATAGTGTATTGAATAAAAAGTTCGGGGTTTTGGTTGTTTGAAGAAAATATGGGTTGATAACAAAAGTAATTTTGAATACTGTATTACGTGCGAGAATGTTGTTTGTGGTGATTATTTGAGAACATTTTTAATATATCTACTGTGTGGTATACCTATCTATAGTACTATAGTATTTGTATATTAATGTCATGAGGTAATAAGAAAAGACGTTAAAGAACTTCTAGTTGCTCAACTTTTCTAATTATACAGGTTAAAATTAAAATAATTATGTATTTGACTTCGTACTTGTGCTTTGAATTGACTTTGAATTTGTACTTTCCTGACATAATTATCAGTAAAACAGAAAAAATATAGTTCTTTATTAAACAACTTCATTAGAAAATTAGACTAGATGTTAGGTACTTATACTAGTATTTATCTTACTATTTTCATTACCCGTTCATTAAATTTTAACCGCTAGTTATGCTTATTTTAATAGTATTTAAATAAGTTCACAAACTAAATCTCAGTACTCATTTACTTATAATTAGATGAAACATCTTTTCGAATTGAAAGCTCGTCAACCGGGAATCGCAAACTCGTACAATAATTTTCCTGGAAGATCGAACGACCTAGAAAATTATTATTTGGCACAGCGGGAAGCTGTGTGCCAGTTCCAGCTAGTATGTGATATGATGACGTCACTAGAAAAATACAGTTTAATAAAATTGTTTACACTATTTTGTACCGTATTTTCTTTTTCTTTTTATTTCTAGAAGTCAGTAAAGTCTCAAAGTAAAGTTGGCGTAGGGAATAGTTTTGTCTAATAATTAATTATTTATTGAGTGGACTGATTTCCTTACCAACCATCATAGATGCAGTCAGACAGAATTGATGGCTTTAGAGACACAGAAGATGTGATTTCAATCAGGCGATGAGTATAGTCCACTACTCTATAGAAAGATAAATTCGATTCCTCGTAAAAGATAAATTCGAGCGATATCGACTTTGCCACGTCCTTCATAAACATTTTTAATAAAATAAACTGAAACATATCAAATGTTGAGTGTACAAATTATGCGGTCTCAGGTCGTAAAATTTTGCCACTTAATCTGAAACATCAGCAAACGGGTTGTGAAATTCCCTCCCATCTCTTTATCAGAGCCAATCAGCCTAAAGACAAACGGGGCTTATTCATAAATCTCGGCGAGCATTATACGCGGGAAGGTGAAACAACAAACATTACAGACATAAATCTGCAACGTATCTTGGTACAGAGTTATAAATGAGATCTACGGACCGACAGAATCACAAACAAGGTGTGAAAGAAAACGAAAAAGAAAAATGAATTAAAAAAATAGGGATTTGAGGGTGTATTATTATGCGTACGCAAATTGATCATAATTGAAACGCTTGGCAACCTGTAACAAATTATTCATTAGGCAATTTTGAGCATAGAGAATTGTCCAGCCAATTCTGATAGTTTGTAAATAATGATCGAAGCTATTCTTTTATTTTACTGTCATATTATATTTATACTAGTCTGCAAAATAATATAATTGTAGCATCAGTTTTCAATTCAGATTTTCATGTTCGGTTAATTACTGAATTTGAAGACGCTTTTGGAAAATTTAAAGCCCGTGTATTTAGAGCGGTTTTCAGTTGAAGACACAGAAAATATTTAAGCTGAATTTCAATGAGCTTTCCCATTTCCTTCGTCAGCATAGTGCGTCATAGTATCCGCCTGTGTGTCACCCCCGTTATCTAGCACCGTCGCGCCATAAGACAATAGTAACGCAATAATAAAAATGTTGAATAGCCCCCGTAATGATATTGTTACTGCCGGTAATGCATTGTGTCGCGATAACGGATAAACTGTACCCACTCCGATAATATACGGCGACGGTATGACTTATGATTATAGGCTTTTATCTAACAAATGGGCTTAAGCATCTCGAAGGCTTAAAGTACAAGGTGACAGAGCTTATTATGACGTTTATTTTTCTTTTTACTGTGACCAGCTGTTGTGTTGGAGAGTATAGACCAAACGATTCTTATCCTAAGACAAGACCTGGAGTTGATGTTTTTAAGACGCCTCCGAAGTATGTAATGAATATCCATCTAACAAGTGGCTGCAGCGAATGCTGATTAGCTTTGTCGATATTTTAAAAATGTCAACTCACTCTAGGACTGCTACAACATAAGAAAGGTCAAAGTAGTTCATTCTGGTCAAAATTTTATCACTTAACATTTGTCTTAAATAAATGGGACTAATACTACACGTAGTTAGATAATGTATTGTTTCTTTTGCTACCATAACGAGTGTTAATTAAGTTCTCATTACGCCTTGCTCGCCTGGAGTCCAATCTTTTTCACAGAGCAACCGCTGCTACCTTCATTTACCTGCCTATAATTTTCTTTTCAATTTGCCACAATATCCGAGCAGCGAAACAATATAAAAAAAGCGCACAACAAAGTTCCAACGTTCGGCTTATTTACGACACAACATCAAGATTTTCTTTCAAATTTCCCCGAAGTAAACACGTATATTTTCTCCGTTTATTATCTGAGTCGACCTCCTTACTTATCGCGGGTATATTGTTAAAAAACATGATGACTTAGGAACTGAAAGTCCCATTAAGTAGCGGGTCTATTCATGTGGTAACACGGCCGCGGAAGGGGGTGTCAGTGCGGTGTCGGTGCAGGCCTTCGGCGCGGAGTGTGGGGGGGATGTGGAATAAATACAAATAAAGAAGTGAGTTGTTTAAAAAGCGGGTATTCCACGAGAGATAAGGGTGCGTTTCCGTCGTCTCCCCCGGTCGCGGTGCGCGGCGGAATTATTTCAGCGGTTCGACGAAACCCGATGTCGTGTCGCTGTCGTATTCAACACTCTATTTTTAAAAATGTCTAGTGTTGTGCTGTTGCGTTCGATGAGAACTTTATTAATTGTTTTTATCTCAATCGAATGTTTTTTAATAGCGGCTATTCTAAATTTATCGATGAAGGCAGCTCTGTTAAGTTTCCTATATTCTTTACTTTCATCAAGTTCACTATAAGTGAATAAACTTTTATGTTTTAGAAGTATTTATTTATTTGTAATATCAACTTAAGAACTTTTAAACTTACATAATCCTACTACCTACCTATATCCTAATAATTACATATTACATTTTAGGTATTAAAATCAGTTAAATACTACATTAGAAAGATAGCAATACTGATTTAAACATACTTCAATATCGGTGTTAAGGCGGATATAGAAGATTTAGTGTCATTTATATATCTTATCATTATAGATATAATAAAAATACTGATATCATAAAGTTGTGTAACATCCGTTTAAACCTGACTAACCTTTTAAATGTCTAGTAACATCTTCTGCCTGCTCTGTTTCCACATTACTTGGAGTGGCGCAGAATCTCTTTCTCTTTCATTCTCCTCTATCAGATGCCATCTGAGCATTCAATCTTTTTTCATTCATGTCATCCTTGGCACAATCCATCCATGTTTTCTTTTACGCCTCTAGTAACATTGTCGCTAAATAAAACCTCTTTGATTAAAAACATCGACCATTGTTATAAGTTTCGCCGTTCCCATCACTAGTGACAGATCTGTAAAGAGCCACAGTGTCAGATGCCCGCCGCTGTTTCTTAATTTCCTCTCGCCGAGATAAGATTGGCTTTTAGCTTTTTATTGAATTTTCTGTGTTAGACGTAGCACTTTACAAGTTGTTCTTATTTGTAGATAATAAAGAATAAGAGCAGATATCAATTTAATTATCAAGCTATGAACGACGTACTTTGTTTTGAATTATTTCATTGAAGAAAAGACAATTTATTTTAATTACAAAATTAATTATATGACTTCTTGAGTTATGGAGTTGTACGATAATAAAGTACTAACAATTTTTAAATAGCCGTTAGGTTTAGGGCCAGAATCAGTTAATGTTTCCTAATTTGACGTTTGCCCACTTGTTTTAACGTACTTATTATAAGTAATTTTAAAATAAGCTTAATTAACCCATTCGCTGTCCGGCGCGAGACACAAAAAATCAATTGTTATGAATCATACATACATACACGGGGCAGGGAAACTATTAAAATTACTGATTAAGTATAGTAATTAAAATCGAGGTCCCTTACATAAGGTGCCAGTACCTCGATTTATTATTACCTACATTATTATTATCATAGATATTTTTACCATAGACTACACTGAAAGAAAAGAGATGGACAGATATATACTCGTAGATTTAATATATACTGTTAACATTTTAACAAATAAAACAAATGACAAAAAAATAGTGAAACAAGGGCTTATTTCTAGCCAACCTAGAAATAAATAAATAATTTAATGATAGTGAAATAGAGTAGGTTATGGTGTAAGTACTTTGTAAGCAAAATAAACACTGCGAACGATCGCAAATATGGATCAATTGGTTAGATGAGCATAATGCGTCATTGCAGTCTAAATCAATCGAGCGAATTGGTCTCTGTGCACTTCTGAACTATCATCATTAGACCTGTGTTCTCGAACGATTTAAAACTTTCTCGATTTGTATGCAGCATACTAGTTTATTATTTAGTCGGTCAGTACGTTAATAAAGACTCTGAGCAATATGTCCGCGACAACGGCCGATGTAAATCGGTTGAAACATCGGATAAAACTTATCAAATAAAAATAAACACTTAAGAGGGTAGTTGAATTTTTTTTAATCAATTAGATAATTATTCAAAATAATGGAAAGACTATGTCGAAGAGCGAAAACAACATACTTACTTAGTAATCGTTATTAAATAGAGGAAGTCACAAGTGCCTCAAAGTCGCATATTTTCAAGATAAAGAAAATATATTAAGCTTCTACTTAGCTAGAATGATTTAGATACACCTAAAATGTTTTTATAACCTAGTAAACATGTTATTGGCATATCATACAATGGCATCTATGGGACGATTGCGACATCTAGCAGACACCGTTGAAACTAGGCACAGATATGAGCCTATCGGGCTATTTGAAATTTTACATGCAATTATAATTAAGTTCTACCTACAAGTCAAAAAGCAATTCGGCTGTATTCCGCCAGCACGATCATTTAACCTGGTCGGAGGAGCCTCCATTAACTAAAGAAACACTACTGTATTGAATTTCTTCACAGTTTTAACCAGGATCACTTTTTTATATATTAAATCCTGTATACTAGCAGCATGGAGAACTCTCAGACATGCAGGTTTCCTCACGATGTTTTCCTTCACCGTTTAGCAAGCGATAATTAACAATTTAATACGCACATAACTCCGAAAAGTCATTGGTACGCGCCGTGGATTTGAACCCGATACCCTCTGCGTAGCAGTCTGTCTGTCTTTCCACTCAGCGATCGCTTCTTCTTTCTCTTCTTGTTCTCAAAAGACATGTGAAGTCTGCCAACCCGCACTTGGCCAGCGTGGTGGACTATGGCCTTACCCTTCTCACAGTGAGAAGAGGCTCGTGCCCAGCAGTAGGACAGTAAAAAGGGCTGATGATGATGATGATACTAGCAGCAAGTGTTAAACCCGAAAAATGTGTGTAACACCTGCTTAAAATGTATCTTCGACAAGAAACACCTGCATTATGATCAAAACAAAATACACAAGGCAGCTATAGCCTAGTGGGAGATACTAACAGACTGCCATGCAGACCGTATCGTTCGAATCCACGGCGCGCACCAATGACATTTCGGAGTTATGTGCGTATTGAATTGTAAATTATCGCTTGCCCCGTGCCTCGGAGAGCACGTTAAGCCGTCGGTCCTGGCTGTCATGAAGATCTTTGACAGTCGTATAGGGCGTCAGCATCTCTAAATAAACTGACACTAGTCTAAACCATGGAATATAGCTATCCCTTTGGGTTGCGGAGCTCAGGCAGGCAGTCGCTTTGTGGAAAAGCTAATATACAGTCAAATTTGGTTAGACTAGAAAGCGGACCCTGAGTTCAGATTGGGATAACGCTAGGAGGGTAATGATGATGATCAAAACAAAATACACATGTAGAAGTGGATCCAAACCTGATTGATCTGAGTCCCTAAGCCATTTTCATTCACCTTTAAATGACAAGTAAGAAAGAGACAGACAGATTTTTATAATACGACATCAACATTTCACAAGATCTTTTCCATTATCTCCCTCGCAAATATTTTTATGTGACTCAAAGAAACACGACGGAAACTTAAGGAATAAAATGATGAGATGCGTTAAGCGGAAATGTGCAGAGGTAGCTAATGATCGGTTTATACGACAGATAAGACTTGCACGCAAATGTGTGCAGTATATCTATAGCGTTATGAAGTGATTTAGCATAAGTACAGATGAAATAATATGTTGTCTGTTTGTGGATGTGTTTGCTGTGTTGTAGATAGAAGCTGTGACATTATGAAGGCAATACTACTGATTAAGTTTGTTTATCGTTTTTTGTTAATGAAAAATTCAGTGATATTAAATGTTAATGTTATGTGTTTACTCTACATAAGAAAAAAGCGGCTAACATGGTAAATTATGGATTTTAAGCATTATATTTACCCAGTAACTTCCGAGTTGTATCAGACCTGTTCTTAAATAATACACCGTTTTAATTATTTTTATTCTCCTGTTTGGTGGAACATAAAAATTAAAAACCGGCGAACAAAACAATACAATCGTAGTTAAAAGAAGTGCAACGGAAACGCCGCTCCGTTGCGTTTAAACAAAGCGAATTAAATTATGAAAAACTGACGCAAAAATATTATCAGCGTAATTGTCTAAGAAACGCAGGACAGATTCTTAAATAAGACGCGGTGATCACAGGATGGCTGCATTATGTAAATGCGACTGGTTGCTGATTGTGTTTATGAGATTGTAGCATTTTTGGTATAATTTACAGTAAATATGTTTTTGTGTAATAACAAAAGTAAATTATAATTACCTTCTCCTTTCTCTTAGCGTTATCCCAGTTTCAGTCTGGGGTCCGCTTTCTAGTCTAACCGGATTTGGCTGAATATTGGCTTTGCCACGGAGCGACTACCTGTTTGACCTCCGCAACCCGAAGGGATAGCGATATTCCAGGGTTTAGACTAGTGTCAGTTTATTTAGAAGGTAGGTACTGATGCCCTGTAACGACTGTCAAAGATCTTCATGACAACCGGGACCGACGGCTTAACGTGCTCTCCGAGGCACGGGACAAGCGATAATTAACAATACAATACGCACATAACTCCGAAAAGTCATTGGTGCGCGCCGTGGATTCGAACCTGATACCCTCTGCATGGCAGTCTGTTGGTGTATCCACTCGGCTATCGCTGCCTACCTAATATCTTTAAATTGGTTTTGTTCGGTAAATTGATATTACTTTAAACTTTTATTTTATTAATAACGTAGCCTGCTTAATAATGACGAAACATAATATGTGTACAGCATTATTGTTACCTTTAGTCACAAAATTACTATTAATATGGGCAAATAATATATTTCTTCATCATATTTATCACATCACCTGAATGTTGAGGTAAGTGAGATATCTATCCTCAACTTACAAACAATTCGAACGCTTAAAATTTTACTAAGATATCGCGCGATAGACGCACAATAATCGCAACTGCCATTTAAACAATAATCTCATCACATCGGGTGGGGCGGACAGTGTTATTTTTAAGAGCTAATTTCCTGATGTCACCGTTTTGGAGGGAGCAACGCTTTATTGTTGCAGTTACGGTTGCTTTCCAAAACGGTTGATTAGACCGTTTCACGGTTAGCTGTCCCTCAGGGATGTAATTAAACAATTTTGATGAGTGCTCGTTAAAAATTAACTTGTTTTGTCTCAAACGCGGTTGTATAAAGAATTGGTTTGTTTTGATTGGTCTTGGGTGTTAAGAATTTATTTTCTCGCTTGTATGTTTACTCGAGAGGATTGGCAGATCTTTTTTTTGTGTGTGTATCGAAATGTTGGTCGCTAATGACCTTGAAAATTTATGCGGACTATGGGTAAGCGCAAAAGTGTCCCAACTCGTGTGATTGGCAGATATGCTTAAAGCTTACAATATTGGAAGCGAGGTTTCTACTTTTTCTGGAAATCTAAGATGCTACTCAAAAATCTCGCGTAAATTGAGAAACCTTGACAATCTAAGACTGAACTGCTATGTTTGTATGCAAAAAAGAACTTCTTTCTCCATCTTTCTCATGCCTCGAGATCAAAGTAGCATTATTAAATACTCGAATTATAATTCTTAACATATCTGTTGAACAACGTGTGTATGAGTGTCGTCGGGACTGAGGTCTGCAGAACAGTAAACAGTTAAGCCAGACACGCAGACGGCGAGCGTGGGATCTTTTCACCTGAGCACGAGGTAAGCATCGCGTAAGGGAAATTAACTGTATGCTTTTGGAGATGATGTTACCTTCATTGTAATTTATGAGATCCATTGCAGACGAATATCATTCCAAAATTAAGCCGAAAATTTAAATATATTGGTCTTAGGATCTTTACTCGCAGTAGAATTACTAATTTTATGATTGGTAATTAAAACTAGAGAGCTTATTAAAAATATTAAGAATAATTAACGAAAGGAGATTCCACATGGCATTTTAAAACTACTAATAAAGTTATCATAATCCAGAAAAAAGCGCCTTGTTATTAGGGTGGGTCACTTTTGTATGGCGAAAAAAAAGCCATTGAAACAACACTATAAATAGTAGTGCAGACAGAATAGTAGTGAGTCCTAGCCTTAATTTAGATGCGCTCAAAACCGAACTTAGAAAGATGGAATAAAAATTATGAACATGAAGGTATTATCAGCTCTATAAATGTAACAGATGTGTCGCTGCAGAAGTGCGATTTAGCTAGATGTCAGAGAGGGCGTCGCTACTCATGCGTTAATTTTGCGCGACAAATTAAATCGCGCACAGATTTGCGAATAAAATGTCACTAACGTGCTTGTGTAGACCTCGATAAAGATGCACTATTTTGTATTGTTTAGATTTCAGTGGTTTGCGTGGTAATTTCGTGTCTGCCGTTGTGCTAAATGTTGCACGTTCAATTATATTCAAATCTTTAACCACGAAATGTGTACTAATTTCTGTTATCATTATTCTTTCCCTATCTTATGTTTAAAAACAGGAATATTAAAAATCATTATCAGCCTGCAGTATTCCATTACTGAATATAGGCCTCTTCGCTGGCACATGCAGTTCGATGGCAGCTCTGTTTCTAGTATTCACACACGGTCAATTTATTCTAAAGTAGTTAGTGAATTTATAAATATACTTATGCATATTAAATACAACAATACTGTTTTATAACTGTTGTAATTATAATTGTTGTATTATGGTATAATTTACTCATAAGTGAATTACACCATAATACAACAATATTATGCTTATGATACAAATATTTGTTCTGGCTCGAAATCAAACCTACTACTGCATAGTTTAGATGTCAATCACTAGATTAACAGGCCCGGCAAAATAACACAAAATATATTTGCAACAGTACTTCTAAGGGAAATATCAATAGGAATTTCTCGGAGTAAATTATTTTTACGCGGTAAATCCTCAAAATGCAATCTATAAGGGGTTTATATAGCTATCATAATACCCACGGTGCTCATATCCTATCTTGTAATACGTATCTAAGGACGTTGCTAAAACAGTCATTAAGCTGGCTAATAGCTGTTAAGCAGTGATATACCTACTTGGTTATTTGACGCAATAGCTTATAAGTATAAGTGATTATACGAACTACGATAAAAAATATGACGTAGAACGTCTACGGCGTAAGCGTCGTAGCGCTGCGTAGCTTCGCTTTGATCTATACTGAAATATTGCAATGAAAAATTATGTACGTATGCCTGTCTAGAATTTATTTTTGAATGTTGTACCTAACGCTAAAGTTGCGGACAATGGGATATTTTTTTAAATAAAATTTGACAAGTAGTTTGATAAATCACTTTACCGCACTAAGGTCTTGAATGATTCTAATTCGAGATAAGAAACATTGGAGCTACTCTTGGTCGAAAAATATAAGTTGGCATCTTATAATAAAATTACTTACACACAACAAAAGACTGGGCTCTCTGTCTTTTGATCGCGAGCTCAATTATCATTTCTCCAAAAAAAAAATAACAAATTAATTCTTCATTATAAAGATCACATGCCTAAGTTCTAAGCAAGAGGGTGCAACGGCTTTGTCTGAAAATAAAGAACGTTGAACGACTTCTACGAAGTACTTCAAAGTCGCGCAGATAAGCCGATTAATTATTTTGAGATAAGTTGAGATTCTTGTACATACGTATAATAAATTTGGTACATGTATCAAATTTTTGTGGTGAAGAACGTATTTCCATTTTTAATCTTCTATGTTTACATTTTAACAAAAGATTTTTAGACAGTTTATAAGTATGGAAAAAGTACAAGTATTATAAAAATTGTTAGCCGTTTTGATTTAAATTTGCTCTTACAAATGTTTTTCGATCAGCTAAATCAAAAAATACAAAAACTGAAATATGTGTGATGTTAATCGAATTTCAGTCCTAACCCTATAAAGTACCGAAAGTACTGTTCTTTGTGAAGTTTTTATAATAAAAGACGTCAATTGTAAAATTATCGTCATTCAATCTCATCCTTATTAAATGTTAAAAATAATAACGCTTACGAAAACTTTTAGGAAATGAAATCGACAATTTTGTAATGCTTTGTTTTCTATTTCTACGAGCGTTGAACAAAACAATACTTTTTAAAACATTTGTGATACAAATTCGTCAATTATAGAAGCAAGTGCTCATCAAACGGCGTCATTTAATCCTATGGGTAACTGTGCTACTTAAACGCTATCCCAAAAAAAGCAACAAATCTTTAAACACAAACGAAAAATAATAATCTTCAAATGAAATCCTCACACACAAAACAATATTGTTTAGATAACGTTAAAAAATGTGAACGTCGACAAAGCGACTGTCAACATGATTACACCTCAATCTGACTCAACAGCGAACGAATTGGGATGAATATCCACCCCAATGAATAAAAAATAAGCCACGGCTCATCACAAAAAGCGGGGGAGTAAAAAAATAATATTATCCTGTGGAAATGAATTAAGCAACTCACAGATACTGACTCTGGATACCAAGTCTACTGGATTGTGGGCAAGTATGGAGGCGGACTCTAGAAACGTAAGTATTGTATAGTTTCCTTGCTTTGTGTCCATCTTTCTCTACTTATCTATAACAGCACTACATATTACAAAACAAAGTCTGTCTTCTGTCTGTCTGTCCCTATGTATGCTTAAATCTTAAAAACTACGCAACGGATTTTAATGCGGTTTTTTTAATAGATAGAATGTTTATATGGAAAAGGTTTATATGTATAATTGACGGGGGCGAAGCCGCTGGTGACGTCTAGTTATACTATATTATGTCATATTATAAAGCTGAAGAGTTTGTTTGGTTGGTTGAACGCGCTAATCTCAGAAACGTAGTAGATCCGATTTGAATATTTATTTTTGTGTTAAATAGCCCATTTATCGAGGCAGACTTAATAAAATAAATTGAAGCAGAGCCGTCTCCGTACCGACTTGACCCTAGTCGGCGATCCTTGGCGGGGTAAGTAGGGAATAAAATTAACCGAGGATGATCGCTAATGAAAATAAATTGGCGGCGGGAGATTTGAGATTACACCAACCGCGACGGCCGAGACGCGACGCCGAAAAATCGGTATGCGTACACACTGCGACTAGATGTTATAGAGACGGTTTGATTTTTGTGATGTTGGGTGATAGATTTGGGTTTGATACTCGCGTGTAGACTTTATGCTTTGATTTTGATCATAAAATGTATGAGTAGGATAGATTTTATGAGTAAAATGAACATTGTTTTAACTTCACTTTCTATTGAGAGATAGAAAAGAAAATTTATTGGTGATTCGTATGTTTATATTTGCAAAAAATATTCCTTCTGCTTGTTTTGCTAAGCCAATTAAACCTGAACGTGAAGTAGGTTTTCTTTTAACCCATGGAGTTTATTTTTCCTTCAGGGCTTATAACAAGTGGAAGAATATACTTCAGTCGAATTTTAATGAGTTGTAGTTTTGCATTGTTTTTGTTTTGTGTATGTTTCTCCTGTGTGTGTGTATATTTGTCTGCACCTGTTTTGAATATATATACGCACTTCACTTGCTTTGACGACTGCTACAAATTCCAAGTATGAACTCGCAGATATTACATGACGGTGGTTGGGCAAACGAGCGCGACATATCCGAGGGTTCGTCTTAAGATGTGAGGATCAACCTGAGTTATGGCCTCGCAATCAACTAAATAAACTTACTGGCTTTATTAAAGAAAGTAATCTTTGCCTTGTTCGTTAATTTGAGAGGATGAGGTAGCTGTTGCTATGATTTTTATAGAATTGGTGTGAAAAGCAGCGGCTTTTGATGCAAACTTTCAATTTCACTGTAATGGTGTACTGGTTAATGACTAACGGCCGGAGGCTGTGGGTTTGATTTTCACACAGGACAGAGCTTTGTGTGATGAGCACGATGATATTTTCTGTGTCTGGGTGTATTTTATTTATAATCTACTCGTACTTTTTAATAATAGGAGTACATAAGCATTATTATCAGTCTTATCATTTAGTTGCCAAAGACATGCTCTGCTCAGTTTGGGATTAAATGACCGTGTGTACGTGAGTATATTATTATTATTAGTTCCTATTTTGCCCTCTTAGAGATGGAATATGAAGAAAACCAGTCCCATACGGTATATCGAATTACCCTTGAACGATATAACTGTCTACAGAAAGCATGGTTCACTGACGAACGGTAATACGAAAAAACGATTAGTCGTTTCCATTATTTAGCGACAGCACGTTTCGCCGAATAACGCTACAAAGAATGAATGGTTGGCCGATACCAAGATTTGCCGATGTCATGATTCGCCGCAACACGCTTTAACTAAATAATCCTTTACCGATAGCAGTTTGCATCGAAAGCACCTTTTTATGTGTAGGTACCTAATAGGTTATGTTAGGCTTTCTTGTGACCCCGCACTCGAAAATAGGAGCCCTTATAGGGCTTCGTCGACTAAGCTTATTGGGCGACTAGGTAACGATGAGAAGTGATGTAAGAAAAGGTGCTTTCGATGCAAATTGCTATCGGTAAAGGGTTATTTCGTTCAAGCGTGTTGCGGCGAACCATGACATCGGCAAATCTTGGTATCGGCCAACCATTCATTCTTTGTAGCGTTATTCGGCGAAACGTGCTGTCGCCAAATAATTGTATCGACTAATCGTTTTTTCTTATTACCGTTTGTCGGTGAACCATGCTTTCTGTAGACAGTTAATATCGTTCAAGGGTAATTCGATATACCGTACGGGACTCGAAGAAAACTCTCTTTTATTAATGAGTCATGTCTCGTCACAAAACTGGGGTTCGTTTTGTAACTATCAAAATTTAGTTTCCTAGCTTAATTGAGTCAAGATATATCTTGATTGTATATCGATTAAATTATTTATCATTGGATTTTGATTTGGCTAGCAGGTATTTGTAAGAATAATGTGACATTTTAGACGGCGCACCAGTATAGGTCATTTACTATATGCATTATAATAGCGCCGTATAAGTATTACACAAATTTCTAAGGACACCTACGCACTATGTGGTTAGCCAGAAAGAAAATAGTTTTTATTCGAACTGCGATGCGGCTGCTAGCTAAATGGATTTTTTTGCTATCATGATAATTTGCTTATTAAATTAGGCTGCAGCGCCATCTACGTGGTGCTTTGCGTTATTTTCAGATTAACTGGGACATTTATAAAAGTAATATGTAAGCAGATATTTTAAGTTTTGTCGATGTTTTCTATAAATAGATGATTCTTCGGTGTTATTATTTAATAGACTGTAAATCAAACTTGTGTATTAGCCCACGTAACTAATAGATTGTGGGTGGTATATTATTGGCATGACCTGAGCTTAACTTACAATACTGATATGAAACGAAAAGTGGAAAATACGAGTACAAGATATTTATTAGCGAAAATCTAGCATATGGAGATGTTCTTATAAATTGACCATCAAATTATACATGTGAATGCTGTATTTATAGTTTTTCTAAGCTTATGTACAATAACAATAAATATCTATTTATATACTGAATAAAATATTATAGAGAACTTTACTGTAGTCTAGGCAATTTTTATTCTGAAAATAATTTTGAGATAATTATTTATATTTATTTTATTTTATTTGTAAACTCGCCTGTATCCCCGAAGGGGTAGTCAGAGGTGTAAATATTGCACCCACATTTCGCCATAAATTTTTAGGACCCACGTAATAGAGGGCGAGCCTATTGCCGTTACCGGGCACATGACCAGACTCCATGCTGCTACTGAGAATTCGGAAAACACAGTAACACTTTTGCCCGGCCTGGGAACGCAACCCGGGACCTCCGACCAGCAGTCGCATACGCTATCCACTGGACCACGGAGCCAGTTTGAGATAATTAATTTATACATACTTATTACAAAATGAAGTGCGGCTGTGGCTGTGTCTGTCTGTATGAACGCATTCCCAAAAATACCCAAAATTTTCCCTCAAAAATACCCAACGGATTTTGTACAGTTTTCACTAATAGATATGTGACCCTAGGGCAGGTTTTGGTTTATAATAAGTACATTGTGATTTTCAGTACCACGATAAGCCACAGAATCTAGTACGTGATAAATAATGACAAAGTAAAACGTTATAACCAAAAAGTCTCTATAACAACACTTAAACTATCCCATACTTCCCTGTAGAAACCAAACATTTTCGCATATTTTCGAACATTTTTCGCAAACATGGAGGGCAAAAAATGTCATGTCAATTAATAAAATCTACCGTAAGCCTTGGCTTAGCCGTCTCCTTGTTATATCATAACTAAAGCCTGACCGGCGTATGACTGAGGGGATGGACGGTCCTCCACATATAAGAGAATATATGTTGATTATGTTATTTGATATAGAACTCTTTGTAGTTTTATTTTAAGTCTATTCTGGCATGATAGAGTTTTGTATAGTCAGTATGCTGCTATACCGCGTCGAAGACATCGGATTTGTATCTTCGTTGAAAATTTGTGTAATCTACAAGTAATTGTTCTGCGTATTTTCTTGGGTTTACGCGAATGTCACTTATAGAAATTTAATTACAGTTAACGGATTTTATCGCGATATGTTTGTTTTACTGAGATGACATTATTTAAACCCCTATACCAACCTGTTTAAACCGATTGATCTAGAAGCTGCATTATTTATTATGTTTTAACGTTTCGGCTACTTTACAGGCACCGTGTGCACGGATGATTTCGGGTCACGTTGTGAGCAAGTCATTTCTCTTTTCAGTCGTATTAACAGTTTTACGACAAAATCCTGTTCGATTATGCGCGACCGAAAAACTAATAGAAAATCACAATTATGAGACTTATTTTAAATAATTAAATGCTAGTTTAATTCTGTACCTTTTTTCGCATCGATAGTAGTATTGTCAGCAACAATAACTTAAAATTATGAAGTAGGTAAGGTTCAGACGAACAGAATTCGTAAGCTATGCCATCATCACCTAAGCTATTGAAGAATTAAAATTTTCCGCTAGACATATTATTCATTACCACTTAGTAGATTACCATAGATAATTAATAAAATTTTCCTTGCGACCTATTTAAATTAGTTTACATAATGGACAAGCTTATTTTTTCAGCATGAGAACGGGCTTTGATGTTAGAAACTATGCCCACTTTATGTGACAGTCAGTAGGTACATTATTAAACATACCTAATATTTATTATACAAGAAAATATGTTTCGTGTGCCTGTCTCGCTGTTACATTATAACCAATTGTTTTATTTATTTAAATGCCGTAGGTATCCATAGCCATATGATCATAGTTAAAACTAATTTAGATTTTTTTTATGTCTTCCGTTACACATTTGTTACTTGATTTTACAAATAATACACTTTTAATCGAAATACCACGCGGGCGAAGACACCGGAAAAAGCTAGTAGCTCATTAACGGCCAAAACGAACTCTCAAAAAGTATTGCATTGCCTCGTTGTTCTAATGTCACGTAATTTACACATCTGTAAATTGAATAGTCACCAATATTACCTACCATTATTCAGGTGGTCCCACTTACCTCTGAGGCCGTCCGTCCTCGGACCTCTAAAACTTACAGTTCAGTCGTCATTGTCACCTCTGTCATTATTACAATATGGTTCTGGACAATGGTTGTACCTGTGGTTGTACGTAGACTTTCTGCTTACTTTCACGTAACGTTTGTTTTAGTTTGTTAACGTTTGTCTTAGTTTGAATTATGCTTGGACATTTTTTATATAGTCGAGGAATAAAATTTATCATTATTATGATTTAATTTTATGTTATGTACTCGTCCATAATGTCTTTTAAAACATAAGTCAAACTCCACTTTTTATAACCATTAATCTTTGCACCACTCTAAGGTAGACTGATAGAAAATGCCTAAGGCATTAAGTCCACCTGTACACGCTATGCGTTTATAAAGCTAATAAATAAATTAAAAATAAAATTATAGTCAAGTGCGGTTTGTCAAGATCATTATCAACCTTGTTTGAGGCAGCGATGGCCTAGTGGAGATACTAACGGACTACCGTGCAGAGAGTATCCGGTTCCAATCCATGGTGCGCACAATGACTTTTCGCAGTTATGTGCGTATTGAGTTGTAAATCATCATTTGTCCCGTGCCTTGGAGTGTACGTTAACCGCACCGTCGGTGCCGGCTGTCATGAAGATCTTTGACACTCGTAGTAGGGAGTCAGTATCCATAACCAAAAAAGTTGAACTGACACTAGTCTACACCATTGAATATAGCCATCCCTTTGGGCGGCGGAGCTCAGTCTGGCAGGCGCTCTGTGGACAAGCCAATAGTCAGTCAAACCGGTTAGATTAGAAAGCGCACCCCGGACTGGGATAAACGCTAAGAAGGTGATGATGGCTTCATACATATTTAGCGGGTCTTAATCGCGTAAACTTCAATTATTTAAGGTGTAAATAGTTTACGCGATTAAAATCCGCTAAATTATTTTGTATGATGTATACAAATCGCTAAAGTTTCAAATCGATGATCATCTGGCTTATTTATAATCTTTCCCATTGTTGGGCAAAGATCTTCTCGTGATAAGAAGAGTCAGTCAGTTTAAAACATCATGGAGAATCTCAAATGTGTAGGTTGCTTCACGATGTCTGCCTTAATAGTTGTATCCGCTCATTACATATTCTAAAAGATAATAGTGCGCGCTTGGGGCTTGATCCCGAGAATCTCTGCGTGCGTCTCTCCACTAGAATACGACTGATACTAAGACAAACATTATTCATAAATAAAATATTATATAGCTCTGCTACAATCACTATAAACATCCCCCAGTACAGCTACAAAAACAACTTGTAATTAATCGGCGCAGTAAAGCAGAGTACAGACAAGGATATTACGGTGTATTAAGTTGCTCTAGTAAATCTTTCCGCTACAGACGGGCTTAAGAGTTTTATTGTTTTGTATCGGGCTGAGATGTCAGACAGTGTACACTTGACTTTATAAACGAAGATACAGTACTGCTTATTATGGAGGAAATATTAAAGCTTTTTGTAAGACAATATAGAAGGGTTTAAACCTGGTCTTAAGGCTAATGGCGCTGTCCATACACAAAGGTGAATGTTTTAGATTTCATACGTTACTGTCAATGTGTACATACAAGTTGGCTGTACCTACATTAGAGATGAAAACAGATATCTAATGACAAAAGGGTATAGTGTAACGCCAGGTACTGAAATAAGACAGCTGAAGACCCAGCTTATGTCGTAGATTAATGGTGAAAAATATGTTACATTATCGTATAGGTACAAGGTGTTGATTAGCATTTGCAAAATATTTTAAGGAGTGAATATACTCCTCCTCATCAGCCTTTAACAGTCCACTGCTGGACTAGGCCTCTCCTTTGAAAGGAGGAATTGGCCTACTATACCACGCTTGCCAGACGGGTTGGTATAGGGTTTGTATCAAGTTTTCCTTCTCTTGCAATGCTGTTCTCTGCATAATATGCTCCCTCTGTCGGCTCTTACGACACCCATGGGATGATATGGGGTGGTGACATTCCGTATTCTTAATCCGTCACCACACGGATAGTGAATATACTACTATAACTTATACAAAAACATGAAAACAAAATAAGTCACTAAAGGTTTTGCGTTGCCGCGCGCCCTATCTCCCGCGACCAAATGGGGGCGCACCATCGTTGCGTCGCGGTGGGGCCACAGAGGAAGAGGAGATGCGGTGTTGCGTTGCCGTCCTCCCTATCCTCTGCGGCCGCTGGGTGTTTTGGCGGCGGAGCCCAACACCTTCATCCGCTGCCAAGGGGGTTTCGTTCGGGGCCCGCCTGACCATCTGGCGGGCCAATACCCGTCGGGGGGTAGCGAGGAATGCTTCGGCGATACCCGACCCTCCGACACACGGGTACATGAGGAACACGGGTTGGTTTTTAGTCAGTAAGAGTCTGACAGTCCCCTTCGCCCTTCCCCCCCCAGGGCGGAGGGACTCCATGAGGATTTTCCAACCCAACACCAGAGACTCCGACACCAAAAAAAAAAAAGAAAAAAAAAGGTACCTAACACACACATGCACACTTTCCTACAGTGACTGAGCGATACAGTCTTATTTTGCACGATTTAAACGCTTATTCTGATTTACTATCTCAGTAACATTTAATGAAACTAGGGTCTTATATCATCGCACACTGTTTATTATAATTTTAGGTTAAGAAGTATACTGTCTATTTATTTTTTATTTATTTATAGAGTCACGCCTGTATCCCCGAAGGGGTAGGCAGATGTGTAATATTACACCCACATTTCGCCATGATTTTTTAGGTCCCACGTAATAAGGGGCGAGCCTATTGCCGTACCGGGCCCATTACCAGACTCCGTGCTGCTACTGAAAATTTCCTAACGGAAAAACCTAATAACACTTTGCCCGACCCGGGAATCGAACCCGAGACCGCCCAATCCCACGCGCACATTTATGCCGCGAGACCAACGAGGCAGTCTACTGTCAAGTACGAGTCAGTCAGAGGCAGTATACTGTCTATGTTGTATTCTTAAAATATTTTGCAAATGCATTTCAACACCCTGTACCTACCTTTATCTTATCCATATCTATCTGTCTCTTTCCCTATGTCATGTTTAAAACCGTTAACATAGTATAGGGAAAGAGACTATACGCCGTTCACATTATAGTAGCGAACCAACCAGCTCCTAGTATAAACAGAAAAAAATATATCTTTATTACAAGACGTGTCATAATCCATGGTTAACTAACATAAATGCGCGCCCCGAGAAAACCTCCACTTTGTTTAGATTAAAACGTAATACCACTGATATTAATATGACGACAGACATTTTTTACTTTACCTTTTTATATAACTATAGAAGGTCGGCGAGCTTAGTGTGGTTAATAGAAGCTAGTGTTGCCACGTATTTTAAAAATAACTTTAGGTTGGATAGGTACCATGGGTATTGGCGATGCAAAGATTATCCGCGCGCCTCTAGCGGTGAATTTGGTAGCTGTCCGGGTACGACACTTTTGACAGCTTTCTATATTAACTTTGCTTCGAGGTTATAGTGGTAATTGTATTAAGCTGTCAAAAGTATCGTACCCGGACCACTTCCAAATTTGCCGCTAGAGTCGGTAGTTAGAACCTTAGCATAGCCAATACTAACAGCCGCCCGGTCTCAATAAATGTATGATCTATCCATGTATTTGGAGATTAGAGATACATATCTATACACATTTATAAAATTTGAAGTGTCTGTTTGGATGTATACACGGTACATATACCGAAATGACAATTTTTACAATTTTTGTCTGTCTGTCTGTCTGTTTGTTCCCGCTAATCTCGGCTTGACCGATTTTGACGGGACCTTCACTGGCGGATAGCTGATGTACCAAGGAGTAACTAAGGCTATAAATTAATCGGGTACGCGAAGAAGTTCCCTCAGGACGCGGGTGAAACCGCGAGAAACAACTAGTTTAAAATATTTCGTATGAAGCTTGTGTCAAATATGCATCTCTAAGATTTAAATCTATGGATATTTAATGAGGTCAGATCACGTTTGCGATCTTTTTATTATGATTGCGATATGTCAAAGGTAGATAGAAATAATACTGGCAGCAAAATAAATAAGCAATTAAATCTATGTACCTACAAAAAATATAATAGCAAGCTTTCATGCCAGAGCGGATGCTTTATAAGTCGCTTTTAGCTTAATTAAAAAACAGTAGGTACTTAACAAAGTATCGAGTATACAGGTAAATATCAATCATTAGTAAGTACTTTGGCATCCAAACAATATTCTTAATGAGTTCCAAATAATTAAGATGGCACTCAAAAGGGAATACGCTAAAGAATGGATAAGAAAATCGGACGAGTATGTGCGATCAAAGAATAATTCTTGGAACGAACCTCAAATCTTACTAATTGGTATAATCCGTCTCACTCGCTCCGTCCCAGCCCACTCCTGCACTCAAGCTGTTCATATTAACTAGAAGTACCTTATAAATGCGTATTGCCATGTATTTATTCTATGTGACTTATGCCTTACCACGAATTCTCTTCAGACTATTTTCGAAATGTTACGCGTCGAACGCCTGTTGGAAACGTAACAGCAATTATGTTCATAAAATATATTTTTTATTAATAGCAAGGCGTGAATTTAATAGGTTTATTTGTCTTATTTTATTTCTTAAAACTGTTGCAAAATATGAAATACCTATGAAATTAAATATGTTTAATTAAACGCCTCTCATTATTTCTTTTTGTATCCGTGTCTTCATTCTAATTATTAGAATAGGTATTTAACTAATCACAACAATAAGATCTTTATTAGGATCCAAGTTTCTGTCGAAAATAATATTATATCAAAATTGCGATAGTAATTTTTAAGCCCACGTAACAATGAGTATGAAATTTTATTAAATTTACGATATAAACCTAATTCAAAAAACATCCCTTAAATTTTGATTAGGTAGGTTTATAACATTAGGTATTTTAGTGCCACAACTTTCTACCTGCAGCGAAATTAATCTCAAATACATCTCCAGCCAAACTTGGCGTCAAACTTCGGAACTTAGGTGTACTAATGTCGCACGAAAACCCGAAACAGAGCTAGCCGGTCATTCACCAAAGATCGAAGTCTTGACAAAGACGTCTGCAGATACCAGTGCCGATTACACCAAGCACCAAGACTTGAAAGTTTGACAAGTGATTTGGGTCCCCGCGCCGGCCGCTTCCGCAGGCAAACCGAGATAGATAACTATTAGTATTGACACATGTTGCTCTGACAATGAGAAGTGCGATTGATGTGTTTGCGATACTGTGTGATGCCCGTGGAATCAGCTGTTATCGCTGCTTTAGCCTTATGTGTTGTGTTGCAAGGATCGTTTCAGTTTCTGTATAGGTACTATAAATACTTACCTCTGGTGCCTCTGACATAATAAGTAAATGTTTATGTACGAAAAGAACGGAAACATAACTCATTTAACTATTTTGAATTAGAAAACTGGTTTGTAGTCACAAAGTGACGCTACTTTTGCAACTCCGTAGCTTAAATTGATACTATCTATATTATATTTATGATTACATGCTAGTTAACATTTACCAACAATTAGGATGTCAGGTACGAAATATTTTGCCAGAAAAGACATAAGCTATGAAAGTGAATCTTGGTCTTTAAGACCTACAAGACTCTTGGATGTAATCGAAGAAACGCTAGGATAATGATAATATGTATAGTGGATAGCGTATGCGACTGCTGATCGGACGTCCCGGGTTCGATTCCCGAGTCGGGCAAAAAGTGTTACTGGGTTTTACCGAATTCTGAGTAGCAGCACGGAGTCTCGTGATGTGCCCGGTAACGGCAATAGGCTCGCACTCTATTACGTGGGACCTAAACATTCATGGCGAAATGTGGGTGTAATATAACACCTCTGCCTACCCCTTCGGGGATACAGGCGTGAGCCTATAAAAAATATGTAATGGCGCACTGTTGCGACTGAAGTTTTCACAATCACAATTTACACTATTTATAAGTCCACAAATGTAATTAAAATAGTTGCTTAAAATTTAAAAACGTAATATCGTCATCTTTGAGACGTATGAGTAAACCTGCATTCAGATCGTGCATTAATGTATACCTACTCCTCTTAAACGTCGCAATTCGTGAATTACAATGTTTATTGCCGGAATTATTTACAAAAACATTACCGTACCCACCTGTAATATTATTGAAGTTTGAGTGTATTCACACCAATTTCATTCGTTTATTTATGTCACTAAATAATAAACGGTCAGTAAAGTTTATATATTAATACTAGAGGACCCCAGCAGCTACGCCTGCATTTTTTTTAAACTTACCCGTTTTGGCCGATCCCGTGGGAATTTCGGGAAATCCCTTCTTAGTGCACCCCTACGGTCCCCAAGGAACATACATGCCAAATTTCAGCTTCCTGCGCCCAATAGTTTCGGCTGTAGCGTGTCTGTCAGTCAGTCAGTAACGCAAGGATTTTATATATTAAGATGATTTTTTGTGCACTCTAAAAGTTTTCTTTAGACTAACATATTGCGCATGAAAATCAAAAATCCCTTTCCCTTTCTCTGAAAATAAATCCTGGCAAGCTCTATTTTGAATGTAGTTTAATTGTGAGCAATGTAGTGTCAAGCCGTACGTAATTCGCTCTTAGCTGTTTCTATGAACAAACTCTACTTACAAGTAGCATCGGTGCTTAAACTAATGTATGTACATCCTTATCGAATTAAGTAGACTATTATCAATCTATCTACGCATTAGCAGATATCAGTTGAATTGTACGGAAATACTATACAACTGCTTTATTTGTTGACATAGAATAGAAAAGTTTACTTGCTACCTATAAGATTGTGGCACCAGATTCTACAAATAACGCGGATAAATAAAAACAGATTGTTTGAATGATTTTGACAGTAGGTATATCCAGTTGATAAAATGGAAAGGATGCGTTGTGGCAATTTCTGTACTATTTCGTAACACTACTTTTTATTGACAGGATACTTAGCTACGATAGCGTTCTGCTTACTTACTGTGCTTGTTTGTAACGCTGCGCATTTCATCATCATCATAGTGTCTTCTATGGTCACTGCTGCTGAACTTGGCTGCACAGGCCATACACTACCTATAGCCTGGGCCTGGGAATTTTGGTAGCTGTCATCATTATCAGCCTTTAATAGTCCACTACTGGACTAGGCCTCTCCTTTGAAAGGAAGAATTGGCCTACTATACCACGCTGGCCAAACGGGTTGGTATAGGGTTTGTATCAAGTTTTCCTTCTCTTACAGTGCTGTTCTCTGCATAATATGCTCCCTCTGTCGACTCTTACGACACCCTCGGGATGATACGGGTGGTGAAATTCCGTATTCTTAATCCACCACCACACGGACACGCTGCCCATTTATTATTCCTTATTGTGCCCTGGTCATAATGTACTCAATTTCTAGAGGAGTACTTTCACTTTGGGATATTTTTATCACAAATCCTGTGTAGAGAGGCTAGAGTAGAGAGTAGATGTAAATAGGATCTATCACTTATCTGCAACAGGCTATTGACTGTCATGTTGCGGGGTCCAAGACTGTTTAACTTTCTGCCAGACTTCAGGTGTCAAAACTTGGTGTCTTCTATGGTCACTGCTGCTGAACTTGGCTGCACAGGCCATAAACTACCTATAGCCTCGGCCTGGGAAATATGGTAGCTGTCATCATTATCAGTCTTTAATAGTCCACTGCTGGACTAGGCCTCTCCTTTGAAAGGAGGAATTGGCCTACTATACCAAACGGGTTGGTATAGGGTTTGTATCAAGTTTTCCTTCTCTTACAGTGCTGTTCTCTGCATAATATGCTCCCTCTGTCGGCTCTTACGACACCCACGGGATGATATGGGGTGGTGACATACCGTATTCTTAATCCGTCACCACACGGACTGGTAGCAGAAGTCCCACAGAAATACACTAGTCCTGATTTCAAACTCGATTCGTCCCTACTAACAACCTAACTACTTAAGATTAGCAATAACATATATCGCCACATAAAGCATTCGTATAGTAATCAATGTTGTTGAAGGACACATGCCATGATGGCACTTATAGACTAAGCACGCTACTAATCCAACGCCTGTTGTAATTTCTATTTATAATCAAGTACCTAAGCAGCAACGAAACTCGTTGAAAATGCAACAGCGGCGTTGAAGTACCTACTGAAAATTTCCACAAGTGATTGACTTCATAATCCTTTAAAGACTAGGTTGATTTGTAATCAATTCTGATCAGTCAGTATAGGCTTAGAAATTTTTTTCTGTGTCATACAGGTAGGTACATTATCTAAATATATAAAATTCTTGCGTTACTGACTGACTGACAGACACGCTACAGCCGAAACTATTGGGCGCAGGAAGCTGAAATTTGGCATGTATGTTCCTTGGGGACCGTAGGGGTGCAATAAGAAGGGATTTCCCGAAATTCCCACGGGATCGGCCAAAACGGGTTAATTTTAAAAAAATGCAGGCGTAGCTACTGGCGTCCTCCAGTATTTCATAAACCTGTACGTACAAACTGTAGTATCGAGATTATGCGAGGCGTGCTTTGATATGCTTAATTTTTCAGATTTTTATTTCTTGATTTTTTAGTGCTTACCAAATTCCGTTTCTAACACCATCGATAGAATATCGAACAATATAATTATAGAAGTTGGATTGCGAAAGTGAGACGGAAGTTGCTCTGTCAAAAAGCTTATATTCTGTCAAACCCATGCAGACCAGAAAGCTCTAAGAAGAAAAGGCTTGGGTGTGTCCGGGATGTTATTAGGAGGTTGATGACTAGGCTTAGTATGCAGATGTTGATTAATAGCAGCAAGGAGACAAATGGAGTCTGTCACAGATAAAAGCTTTTTGTAGTATTCACAATAAAATTATGCTTTACAATGACTGCGTGTTTAGGTACCTATATAAAGGCTGGCAGTCACCCACGGTTTCGCTAGCCCTAAACTTTCAATCTTTATTTTACCTGCTCAAGTACAGCGGAGCAAAAATCCTTCCTTAGGCACCCGCCTTCTTCGTAAAAGGAACCAGCTTTCTAAGTTGAGTAGTTTGGGCTCGTATATAATATACTACTAAATATATTTTTAAAAACTAAATTGTCCTACTGCTGGGGAAAGGTTTCCTAACTCTCCTCCAAGCATCTCTGTCCTGTGCCAGGTTCGGTCAGTTCCTGTCGAAGTCATCTAGATCAGTAGTCAGACTTTATTTTTTAATTAACCGGTAATACTGATGCACTGTTGGGCAAAGGTGTCACATATACATACTTACTCTTTCAAGAGCCTCTGTCCTGTGTCGAGATGGGCCAGGAACATTAGTAGTGTAAGGAATAAATAAAAGAACAACATCCTCATTTTTCATATTATATTCAATTAAACTTTTGTTTATATAATTGAATCGAATAAACATTTAGCCAATATTTTCGATATCTAAGCGGTAAATGCTTAAATTGTTCGTGTGAGCCTAGTGACGTAGTTTTACAATAAAACTTAGTTAACATTAATAAAATATTTACAATATTTGGAAATTTCATCACAGCTTCACGAAAAACAAGCATAACAGTGGTATAACAAAACAAGGAGTGCATTCACAACTACGATGCTTCTAGAACTACAAAACAAACTGAACGACAGCCTCAATCTATAAATGCGTGAATACTGTAATATTAAACTGTTTGGTACTGTCACTTACTGGATGAAACATCTCTTCCACAAACCACAAATATATAAAACAAGATATTTATAGTATATCTTAAACACAGGGGTCATCAGTAAACATCTTTACCAGCTCTGTATATAAAATGTCCCGTTGCTGGGTACGGACCTCTTCTCCCTATGAAAGTGCGGGTTGGTAGACTAGTCATAGAACATATTTCACAATGTACATAGCTAGTCCAAGTTCATCTGTGAATGGCCTAAAGTGCTTGATGTGAGATCGATTGACCCATTTTTGGTTTACAGTAGGTATAATAAAAATGTCTCGTTAATACATATGTTCGTGCTTTGAAGTAATGAACCTTATGGAAGGTGTTACCATATTTATATAAATAAAACATAATATGAATAAATAAATTAATAATAGCCACTATTCTGTATTTACCCAGCTCTGTAAGTTAATATACACAGCATAGAAATAAGTTTTAAAGCAGAAGTGCAAAGCCTTTGGGTAGGAAAGGCATAGATGAATTACGCGAAAATCATAGAATTCAAATTTATATTTAATGTAAAAATAGGCAAATCTTCCACTTTTATACACAAATGTAATATAATATTATATATTAAAAATAAACTTATGATACTTAAGCGAGCACTTATAAAATGTCAGATGTTGCTTCAACATCCTACAGTTTTCTAAAAGTATACATACCTAATGACTTTTCACTAACTTTTATTTAATTTAAAATCAATAATAGATTCAATATACAACGCAATAATATGATAACACCTTTCTTTCTTGTCCATTTAGAAGTTGTTCGGATCATCCTCCATTCCTAAATCTAATCAAAAACATTATCTGAAGCCATTTTAAATGACAACATACCATATGCATTTGCTTCATCCAGTAGAGCATCGTACTAATAAATCATCAGTTGACATCGTGTGACCATTATACACTAACTGATCTTTGGATTGAGGAAGCATTATTAACACCTATAACAAAAGAGTACTTAATACGGAATGTGCGTATGCACGGCCAACGAACCCTGACCGAACATCAGTAATATCATTTCCAATATACTACTATGTGCAATAATATCATTATTATTATTATGACTCAATACTAATTATACAAATAATGTACATAATTAGAATAACATTGAATACCATTCTATACGTCGACCTATTATAATTTAAGTGGAACTTTTAATGAGAATATCCATAATTTATAATTCTAACAACATAATTATACATCTACTGTAAATTTTAATAAATAAAACCGAGTTTTGAGTTGCTTATGTACATAGGATATTGAGATTCATTCACAAATAGTTTGTGACATGTCCTTTGATAGTCACTCAAACCTACATCTATTTACACAATAATCAATACGATGTGATCGTTCTATAGATAAATTGACACTACTTTATACTTATCATGATATCGCATTCAAATAATATCTACCTTAAGCGAAACTATTATCATTTATAATCTACACAGTTACTATTTAAGTCCTCTGAATAATACGAACTGTTTAAAGTTAGGATGACGTGGACGTCATTTTAATACTAACATGGCACTGCACACCATTAAACGATTCGATATCAGTCTTTCGTGTATATGTTGCGACGCCACAAACACTCAAATCTTTCACATTAACTACCAGCTCGGGTAATCACCTCATACCAGTTTCCTCTCAGCGATAGCGTGGGGATGGCCGGGGTGAGAATAATGTCCCGGCGACGACGGTTCGTACAACGACATCTTCAACCGCTTGCACTTCGCCCGACGATTCTTAAACCAAAATTGCACGTTCTTCGACTCCAGCCGCGGGAACTTCTGCCTGTATGGCATCCTGTTCAGCTCCTCTGTGTATTTCAGTATCAAGTTATGCGAGGGGTGCGTGTTCATCGAGAACCATTGTTCCAGCACTGGCACCTCGGACACGGGGTCGATGAATGTCCTGTTTCGCTTGCGGCGCTCGTCTGAAGCGCCAGCGAGCGCCAGGTTTAGGCCGCTGGCTCCCTCACCGGGAACTGCACCGACGCCAGGAAACCCACTCATGTACTGGCTCATATACATTATACCGTGACCGAACATTGGATGGTTTGGCACCATGGGGAATGGCAGACGATCGATGTGGGGCGAAGTCGGTCTATAGTGCCGCTCTTGGATAACATCTTCATCGGAGGCATCATGCTCGTCCCCGACGCCATTTTCATCATCATTATTGTTATTATTGCTGTTGTTATTATGTGAACTTGCGTCGCTGTTTTTAGCCGGCGATCGCTGCGGCGAATTTGCGTTGTCAGGCTTGCTGAGATCCCTTGGTTCTTGTTTGATGTCATGGACCTATGACAAAAAAAAAGTTGTTATTAATATTTATGCAAAAATATACTTATTGGTCGTAATTTAATCTACTGATAAATAAAATTATATTTACCTTGATTATATCTGGAGGTTTTGGTGACTCCTGTGGTCTATCGTCCGTATCGTTGTCATTATTTTTCTTGGTAGTGATCAACGACAACGGAGCATCGGGGCTCTCTGGCCTGTCATCTTGATTTAAGTCACCGCCCTCATCTTCCAAATCAGATCCTCCGTTAGACAAATTGTCTTCAGACATCACAGACATTGGGTATCGCCCCGGGCTTCCCGATAGCTGCATAGGACTTTTCAACGAATTGTGATCTTGTGATCCGTAGTTATCACTTCCAGTCATTAAAGACCCATTTGTAGGACTATGACTCCTACTATTAAAGCCGTTTACGCCAAGATGGCAACTCAGACCACCAATGTTTCGAAGCTCAGCACGCTTTTGAGCAGCGCGTGCGTTCTTGAACCAGTAAACAACGTTGTTGACATCAAGAGGCTTGCGTCCTCGCCGAGATTCTAGATTGTTGAGTTCTCGTACATACTGTTGAATTTGCTGTCTGCTTGGATGTTGGTTCTCAGAAAACCAACGCTGTAGTTTAGGGAGTTCCAACTCAGGATCGAAACTCGTTCGCATTCTTGTCTTTTGAGTAGGATATTGACTTTGAACAGTCTGCAGAGCTGGATGCAAGTGATCTGGTATAGTATTAAGTGTAGGGGAGCGATTTTTAGGACCAGGAGACGGGTATCGCCGAGGACTAAACGGTGGTGGTCGTGGTGTTACTTGAGCGCTCCACCAAGATTCAAATTTACGACGCATTTCTTCCGACGGTTCGTGAAAATTGTGCGGTCCCGGTGTACGATCTTGGCCGCGACATATCTGAGCCAGCGTAACCTATAACAAAAGAAACATATTTTAAAACGAAGGTCACCAAAAGTAGCTGGAAGAGTAAATAAAATAAACAAGATACGGCAAACAATTTTAGACGATTTTAAAGAGGTCAGTCTAACCAGTAACAGATACAGAGATAATTGTTTGAATAAACACCGAGCATTGTTTCACAGAACATCGCCATTAGATTATGAAAATATTAGGTCGGTTGTTAATGCATGTGTCATGCGCGAGCGGTCGGTGCGGTTCTGACGCGCGCGATGTTTACTCGGTGGTTAGTGCGCATCACTCCGAGCGCCGACGAAACTTCAATCATGGTCTGCTCTAAAACAATGAGCGGGAAGGGCGTCTCGACAATTAGCATCCACCCACTCCGCCCTCAACGAGGCGCCGGCACACCGCACGCTGCACTAAGTGCTTGCACAGCAGCCTCGCCGCATCCAGCCCGTTAAACAAAACGGCCCCAATGCCTCCGACGATCCTACGCCGCTGTTTAACCATCAAACAAACCGTGTGACTACAAATGATTCCAATGCGATGTTTAAATTTCACAACTATTTATTTAAAACGATAACACAAGCGCATGTTTAGAGAAGTATTAATCGCACAGCAAGTAGTCAATCATAAAGAACTTGTCAGATTATAGCTCCGTCGCGGAGTTTACTCAGCTTGACAGTTATGCAAGTGAGATCTGCTCGTATCGCTAGATTACATAGAACAATGCCAGTGATTACGTCGTCAACTGGGTTGTCAGGCCGCCCGACCGCTCGCACTGTTGCTAAATCAGACGTTAAATTAACTGTAAGTATTACACATCGAGATTGTGCCTATAAATCATGTCAGAGGTATTAGCGCAGCGTTACAGTGATACGTTAATCCGCTTCTTTGTTTTATATTTTTAAATAGTGAGGCCATATTTGCTTTCAGATATTGTCTGTTTCAGCTTCATGGAAGATTTACGAGAGCTGGCGCCTGCGCGTGATAACTCGCGTCACGAGTAATCCGCCTAAGTACGTAATTCGGTGTGTGATTGCGAACATTTCTTGATATGCTCGTAGTTAAAAGGACAACTTGTAACACAATAGGCTTAGTCTTATCTAACATTATTTTCGTAGTGTCTACATATGCTTCTTACGCACGCAACGAGGACTGATTAAAATGTAACCCGTTATAAAGAACCTTCAAATTTCAAAGAGATTCCAAAATTAAGTAAGAAAGTAGTCTTAAAGAAGATTTATGGTTTAAAATTGATCCTCCAACGAGGTGGCACTCGCAAAACCCCTTCGATAAAATATTCCTCGAACGTCTAAAAGTTTGCAGAGTTAAAATCGAAGTGGCGCAAATTGGCGTGAGATAAATTACCATAATATCATAGAGCCGAGTTCATCTGGCGTTTAGCTACAACTTCAGTTTGAGGTGTTTGATTATCTTGCCCGGTCGACTTCCTTTGCTTCATTTGTACAACAACTCCGTCTCGACTTTATAACGTCAATTTGTTGCTATCTGTCTGAGAGACTGTTAATAAGTTTCTATTTGTTGTGAAAGTTTATTTTGCGTTGTAAAAATGATGTAACAGGCCACTTGTGACAATACCAGTACGTTCCAAATTGAAATATAGATCCGTAGAGCCGGTTATGGCTGTAGGAGGGCGCGCGCGGAGCGCTAACCTCGCGTTTAATAAGATTATAAAGCATTATTTTATGGTATTAATAAGATCAAAAGCGTTCGTACATCTAAAACTCCTTTTAACCCTCTTTCGGTGTGGCTCAAGTCGGCAGATGAGGGGAGTCCCCGCGCCGCACCCCCGCCCTAACCCGTTCGCAACAAGGTGGATATTTAGAAAATATAATAAGGCGCTGCGAGGCGCGGATGAGACTGAGATTCAATTAAATTTATTATGTATGGAGATCCCGCGTGTGAGCTCTGACACAGGTGCTCATCGCGTCAGCAAATTGTACTGCCTCTCTGTAGAGACATCTATAGCTTCACATCTACTTATCGTTCATATTTTATCGTTTAGGTTCTATCTATATATAACAGATACATATTATGCAATTAGATAAAATGTAGAATCGTAGCTCATTTAACTAAATCTGATTCTTTTAAAGCCGTTGAGCCGTAGGTCGCCAAACGTTCGGTAAAAAATCGTTTTTTTTTATTATCTGTCATTTAATGTTAACTTAATTAGGCACACTATTTTAATACCACATTCCTAAAGGTCCTCTCAGTATCTCCTCAAACTTAAACTAACACTTAGCTTAGTAAATTTCCGAAAACTCTGCTAACAAAATGAAGTCTTATAATATAAAAATACTCAACTCAAACTTCACCCCCCAAAAACAAAACATACATTCAAAAGCTATCCTCATTAAGCATCTTTGCATTGCTAATAACAACTTGAAACAGTAATATTCATCAAACATATCTTCACAAACTCATTGTCTGCGAAGAGCCGCGAACATGAAAACAAATGCTGCTACATTCTTCCCTTAGCGATGATCCCTATTAGCAGGGTCTTAGCTGTAACCTCGCAATTATAACGACCAAATTGTACCATGCTACTTACAGAGTTTGATAATCTGTCTTTTAAGATGTGATGAGCTTTCTCTCTTGTTAAAATTTAAGGTGCCACTTTAGTGTAGAAGTATTTTCGAAATTGGAAAACGAGTCTTATAAGGCTGTGTTTTTGTTTTGCGTATTAATATAACCGTACAAAGGAGTAAAGCTATTCATGTCAGTTGTCACATTAAATAACGAGAAATGTTCGGCCACAATGTGAATCTATTACTGTTTTGTGTTGGATCTAGACCGGCAAGATATCTATCAAGTTTGGGAAAAGTGCCAAACAGTACATAAATCGGATAACCATGAAATATTTCAGCCAAGTTCTTCAATCATTTGGTACGTGTTCAATAAATGTGTTTAGTATCTTTGAGTTCAGATTGATAGGCAGAGAAATCAATGAATGATACAATTGAACCTTGTAACTAGCAATGCATCAAATATTGAAATATCGCAAATTCAATTTTTAAAACGTAAGCGATTTTGTTTGCTCTCAATTCTTGCATTTCTTTCCAACTTTTTGCTCTGAGAGCTCTTAGATTATTTTCTACCGTACTTTCCCCACGCGTATTGTGGACGAGAGCTCTTTTCAAACAGAAATAAAGATGAGTTGAGTGTAGCTACAAAACAATTGAATTATCCTTTACAGTACATTCACTTAACCAAAACATCTATCATAACAAAAGCGTTTTCATCGATACGAAAATCAACAGCGTTAAGTACCGAATCTTTAATTAAATCATCAAAACAATACACAAATAGCTACTAGGATAAATGTTTTCGATTGAGAGCGTTTACAAAGCGGGCTTAAAATATGGAAAACAATGAGTTTCCACGGTAATAAGGGGGTAAAGGTTTAGTTGGGGGCATTGTGACCCAGGTCGGGGTAACCACGCTATGTAACGTCATTCTCTGAATGTTGGTTTAGCTCAGTCTACCGTACACTCATTGTCACCCTATCTGGATGGTTTTAACGCCCCAATCGCTTGTTGTTAATTTGGTTTGACAGATATTTTTAAAGCGTTATGCTATTGAATTGTGTGTAGATTATGGGTATAGTATTGTAAAATCGATGGCGGTTTATGTTTTGCGGCTAAAATATGTTTTTGGTACCTACCTATAGAAAAGCGTGCAAATCATTTGGAGAGTACAACTAAATTTTTCTCTATCGCAAGAAATTGAGATCGCCTTTGGTAGATTGTATGAATTCTGTTTATTTAAACGCTATTATACTGTTTTAAAACAAGTTTACTAGGAAAAAACGTTTAGTAGTTTGTCTATATCTTGTTTACATGAATAAATAATCAAATAGAGATTTGTTAAAATATCTTCACGCTATGACGTGGTCAAAATATCATCCAACTCAATATCGGAATCTAGATTCAACTTTCACGTTATTTTTTTAAACGAGCAGACGGATCGCCTGATGGTAAGCAATTACCGCCGCCCATGGATACAAGCAACACCACAGGAGTTGCCACAAGTACGTTGCCGCCCCTTGGGGTTGGGAAAAGGGATAGGCTGAGGGATGAGGGAGAAGGAATAGGGGATAGGGCCTCCGGCACTCTCACTCACCGAACGAAACGCAACAGTTTAGGTACTGTTACTTTACTTCGATTTTCTGCGAGAGGGTAATACTTCCCCGGTCGAGCCGACCCATTCATGCTGAAATCAGCAAGGCTCTGCTACCTGTGAAGTCACTTAAGTACAATGTGGCTCACAAAGCTATAGTGACGCAAATTAACAGGCGCCTATGTCCAGCAGTCGCCTGATGATGGCTGTATGATGATTCCATTACTAGTTAGACTGATTTACAACATTGATATTATTGTACCTTTCTTACCTCATCCAAGGGGCAGCCGGTAGACATGAGCAGGGGTCGGCTCTGCACCAACAGCAGCCTGAGGAGTTTGTCCTTGATGTCTTGCAGAGGAGTAAGCCTGGGTCTCAGCAGTTGGATCCGAAGAGTAGCCACAGTGGTCAACTCGCCGAGAACTTCGCCAACTGTGGCCAAAGGACCGTCAGAGATCCTCTCGAACGGCAGCGGCTTCCAGTTGTTTATGACTACTTGTCCTGGGGACGGAAAAACCGATATGAATACTTTTTCTTTTTCTAGGTTTTTCCATACCTTGTTATTTATTTGGTAAGGTGACTCTAATATTTCTTCTAACTCGCTGACCCCGCAAACTTTGTACCTACCGCCATATTATTTTTTTGGTAACGCCGAACACGTAATTTTATCTATCCCGTTTTATTTATCCAGTTTGGTGCAGTCGTTTGAAAGTAATGCACAGATATTTCGGAGATTTCTTTTTAATTATATGGATTTTTACCTTTTGCAGAAGCAGCCAACTCGTGTGGGTATCCAAGCCTCATCATGGCCGCCGGGACGAGCTCGTGGAAGGCTGTGGCGGCCGGGATGATGACGTAGCTGTCTGTCTCCACTACGGCCCGTCTTCTCCACGTGCCTTCTTCTAGCGATGACACCGCCTCCACCACGCAGTGGACTGGTAGAGTTTTACCTACGACAAAGGAAATAAAGTTGTACTTATTTATGTATTTATTTCAGTTCATCGTGAGGAAGCCTGCATATCTCGAAATATGTGTGAGGTCCACCAGCCGATATTTGGCCAGCGTGGTGGTCTATGGCCTTCTTATTGTGGGAAGAGGTCCGTGCTCAGCAGTGGGTCAGTTTACATAAAGAGCTCACGACGATTCATTTCAGTTTTATTTCCGTGTCATCCTCCTAGCGTTATTCCAGTTGCAACATAGTTTATTTCTGAGTATAAGACTCATATATTTTAAGACTATGCCTATCCGCATCCCTAATTATTATGTACCTGTGTAGGGTCTAATAGTAAAATTTTTATTCTACCGTATTTCGTCGAAACCGCCATGTATTCATATGATGTACTTAGAGATTCATACGCTGCATATAATTTTACCGCCCTGCAGTAAACAACATTGCTTTTAGTACGGTAAAGTATAATTATAAATATCATCGAACTGAGTAGCCTAAGCGGTCCATTGAAGCAAAAACTTAATGGAAAAATCTTTTCCCGGGGACGCTTCTGAAAAATCAGCTACTTAGTAGGTTGGCCGTCGAAACGCTGTCGCTAAGAAGGCGTCTTAATTATTTAGCAACTTTTCAAGCGAGAAAGCAATGCTTTTGACTTGCTCGCGAACGCGGCAAAAAACCTACTGAAATGTTAAAATAATAATTAATCCTTGTAGAAGGAAAGAGGCCGCCCAACGCTTTGTGACGACCGATGCTTTCAACGTTCTTCTTTGTAAATGCTTCCTTAGCAAGATATTAAATAGTTTTTGCTGCTTCCATGCACTTTTTATAACTGGCTAATGGCGTTTATGGACACTTGAACGAGAAATAAATTGCCTTTATTTTAGCGGTAATAACGGACCGTAGAAAAAAAAAAATATATTGCCAACAAAGGCAACATAGAAACGTTTGAACTTATAAACAATATGTAATACACACACCGAAATTCTCCATATTGAATACGATCACGGTAAACAAACTGATTTAGAGTATCAGTTGAAAACAATAGATGTCTTTCGAGTCCGCTGTTATTGAATTTACATAATACTACACCGGAATACGATTCAACAAAACATAGTGGGTACACCGAAATTATAAATTTCACCGCAATAATCTTTTAATAACCAGGTGGAGGTGCGTTAAACTGTGTTAGCTTTTGGGTTACTTACTTTCGGAATTGGAGTTTTAGTTTCGGTAATCGCTCTAACGAACTTTAGATAGTTTTAGCGAAGTGAAGACAACGCTTTGTTTAACAGGGTTAGACAATACTTACTGTATTATAAGCTTAGTAAGTTCTGTTAGCGTATCAGGAAATAATTTATGTGATGTATTTAAAAATAAACGATAGAAAAGAAAAACGTTTTACAATCGACTGTCAGAGCTTTAAGTTGATATTAAATTCGTCTTTCAACATTCAGGAAGGCTTGCGCAAAAAAATTCAAAAACACATTGTGAGGACAATTTACAATTAAATTCTTCTTCTTTTCGAGTCGATGGTATAGAGATCAAATGACAATTAAATAATATATTTTATCATCAGCCTTTAACAGTCCACTGCTGGACTAGGCCTCTCCTTTGAAAGGAGGAATTGACCTACTATACCACGCTGGCCAAACGGATTGGTATAGGGTTTGTATCAAGTTTTCCTTCTCTTACAGTGCTGTTCTCTGCATAATATGCTCCCTCTGTCGGCTCTTACGACACCCTTACATATTAAATAATATATTTAATATGTAATAAATTATATGTAATATAAAAATCAAGTATGAGCTGATAACCAGACCGATTAAGGTTTGTTGATATTTTTCCGAAGTTTGACACTTTTCTGAAGTATTTGATGTAAAAATCCTAGAAATCCTGAGCACTTAGACCAAACAACTAAACCCTCACTCCAAGTGTGACCATCGTACAAAATCTTACCAAAGCTAATAATAGTTATACAATGAACATGTTTCGGTCAGCCCTGGCCGAGGGTAGTTGCAGGTTAGCACCTAGCCTACGATTTAATACGGGGCTTGGATTACGTGAGGTTTAGTTGTAGGTCGCCCGCCGGCCGAGACGGTCCTTTGGTCAGTTAAAACCCTTGCTTTATGAAACTATACGTGGAATTGAATATTAATTAAATGCGATAGCTGGGGCTATATTTTAGGTAAACTTCCGCTTGTTTATTCACGTTGCATGTAATCTGTTAATGCAGAGGCAAATATTGTTTATGCAGAGGAGTATATTTTGGTTAAAATAATTCGCCGACTTTTTTCATACTTCGTTTAAGGCAAAAAATACACTTTATACTTAAACTAAAATCTGATTTTCATACTACAACGCTTATACAATTTCTTGCTTAAAACAACACCGGCAGAAACTGTATTATTATTTCAATATATGGATATTTGATTTTATGAAATAAATATAAACAATAAATATATTGAGCCAATCATTGAACATTATTGCACGAAAACGTGCCGGGCAATGCATTGCTATTTATCATTAATCTTCGAAGGAGCACAAATTAGAGTAGCGTTAGCTACAGCGTTCATTAGCTCACTACATAAAATAGCAATTAGATAGACAGACAAAGCTTGGAACTAGCTAAAGGAAACTCCCGGCATTATCACGCAATGACAACTAACAACCGGTTGCTATTGGATAAAACAATGAATGCTCTTAGTCTTGCATTGACTTTGTTTGCAGATGACGGTAAAGAGGAAAATCATGCGGAAATATATTTAGATAGATCTGATTAATTATGCATTTCGATCTTGTAATTTGCATGCGCCTTACTCAGTTGAGGTAAAAAGTAATCATTGGCTTTTGCATAATTACCGTCAGATTCAATGTAGCCGCAATTAAATGAAATCTAGACATAATTATACAAACCACAACAAAGCGGCTACCTCGCAAATCTATCGATTCACGCAGAACATAAAATCTTTAACTCTTGAAGACCTACGACAACAATTACGAGAATCTCGTGCATTCTATTATCCGAACACTAACTTAGCGTGCTTATTTCTTTGCGTTGTGTTGGTTAAACGACAATCGCACTTTGGAAATGCTAATATTTTGTCATATCTGATGACACTCACGTGGCGTCTTGGCAACCACCAAAATAAAAACTAAATAGTTTGATGATGGTAGACATATTAATACAAGAAATTTGATCAAAGAGCATTTCCTATTTCTTCCAAAATTTAAGCTTAATATACACAATCAGTTGTGCTTTTCCGTTACATCGTAAGCTCACTGAAGTTGATCCGATCGTAGTACTTGAAAAGAGTTCTGTAGATATTCGACTGGCTTGTCGGGCGGCCTTAAGAATAAGTACAGAATTAAAACTTTGTAGCAACAGCTCTAGAGCGCTAGTTAACGTTGAGTATGCTTAGCTAACGTAGAGTGGAATAAAAGGCTTTTGGACTTTAAAAAAAAGGAGGTAAGCCTTATTTTGTTATATTGGGATAGCTGTGATTATTAATGTGAAACTCTGTCTATATTTTAGATCATCGTTGTCACTGGATTGTGTTTTCTCCAACGCTTATTAAACTGCTTGTCTAGATACATCATTCCCTATTTGAATAAACTGTATTAAGTGCTAATTCTTAATCTTTCATTTTGTTCGTAGACGCAATTTTATCTCTAATATTATTTATAACTCATCCCTACACCTGTACCTACACGATGTACCTATCAATCAGCTAATGCCTAACAGTATTACCCAAATCCGTCAAAGCGTGAAGTTGTGACGACACGAACTCAGCCGTCGGACTGGATGTTAAGGCTCAGATATGTTCACAATCAAATTCTATTCCTTTCAGTACTCTCACACCGAACTTGCTACCGCACATGTAAAGTTACTGGAAGAGAGGGAGATCTGTGATTTGTAGGATACGCTTTGTATAATATTCATAAAAATGTTATGCATATCGTAGTCTATTAAGGTAAAGATATAATTAGTCATAACAATCAAATTTTTAGGGTTAGAAAATCTTTAGTTGTCTGCAAAAACGCACCTTCATAAGTCAGTGTCTTACATATGCTCAAGTAAAGTCATGTTACATACTTATACAAGATAATTCTTACTGGTAAATAAGTACGTAATGGTATTATCTTTCAGACCACAACAAATGTATCAGGTAACTAGGTAAGTACTGCTTGCATTTGCGTATTTCGTCTATTACAGCCTTTAAGTCTGTTATAAACTGGCATTACTGCGACACAGATTATTTGGAGAAATTTACCTATTTAAACAATATATTATACCCAAAAATTTACTGAGGCATTTAACAAGCTGTTTCGAGTAATATTATCAAAAAGCTCATCCAGCAAAACTTTATAGAACTCACGAAACATTAACAATGAGCCGTGAGACGTGCTACTTACTCGGAGTTAACGTAAGTATTCGCTAAAAGACTCATCCGACCCCGCCCCCAGCACACTGGCTTAATTGAGACTGCTTTTAAACATATACATGTTCACACACTCGCACTATGGTTCGTCTAGAACAAGCTAGCTAGACAAAAACAACTCTTAAATTCCTGGAAGTTAATTACTATTACGAACTCATTACCCCTATACATTGAGGATTACACCTATTAATTATCAATACTACCCTCATTAAGAGCGTCATTAAGGTATGTTTATAAGATGTTGACTATTTAAAGGGCATTCATTTGCATTTTTACATCATATTTGATAGCATTGTTTATGTCACTAAACGAAATTTGTGAAAGTGTTTTTGTGATGGATTGTATACGTAAGGGTAAGTAGTTATATTTTATTTCATTTTCAACATGGGAACTTCATTCTTTAGTCTTATAAAATGAAATGTTTGAATTTTCACCCACTTTTTTACTCATTTTTTCAAATTCATCGGTCAAATAATAACATGTCCCCACTTGTCCCCACCGTAGAACCTATCATATACGATTCTCATAAGTGTCTAGTAGTTATACGTAAAAAAATTCATTGCGATATATTTGCACAACTAATTTTTATTTATTTTTTTCTTTCAACAGTTTTTACCGTCTCAAGAATGGATTTTTTCGAAGAATGGCTGAAACACCCGAAGGAAACGCGGAATGAGGAGCTCTTTCGGTTTATATCTTTGAGATATAATTTTGATGGTGTTACGGAGCAGTCTCTGCGAGATATTAAAGTACGAATCTCAAGATATTCAACGAAATTTGCTGAAAAGTGGAGCAGCTGTGGAAGAAATCGAGAGCGATTCCTACAAAAGTATTCGACGTGGCTGGAGGGTCTTGACATATCTTTCGATGTGTCCGTTTATTTATCTCTGCCAACTACATCTGGAGAACCGGGACCCGGAAGACCTACTAAAGATTTTGAACATTCTAGTCTCAAAACGAAGAGACGACGTGTAGACGATCTATTACAGTCCAGAAGTGCTAGTGAATTAATTTACGCCGCTGAAGTGTCAGCTCGAATCTCGGGTCAGAGAAGTGTAGCACGTCAAATTAAAGATGTGACTAGTGATCCTTCAATAACCAAGACCACGAGTGAAGAAAGTGCCCCCAGGAGTTTAACAAGTGAGGAAGCTTTAGCGTACTACGTTGATAGTAAATCAAGTAGCCATAGCTATAAGCAGACTCGGAAGTGGAGTATTAAAGCTGGACATAAGGTGTTTCCGTCAATGTACAGTGTTAGAAAGGCTAAAATAGCCTGCTACCCGTCAGGTGAACAAATTACAGTCAATGAAACGCATGCTGAAATCAAAGTTCAGGCAATTCTTGATAAGACTGCCGAACGTTTAGTTTCAGCACAACAAGAAGTTGTTCATAGTCTGTTACCTTGCACGTCATTCACATTAATCAGTAAATGGGGTTGTGATGGAAGTTCCGGTCATAGTATGTACAAACAAAAATTCACTAATTGTGACGATAGTGACGAGTTTTTATTTGTATTTTCTTTCGTTCCTCTTCAATTGAAAGATGAAAGTGGTAATATTGTGTGGCAGAATCCTCGGCCCTGTTCTACAATGTATTGTCGGCCAATAAAGTTTATCTTTTCTAAGGAAACGAAAGATTTTACGATTTCGGAAACCAATAAGGTTTTAGAAGAGATAAACGCTTTATTGCCGACAACCTGCAAGGTGATGGAGACCGAAGTATCTGTCACACATGTTATGCTTTTAACAATGATTGACGGAAAAGTTTGCAATGCTCTGACCGAAACTTCTTCCTCACAAAAATGTTTTATTTGTGGGGCAACTCCAACAATGATGAATGATCTGTCAAAAGAGTTTGCTGCGGACAAAGATAATCTTGGTTTTGGTTTGTCTACGTTGCACGCTTGGATAAGGTGCTTTGAATGCTTGCTTCACATTAGCTATCGACTAAATATAAAAAAATGGCAGTTAAGAACAGCCGAAGACAAAGCTAGTGTGAAACAACGTTCAGATGACATTAAAAAACGATTTAAAAGCGAAATGGGCTTGATTGTAGACAAACCAAAACCACAGGGTTCGGTAACACTAATGACGGGAACACCGCGCGAAGATTTTTTGGAAATCCCGAGGCTAGTGCCGATATTACAGGGTTAGATGTTTCACTAATACAAAAATTTGGCATACTACTTCGCACTTTATCATCGGGATATGATATAAATATTGAAAAATTCGTTAACTTAGCTCAAGAAACTAGACAACTTTATATAAATCTCTATTCATGGTATTACATGCCCGCTACTGTCCACAAAATACTTTTGCACAGTGGCGAAGTAATTAGATCGTCCCTTCTACCTATAGGCCAGCTTTCCGAGGAAGCACAGGAAGCTCGGAATAAGGACTGCAGAAGATTTCGTGAGCACAACACACGAAAGCGATCACGGGAGGCTACGAATAGAGATTTACTTAATATGTTATTGATAACATCTGACCCTGTAATAAACGGTTTACGAGAAGTTCCTCGGAAGAAAATAGGTACGCTTCCAACTGAAGTATTAGATTTAATTGTCCCACCTAGCTGTAAGGAACAAAATGTTAATATGATTTCTACTTTTCATAGTTCTGCCCCTCACGATCATGACTATTCAATGGATGATTCATCTGATGATAGTGATGATAATGAGTAATAGATTTAGTTCTTAGATATTTTATGCATCTGTTATTAGATTTTATAGCGACGTCGAGGGATAAATCACTTTATAAAATGTTCAAAAAATATATTATACACATATGCCCGATAAATGTTTTTTTTTTCATGATACCAGCTCAAATGACAAACTGCCTTGAAAAAAGTACCAAAAACCTTATATCTTTGCTTATTAACCGCATCTAGACATAAAAATCAAATAAAATAATTTTGTCTAGCTAGCTTGTTCTAGACGAACCATAGTGACTCGTAGACACATATTTATTTGTGAGTGTGTGTTTATATCATTATTCTGTTAAGATATTTTGATGTTTTAGAATCTAATAATTCTTTTTAATAATGCTCCGGTAATTTTTCTGGTAGTATGTAAATTAGACATCGCCCGCGTATCCACCCGGGTGAATTCAACATCTAAAACTAAGTCAGGAAACATACTAGGTATCTATTGGTGAAAACCTATGGTGAAAATCGTAAAAATAAATTGAGTTTGAGTTTAATTTTATAATACCTATGTATAGATTACACTCTTTCTGCGTTCATTCTAAGTTTTTCTACGTAATTTTACTCAGAAACCTACTTAAACAGTCGATAGCAATACAAAAATATATTTTATAGAGTAGGTACGATCTACTTTGATGTAAAAAAATCACAGGCAAAAAAAAGGCAAGTTCAATAAATCTAAAGAGTTGGTACGTATGACTCTTTTGATCTGTATATTTTCAAGACATCTTTGCTCGATTGTGATTCGAACTAATATGTAACTTGTACTGTAAGAAAATTATGTGTGTCTTTTGATGATTTGAATGAAATAAGAATTTTCACCGCTCTATTGCAACTTTTCTTTCTAACGCTATAAATAAAAATTGTATCGCGAGTGACTTTATAAAGATTCGAGCATGTTATTTGCATCCCTTTCAAATAACATTTTGACTTTGTGGGATCGACAAATTGTTGTTTCCTGTGGGGATCGAACTTACAACCCTCAGCGCAGTTTTAAACTGCGAGGCTGCTTAAGCGACTGCTAGACCATACATGACTGAACGTAGGCATAAATACAGTACAATACATTTATAAAGACTGCCTCGTTGGTCTCGCGGCATAAATGTGCGCGTGGGATTGGGAGGTCTCGGATTCGATTCCCGGGTCGGGCAAAGTGTTATTGGGTTTTTCCGTTAGGAAATTCTCAGTAGCAGCACGGAGTCTGATAATGTGCCCGGTACGGCAATAGGCTTGACTTATTACGTGGGAGCTAAATATTCATGGAGAAATGTGGGTGTAATATTGCACCTCTGCCTAACTACCCCTTCGGGGATACAGGCGTGAGCCTATAAATAAATAAAACATTTATAAAGAGTACTATTGGATTTGCGTGTTGATCGAAGGCCTATTCGTGAGCGATGATCTATTTAGATTGGATAAGTCGTGGCGTGACGGATGCTGAAACCTAGCAAATACCATGTCATGCTAGCATGAATGCCGCGCTTTGTCACCCCCATATTAACAACATTTTTATCTACGTGAAAATACATATAACATGGCCATTATAATCATGCTTGTATGAATGATATTGTTGATACTTGTATGAGTGGCATGGATGGTTAATGCCTGTTATTACCAACCTAGACATATACTTACGGGTAGATTAATTAATATTTGCACTACTCTCCTTTCGATCAAAGGTTAATTCGGAAACACGTTAAAATGAGATGAAGAAATAAGGATTCATGTATGTCTATGTAGAACTGGGTCCAATACAATTTTGGCTATTTTTCGAGCCTCGCCTTTAAACCATTACATATATCTAGTACAGTGGTGTACAAAGAAGGTGATAGTGCCTATAAACAATATTGCATACACTAGACATTTTCAAGCTTATTTTACATTTCTAACGAATATATTCGTGTGCAGAACTAAACCTCTCTTTTCATTGTCCAGATGTGAACGAATCCAATTGTAAGAGGTAACTCAAAAATCAAGTTTGTAGAGAGTTTAATTTAGAGAGTCGCCTTGTCGGGTCGATGGGGCTAACACCTACGGTTGGCTACTAATCCCCTTACGACGCTCCCTAAACTTTCACCTGACCACGGCAGACGGTCTAATGCTAGTCTAAACAATGCAAATACACCTGCCTAACGCACTATGCAAAAATATATACCAGCAACACAATAACTTCTAAGATTAGGATCCATTAATTGACTAATATAACTAATAACACGTTTGCACAATCATTTACATTTCGACACAACACTAATCTGTATTTAAAAATATAAATTAAAGATTTACGCTGATTCGAAATTCAAATTTATTGACGCAAGTGGGCCAAAGTTATCCTGTCAAGTCATTTTTATGACGCTACCGTTATAAGTGAAATCTATTTACAAATCTATAGCACTTAAATTAAAAAGCTCCATAATCCGTTAAATATAATTTAATTATAGTTTATTTTTTAATAATTTCATAATGGCTACTAATTCAATATGTTAATGTGCACTTACGAGTTGAGTCGTTTAATCTCTTGTGCCGGCCGTACACAAGCGATGAATGAAAGGCGTTTTCACATATTAAAACAATGTTTCTAACTTCATACCGCTACTGCAAAACTTTACAAAAGATTATTTTTATAAAGCCGGCAAGTAGCTCAATGTCAAGTGATACTATAGACTTAAAATTTTCACCGCGAACAAAACCTTAATTCGATACAAAAAATATTATAAAATATTATCCAAAGCTGTGATAACCTCAAACCGTTTTACGGAAGTTCTGGTTTATTAATAGCCCAATAAAGCCAAAGCCGATCTGCTAACCGACAGACATCACACATCTGAGACAGTACATAGTCAAAGCCTAAGTAAGTTGAGCCGCATGTATCAACTGACCGCTCTGTCTAGCGCGGTAACACGACCTAGCCTGAGACGCACAGGGCTTAGACATAAGCCCCACAGCCTTTATTATGCTCTACTTTAATACTCAGATTTAACTTTACTACAACTTCCCGTTAACTGTACTGTACGGTATTTATATTTTAAATTAAGTAGTGTGGACTTAAATTGCGTTCAAAGATGGTAGAATCGTTTGTTTGTGTCCGAACTTTAAGGCAAGAATTTCACCGCCAATTATGACAAAAAAATAAAATCAAGCGGTATTTGTTGGTTTAACTGAGCTTTTGTCTTAGATGGATGCCAGAGATCGCGGGACGAACTGTATACGGTTGTTCATTTTCGCCTTTAGCAGCTTACATTGAAAGCGTTGAAATTCCAGGACATTAAGGAACTCTAAAAGCTGTCTCAAAATGGTAACAAGACAGACAGTTTCTCTAGTTTTTACGACAGACCTACTGTCTGCGGCACATCTGTAAGCATCAAATGTGGCACGTAAACATTTCGTTATCCTGAAAGTGGACCAAAAAGCGTCATAAGGTATTCAAAGTCGAAATAGATCTCAACAACGAAGTTGCGAATGTTTTGCCATGGTACACTTTACCATACAATGTTAAACATAGTACCAGCAATTACAACTACAACATATCTACACGTTTAGGTGTGACAATTGTTGCCACTTTAAATATAGATTATAAATCTGATTTCACAGAATCTAAGCCGTCAATAAAGGCGGTTCTCAACACACAAGTAGTCTCTCCAAAATAATATCATAAAGATGAAACAATACAATAAAAATTATAATACAATCGATTTTAGGCTCATGAAATGTTAGCAAAAAGATGTATAATGTCGAATGTGGGCTGAATTTATATTAAGATTGATATTGTTACAATGACGTGCGATTATTATGACAGGTACGTCGGCTATCGTAAAACAAAAGCTGTAATCCTAATATGCACCTAATATCCGTCGTTAAATAGAAGTTCGATACTAAGAATATGAATAAACTGACTTCATTCTACTACTATGATACACGTGAAAGTATGTGAGGATATGTGATTAATGTTTGTTACACTTTTATGCAAACACTATTTTTTTATAGACTCACGCCTGTATCCCCGAAGGGGTAGGCAGAGAGATATTACACCCACATTTCGCCATGATTTTTTTTTTGGTCCTACGTAATAGGGGGCGAGCCTATTGCCGTACCGGGCACATTACCAGACTCCGTGCTGCTACTGAGAATTTCCTAACGGAAAAACCCAATAACACTTTGCACGACCCGGGAATCGAACCCGAGACCTCCCAATCCCACGCGCACATTTACGCCACGAGACCAACGAGGCAGTCATGCAAACACTAGTGAACCAAATTTTGCAGTAATAGGTATAGTTTATCATCAGCCTCGATAGCCTAGCGGTGTACGTAACAGACTGCCGAGACGATGCTCTCGCGTTCGATCCCCAGGTACCCCGGGCACACACTTCTGACTTTTCGAAGTTATGTGTGTCGCCCCCTTTTACATTGGAACCGAAACATAACTGGCGAAGTGTGAGTGTGTAATACACCTCTGCCTACCCCTTCGGGCATAAAGGCGTGGAGTTATGTTATTATGTTTATGTATAGTTTATCATCTTCGTCCTAGCTTTATCCCAGTAGTTGCAGATTTTCGTCTTAAGATTTCTGGAATATTAGTTTGCTGTGGTATAATTTATATATCCGTATAATACCGGCTACCTTTCGTGGCAATGACACCCACTTAGGCGATACCGCAGGCGGAACCTAGTATAACTATACAAATGTATGTCAATATTATGAATGTAGTAACTGTTGAGTGCCACGGATTAAGTGCTAATCCGTCTTTAATTAAATTTGGTTTTAAGAATGCTGTAGAAGTGTTGTCGATATTTAAATATACCTACATGTTTTATTTATGGGTCCGTGCTTTTTTTGTCCATCCTAAAGCTGTCTTTAAGATATTATTAGCAATTTATACAATTTCTGCCCATTTTTGTCTGAAGTAAAATCTTTTGGTGTACAATAAATGTGATTATTATAATTTGGCGATTGCCTCCTTGGTCTCAATGTCACATGAAATAAATTATAAATTGCCGAGAAATTTAATAGTATCCAAATGATCAATACACTCTGTTTTAAGTGTGAAATTTTAATCCAATGTAATGGTTTAGATAAAGCTACGGATCACATAAAACTGTTATATTTATTATGGCGTTTAGAAATGTGTAACGGAGACGCCCCTTTTTGTAAGTAAATGTGCACACAGTTTCCCAAATGACAATAACAGACAATTAAACTTTTACCATCCTTCTGAGACATTGAGGCTGTCATCACTTTTTGCGTATTGTAACCGACCGAGTTAAGATGCCGCCAAATATTATTTAACTAGATGAGCCGGCGGTTACACCTGCGTTATTTAAGGCTATTACTGCTCCGCTGCCGTGGCTCATAGCGTGATGTTGTATAGCCTATAGCCTTCCTCGATAAATGTGCTATCTAACACTGAGAGATTTTTTTGAAATCGGTCCAGTAACTCCTGAGATTAGCGCGTTCAACCAAACAAACAAACAAACAAACTCTTTAGCTTTATATATTAGTATAAGATAATAACATTATCAATTTCCATATTGAGTTATTAGAATACTACTGACCTTAATCTTGTCAGTAAATAATAGATAATATTGACAAAACTTGATTAAGTTTTTTTATAAAGTTGGTTTTGATTAGCACAGAGCCTAATAAAGTGTAGGAGTGATATGTTTATTTCTGTTGATAATATTTAGTTTCATCTAGTTTCCAACTTAATATCTAAAATAATTGTTATTTAAGATCTAAAACTTCAAAAACTGGCTAATAATCGGTAATGAATAACACTTTAATATAGTACACGCTATCATCAACGACTTAAGTAGAAGTGCTAAGACTATATTTTGTGAATCTGATCAATTATGCTAATTATGAAAATGTCCTGTTGAAAGAATTTGTGTGCAAAGCTAGTCGATTGGCCTACATTGTATAATACTGATGAAGTAGTAATAATAGAATGTAGTATAGGAGACTAAATAAGTACTGTTTCTGTTCGAGAAGACTATATTTTATACTTTATTCATTTATTTTTATTTTTACAAGTTATACAATTCGAAATTTTTAGAGCTTATGTGTATATTAATGAATACTTATTGCATTCATACAAACGTTAGTGTTTATCTGATAAATAATAAACGATATAGTATTTTTATTCTATATATTTTATTATTTATTAGATCATGAACCTGCCTTCGGCTAAGGCAACAGTTACAAGCAATACTGCATAGCATACCACTTACTTATTAGACATAAATGTCAAATAAATAATATTTTCATTCCATTTTCATAAAACGGCTTCAAAATCTTTACCCACATAGAGCTCAAACCGAACCTTCTAACATCTTAATTATGAAAATCTCTTGATACAATCAATTGCCGACAAGTGTACAATAGATACACCGCGTTACTTATACAATACATTTCAAGATAAGGCTTATAACAATTGTGAAGGCGTTACAACTGTCATAGGGCGTGTTTGTGGGTTTAATTAAGAAACTCGGTTCATCCCCCCAGAGAACATTGGCCCAAATATTTGACACCGTTTTATTAATTCAATGAATTTAAATGACAGGAGTTGGGGACGAGTTTAGTTGTTTCGCACCTTGGCTTACGGCTGGCAATACGCTTAGCTAAGTTAGTCATTGGTAGAATCGAGTGATTGTTTTAATTAGATGCAAGTTTATATGAGGTTGTAACTGTGTATCTGGTGTTAAATAGTATTCTTTTATTGCATCATGAGCCATGTTTAGACCTCTTGCTTTTGTAACGGAAATATGTTTCAAATCTGTTACCCAGACCGGAGAAAAATACCTCTTCTTCGTAGAAGCTCATAGTAGTTCAAAAAGTTAACATAACTTATAGCAACCTACGTAGATTGCAAATAAACGCTTTAGTCCAACGCAATAGCACGCTGTGGTTTTCTACCGAACTTTCTAGTGATTATATCCCGATAACTGAGACTCTAAAGTCGACCAAAAATAGTATAATATTTTCAAGAACCGGAATTGGAACTTAAATCCGCACTTTTGCCTTTAAATTCAAAACACATGGCTACAACCACATTAAATTAACATATCACGATATAACTCCATCTAAAACCGCTTTCAAATTCCGCCATAGCATAATCCTTCATCATTAATGACAAAATCAAAACATAACACATCGCTTCTTAAACACAACACGTGAATTTCTATGGCGGCTTACTTAGCGAACTCTCTAATGGGATAATTAAATGAATTACGTATCGCTGGTAGAACGAACTGTCATCATTATCTTAGCCGTCGTTGAGGCAACGAGACGATATGAATGAATGTCGCGTGCCGTGCTAGCTTTTGTACCACCCCTTGTCAATCGGTAACACATTTACCCACTTACGGGCTCCGTGAAAACTTGCAAAACGAGCATTGTGAAGAACGGTGTAGTCACAATACCCTGTCGCAGTTGACGCTTATCGACGCGTCAAAGAAGTTCAAAAGCACGGTTTAGACGTACCCTTATCGTGATATCGTTTGTCACTCCGGGGTATGATTGTCTCTTATAAATGGCCTTTTTGAACGCTTGTTTATTACTGTTTTAATTGACATCGAGTATCGGAGTACTCTTGTTGTATGTATGTACGTTTTGTAGGTCGTACGAATTTTGTAGGTCTTTGTTTACCCCCACGGCGACAACAATTGTGTCACGTTGCGTGAATATCTTATCTTATGTGGTATTCTTTTATGGAATTTATAAAGGGTGTAAGATAATACTTCAGGTCAAAATGGGTAGGTAAATGATAACACAAACCGACTGTATAATCGAGGTCATGTAAAGTGTATAGCTACATAAATCTTTCTTGACAATTGCATAGTCATATTGTTTACGCTGTTAATGACGCATATGGATATTACATTAACAAGGTAATTTTGGTAAAAATGAATACCCATATTATTAAAAAAAAAATTGCCTAAAATATTTAAGGCAAACATGTAGAGCCTTACCTTCCTAGTCGCTTTTACAATTTCAAAAACAATATTAAAATTTAATTTGGGGATGACCTTATAATTCATTATATGTGTATAATGTCTAAAACCTGTAACTATAGGTCCTACAGATTTACGTCACATCGTATAAGAGCAACAATATTGGAAAGCCACTCGTACAATATCCGTATCTGTCTTACAAGATATTCCGCTCCCCTCTACGACATGTAGCGTGTAGCAGTGAACAACGTCTACGGCTTTACGTAACAATGTGCGTTTAAGTATTAATCCCATTTGTGTAATAAAATCTGTGCCTTAGCCGAGGCAAGGCGTGATCCGGCCGTGAAATGCTTGCCTCCGACGATAATCCTGTTAGGTTAAGAAGGTTTCTACATATTACGTGCTTTACTACGCCTTAAGGATTAAAGCGACGTGTACTCATAACTCGCTACGTATTGTTAGCGAAGACGTACCCTACTCGTATCGATTTTCCATCATCACACAACAAAACGATGAACTCTATGTCTACGAATTTATAGGTATTCATTTAGCAGCGGCTAGCGGAGCCCGGCTTAAGCGATTACGGCGCGGCAAAGATGCAACGTAGATTTACAGCAAAGCTCGCCATGACAAGGTGGTCATCGCAAGTCCCCAGATCTTTACGCCGGACAATGAAGACAAAGGAGCTCTAAATTATTCAGTCAAAGGAAAAGCGACCTTAATGTTTCCTGGGTAAATACTATTTGTAAATATTTAAGTTTCGTCAATTTTGCGTTAAGACGAGTAGTTTGCATGAGAGAGGAATCGTAGAGCGTCTGGGAGGCTAAACCTACCCTCGGGTAGCAGGAGGGAATGTCCATAAATAATTAATCTGCACCGATGTGCGTCCGACGGTTAACTAAATCCTGCGGCGGTTTAGGAAACTGGCCGTGGGGGATACCTCCACAACTAAACATTGTTTCTTGTTTGAATCCTATTGTCAGATCACTGACGGTCCGTTTACGCTTCGTATTTGCATCTGTACCAGATGTATGGCGTTGAATTGATATCTCAGTGGCTTTTGACAGACATCTAACTTTACATAGCTTCTTGGTTTCAAGACAGATTCCTCCCATATTTGCGTTCGTCGTAACTTAGTACACACGTATGGTAATTGTTCTAATTATTTTAATCGTTATCTGATTACTTTAATATTTGTTCTAATTGAAGCAGAACTTTGCATTATATTACTAAGTAATCCTCATAGCGATTATACACCTGGGGCCCAATTCCGCTAAATAAATATAGTCGCGATATCATGTCAGTGTCATACTTACGTCACAAAAAGCGTATTCTTCTAAATTATATGATATTTGAATGAAAGTGTAACGAGATCGTATGTGTCAACGACAAACTGTTTATTTTAAATTATACGATAATGACATAAGGTTATCAGAATACCGCTTGTAAATCCATTCAAAATATGATATCAATGTCATATAAAAATAGCAGTGAGCATTCACTTGTAACATGACAGCGAGCATTCGCCGTTTTTTGTTTCGTCGAACCGAACAACGAGCATTGCTACAAACATTTTCACGATCTTTCTAGCGAACACTCAAATCCTTAAAATATAGGAAATATAGAGAAACCGTACTATAACAGCAGTTTTACCCAATATATTTACTTCATATTACATAAACAAATGACGTTTCGACTGCTAAATCTTCGTACGTTGTCACGAATTTTAATTTGACTCTAAAGATGGGTTTACTCATAATCGATAATGTTTAAAATAAATCCTCAGATCTGTTTTACTCAAAATTATTTTCAATAGAATGTTGATAAATTCTCAATATTGATAAATAAATTTGAACGTAGGTACAGACACTTGTGTGAATTATTGAACCTGTTCAAATTGAGATCTGTATTTTATTATTTTATGAAACCAAGTCAGGAAAAATAAGCAAATTGTGCTTATACTTAGCTAATTTTGTTTGGAAGATTTTAGAAGAACACTTGACGATCGTCGCGAATCAAGCGATACTTATCTAAATAATAAGCTCATTTGTATATTTATCTTTCTCTTACATAAGGTAAAAATCATAAGTCAAAGTGAAGTAAATATATTGGGCTTAACCGCCATTGTACCGCGGTTTCTATGTATTTTCTGGTGGTTTCAGATTAGCGTTTTATACGCGCGTATAAGCTCGTTTTTGGAAGCGCATGTAGGCGCGTATAGGCGCGCCTTTTGGCACGCGTGCAAATCGTACGAGCGTTGACGCACTGAGCCGTTAGAATCCTTGTTGACACTGACAAGACGTCACTACCATTTCGAACGAACCTGCCCGTTTACGTGAGTCTGGATTTTTGAAGCACGTAATGTAGCACGCGTGTAAGCGCGTATGCTGAAACGACCGTATACGCGCAGAAAAACACGCTAATCTGAAACAGCTCGAAGGCTCGCCAGAATATTCGTGAGAATGCTCGCTAAAACACACTCGTTTGTTTTGTAACATTCGCTAGAATGCTCATTACAGGTGAATACTCAAGTGTATCAGCGCCATCAAATGCAATACAGATTTCGCTTATCAAGTAAATCATAACTTTAAAAAGCTTCCTGAAATCTCTATCAGCTCTTACATGTAATTATATGCAATAGAATAAACATAGATACCTACTATAAATTTATTTTATTAACATGTACTGTTAGATTATACGTATATAATAAAACCTTACTAAGGTAACTGAATCGATAGGTAGCTATATTATAAATGGGAAAGTGTGTTTTCCTTCTTCCACATCGAAACGGTTCTGAGGAATTCAATGAAAAGCGGTCTTGAGAATGTTATGGTATATTCCTGTGTGCGGCAATAATTAGAATGATAGAGAGCGACATAGACACCGACTGTCACACAGGTGTAGGCCCGGCAAGGTCTAGTAAAGCACAAGTCTCGTAACCTACAAAATAAAAGTGTTTTATACGGTGTTTATCTCAATATTTTCGCGGCTACATAGACAAACAGCGCGCCAGTGAAGCCCTTCGACTACGAGCAACAAGCGGCGTCTTGCGGCGGATCGAAGCGCGGATTAGGCCTGCTTTACCCACAACACTAGCCGCCGCACCCGGCGATGTACGTCTTGTCGCATCTTTAAAATTGTTTATTGTTATCTGTTAACGACGAGACTATTAGACTTGTCTTTAACAGATTGGTATAAAAATGGTCTAGTAATTAAGCCTCATAACAATTTGACATTAAATAAAGCACTAGATAGATATACTACACTGGACATATTTGTTGCCATAAATAATAATCCTGACTTATAATCGATCGATTATATATTATAACTATATCAATTTCAAAAGATGTAGAGATGATGAAGATGTAGGTACACATAATCTGAAGAAGAAATAATGAAGATAATGACATAATAATGGTTAGCCGTGTGGTTGACGGCATAGAATACAAGTGTCACCACCCCCTATCTTCCCGTGGGTGTTGTAAGAGGCGACTAAGGGATAACACGATGCAAATACCACCTTTGCGTAGAGACGGAAAACTCGACATCAAACCCTATACGACTGCCTCGTTGGTCTCGCGGCATAAATGTGCGCGTGGGATCGGGCGGTCCCGGGTTCGATTCCTGGGTCAGGCAGTGTTATTGGGTTTTTCTGTCACGAAATTCTCAGTAGCAGCACGGAGTCTGGAAATGTGCCCGGTACGGCAATAGGCTCGCCCCTTATTACGTGGGACTAAAGTATATCTGGCGAAAAGTGGGTGTAGAAATACACCTTTGCCTACCCCTTCGGGGATAAAAGGCGTGACGATATGTATGTATGTATGTAAATAGGTACATACCTATACCTACATGCTGCCGTTGTAGACAACACATACATATATCAAAGTCAACATTTCCACTAAAACATATCAAAGCTCGCAAACACACAAAGCGCATAAGGGAAACTTTTTAAGCTTAATTTCATTTCGATTGTACCAAAAAGTTTGACTAATCGAGACTGTTCCTAACTCGCTTGACCGGAGCGGCCAGGACATTGGATTATAAACCCACTAACAATATAATTGGAATCTAAAATCGGATGGCAGTTCCGACGAAGCTTTTGATGTAGATAAGTGATATTAGTACTATAGGTGGGATAGATTCTGAGTATATCTAAAGTATTTGCAAACCAACGTAAATTGTCAAGTACTCATAAACAACATATTTTTACTTTGAATGACTAGTATTAGCCGATTTATAGAAACTTCAGTTATTTTCAATCTTCTGCCAGATAAATTGTTAATTATCGCTTGCCCCGTGCCTGCGTGCTGTCGTGAAGATCTTTGACGATCGTTACGGGGAGTTGGTACCATAGATTATACACTTATACTGGTAGTTGATACTCTGATATAAACTGATACTGGTTTAAACCATGGAATATAGCTATCCCTTTGGGTTGTGGAGGTCAAACGGCAGTCGCTCTGTGGAAAAGTTGATATTCTGTCACATCGGGTTAGACCAGTAAGCGGACCTCGGGCTCCAAGGCGTGTAAGTATTGGATGCAACCGGGATAATGCTAGGGCGATGATGAATCTTCTGCCAAATTAACTTCGCCTGTATAACTTCATCGTGGCTTATATCTAATTTACCTAGTTACTTACTTTTGTGCTTCGACTCTAACTAGCTAGTAGGCGGCATACTGTATTCTCGACAAAACATTACAAAGCCACATTAAGCCTAAAATGAAACTAACCCAACAAAAACCAACCTCAATTAAAATCCATTTAGTACAATCCTCGTAAACATTTTACAGTAAAAGGATAATTACATTTGAATAAATTCAAGTGTATTAACAGAATCGCTAATGCGAACTATTCTCAATCAATAGCTGTTGCAATAGCGACCAAATTATCGTATACAGTTAATGAAAGCATTTGAAAAGTTAAAAGCCTGTTTAGGCCGCGGCCACGGCCGACTAATTAACGTCGCGCAGTAATACCGCGGCTAGTGTGAACGAGGACTTAGGGGCATTATCGTCTAAATTGTACTAATGTTTAGTAGCGGGCTTCAATGGTCATTATGAATTGAGATACGCATCATATGTTTTGGTTTCTATAGTTATGTTTGATTTTGGATGGGAATGTTTTGATTTATTTTAGATTTGAAAAATAAAAAAAGCAGCTACGACAGCAAGGTTTGTAATCGAAATGATAAGATACGAAGAACTATCCAAGTCAGTCAAATTTTCTTCAACTTATAACAATTTCTGTTTACACCAGTCTCCTACAAAGATACTTCATACTTAGTAGGTAGAAATAATTAAATCACTACGTCGACTTAACAAAGAGAAGGCATTTCAGCTAGTTGCCTCGTTACTATCGCAAACCCAAGACATAATACTGGTACTGCAGTAAGAAAAACAATCTCTCTTATACTAAGTTCACAGTTTTACTACGAGTTCCAAAACCTGTTAATTCCTTCCCTGCATTTTATTATCATGCATGAAAATAAAGTTGGCGCATTCACAAAACAACAAATAGAAATATTGTCAAAACAGAGCTCACAATCCACACGCTAGTTGGAGCACGACAATTAAAAATAACCATCTAAAGGACGGATTACCCACTAAATTGTACGCGCAGTAGGCTTTCAAACGAATCGTATTTGGCGCGCAGACAGACTCGATTTAGTAATTAATTTTACCGCGCGAAGTGCTCTAAATGCACTAGAAACTATAATCCTCATTAAAATGGGAAATAGTCGACTATTCACTTTGCCATCAAATATAATTTTGGCTTCTAAACGCGAAATATAATTATGTGTTTTGCCAAATCCGATGTGCACTCGACGCAAATGCACCGCAGTTTAATATCGTCATCTTTTCAGCGGGCTCGTACATTTGTGTAATGATTTATGCACGTACTGTCTAAAAGTACATTTAGAATTGCCAACGGCCACGTACCTAGTAAATTCTATTCACTGTAAACAAAGCAAAATTGCATAAATAATTCAATATTACTATACACACAACGAGTAGGTACGTAAGTAGTGCACTTTGCGAACGACACTGCCGAGAGTAAAATTATACGAGGCGATCATTTTCATTTGCTTCCCGACCGCTCAATTTTTCGCATAACGCATCCAATGAAAACACAAATTAATCTGCTCATTTTTTACGAATACAATTTTATATTATTGAGCCCAAATATTATCTGAATTCGATGCATTTCGTGATTCATAATCCCGTGTCACGCCGATAGTTATGGATTACTTTTGTCTCGATTGAATTATTGCATGATTTAATAAAAATATATTATTAATTTGTTATTAATACGTCGACAGTCGGTGAGGCAATCCTCAAAAGGTCCAGTATCGTTTTGTTTACGCTTACTTTTATATGAGTTCAATGAAGGTACGCCGTGAAATCCGAAATCAATATATGAGAGTATAGAAACAAGAGTGCGGGCGAGGCCTGTGTCGACGCGATATCCAACACGGGTTCGGATTAAGCGACGTCAAATCCGGGATTAAGCGGGCCGGGATAAAACGGAGCCCGGGATCGGCTCGAGCTCGGGTCAGCGGGATTTCGCCGGGCAATAAAAGTGTCTGCAGCCGATTTAGACTGAGCCCGTTGGCAATTCGGCGCGGCTACCAATTGCTAGGTAATTTCGGTGTGCGAGCGTGATCTGTCCGCACAAAGCCGTTCTAATGCCCGCCAATGGGATTAGCCGAGTGTCGTGCGGCCTTTACAATTTATTGGACGGAATCAGACATCTGAATTAAGAAATAGTTTCTTCATCCGTCTTGGTGAGACCGAACAAAGATGTTGTGAATGGAACCAAATTATTTCCAAATCTGAAGGTGTGATATAAATCTAAATAAACATAGAGGGTGATGTTACCGCGCACTATATAATACTAATCAAGGATTTTTCTAAACTAAATCCTGCTCGTTTGCAGTGGACGTCGTTCATCTATTATAGGGGCCCCTCAGTAATCCGGATTGGAGATTCATTAGGGCGAGATTATACTCTATTGAAATCTGGCTTAAGCGGGCACAAGCGGAACGGATCGCGGACCGCGGAGCGGAGATCGAATGAACCCATTCAAACAATCATATGAGAGATGGAATACATCTACTTAAGTACGTTTCATTTAAAAAGCTATTTGTGATTGATTTGGTGTCTGATTCGCGTGATGTTTATGTTGACTCATAGCGCCTGCGACTTTGGTGTACCATACTTTTGATTGATAAATGAGAATGAAGGTTTGAAAAATTGATCTCGACAAATTTTATAAGAAGTTTGTGTAGCAAGGATGAACTTTGCAATGGCATCACGATTTTAATTTAGCAATCATGAGATTAAGTCATGGAAATGTTACTATTTGTTAAACCGTGTTTAATAAAATTTGATAAAGTTTATTCCTACATTTCAAATGACGCACGTCGTCTTGTCATAATCGTAACACAGACAGACACAAATAATAATGGCAGACCTTGGCTCGGTCAAGATTATCTATTACAATTCAAATTCATTGTAATTTTTAATACTCCTATAAGGACGAAGTTTTATGCAGATTTGAGGCTTCAGGTATGTCTAGAAAATTAAATAAAGTTGCTTTTCCTCCTTCCTAAAAAGAAAAGCTTTCATTTATAAGTACTTTACTGGTACTCATAAGCATATCAAAACCATATAGGATATGCAAGCTCGTACGTGGAAGTGGTAAAACCATGACTAACCTCATTATGTCCTACATTTTCCTGGTCACAAGTGAGCCACCTACAACTATAATCGCAATGAAAGGCTCTAGTACTACCGACAGGAAATTCGCAACACATTCAAAAACACTATGAATCACCTTCATTCTATCACACTAATCAATTGATATTCTCGCCGAGACCCGCGGTGGTACAAAGACACCTCCGCATTAACGTTATTGGATAATACGTAGGCAGATACATCAAAAGGCACGGGCCAAGAGTAAACAAAAACCATACATTTGCGGATGAAAATATTGTACGTAATTACAGTAATATTTCATGTGATGTTTCTTTTGATTCGTGTTTGTATGGTGGCAGATAAACAGCGCGTAAATATTGCAGATACACTTTCTTCGAATCGTCTCTTGGAACAGTGTCTTAGTCTTGTGAGAGACAAAGTATAAATATTTGCTCAATAAAAGGAATATGAAATGAATGAATGTGACATAAATGAATGGGTGTGTTGTGTAGACTATCTTTTCTTCCTTTTGCGTGAGTATGTGGCAAACTCTAGTGTTGGAGTTTAAGGAATCCTGAAGGAATCCGTCATGGCCTGAAGGAAACTTGTCTTGAGACAAGAAGGTTATCTTTTCGAAAATCACTGTAGCTCTACCGTGTGTCATCACAGTGAGCGATCTCCCATCTTTTTGGTCAGCCCTGTAAGCGTTTTACCTTGCCGTTTACGCCACGTTACTTACGGGCGCAGAAGTAGACTGAAATTAATTCTTAGTTTAGGCATTCACTCAGTATGATTTTATTCTATATATCATGTTCTATCGATGTATTTTTAGTGATGGCAAAAGAGAGTAGGTACAGCTCTAATTACTGCTCTTGTTTTAGTTTATTGTATCAACTAATCTTATTGAGTGAAAAAAAAACCTAATAATGACATCCATATAATAAATGTCGTTATACTTCTAAGTTTGTTTTTATAGGTACCGGTATTTCGCAAGTCACATCACTTTAAGAACCTACGTCAGAGATTTGTTAAACTTAATTAGTTCTATCCATATGTTTAATGAGTAATCTCGACCCAATTCATACTATCGTTACCATAACAACAATAAAAAATAATACAAAATAACATTATCATGTAAACATATTGATATACGACGCATTATCACGTATTCAGTTAAGTTTATCTACCCGTCAACATATGTTTTTTACACGCATGAAAACATTATCAAAACGTTGAAATAAACTGTTGTGACTCATGTTTTAATTGTATCGTTACTTTTAATCCGATCTGTTGCATCCGGATTTACTAGCTACATGTTATTACCCATAACAAATTGTGCATAACATGTTAGAATTGTTAGAATAGTTAAGTCTTATCGTATTCATAGATCGATTGTGAAATTATCCCCTAAAAATATTGAAGTATTTCCTATGAGACTGTCATCCGTAGATTTTTTATTCTATACCTGCAAAAAAGTACACATGTATAGACAAGAACACATCCTTTGCTTGAGGAGATAGTAAATAAAAATGGATTTAAAAACTAATTCCAAATTAAGTTTTGAGTTTCAAGGTTTGTTACCCCTAGCTAAACGTACACAAATATTAGCCGCGATGAGACAACATGACAAGAGAGAATAATATCATACAAAAACTCAACACTTAATCGTACTAGAGGCTTATCTGTTTTTGTACTCGTCCAGTCGGGATTATTCGTCGGGTCCGGCTTTATCCGAGAATAAAATATTTATATCCCAACGTAACGAGCGGCCGTACAAACACGGCAACATTGCCGCTTTTCGATAATATTAAAACATAATCAGTTGTGAGCTTTCTGAACAAATACAGTAAAAAATATAATCCTCCATATCCTACCTCCTTGAATAAATATGAATATTTTTTAGACTGTGGTTCGCTTATGGCGGGATAAAAACAAACTTCGAACGCGTCTGTATCCGTATCATTCGGGTTAAAATTGAATTGAGCGGAATCATTACCAGTTATTTGTTAATATTCCGTTCGTTGGAGCTTCATAAAGCCTGCTTAAATAACACTTGTAATAATAAATTCGCATTGAACAAATATTATTTTCTCATTTTATCGTTAAGCTTGTGGACTAATCCCGTTTTTAAAGAATTCCCCACTTAAAAGATCGGAGCATGCACGCAACCGTGAAGATGGCCACATGCATACTAATAGAGATAATCCGGTTGAACAAAAAAAACTGTCCTGAATAGCCAAAAGGGTGAACGTTTGCAAACTTTTAACCGCGCTGTGTTTATGGCAAGTGTAAACTTTTTTGTTTTTATCTTGAATTCGGTGAACGATTATGTTAATACCAATTTTGTATTTAAATTATTCATATTTTTATAGTAACTGGGTTGTGGATTATTTATAACAGTTATACTGACAATCAAAAAAAGATCTAAGCGTAAAAAGTCGGAAATTTAAACGGTTACTGGATAAATAAAACTAAAACAATCGCAAGCATTCTTCGAACCAATCCTCTAAGAAAACAAACTTCAAGTTGGAGGGCCGTTACCATTGTTCTTACACGTCGAGAATCGTTCGACAACTCTCTAACCCCTACGGTAGGTCGCGGTTTCGCCCTGCGAGGTTCATTGACTACCGAAGAACCCCTGTCTAAATCTCCACACACAACATTCAACTCTGAAACTAAAACCATAAGATATATTTTTAAATGCCCTATCGAATTCGGTAACTTTTTACTGCAAGCCGGAGATAAGCCGACGGATTAGTTCGACGGAACGGAAAAAATGAATAAAAAAGTATAAACTTCGGCTCTGATTGAGTTCAATACTTTTTAATATATGGGATTTGACAAGGCAGATGCCCATATCCTTTATAAACTCGGATTAAGAATTAATGCTATGAAATAAAACCCTTTGTATATTCAAAGGAAGCTTCTGTGAAATCGTTCATCGTAGTATACGTCTGACGATAACGATTATTGTGCTTATAGAGTTATTTTATTTATTTAATTATTTATTTTATGAATATTACAACATATTACAACTCGGGCTTTGATAGGATTATTATACTATGTTTATAAGTTACACTATAGTCGATGTAACTTTATATTACTTGTAAACGAATTCTTTTTCTAGTACCTACTCAACGGTGGCTCAAATTTGCGAAAATTTGCTAAAAGTACAACAGACGGATAAACTAGAGGATATACGAAAGCGGATACATATAAAACCATAACTAGTAATTCACTTGAATCTAAACCAATTATATCCTTGATATTAATAAGAAGCAATACATAGTATTAATAAGCGTAAATTTTAAAAAGTTTTATTTCGAACACGTAGGTAGATTAGGTTCAAAGACCTTTTCGATACTCATCCAGGGAAATAAAAAAATAATGGCTTAAGCTCCATATTTATAAAACGAATACACTATATGATATCAGTAATCAATAAGAACTTTTAAAAAGACTTACAGACCAAAGCAATCCACGTTATTATTCACACAAACGTCAAAAGATAACAGGATCGACCTTGAACATCAAACACCTGTTCTGACTCGTGTAGGCTGTATGCTAAATAAAAAAGCTATTGTAAAAGAGCCGCCAGAGAAAATACTGAAAAAGGCTCCACACGTGCCAATCCCGGATACCGGGATTTTGCCTATCCCGCCTTACCTTAATCCCGCGCTCCGGGAAAACATACATAATACACAAATATGTGTGGGTTTGTTTGCGTTTGTACACGCGGTATACACAAGCGTTAGCAACGTATTTTATTTCGAGTAATGTCTATAGATATTTTATCGAGGACGTTTATTTAAGGAAACTGTAGAATGTAAAGGCTTTATTTTATGTCAGGTCTCTATCTATGTAACATTTGCCACACTTTCAGACCTAGTAAACTTGGTAACCTTTGTTTGTTCTTCAATGACACACATACACACTGAAAATAGTGTAGACATTTACTCACACATGTTAAAAGTTTGCAAACTATCTTCTTAAAAACAGAACGGAGAATATTGGCTAAAAAGTCATCGATACGAAATTAACACTACATAGCATAAAACAAAGTCTGTCTTCTGTCTGTCTATCTCTATGTATGCTAATCTTAAAAATGAGAGATATTAATGCGGTTATTTTAATAGATAGAATGATTCAAGAGGAAGGTTTATATGTATAATCGACGCGGGCGAAGCCGCTGGCGACGTCTAGTTCTTAGACAAAAACGTATTTTAAATACGATGTCAAACTTTATAATTCATTAATTTCAAATTCTTTCAAATCCAAAGCTAAATCTTCATACTTAGCGCAACTGCGTCACATATTACATACGGGGACCACTTGGCGCGGTCCGTCGAGGATAATCCCATCTCGTATCCCTCTCGCACACGCAGGTGGCCTGCGCAAATCCTCGCTACGTCCCTCTCTAATCCCTTATTTGAATCTTATCAGATCTCAGGAGATACACCGGTAGTGGTCGTGGCTGTGTGCGTGTAGTGGGTTTATCTTTTAGGGTTGTGCGAACTAGTTTTGTACAAATATTTTCTATGTATTACTTTAATCCCGAATATGTGTGCCAACAAACTGAAATAGATTGTTGAGAATACAGACACTGTCTTTATTTTACACATTGTCAGTACAGTCTGTTTTGCTAGGTTTGTCCTATCTAAAGGTCGCTGCTGGAAATAAAGCTCAATGCTCAAAGGCATAAAATTATTAACTCAACTCTTGCAATATTCGGTGGACCGAGGATATGATTTTGTATAGAACTAAAACTATAGTTATCTATACTTATAGAAATACATATTCACAACCACTTAATTGTCTATTCTGCACCTATGAAAACCTCTGCAAGCAGCCTACAAATACTATTCCACATTTTTCTCCTATACTCGATGATAGCATCCCCTTCAATTGATTCCTAAACATACCTACTACTTTTTACTGTTTCGTACTGCAGAATAGTATCTTAATATATAAAATCCTTGCGCTACTGACTGACTGACAGACACGCTACAGCCGAAACTATTGGGCGCAGGAAGCTGAAATTTAGCATGTATGTTCCTTGGGGACCGTAGGGGTGCACTAAGAAGAGATTTGCCGAAATTTCCACGGGATCGTACAAAACGGGTAAATTAAAAAAAATTGCAAGCGTGGCTGCTAGCGTCCTCTAGTTATCCTATACGAGAATTATCATTGATATACTTCTAAGACGCATATGCATCGCTTAAATTTAAATGTAGATAATCTTACATTATAAAACTATAATTTTAAACGCACCGCACACCCCTGACAGGCATGCATTAAAGGTACGTCCACACTGAATCCGCGATTAATGGCCATTGAACGTGCGATTGAAGCCAAATTTATGTATCTGCTCACATCACCAGATTACCGCGACATCATGCTCCCGAGCCACCATCACCTGCTTTGATCTGTCCTCAAACGAGCCCCGTAATGGCCCGACGGCTTTTCTAATATAGATATCCTGGATTCTAGCAGCTTATTTTATTTGCGTAAATTATAGGTACTCAAAGTACTTTGGCTAATTATACTTGGGTAGTTCTGTTGGGAAAATATATTTGCGCGCTTGTGTTTCTTTCTGCTGGTGTGATAATTATAATATTATGTAAACGGGATAAAGGTTTTCGTAACTGGCATTTTCTTACTTGGTTTTGGCAGCTACTGAGTCGATGACTAAACCTTATTTGAACCTTTTGTAGTTGTAAGAAACTGTTGTAGTTGAACCTTTTGTAGTTGTTGAACCTTGTGTAGTTCTACATTTTGAATTAGAATGGCGCGGCGGTCGTAAGACACTGAGTTCAAGTATTTTTAGGTTAGCAAACTAAACTGTTACTATGTGGGTATGAAACCTAAATTTGCTGCAAAAGGACTGCTGCATGATATACAAAAAAAAAACAACTTGATCTCGCTTTTATATAGACTTACCATCTGTGCATTTGGCAATAAGTTTTACATCTTGAAAGTCAAACCAACCGATGTTAATAGTAAGTTCTTACTTCCTTAAACCGGTACTTCAACTATAAAGGTAAGTACCGAACGTAAATCTAGACTGATCGTTCAATAGGTGAAAATCCATTAAACATTGTCAATTTCTAAACCGAGAATTTCCTGACAGGAAAATCCAATAAAAGATTTTGCTACTCCGGAATCGAAACTGGGTTCTTAGATTGCATTCCAACTTAATATCTCGAGACTAAAGCTCCAATGGTACAGCTATAATATCATATTTATTCAGCTATATTTTATTATAGAAAGGCTTGGCCATAATTTAAAGGAAGCTTGAGAATTAAGGGTTTATTTCTTGCGAGGGTAATAAGATAATATTACTAACCCTTTGTAGGGATTAAGATTTTGTTAAGGGACGCCCTAAATCGGGGCAGACGGGGCACGATTAGGGTGAACGGTGCCTTTGGCGTACACTTCTATGGTTTTTATGATGCCCTAAACAATGAGACGAATTGTCTCAAAAACGTATTTAGGATTTAGTGATGCTAATGAAATTATGGGAGATTTAGTACTAGGGAAATTGTTACTTAAAATTTAAATATGATGTGGTTTCTAACTTGCTGTTTATGTGATATCATAGCCATTCGATGAAAGTTTTGGTCGATATTGAGGAAGCCGTTTCGATTTTGAAGTTGGTAATGCAGTTTTTACTCTTCTTGGCACGCCAAAATCTGACTAATGTCGATCGAAGTTTAACTGTAGTAGAGCAGGTCAAGGTCATTTTCAGAGTATAACATTTATAAAAAAATACTGAACTCCAATATACAGCGACGAAGTGACCTCTCGAACCACTACACCACGAGCACAAAAATACAATTTTCACCTTGTGCATATGACGTAACGATTAAAAAAAGTTACCATCTGACCGCGTCCGAAGCGCGGGCGGGCAAAGCTACGGCAATCCGCGCGCCTCGGCCCGTAAGCCTAATCTTGACAAATGGCTCGGATCATCCGTAACCAGTGCGTACACCGACCATGGTTATTTGTCCTCACGACTGCCGCCACAATTTTTTATCGATTGATCAGAGGCTCAGCTGATTGCCTCTGTCTGTTGTTGCCGACGGATTAATTCACACACGTGAATGTACGTATACACACAGACGTAATGCCGGCTTTAAAACCAAATTAAAGTCAGACACAAAAGAATAATCATAAAGGATTTGCATTATGATACGCACACATTGATGGTTAAGTAGCGTATGTGTGTAGTAATCGCGGCTCGTTTATCGTTCGATTTTCAAAATGTGACACGATTTACGATGTTATGCCTCGGGGAAATAAACCTAGCAAACATGACTCTATAATTATTTTGGTTCATAAAACATAAAATGAACGATGAAAAGTTATAGATATCCAGTATTTAGCTATCTGTGACCTCTAATTCAAATTTTGCTAAATGACGTTATCAGTTAATTCCACATAATTGTATTAAGTTACGATTTCTTCGAATTCAAAATCAATATTCATACAGAATTATGGCACATCACTAAACGTGTGTCTTATTGTATATCCGTAAATTTTAAATTTGATTGCCTGTCAATTCCAAATTTGAATACTGGAAAATTTACTAGCCGCGAAATCTAAATTCAAATATAATTCGTTGATCTATTTTTAAATATCGAACAGAATAAAAAGTTGAGTTTATTTTTAATTTTTAAAAACAGTCAGTGTAGAATGCCAGCGCTTTTGAACGTAACGTATATAAATAGTAGCTAGCTCATCGTGGAACCGGTCTCTTAGGATGATTGTGTGCGTTAAGCCGAGTGCATGCCTCAAATTGGGCTGAAGTACAGGAGATTATCTCAAGATGATTGATGGAGGACTCCCTTCCCACCCCGCCGTCCTCTCTCCCGAACCAGTCCACGCATTGATATGATTGGGTAATGTAATCCTCCGTGTAATTAGGTAAAAGTTAATCGTAACAAAGTGATTTGACTGATGGTGGACATACGGCCGGTAGGATTGACATTACTTTTTATTGTACAGTTAATTTGCTTTCTTTTTATATTAAAGATGTTCAACAATGGCTGATGTCTACAGTATTGCAGCTTTGAGGTCGATAGAATGTCGCCTGTCTATATCGTGCAGATTTGGATAGACCTCTGTCATCATTTTATCAATTTGAAGTCCGGTATGGTTAGTAATGGATACCAAATAACTAACTAATTATTGGTCTCAATAAACCTAAAATCAAAGTCCTAAACAAAAAAATACGCTCACTTCTTAACTGTACTAGTAATAAAAATAAACGGATCTAACAAGTAGGTAGAGTTTAAACGAGTATTCAGTAGAAAATCCCAGTCGGTAACAAAGAGCTGAGAAGCTCACACTGAGCTAAGTAAACACACACATACACGTAGGTACATGTATAGCTAAGTACAGTTCTTGATCCGGATCTACGGATTAGGTGGCAGCGGCTGCCCACCGTCCGGGATACACATCTCCGACCGGATTACTGAAATCCGGATTTCGTTGAATAACTTGCCGGAGATTTGTGACGTAATTTATATCAGTATAATGGAGTTTGCTAATGTGTTTTGAACCTTGCAAACGATTTTTGTGGCGTACTTGTATGGAGTAGTCTCTTACTTCAGGATTGCGCCTTAAGAAGCAAACATTGACTTAAAAACAAATGAGAAATAGACTTACACTACTGTACAATTGGCACATTAAAGCTTTAGTTGGAGCTTTAACAAGCAATTAATATCTCTAATCATTTATATGTTTAATTTAAGCCGTATAGGTAATCGACATAATAAAATTATTGACCTAACAGTCAAAATACTTATCTACCGCACAAATGCATCACAGCATAATCGAACTTTTTCAAATAACCGTGGTGTTAAAGCGTTATTAAAAAAGCTATATACCGCCTAATTTAAATCAATGGTGGCTTTTACTTTTTTTGTTGGCTATGGACATCTGGCATGAAGCCTGACAGGTAACAGATACCAAAAATAATCAATAATCTCCCGTTTAATTTACCATAAATATTCATGTTCGTATTTTTACGACTACGAAATGTAAATAATAGTTTATATGACTAATCAGATATTAGAGGTCGTAAATACCGAAGTGCTGACCACAAGGGATTATCGATGGCTTATACATATAGTTTACATAATTGTCTGTGATATTTATACCTATTGATGTGTGTGTTTAAGTTGCGGAGTTATTGGCTTCGGCTTGCACAAGCAAGCTTGTTTGTACCAGCTAATACTTGGGAGGTAAGTTTCCGCGGGTGATTGTCGAGTGGGGACGGTGTGATTGATTTTTCTATAGAAAATGGTTGCAGGATCTATACCTATATCCTACCTACGAAGTCTACTTCGAAATGTTACCATAGCTGGTTAAACTTTGTGTGGAACTGAAATTTTGGGTGGTAGAGAGACCTGCTGGTTGAGTTTGCCATCGCGAAAAAACAAAAATAATTTAGTGCTGTTGATAAGTTTAGGGATCTCTTTACGCGAGCATACATGTATTATGTATCTCTGAATGTATAATAATTATTCAAAAGTATTATACTCTAAGTACAAAAGGAGTGGAATAATGTAAGCCACATTTTAGTTATGAAATAGCCAAATTTGGTTTGCAATAAGACATTAAATTGCCTTCGCAAAACTTTACTCAAGTTTATAGAGATCCTTTAACGTCGGCGGTCTCACTGCAAAGACGGTCAGGCGAGAATTCATTTTATCAATTTATCTGGTTACATGGTTGATCTTATAAACACCGAACCCGTGTGCGATGCGGGCTTTCAAAGATGATAGTTTGTAATAATAAAGCTATATGAAAATGTTACAAAATAAATGAAAGAGTAAAATCGTTGCGGGCTGTCTTTTGGGAGCTTTTGAGAAAAACTGATAGTAGTTCAAACCAATATCACTTTCCAGTAAAATAAGGTTGTTTACCTATGTGTTAGTAGCAATCTGAAAATGCTTGCTTGTCTTACTTGGTGTGTAGGACTGACACTCACACAAAAACTTAAGCAAAGCTTACTGGCTAAAGTGACTTTATAAAACACCTCTGTCCACCTCTCTAAAGACTACGAATGTCCACGTAGCAACGCAGCGTGTTCACACTAGGAAACAATAATATAAGTATAGTGCACACACATATACGCGGATCAGTCCTAAGCCGGATTACGTGACCGCCAGATCTGCGATGTACCGACCTACCTCGGGGTCGACATATTATGGATTTTGAATATGGAAAATGTTACGTCACTCTCGAATCTTTTGAATTTATCGTTTTAATATTGGAACAGTTTGTACTGACATGACAGATATTGTATAACGGCTGCATTCGAATGTGTTCGATTTTTCAACTCATCATATCAGTTTTCATGAAGGTAGCATGAAACTTTGTGTTGTGAAGTTGTTATCGTTGGAAGGTAGAGAGGTCAATTATTGTAGAAAATCAAGTATACTTTTTGATGGTAATTTTTATTTGCCATCTCTACGTTCTTATAGCGGATAAAGAAACACTCACTAACCCTACAAAATGTTCGCCCAGTATCTATTATGGTTCATGACAGACAGAGGGATGGACAGCGAACACTGAGTATTAATAAAAATACTTTTTCATAGTTTAGTAGAATTATTGCAATCAAGTAGATATGTCTATTGTAGTAATGTGTTAATTATGACAGTTTCATGTATATCGCAATCGAAAAACTCTACCTAGTTTTTCATCCGTATTTATTTATAGGGATTAATAAAATAGATGTAATTGTATTGTTCACGCTGCACGACTAAGTACCTAATTATGACATTACGATACCTGTGGGTGCGACGAAGCATTCTGAGTAATAAACTATTGTAGTTTATAGTTATTATTCATAATCTACCACGTCCAATAATTATGAGAGCTACAGTTAACTGTCTGTACTGTTATCGGTTCAACTTTAATAGTAAGGTTGGCTCCTTATTTAATCTTACTAAAAGTACTGAGTCTAAGTGATGTGGTATGGATTTGCATTGGATAAGTGCGATGCTTGATTTCTATTACAGGTATATTTTGGTGTCCATGGAAACTTTTGATAAACTGAACATACTACTTTATAGGAATAAATCCTGTGTCGCGAGGAATTGTACACTCAGTCGAAAAAAGAATTTATGGATCATACGAAGTGTTGTCTGTGGGGGTCGAAACCACACCACTCGGCGCAGTGTCAAGCGGCGAGGTAGCCGGCTACGCCAACAGTGCATTCAGTTATAGTCATAGGATGACAGATGTTGTCTAACGCCATTTTCGGTATTATTAATTGTTCAGTTGTAGGGCCACTATATGGTCACTTCTTTTTAGTTTTCCGTTCATCGAATAAAACAATACTAGCCGTATTGAATGAAAATTCAGGATCCTGGAATCCTGGATCCTAGGAAGGATCCTGAAAAAAGGACAAGTCAGAAGTACCCTTAACAGAAGAGCATGCATGAGAAACTTGATGGGAGTGAGTGAAGCAAGTGAGGTATGTCAGGGTCGTTGCAAATGGCGTTCCGTAGTCTCTGCCTACCCCTCCGGGAAACAGGCGTGAGTCTATGTATGTATGTATGTAGCTGTATTGTTTGATTAAAACTATTACTTGCCGATTACCTTGATGACAAAGATGAGAAGCCTCTAGGTATCATAAAATAATGCACTTCCTTAATAATATTTCATCATCAGCCCTTAACAGTCCACTGCTGGACTAGGTCTCTCCTTTGAACGGAGGAATTGGCCTACTATAGCACGCTGGCCAGACGGGTTGGTATAGGGTTTGTATCAAGTTTTCCTTCTCTTACTGCTGTTCTCTGCATAGTATGGTCCCTCTATCGGCTCTTACGACACCCATGGGATGATATGAGGTGGTGACATTCCGTATTCTTAATCCGTCACCACACGGACAATCTAAAAAAATCTAAATTTTAGCTATCAGGTGATCATGCAAACGATCTTGAATATAAGTTAAGATTATAATCATATAAAATATAACATTTTATTATAGTATTTGCATGCCATTTGCCGTCATGGCTAAATCAAACTCGAATCAGTTTATTCGGCAAATCGGATTATGATTACATATTGCGAAATATCGTGAATTCCTTATCAATAGATCGACGACGTGTCATTTAGTTCATCTTTAGTAAAAATAAATATTTTTCAAATAATCTCTACATTCATCTGTAGCGGAATTTACTTAATCCCAATAAAATTAAATATTATTAATACAAAATTATCTTAAATTTTTCTCTGTTTACGTTTGCTGTTCAATTTAAGGGGTTCAAGGTTACTATATACCTACTATATAAATTTCATGTAGGTAGATATACGAAGCCACAGGCACTTTAAGTCGACCCGAGATGCATTTTCGGACTCTATATTGATATAAATATCTTCAAATAAAACCGAACTGCACTATTTCTTACACGAAAATAGGTCTTACCTAAAATCAAATTTCTTCATCCGCCCTTACAAACTAACAAAAATAAAACACTCATTCGCATTTCCAAAAAAAAAACGCTCACAAAAAAACGACAAATATACCAAAAAATTTGCTTGCACACACACACACACACACACAACCCAAGTGTAAGAGTAAATCAATAACACGCACACGTTGGCGTCGGATCGCAGTGATCCGGATGATCTGTGCGGATCAAGCTCGTGTCGGGCCGAGATAAAGCCGTACCGTGTGTAACGTCCCTAATAATACGTGTCGTCTCTCACACTTGAACATTAGGGGTTATTTTTTTAGTTTAGGTTATAAAATCAGAATTAAGAATAGGAGATTATACTAAGTAGTCAGCTGGATAGGTAATAAAAATAATATTCTAGACAATCTCTGTCTGAATTAAATTAGAGAATGCGAATAAAGTTTTTGCAGAACCAAAAATAGTTTTAATGACTAATCCTGTATTACAAGCAGATACCACGGAATATATTTTGTCTAAGCTATAGGTAATATTGTAGACTATCAAATTATTAGACACCTCGATAAAATTTCCTTGATATAAAACCCCGCACTACTCAAGAATCAAACTCCCAACACACCCACAAACCAACCAACAAGGCAATAAAACTAAACACCGCATTCCAACACCTATGTCAATTGCCCTGTTACATATTACATACATTTTAAACCCGCAGTAATTGCTGTACGTGCCTGTTGGCCCTCAGACTGTCTATACATCTCGCAGTTCTGCTTGCCTCATGTGCTAGACCGTGATGATACATACATAAGAGTGCTTTGTCGCTGCAACTTTATATACGCTTCCGAGAAATATTATTACCTGTATCTAGCACATACACTTATCAACGATTAATGGATAACGGGGAAACGGGTAATCGGATACGTATGCTCACGATAGCAGTATGGACGCATGCAGGGCATTTAAAAGCGTGGTATATTGGTTTAAGAGGAAACACTACGGGCGAGAGAATTAAAAATAGGTATTTGTAAAATCTATTGCTGTGGCGCAGCCTTAAGCCTCCCCCGCAGAGCGCGATAGAGACAACTGCAGCTTGGACCAAAAATATCTATTAAATGTACACAAAATCAACGTTTCGTATGCCCTTGACTCCTTCTCCAAAACTTCATCGATTTAACTAGTTTTTTCATATTAAATTTAAGGCTTTGGCCGTGTTCCTATGTTTTTCTTTTTTTTAATAATCTAAATTTGTGTTTTGGATGTTTGAACACACGGAAAATCTGGCCAATTTTTGAGGTATTTGAAGGTTCATATCTTTTTTAATATTTAATTTATGAGAAAAAGGAAAAAAAATATTGCACTACTGGCTAGTGCCAGTAGTGCAATATTTTCCAGGGAGAAAACAGGAGACTACGATTGTATGGAAAAACGGCCGTTGTGTTTCCTCTTAAGCGGCTGCCTCGCAGTTATACTCTACGCGGGGGTTGTGAGTTCAAGGTCTGGGATATCAGTGGGTGTAATCCACAAAATGTTGTTTCGAGTGTAGGTGTTTTCTGTGACCGTTATTTGATTTTTTAAATCCTCTACAAGAGAGGATTACTAGGGCTAGAGTAGTCTTGTAAAATCACGTTTATTGGGATAAACAGCATACCGATATTTTGAAGTGATGGAAGCTTGCATTAATGAACTATTCTTGGATGAAAACTGCTGTAGGTATATGCTATTATAAGAACATGAAACAAAAACTTTGAATAACAACAGATAACAAAAATAATAGCGAGACAAACACAAATATACTGGACCTTTCGTTTACAAGTAAATCAATAGTAGCGATGGCTCTTCGTATAATGGTGAGTTGCGACAACAAGTATTCAACTAAAGTATTAAAATAAATATTGAATCAAGATAATTCCTATTAGACATACAGCTATACGGAGATATCCAAATATCATTACTTAATAGCCAATATTCTGCAATAAACATATACCTAATAGGATATTTGCATATAAATTCCGAGAGCGTACCATTTATTTAAGCTATAAAACCATGCTTAGCTTCATACGTTATGTCTTACATACAAAATAAAGGATTATAATAAGGTATAATAAAAAAATATAAATCGGCTTATCTATATAAAACTGGCTTATTCGTGTAAAGTACGATCAGCAACAATAAATTATATTATTTAATTATATTTTTTATCTATGACTGACAAATCTTATTTGCACATTCCTGTGTTATTATCTGTTTTGGAATAATAGTATGTACACGGTACCTATTTGGTGTAATCCGGTACGTGACTGGATTAAAAGCGTTTTCTGTCTGGTACTGCTTAGTTTGTGCGGTCAAAGAAGCGATGGTTTTGTTATTGGATTTACTTTAATAGATTAACCAAGATAGCTAGAGTCGCGATTTTCTTGCGACTGTATCTACCTACGTTTTGTGTAGAAAAAGTTTTTTTAAGTACTGTGAATGTGTAAAGGGCTCTATGTACTTATACGTTTCTTTTTTGTCATGCTTGTACAAGCTTGTTAGTTTTGTGGAACAAGTTTCAATTCCAAGAATTTATGACTAACTGACTACGTAGGTAGGTATATCAAAAGAAGTCATTCACCTATCTATAAAAAATCAATCAAAACAGTATTACCATTAAATTAAATAAAAATAATATCTAAACTAGACGCAAATGCTGACGGTACACCCAGGTACGATTGACAAAAAGATATATCTCCGACGTCGAGCGTAATCCGTCGGCCATTGTGTAATCGCTAATCGGCGCGGATCGCGGCCGATCCGAAATTAATAATGATTTATATCGACCGATTAGACGCATTAGACGTTAACTTACCGACCGATTGGCGAACTGAGAAATATTACTTACAAGTCTTGCTTGTTAATGTTATTTAATTTCAACCCAAGTCGAGTTTCAAAGATTAGATAGAGATTTCGCTTTTGGTTTTCCTTTTGAATTTTGATTTCGCCAATTGCCTTTTCATAGAATAAAGTAAAATAATGTTAACCATTTGTACTACTTACTATTATTTGATTTGATAAAAAGATGTTGGTTTATCTGTTTCTTTTACTTCCTTTTAACTTTTTCTTTGTCTGCTCTAGAAATCAATTCCTGCACCTTCTGTTTCTGTCAAACTGACTATTATGTTTGGGGTGACTAGCTGCCGTATTTAATACCGTACTCATTGCTATGAATAACTACTTACACAATTATTGTTCTTAATACAACATTCAAATACCCATAAATGAACATTTATAATCCAAGGGCATCTCAATTTTTCATATAAATTGTCTTGAATATATAAATATAATACTGAAGACTTTCTGACGTCAAATACTTATTTAATAATTGCAACATTGAAATCTAACCTTCACAAATAATTGTCTGACGTCAAAATATATTTTACATTAAAATCTAGGTATAGTGCACAATGTGAGTGTGAGATATAGTTGCGTGTGGAGTGTGCACCTGGGCTTATGCTTTGAGCGCTCCAGACGGGAAGTCCCGGATTAGATTTAAGGGGTAAAAGAACTAGAAAGAGACAGAACAAAAGGGGATTTATATTAAAAAGACAAGGATGGAGAGCGGGAGATTTAGAGATTATGATTCATAAAGGAGACTGAATGGGAAATTATTACGAGGGGTTTACACACAGTATGGGACGTTGATAGGGCTCAGTTTTGTGTTGCGTCGGTCTGCAGCAAAATAGTCGTGAAATTAGCTGCCATGATTTGGGGCCGGACTTATTACCTATGATTGGGGCTTAAATATTAATATTTGACTTATTTATTATAGTCAAACCGGCTACTGTGTTTGTGTCATATCTATAGATGTGTAAACAGATTTTTTTATGAAGATAGATTCAATATTTTTTCTGAAGTGACATATAGCGAAAGTTGCTTCATTAATTAGAAGTCTATTATATTTTATTGGCAAATTACTGGATTTATATTGATTAAATTAATGCGCAGCTTATTAGAACCGTGAGAAAGGAAGCATAGGTACTAAAAAAGATAAATAAATAATGGCCTTATTTTACTCATCTTTGGTCATAATTTGGCACCGCTTTCTACATATGAATACAAGTACATATACCTATATCATATATTATTATAATAGTTGGACTACTATAAGTATGTACGAATTTGGTAACGGTAAGGCCACATGCGACTTTGCATATATAAAAAAATCCTATCGTAATTCACCGGTTTTGAAACAGTACTTAACGTCAAAATGTCTTTATTAAAGTAATTTAATCAACATATTAATATTAATCCGCAATATTTACACCAAGTTTATTGTTGGATGATGTTTTGAGTGACATGACCCCTAAAGGCATATACCTAGGCCTTACCTAGTGATACGGTGACGGGCGGAACGCTTTAGAAACTTTAGACCACTTCCAGCTCTAAGCCTTAAGTTATAGAGTTTATTTTTGTTTAAAATCGCTTATTGTGCTTTCAGCGATCCTTATAAAAATTCAACAAAATTTATTATTAGGCTTTTATAGACACCTAAACCACAATGGTATAACGTAATGAAAATCGACGCGACAAAAACTTGGGACAAAACATTTTCTTTCATAAATATACACCGGCGCATAGATATAATGAAACAAGAAAGTATAAGTATAGAAACGTTTGATTTAACGACTGTAAGATATCAGTGAATCAATTATGGCATCGGCGATCAGATTAAGTAGAAACGTTGAGATGAGCTCCGTACAAAGGGGCCGAGGGAAGCGCGTGACTTCGAATAATGCTCACCGTACTTGTTTTAAAAAGCCGTGCCGTCTCGGCTTTCACTGGTTATAAGAAAAAGAATAAATAATATGGCTACCGTCTTGATTTTTGTACGGTTGTCTGTAACGCTTTATTTTTGTAAATAGTTAGGCGGTAATTAATAGTCCATCTAATCATGGAATATTACCAGCTACCAGCTACCAGCAAAAAAAAAAAAAAAAAAAAAATAACTGTTGCATCGGAGACCGACTCTGAGTGTGTCGATGGCAGTGCTTCTGAATTACGATTTACAGAGAAGCATACTAACGTTAACATGGGGCGTATGAAAAGGAAGCGGGATAATGAGTTAAGTAGTTTCATGGAAGAAGTAAGAGATATGTTTTCGAAGTTCCGTCAAGAACAAAATGCTAAATTAGAAAGTATGGAGTCCACCATGACAGAAATAAGGACACAAAATGAGAATATAAACTTATCTATCTCTACTTTGTCTGACAGATATGATGTATTGCAAAAGGAGCTAGAATCTTTAAGACAGGAGCGTAAAGAATACATTACCTACATAAAACAGCTTGAAACAAAGTTAGAAACCTATGAGAGACAGAGTTGTGCCATCAAATTAGAAATAAGAAACGTCCCGAAAATACAAAATGAGTCAAAGCAAAACCTTTGTGATGCAGTGAAAAAAATCGGCAGCACTTTAAATCTCCAACTACAAACCTCAGATATAAAAGATATCTACCGACCATTCGCTAAACCAGACGTCATAAAGCCTATTATAGTCGAGTTCACTTCTGTGTTGACTAAGGAATCTATATTAAAAAGTATTAAAAAGCTAAGCCCACAGGAGAAAAAAGATAAATTAAGTACAAGTTTGTTTTGCGGCGACGGCTCTCAAAAACCAATCTTTGTTTCGGAATGTCTTACCGCGAAGGGCAGGCGCCTGTTTTTCCTAGCGAGGGATTTTGCAAACACTCATGGTTATGCTTATTGCTGGACGTCACATGGAAAAATCTACCTGCGTGAGAAGGAAGGTATGCCGCACGTTCGCATTCAAGAAGAGGCTGATCTCACAAAATTGAAGACGCACTCTAATTGACTAGCTATGAATACATTCAATATTGCATTATTATTCATTGTTCAATTCATATTTTTAGATCTTATTCAATCGCATGCTTATACTTGCTATAAGTCATTTAAAAATTTAAATATTATTTGCACTATAGTCTCGCACTTTATATCGTACATTATAATTTACTGTAAAACACTCACACACATTACCTATATCACTCAAAAATTTCGGTTTCTCAATACTTCATATAAGAATAAGCGTATAGTAGTGGTTATATATTTAATGTATAGCATATCAAGTTGTAGGAATGGTTACTTGTGCTTTCGATACTCGCTGTTCGTATCTCACATATCAGATTTAGCTGACTCAATACACATTTGTGATAATAGATGTTATTTACCCCATTTAAATAAATGCTTATTTTGCCGTACTGAACAAGGTCATGTGATACTATATACTATTTTAAATGGATGACATTGCTCAAGAAGTTGACATGCTCACGGTCTCTGAAGCTCTGATATGCGATGTTGAAGACTGTCAGCGACATATACTAAAACCAAAGGATTACCTCACTGTTATTACACAAAATATACGCAGTCTGTCACGGAACTTTGATAACTTCCTCATTATGTTACAAAGACTTCGGTTTGAATGTGACATAATTATCCTAACTGAGTGCTGGTTATCGTGCTGTCCCATTTTACCTAACTTGGAGGGTTACATTTCGTTTGCATCCAAGAATTGTATCACACAAAATGAAGGTGTTACCGTCTACAGTAAAGCCAACCTGAATGTTGTATTTGAGGAACCTGGTTGTCTGGATGCAAATTGCCTCGTTATAAAAGTTGGACAGGAAACTGCTATTGTGGCCATATATAGACCTCCCTCACACAAAAATATAGATAACTTTCTTCGAGGACTTGACAGCATTTTACAGGCCCTGACCTCGTTCAAAAATATCTCTATTATTGGGGATATCAACATAAATATTTGCCCTAGTCAGGAATCCCCGCTCAAAACCGAATATCTACTTTTATGTTCTCATCACGGACTGCTACCTGCTCATACCTTCCCTACTAGACATAGTAAGACATGCCTTGATCATGTGATACTAAAAACTAAAACCTCGGCTCTCACTTTGGTATTACAATCGACGATCACCGATCATCAAGCGGTTTTACTGTGTCTCAAGTATAAACAAAAAAGGAGCTTTGCCCATCTTACCTACAATAAAGTAAATAACGCCAAAGTAAATTTAGATTTAGCTAACTTAAATTGGGAACCAATCTATAACGCAACTGATCCAAATATATCTATGAATCTCTTCATCACAGCTATCCAAAACACTATACTCGAAAATTCGGTCGTGATAACTCTATCAAGACGTAATAAAATAATTAAACCGTGGGTAACACCCGGCCTGATAAGATGTATGAGGCATAGGGACAAACTCCACCAAAAAGCTAGACAGTCTCCTGATGACGAATATATTAAAGTAACCTACACCCGCTACAGAAACTTCTGTAACAAAATAATAAAAAAACTTAAAATAACTTACGAGACTAATCTATTAAAAACAGCCGGTAAAAATAACAAAAAGCTGTGGGATGCAATAAAAAATATAACTTACACGTCTAAAACAAACAATAATCCATGTGAATTGATAAATAGTTCTGACCCGGAAAAAGCGGTTAAAGAGGTAAACAGTTTTTTTGTCACTGTTGGAAAACAATTGGCCGAGAGGACTATAAAATGTGATAATCCTTTACATTTTAATTTTAACATATCACAAACAAAAAGTACAGTGAAATCTTTTGTGATCTTGGAAACTGATGAAGCGGAAGTAAATCAATTAATATTAGGTCTTAAAAATGTTTCCTCCAAAGGATGGGATAATATTCCAAATCACCTCCTAAAAGAAAATAGACATACTCTTGCCCCTATTTTAACACATATTTTTAACCATTGCTTGCGAGACGGTACATTTCCTTCAGTGTTAAAGAAGTCTGTGGTAATACCTATCTATAAATCGGGCGATAAGAACCGTGTTACTAACTATAGGCCGATCTCCATCCTCCCCTCGGTCTCCAAGCTTCTGGAACGCATCATTAACAGTAGACTTGTAAAATATCTGGAGGTAAACAAATTACTGTCTAACAATCAATTCGGATTTAGAGCTGGAAAATCCACGTGTGATGCTGTCCATGAGCTTGTAGACTATGTGGTTGGTAATATTGACGATGGTAAAAAAACAATAGGTATATTTCTAGACCTAGCCAAGGCCTTCGACACGGTCTCTACGTCACTGCTTCTCAATAAATTAGAAAAGTTGGGCATTAGAGGAAAACAACTAAAGCTAATAGGTGATTATCTTTCCAATCGCTATCAATGTACCAAAATTGATAATTACGTTAGTGATGACTCACCTATTACATACGGTGTCCCTCAGGGGAGTATACTAGGCCCAACTCTCTTTCTAGTATATTTAAACGACCTTTGTGACCTCAATTTAGGGGTTGGAAAAATTATATCTTACGCAGATGACACTGTTTTACTGTTTTCTAACGAAAACTGGGAAGAAGTTTATAGGTCTGCTCAGGCTGGTTTTGACACTGTATGTCACTGGCTAAAAAGTAATGTCCTAACATTAAATGCAAAGAAGACTGTCTATATACCATTCTCAATGCGTAATACCATCTCCTCTATTACGTCTTACACCTTGGTCGCTCACGACTGCTGCAATAGCGATACCTGTCTCTGCCCTAAATTAAATGCAACCAATGTAGTGAAGTATCTAGGCGTAATGATAGATAACAACCTCTCATTTCAACCACATATTAATTTAGTGTCATCTCGTTTAAGAAAACTGGTATATGTTTTCAAAAATCTTAGGCATATAGCAGATACCACTTTAATTAAACATGTCTACCTAGCTCTTGCTCAGAGTGTAATGAGCTATTGCATCACGGTTTGGGGAGGCGCCCCTAAAACTGTCATAAAACCTCTAGAAATAGCACAAAGAGCTATTCTCAAAGTTAGCACTTTCCGCCCATATAGATTTCCAACATTTCAGCTTTACCAATCGTGTGAAGTCCTCTCAATCCGCCAACTATTTATCGTACTCACTGTCATGAAGCAACACTCAAAACTTATCTATAATAAAACTGTCATAACCTCCAGGCGACGTAAGAATATTACTTTCTACGACAGACCTATATTTAAACATCAATATGCTACTAAATATTTCTCCTTTTTAGGCCCTTATTTATATAATAAAATTAATAAAATGATTAACATATACAATCTATGTAGAAAGGAATGTAAATTCAAATTAAATGAATATATACAGAAATTAAACTATGATGAAACCGAAAAGTTACTTAATATACCACAGTAAAAGATATTATTACACTCATCCTCCCAACATACACACACTCATCATCATATTACACACAGGGAGGCTTACACTACACAAATATATTTTTGTTACAATTATTATTCTCTTTATGTTATGTTATTATTGATTAACATGTGTTAGCTTATGAATATGTTATTACTTTAGGAAGAGCGCTGCTGTCTGAAGCACAGATAATTTATTTATCTAGTTTAGACACAGATGTTCAATTAATAGTGTAATAAGCTGTACTTTCAAGTGTGTATCAAAATGTAATATTTAATTTTGTTTCTTTCTGAATAAATGTATAAAAAAAAAAAAAAAAAAAAAAAAAAAAAAAAAAAAAAAAAAAAAAAAAAAAAAAAAAAAAAAGCTTCTGACCTACTACCTACTTAAAAGAGTAACGAACATCCTGTTTCGTTTATACTAAATAAAATGTACGAGATAGGTATACTTTAGAAGTAAAATGTACAAGAACGCGTTGTAATGAAAAGTAAATATAAATATGCTACCGCATTCTCCTCCTCTGTTTAGGCAATAGGCGCGTATCCTAATAATATGTCGGAATCAAAACGTATGTAATTAGTTCTTCTGGGATATTCCTTCACTAAGAATCAACTACTAGGTATCTATCCATATGTATAATAAGTCCATGATATCTATAATTATCTACCTATAGGTATAGGTAGTATAAAATTATCAGTTATCAGGCAATACTGCGGTAGCCATGATAGTTAAACCGACTACTAGGTAGGTATATGTAAAGTAGAAGGTATATTATAACGGACAAATAAAGTTTATTCACCTTTAAATAGCAGAAAGTTAAATAAAATGTGAATCAAAAGCACATTTTGTTAAGTAAATTGAACTAAGATATCAGCAGAGAAGTGGAGGTCTTTGCAGGAGGTCTACATCAAATTATTGGTTGACGAAGGCCAAGCTAAAAAGAGAGACGCCACAGACGTATCCAAAGTAAGCTACCTCTTTTCCTGTATAAATACGCTTGACGTAAAACTTTTTTCTTTCTAGCACCTTCTTGCAAGAAATAACTTGCTGCTTGCCAACTTGCTTAATGCAGCCCACATTTAAAGTATTATACATTTTACAGTGGAGAACAGATAACTTGCTGCTTGCCAACTCGGTTGATACGACGGACGTCGTTATTCGTCACTGGCATCCAGGAGGTTAAGGCGGCCTGAAAACTCCGACACCATACGAAAAAAACAACAGGGATGAATGGTGTACTCACCAGTAATACCTTTATTGAGCAGATTGTTGAAGGCCTCCTTTTTGGGCGAGAGGTGAGGTGTGTGGGGGTTCCTCTCATGGTGTACTGGGGCCGACGGCGGACGCTGCACCGCACGTTCTTCCGGAGACCGCCGCGGAGGCGTCTTACTGCGACGGAGTTCAGAAGTCAAGTTCTGTGGACAAATGTATAGATAAGTAAATCATCATCATCGTCGCAGCGTAATCAAAGTGTCATCCAAGACTCTCCGCCACGGCGCCCGAGGATTGCTTACTAGTCTAGCTTAGGTTAGTCAAAATAGTAGCTTTCCACAGGAATAGCGATAGTCTATAGATAAGTTATCTACCGGCAATACTCCTTAACCATATCTAGGATAAGTGTAGATTTAGAATATCTCAGTGTATAGAGGGAAACAAGTGCAAACCATATCTAAATGTGAAGCTAGATATGCTCTACATTTTGAAAATAATTTTGAATTTCAAAACTTTAGTCTTTTAAATATTTTGATAACGAACCTGTGTGCGACTATTGGGCATACGTTCCGGTGCCATGCTGATGAACGATTACTTCCTAAAACCATCCTAAATTCCTCTATAAACTTTTTAGAGTAATGGCAGATAAAGTTGCATTCCAAGTTTCAAACAACATCACAAATAAATTGCACCACACTTGCTTACATTTCATAAACTATTAAAGCTTAAATTATTAAAAATATTAAACACGTTATATAAATCACTTATTTTATATCAATTAAATCTATAATTACTCACAAACATACTGCATATCACCGCACACGCTCGGATTAGTACTAAGGCAAAAAAAATCAAAATACGTTCAAATTAATCTATAATTAATCTACAGTAATCAAAAACATCGTGATAGCCTATCTAACTGTATCACTGATAACGAGAACATGCGCAAAGATTCAAACTATCGAAGGATTAAATGATTAAACTATCAGTAATCTAAGACTAATTTTTAATCCCCCGATTATCCTGTGAAAACATGGTTGTGCGGCACTGAAACGGTTTATTTTGATATCAGAGTCAGTATGTGAAGGACGAGGCTATACATTATAATAAAACTGAGCAACGGATGTATTAACTTACCTAATACAGCTAATTACATAGGCGTGCGTAAGTGATATAAATATTAAATTTGCGTGCGATCAATTAATATAACGGTGTGGATGTTTCAATAGAAGCGTATGAGCTTATCCGCGTTTTATGGTGTAGTGTCTAGACGAGAGACCATAGGTTCCATTAAGGTCGAATAATAATGAATAATTCTACAATTTGCGTCGGTACACTTGCATGCATTGGTGCAATATGGTTGCGTATGCGCGAAGTGTCCCCTCGCAGACGTGCGGGACATTTGAACGAACTCGACGAATGAAGGGAACCGTTGCCTTACATTATATTGTTTTATTATATAACTGTAGTTTTTTCATGTCTTCTTTAATTGTAGCGGCCGTGCTCTGGTTTAAACAATTGTGGCTGTGGCCATTCCTAAATTATTATTTTGATTGACTTTTGTTTATTAATGATCAGATTGCTTTAGGAACTCTAAATATATTTTTTTCTATCTTTGCTGTTCAACTTTTACTTATAAGTAGAGATTAGGGTGCCGAGGGTTACTCTTTTGATCTATATTGAACATTTTTAAAGCTCTGAATCTTAGAACATACTCGCAACAAAAGATGACACTTCAAAACTCATGATCTTAGTCATTTCGTACAAAATAGTACAACATATTTACCCAATATCGAAAATATTCCGAAATAATACGTAGATACGTCATGTTATAAATAGACGAAAAACCAATACTTCCAACAACCGTAAGAACAATATGATGTTAATTCCAACGTCACAAACTTGTACCGGACATCGGATAACGTACATGGTCATACTCGTCTAGTTAGCACCCAGTACTGGAAATAGACAACGTAGCTATTTTTACCTTTATACTAATAAGACAACTGGCCACACAGAGATGACGATGTTTTTACGAATTGAAGAGTATCAATGAACGCACACTTGGGTAGATTGTGTCTGTAAATTAGATAGCCATCTAATCTGGCAACTCCAGTTCTCAACTAGGAATAATTGGTATACAAGTATTAAATATGCTGTTGATTATTCCTTTAAATTTCACTTGGATGTACTAAATAACCATATTAGATAGATTCAACTGTTTATCATCTTCGACAAGTTTTCTCCATCCACAAGTGTATACATATATTGTATGTGATACACTGAAAAATTGTATTTGCTTTCTTTGGTTTTGCCTCACATCCTAATATTTAAGGACATCAATGGCTACGTAACCACCCAAACAGCCGCTGTCACACGAATTTTGAAAGCGTTATTGTAAACTTCCATGAAGTTTATAGTTGATGTCATAGCCTACATGCGTGCACACGAGAAAAATAAAGTACACATCTTTATGTATTCTAATCTAAGAAAAGTCGAACCACTTAAGGCGAGTCGAGATTCAAATTGGACACTTGGCCGTTGCGTCAGTCGATACGAAACGTTCATGAGCCACACTGATTACATTCATTGAATATTGTTACTGAACAACGGTTTGACCACATAACGGCGAATCTCGCCACAAATGAGTGTGTTTTAATAAGGTTAATGATGTGCAAACATGACATATCTCATCATGTAACAATGTTAAAGTTGACACGAAAAAATTCGCCGGAGAAAAACAAAATGGGGACGGTGATTCTAATTGAAATTAAGTATACCTCATAGAAGCTTCGTCTTACAAAGCATCTTATTATGAATATTTAAATTTAGAACGAAAATTAAAAACTTGAAAGTAAATTGGTTTGTCTATGGTTGGTAAAGGAAGCGTCAGTGCTGCCAACATAAAATCACCGGCGCACAATTTCATGTGCACAATCAAAGTGCATGTGCAAAACATCGCATGGGACACAGGGGCGTGTTGGCCAATAGCACGCACATTCGTCCGTCCATAGAATCGTTGATTCGCGCCACAGATACGTCTAATATCGTATTGGAATTTGTGATGTCGTTTGACCCCTGTTAACCCAGATTACGCTCGTCGTCGCCTGATTCGTCCTCGGCGCAGGCTGATTGTGTTGTGACACAAACTGTAATGTATTATGTGTTAACTCTTGCTGCAATCACGGCTAGCACGTACCACAATTACAATGGATATGTTCGCCGAACTTTACAATTTGTTTGTAACCATTTGAGTGCCGTACTTTTAAGAGGTAAGCTTTATTGGACGGTTTTGTTAGTGTTTAAACTTGCAAGAAACATGATTTTCTTTTGCAAATATGTAGTTTTTAGATAAATGAGATGTTGTTGAGTATATGGATTCAAGTAATGTTCACATGAACTACTAAACAACCATGTTAGTTGTTTAGTATTTTTTGGTATGAATAGAAACTTGAAAGCTACAAATATGGAGCTTTAAAAAAAAAACATTATGCCTGGTAGTAGACTCGTTTAGGGCTGTCAAAGTTTTTATAAACGTGGCTAAGATTTTCTTTAGTGCAACATTTGGACAGAGAATTTATCTAATGTTCGCAGCTTTTATTTTCTATTTAGAGATCGAACTTTTTATTATTTATGCAATAAAATAATTTATGCCGAATTAATTGGAACTTACCGGCTTTTACCAGATCACTGATTTGGTATTAATTTCCGTTACATATATTATAGATTAATCACGCTAGGATTTAATTAACAGTATAAATATAACATTAATCAAATAAATAAAGAGAAAAATAAATACATATTTTTCTAATGTATTTTATAAGGTTTATAACTTTTGTTATGAATTAAAATATTTTTTTCGTAGGGTATATTTTGTATTATATATTTTAATAAAAAAACTGATACAAAGCTTAACTCATCAGCGTGAGCAGGTACTATCAGACAAGAAACAGTTAGCGACACTAATAAGAAGAACTCAGTAATTCAATTAAAAAGGAATATATTTTCAATCCTGTCTGAGATCCCTTCTTAAATATCTATTAAATGGACATTTATAATAACATTCAGTATTTTGTGTGTACATGGTGTACCTATTACCTACTGTAACACTCCTCGACTGTAGTACCTAGTTTTGGTAAAGTGACTACAAGTAAGGCAGACCGATGCCCATAGACAAAAGTCTTGCTTTTCACTCTTGGCCTAGGCATAAACAACACTTCGACAAATCTGTCTACGATAATCGTCACAAAGCAATAATAAACCAAATGAGTTTTTATTACGTATTAATTATGTTTTAGTTGTTAATGGATAATAATCCTGTTTACATTCCCACGACAGATTTTAGTCGGAATGAATGAGCATTATCGTTTATTTGTTATGACAATATTTACTACAAGCCCGTAATAATGGACGCGATATGAATGAACTTATCGAATTATATTGGAAATATATAATATTTTGTACGTAATATAGTTACTTATATTTACTAAAAGATGGTTAAATAATATAACTTAAATATCAAAGATTTAAAATAATGGTAAAAATTAGACGAGAAGAGATCTACTAAGTATAACTTAAAAGTTATGAGCAGTGGTAGAGCAGAGAAGTTTTGCAAAAAAAAATGTATAAAAATATTTATTTCATTTATGTTTTAATAAGGAAAACTAAAATACATTAATTCTCACAAAATTTCGTAATTTGGGTTTATGTGCGCAAAAACATGCACTTATTTGTTTCCTTTTCTAATGACTAAAAAAATATACATTCTTGAGTGCCATAAGCGACATTTGTATCACGTCAAGCTCATCATTTATATTTTGCATTTAATATTCCTTCTTTTATATAACCCATGTAATTAAGTTCTTTTACTTTTAAAATAGTGTTACACGTTAAAATTCAAAGCCACCGCTATTTATGTTTAATCAAAATGGCGAACTCGCGCCATTTTTTGTCGACCTGTCACTAAGCAATGTTCTTCTTAAGCGGGTTCAATACTACAACGTACTACCTACTTATCGACAAAAGCGAGACATACACTAAATAAGATTGTAATTTCACGCGGGTTATTTTTCTTATTATTCTAAGTAACACAATCCAGATTACTGTTTTCCTCCTTTCGAATTATGAAACCTTCAGTAGTTAGGCACTGATTAAACACATACAGCCAAATTGAAGCTATAGGTATTAACTTTTTTATCAGGTAGGTACTTTCCGTTAATTATTATTTTATCGTCATGATTTTTGGCCTTATGCAGGATAGGTAGAGCTGTGACCCTGCCACGTATATTTTTAGAATCTTCTTCATTGTAACTTTGATAAGCATCTGGGCTAATGGATTATTGTTTCTCAGTCACATATATATCTAACAATATTTTTGGCAATACCTATTTAGAACAACTGTTATGTTTGTTTTTCTCCGAATTGCGTGTAACGGATGACGAGAAGCTACAGCAGTATTACGGCATTGGGTCAACAAGATAAAACAATATTTTTACGTTTCATACTTGGTAGAAAATAATCATTATTTATTTTTAGTATTTATATACGTTGGAAAAATCCATATATTAGTTACGAAAGATTACTTTGAGTACATAATACTCAGTATTTACGTTGGTACGTGTCATAATACTCTTCGTACATATATGTGACAGTAACATGCAAGAGACAGATTACAAGATCAGCAAATATGTAAATCATAATTGTAACAATTACTGTTCAAACAGAGCTCAACAGTTGTCAGCTACTATTTTCATAGATACCCGTGTAATACTTGGCCTGTTTACATCACTAATACCCTTACAAGTCACGGGTTATGTAGGGATGTTACTTATGCGCCGATTGGTATCTTATCGAAAGTATGGATATCACTTACAATATCAGTCGATACTATCGACACTTTGTGATTAGTATTTTTGGAGCAGGTAACCTCACTGTGTAAGTTTGTCTCTCTTTTGTGTATAAGTATCAAAGTTTGATTCCCGGGTCAAGCAAACAGTTATTAGAGATCTCTGCGAAGATTTTCTTTGTCACCACATTATTGAGGCATAACGGAATACGATGACATAAACGACATCAATACCTTTATAAAATTATAATAAATTAATGCCCAAGTAATAAGTGGTTTGTACTTAGGTAATACTTAGCAATATGTATAAACATATAATATATCCTCCTTTCAAAACATGGTTCAATAATACAGCACAGCTTATCCTTCAAATCAATTTATTATATAAAGGCATAATGTATATGTGTGTGCGTATATACATCTCTATGTATGTATGTGTGTGTTTTGGAGTTTACTAGTACTTCATGGCTACACACACATAGACGCCGACTTTTAATGTACAAACACCTTATTTTAATATGAAGGCTGGCCAATGGTTAAAGTTATAATTCGTCAATGCCCATTAGTTTACCTGACTTGTCCAATGGCAATCAAGGCAGCAGTTATTTTACGACTATTGGTAAATTGAGTCGAATCGCAATTACTATTGACGTAACACTTAGACATTTTGTTTACTCCACCTATCTACGTTATAATGTATAGGTAGGCGATAATGTGAACGCCAAGATATTTTTTTTATTTCACTTTTTATAGTCTCACGCCTGTATCTCCGAAGAGGTAGGCAGAGGTTTAGGTAATATTACACTCTCATTTCGCCATGAATTTTTAGGTCCCACGTAATAGGGGGCGAGCCTATTACCGTTACCGGGCACATCACCAGACTCCGTGCGGCTACTGAGAATTCGGAAAAACCCAGTAACACTTTTTGCCTGACCTGGAATTGAACCCAATGCGCAGTCACATATGCTATCCACTGGGCCACGGAGGCAGTGATATATTTTCTAGGCGAGGAAAAGTGGCAGCGATAGCCTATTGAAGAGACTAGCTAACTTCAGAGGATGTCGAGTTGAGGTGCATATAAAGTGCGTATATTATCGTTAATTATCGCCTGCTTATGTTGGCTGAAAAATTGCCTGCTTTTCGAAATACATATACCTGTATCATCATCAGCCTTTTACAGTCCACTGCTGGACTAGGCCTCGCCTTTGAAAGAAGGAATTGGCCTACTATACCACGCTGGCCAAACGGGTTGATATAGGGTTTGTATCAAGTCTTCCTTCTCTTACAGTGCTGTTCACTGCATAGTATGGTCCCTCTGTCGGCTCTTACGACACCCATGGGATGATATGGGTGGTGACAATCCGTATTCTTAATCCGTCACCACACGGACGGACATATACCTATATAAACTCCGCAAATTGTTGTTCCGAGTAGGTAGGCCTTTGTTGTGTCCGTTGGTTGAATGTTTTTAAGTCTCCCGCTATACAGGATATCATTACTGTACTTTAAAAAATATCTGGTATATTGAACAGTAGGTATACAGTTCGTTCTTCCCTAGCTACGCACTGGGCTGTCTTGAGTTGCAGGTATACGAGAAAACATCATTTCTTTCCGTCATCTTTCTGCATATAAAATTATATATTTCTTGTAACACAAATCTTGACAAATCATCATTACTTTCACAGTAGATATGGATGGACATTAAGCGTAAGTGACCAAAATAATGACAAATAAACAAATCACTATTATGATGCTCATCTATAATTATCTATAAAAAAATCACCACAATAATAAAAATTCTATTTATCTCTATGATGCAAACGGTATCATGTTTTTAATCTGACGAATACGGAGGCAGGCTAGCAGTGACATACAAACATACAAGTAAACCTGCGATAAGAACATTTAATGTAGAATTAGCTGTGTTGTCTATAAGCACAGCCCTGATTAATTTATGTTCCACTTATTTGTTCAAGATAACGTTTAGAAACGTCTTATATTTGTATATCATCTGAGCTTATCTTTTAATTCTTGAACTGTCGACGTACAAAGAAAACAGTGATGTGGTTTTTCCTATTTTGAATTTTGAATCATTCTAAAAATATTTTTGGATTTTCGGATGATGGAGTGACCATGAAGGTTTGACGTGACTGTTTCTACGTTATAATTAGTATATTATTGTGATATCAAATCTATAGATATAACTTTACTTGAGTAGAATCCAGTTGTATGTGTTTATGTCCCATCAAGGGTTCTATCCGTGCTTAAAGGTTTTATGGCTTTTTAAGTTTTCATGACAAGAAAATCTATTTCTGCAGGGACAGTCTATACACAGAAAGGAAGACCTATATTAAATAGATGCAGCTTTTCTTTAATAACATACTTTCTTTCCTATGTATTAAATTAGAGGGAATGATCATATTTTATACACTCGTCTGTGTAAGAAACATTATCAGATTTATTAGCATGTAAAACTATTTTGAACATTTATCTATATTGTAATCTTGAACATTTAAAACATGATGAAATATAAGTTTTATTTTTGATGTAAGAAACAAGCTGATTACAGCATGAGTAAATCGCATTAGTCAACTGAATAAGTACTATCCTCTCACAGAGGATCGGTATTAAGGAACAGAATAAGTGTGAGTGGGAGCGACTTTTTCTCTTTCATAGAGAGGGACAGAGAAAAGAAAATGAAAAGTGGTTATGTAAGTTTGGGTGAAGTGACAAAAAGTATCTTCGTGTTCTTCTCCGTTTTCTTTCAGTTGGCATGATATAAGTAATGCCAGGTTGCTATTACTAGCTACTTATGACTCCAGCCACTTTACATTAGGCATTTCAGATACTGAAATGTCTTTTGTACGCAACGCCGCGTGATTTTAAAAAGATTCCACTAACCTTAAGTAGTTATCCGAACATAAATTAGGTACGTAACAAAAAAATAGATAATTGAGACGTTGTGGTTCAGATAAGAGGTCTAACAGTCGAACTATGGTTATGACACACAGACGGCAAGAACAGACAACTAGGGAATTTAAAAATACGAACAAAACATATTTACTTTGCAGGACTGCAGTTGCAATATATCTTCAAAGGCGTGTGCGAATATACCTCACTCACAATTTATACCATAACATTTTTTTCTTTTGGCTTGTATTAGAACTATAACTACCTATATTTTACGTATGCGGTTCATTGATAGATGCAAGGTAACAAAAACCACCAACACATCCGTCCGGAAAATAATTAAACACACAGTATTACAAATAAATAACCACATTCAGAAGTTTATTATAGATCGTTTTGTTTACGAAACCACATGTACCGCTTTTATCGCGGTTTGTTTGTATACACCTTTTTTAATATTAATCCCAACTTATATAACATTTGCAACAGTAAATAATAATACAAATGTTCCTACAAATACATTCAAAATTATACAAATTGTAATAGATACTCTAGATTTTAAAACAATATTTTATTTGTACCCATATAACATAGGTACTCTGCGATTTTGGGACTAGATGGTTTTGTACACACAAAACCATCTAGTGCCAAAATAAATAGAATATAAGAAAATATTTTATAAATTTTTGCCTTTACCGAAAAGACACGCTGTTTGTCACATACAAAGATCCATTTTAAGTAACATAATTACTAACATAACAAAATGCAAGCGTTCTACTCAGCTTATTATAGTCACTGACAAAAATATTTAGGCACTATGCCACCGCCAGAGAGTCTATCCAGTGAGAACCAACGATAAACTAAAGTAACCAGTAACCACATTAGTGAAATATTATATATCTGTCTATCCATCTATATCGCCCCGCCTTTTTCCCATTGGGGTAGCCAGAGACTACTATATTATATTTATATCTTCTAATTACTTACGATTTACATATAAATTTTGTTGGACAACTTATCGGGCTGTGAATCTCAACCTAATCGGGATTTATATAATTGTGCGTCGCAGATTTTTATAGTTTACGCGCGCCAGTTATCTCGGGTTGAGCCAATTTCGTCAGGGAACCAATGCCACGGTCATGAACCCCGACCCCAGCACGTGGAAGATCACATTAGCTGCCAAAAATTATAAATGTATATGATATGCCTCACACTTATTACTTTGTTATATCTATCGTATGTTGCGTTAGGAAAATGATAGGTTGTTTTATTAAGATTTGTGCTCTAGAAAAAAAATGGTACATGACGTACGGACGACAAATCTAACAACACGGAGGCTGTCAAAACTAGGAGCAACCGTCGGTGTATCATGCAAATGTCCAATCTGCATCGTGAGCAGCTGATATCGTTGCGTTTTAAAAATATTATCGTCAAGAAAACAAAATTCTTAGTGACTAGACATCATGTAAGAAAATTGTGTCCAAACAGTGTTGAGAGATTGCTTATCGTATACCTAAAGTAATAGCTAGCTACACTTCATATTAACATTTCTTCGCTCCTATCTGAGCCAGACGTAGGTACTTCACGAGAGCCATGCAGTAATTGTACTACAGAAAACCCCAATGTTACTTTGACCGTCTGGCAATCGTGAAATCCCAACCTCCCTGGACCAGAAGGAACATTTCACGATTTCGCTATCTTTTTAAAGAACAATATGACTGCATACGGCGGGACATCAAGCAATACATTTCCTAACCATAATCCATACCGGTATCAGCTGACCTGTTTTTGGACCACAAACCTATACATAGCTAGATCAATTTACACTGGATAGTACATCTTGGTGTCTGTATGTACTCGAGCCGTGAGTTGCGTCCTTAGGGCGTGTTTACACTGACTACCGCACGGGAGCCGTGGGTTTAAACGCGGGCCTAATCCGTGCGAGTAGCGGGAACGCTCCCTTATCCAAGGTTTGTTTGGCGTTGTCGATTTAGGGATTTGTCGGATTCCACGGTCGTGAGCCCGCGGCGGGATTACGTCACCGCCGCTAGTGTGACAATGGAAACATTGAAGAATTTCTTCGTAATTTATTGGCTCTGCCTATAGAATATTTATATAAATTTAATAATAACTCTTTTCGTAAGTAAACTTATGTCTGGGAAGGGGCGGTGATAAGATACATAAGGATCAAGCGCGTAGTAGCTACCGCATAGTAAAAAGTATAAAATAATATCATACAGTGAAAGCCTAAAGCTAAAATAACATTGAAAACCTTCTGTCAAGTGTCTAAAAATGTGCCTAGATATTTTTCAGGGTGACACAAACATTTCAGTATATTATGATAATCTATCAACAAATCTGATTAATTAACCTATCATCAGATCTATAATGTTATACTACGAACCAAAATGTAATCAGATTAGGTGGCTAATCACTATATCGTCTGTATCGATGTGGAATATTTCAAATCAGATTTACTAGACAGATACCACTGATCCGGACGCATTGCGCATGTAACCGTCTGGTAATCCACCAGACGGTTTTCTGTATTCAGCTAGAAACACTGGATTCCAAACATAACGCGTTCGCGTTGTGTTTGGAATCCGTTCGGAAGTGAACGCGTAGTATGGTACCAAATACGCTATGGGCCTTATCCGAAAGCTCGGAGTTTCCCTGCGAGATTGAATCAGAAATGAGGAGATGCGTAGGAGAACCAAAGTCACGGACATAGCTCTCCGAATAGCCAAGCTGAAGTGGCAATGGGCAGGGCACATAGCTCGAAGAACCGATGGCCGTTGTGGCAGGTGGGTTCTGGAGTAGCGACCACGTACCGGATGACGCAGCATGGGTAGGCCTCCCACAAGGTGGACCGACCATCTGGTTAAGATCGCGGGAAGCGGTTGGATGCGGGCGGCTCAAAATCGGTCTTTGGGGAGAACCTTGGGGGAGGCCTATGTCAAGCAGTGATGATGGTACCAAAGGAGTATTACGGCAACGCACGACAACGCGCAAACATGTAAAACGCACTAAGGTAATCAGCTTATGAGCATTGCAGAAATCTTATTAGGCTATTTATAGTCTCATTCGTTATTAAGTTGGACCTATTATAATGATGGTCCAAAGCGAACGTCTTCTATCTGCTGTAAAGCATTGTGGGCGAAGGAATTGAAATGCAATGGAGAACGGAATACTCAAGGCTGTTGGCGGTAGAAATTTATGAAGTAACAAAGACATTCATGATTCCAATAAAGTGATTCCTGCATCTAGTCAAAATAAGCTCTATAATTTCCTTTGATAAACAGCTGAGAGGGTCAAAATTCCCTTTAACTCGGTCATCTGGTACAATGTCCAACTATTAACACATACACACACACTTATAACGTTCTATCAAATCCAAACTAAACAAACAGTCTACACAAAGCTAAACTACCGGCAAAATCCAAATTTCTAGCAATATCGCGTATATCTGCGACACTCAAATTTCCGTAACATAGATGGCATGAATGATAAAGAAAACAAAATAATAGACAGCTGATGAAAAAAAAGTTTCATTGAACCTTGGTGATTATTATCACAACGCTGACGTCATTTCGCACTATTTCTAACAATAATGCTGATAGGCATTTTCGTGAAGGTCACTAGGTTAATTACTGGATTGGACTTAGTAGTGCTTGTGGACCATCATCCAGATTGCATTCAAGATTTTCACCCTAAAGCCAGAGGTCCACTATCTGGTCCAACGAGATTTGACAAATTAGTTGCTTTCCAGGGCTTACCGACAAAGTGACTATTTTCTGACCTCCGTAATCCATGGATATTGCAATAGTCTATCTTTGGTTTTTACCAGTATAAGCATAATTGGAAGTATAGATCCCATTATCAGCAATCGCTGAACTAAGGAAAGCCAGTAGAGAAAGCATTAATTTTCAATAAAATAGTATTAACATAATATACAGGCTGTAAAAAGACCCTTAACGAAAATTGAAATCCCATGTAGTACCAATCACTACGAACATTTTTTACTTCAGCACCATCTTATGGATTTTTTCTAATTAGGTAAAAAATCGATGCATTTACCCCGCCAATATGTTCTTTAGATGCCCTATGACCCCATGGGTATTTCGAGCATTGCACGCGCGCGATTTTAATTGCGGTTTAATAAATGTGAAAACTGAAAAAAAAATCGTTTATCAGGTATTATTTTTGGTTAGTATGACTTGGCATGATGTCCACAACGAGTAGATTTCGGCTCGGTGATGGGTCTTGTGACACACTGTATATGTGGCAATGAGTGTGTACCCACAGCGACAAGTCAATCTTTAGAGCTGCGATGCGATTGTAATACTTATTTCATACGCTATAAGAACGGTACAAAGTTCAAAGGGTCTAGATTGACGTGTAGGTGTGTACAACTGAACATTTGTTACAAAAAAAAATTCTGTTCAATATCTTCATAAACTTAAGATGTATTTCTTTTCCTCTCTTTCTTTTCATACCTATGTGCGTATTGTGAGGAAGAACATATAGAATCTGCGATTAATATCATAAGTATACACAAGATACACCTATTCCTTTATTATTTTAAGTCAATCAATTTCCTGATTCCCACATTCTACATTGTGAAACCAATATTTACATCGGAAGTTGACTTTATTGATAATACAATTATTTTTATTGTACAGATATGAAGTTCAACGGATAGGTAGGTTACCTAAAGCTACGGTGAATGATAATGAGCAGAATATACCTACTGTGTATTATATTTGTTTGATATCAAGGACATAATGTTTGCCTACTTCTAATAAATAGACAATAAAGGTTTATAGAATCTTTACTTGTATATACCCAGATAACAATGTAAATGCCAAACTTGCAGCAAGTTTAAATCAAACTTGCTAGTTTAACTGTAACAAACTTGCATGAAGTTGGTTTTTCAAAGGATTTGGATGACGACGAGCACAGGTTGGTGGTCGGTCGACCTCCTAGATACAGCAGGAGGTGCTCGACGACCAGCTGTTGTCGGACCACCAACCTGTGCTCGTCTTCATCCAAATCCTTTGGAAAACAAACTTCATGCAAGTTTGATGCAAGTTTGTCACAGTGAAACTAGCAAGTTTGATTTAAACTTGCTGCAAGTTTGTTGCTATCTGCTGATAGTTTTGAAAGGAGAAAGACATGTGGATATTTTTGAGGAGCTTATCTATTCATAAGGGCAGATAGAGATAAACATAGGATCGAGTAACGCAGAAAAATCCAAAGAGTAAATTTTTCTTTCAGGGTAGGTTTGGCAACTGCAGAATTTCATAGTCTATAGCTTTGCTATTTCTTTAGGTTTGTTTGTATGTTATGTTCAGGACTTCTTTACTACTTCTGATTTAATAGCAGAAAAACCATTTAAACGTCATTTCTATATCAAGATGAAACTTTCAATATAGGCCGACATGAAATATATCAACAAAATTTTATTATGCTATTTATTTATAAATAAGTATACCGATATACAGATTTAAATGGCGAATCATCTACGATATGAACAATTTCCGCACAAACAGTTTTTTGACACGCTATTTTCCTTCTTTAGACTTTACGGCCAATAATGTAACACAATATAATGTATACTAACGCAATAAAATATAGCCTACACAATTAATATAAAAATAAAAACGTTGATGCGATTATGACCACTATTAACATCTTAAAATAAAGTAGCATATCGCTTGGCATGCAAATCCGTATAAACCACGTTTAATCTTTACTAATCACGGTATCCAAATAACATGACGGATATAATTATATTTTATTATCACGTTGACAGTTTATCTAAATTCTTGTAGGGCATCATAAAATCAAATTACGATATAAGTATTTACTTAGTGACAATCCTGAGATTACTGTAATCACCTTATTATGTCAGCCATTGCGCATATTGTACGTGTTCTTTTAATCTGTAATATGCTCGTAACCGAAGAAAGCCGAGCGACTATTGCTCGAGAGCATAAGGATTTTACATACAAGCATTTGAAATCTGTGGATTTGCTCTCACTCCAGGTGTACTTGTAAGATGAACAACACTAATTTTAACAAATGCTTATATTACGGACCACGATCGCATAAGTACTTAAATAAAATGGTGAAGTTCCTACAACATTTTGTTCCGACGTTTCGACGTAGGTTACGCAAGCCGTAGTCACGGCAATAAGCAGCCTTCGTTGACCATGTTGCAAAGTAAAGGTGTATATGAAACTTCTACAAGTCGGCGGAGATTGCCTACCGAACTTAATACACAACCTTATTATATCGACTCTAATCTGCGTGAATAGTTTCAACATTAGTGATTGTCTGAAAACCCTGGCAATGATTTGGATCAGTTGATGACTTTTATTGTCTACAGTACCTACCAAACTTATTTTCTGAAAGAATACAGACTATACGAAAATATAGTAGTCATCAATGACGATGAAACGTCATCGCAATATTATTTTACACATAATTGGCAAAGAAGTAAATTGGTCAAAGAGGAATATATCAAAGATAGTCACTTAGCTACATATTTAAACAAACATCAACACAACAACATAGTATCAACCGGTCACGTGCAATCAATCTATGATCGACAAATTCTTGTTCACTGTTTCCAATCGATTTGCTCTTCAAATACTACATTTTATAACATTCCAACAACACCATTTGTATTACAAAAGATACATCTTGCCTATTTGAGTCATCAACGGCGATAACTCCATTTCTTAAACTCACATATCCACAGTTTACTTTATTAACATTCTTTACTCTGTGGCAACTTACAGTACATCATACGGTTTAAATTCAGAACGGTATGAGCAATCTATTAGCACGGCCCTGCTACAATAGCGTAATTAGTGTCATTTGCACTGTTTTTGGATGGGATAAACACAGGAGAGCATATTGTCGAACAGCCCAATTTGTACCAAATAGTTTCTAGGCATCCAAGTGCTAAGTTAATTTGTTCGGCTTTCGCTAACGTGTGAGCAATCAGATCTACAGACGTTTTGTTATTACTTCACGTACGAACGTGTGATTCGGTTCTATCAATTTACCGTTACGCGCCTTCAAATTGGAACTATTACGGTTAAATATATGTTGTCGATTTGAGGCTTAAGTTTAAATTAAAAACAAATAAAATTTACTCATAGCCTTTTTAGGGATTTCCGTCAATTTTATTTTTTGGTTTAATTCTAAAACAGCTTCATAACTAAACGTAAAATGCCGTGTCACAGTAGTGTCATGTTTCATTCACTTACACGTTCAACTTGAGGATAATTCGTGAGCTTTATTATATATTATAGTAATAAAATATATCTGCTTTAATTACTTTAGATAATACAAAAGTTTTTATGATGACCTGAAAATAGTTATTAAAAGCCATACCAACCGAGCGCTTGCTTATAATGTGTAATTAAGTTTTAAATTAATTTTAAAACAAATTGAGTATTATCATTCTTTATGTTGTTATAACATTTATAATCTCATGATAATAACATAATGAAATCCTACTGCAGAATGTATCCACATAGATTATAAAAAAAACGAGAACTACAGAATAAATATAATAACTTTTTATAATAGATATTATAATAATATTCTTAATAAATAACATGTAAGAGGTTTATTTCATATACTTGTGTAATATTAACGATGTGGTAACATTTGATTAAGATCAAGCCCACCTTTATTATGCTCCTGCTACACCTACGTCTTAACGCGTCAATTAGCGCGTTAATTTAGGCGCTACGTAGATGTGGCCAATGTTTTACTTTTAACGCGTTAAAATGCAAATTTCCTACGAAGCATTTTCACGCGTTATTGGTCTTTGCCATTAACGTTAACGCTAACGCAGGTGTAGCAGTAGCATTTGCGAAATTAAATTAGTTCAAGCGAGACATAAGAATACTTATCTAAAGATTAACAAAGTAGACAAAGATGATACATGACACAAATAAAAATGAAAGAGCCCTAGAAGCTCAATATTTCCTGACTTATTACGTAACATGTTAACATGCTACTATAAACCATACTTAGCATGCAAACATCGCTTTAAAATATAAAAAAAAACTTATCCATTTATTTATGACTGCCTCCATGGTCCAGTGAATAGCGTATGCGACTGCTGATCGGAGGTACTGCGTTTTTCCGAATTCTCAGTAGCAGCACGGAGTCTGGTGATGTGCCCAATAACGGCAATAGGCTCGGTCCCTATTACGTGGGACCTAAAAATTCATGGCGAAATGTGGGTGTAATATACACCTCTGTCTACCCCTTCAGGGATACAGGCGTGAGTCTATAAAAAAATATAATGTGTAGCTACAAAAGCCTTAGCAAGTTAAATCACTAAAGACAGAGAGCGATGAAACAACAAATATGTATACGCAATAGGGATATACTAAGAAGCCAAATTAACGCAAACATATGTACATATTATGTGCTCCAAATCACGTGTACGAATACTAGCGACAATTACATAAACCAGATATAAATATTATAAATAATAAATGATAAAAATAAATCCCATGACGTTTGTCACTCAAAAACAAGTAGGTATGAGTAATCTTGTGTTGCGATCTCTTTGTGAATTCCGACAAAGTGCGATAAAACAAATAAATCAGTGCAGTAATCCGCGAGTTACAGCGATAACACACGTACTCGCCGCGTTATCGTTGAATACCGTCCGTATCGCACGGATAATCCGTGCGTGCTGTATCTAAGAAAACTTGTTTCAACAAATGACACGAATATTCGTTTTCGAAGAATGTTTGACGTATCACTTTTGAGTGAGAAATACTTTTTTATTCCTTTTTATTTTATTTTGTAATAGGGGTAATGCGCCTATAGCCTGCATGGTTGTAAGCAGTCACCCAACCCAATTATGAAAAAATCTAGCAATACTAGAGCTAGTATTCGCGTGATATGTGTACAAAATAAAAAGATTATCAAAAAGTGGTGAAAGAACTAAGACAGCAAAGATAATAGGTGGTGATGTGAGTTCACCTAGAAATATTCCATATCATCATCATCATAAGCCTTTAACAGTCCACTGCTGGACTAGGCCTCTCCTTTGAAAGGAGGCATTGGCCTACTATACCACGTTGGCCAAACGGGTTGGTATAAGGTTTGTATTAAGTTTTCGTTCTCTCACAATGCTGTTCTATGCATAATATGCTCCCTCTGTCGGCTCTTACGACACCCATGGGATGATATGGGGTGGTGACAATCCGTATTCTTAATCCGTCACCACACGGACTTGTTGGAACAGCTGATAAATCACACAAATTTACTCATTACATATTCAATATGTAATGAGTAAATTTATAATATGTGAATCACGAGATATTAACAAAAACGAAATTATTAGGTATAAAAATACGTTATCAATCAACATGACAATGTTTTACACAAATAGGTCCCAATGCCAGGAATTGGGAATTACAATTTTGTGGTAAAACCAAATCGCGCAATCTGTACAATTGTCATCCTCTATTAATGATAGAAAGCCAAGTTCTAGTCCCAATTGGGTTATCAGATAGCTGACTAATCTTACAAGTTTAAGAACGTAAGTAGGTACTTATTTGAAAACATAGAAGGTTGCTTTAGCCCATAATAATATTATAAATATATTTTTAATATGAGCCTGATTCTAAAAGTAGATCAAAATAAGAACGAGACACGTCCGTTCTTGTATTTGAATTCAAAATTGGTTCGAATGCCGTCAACGTCACTTTTTTAATGTTTAAGGCTCCATTACGTATATTTTAAAAACGTTCAGTTTAAGGCATGTATTGCTATAAAAGTAATTAACAGAATATAAGAGATAAAGCAATTACTCGCGTTCAAATTCCATCACAATTACTATAATTAATCGATGTACAACACATTCTACTTTTAATTATTTTATTTCATTGTCAGTATTTATCGGTCAACTTTCGATATAATACCTACTTTTTACATAATAACGTCGATCTATTATCGAAACTGATTATGATCCATCAAGGTTTTTAGTACAACACTAAGTATAAAACTGAGGATGTGGGATTTGACCCTGGCCTATTATAATTAAAAAGCGTACCAATACCAGCGTCATAATGTAGGTATTCATACTACCCATGTCAATGTGAGTATTTATACCTTCATAGTATAGAAGTGTATCAATTTTAAGAATTGGCATCAGAACAGAATTTTGTCATGCTCCAGCTAGAGTCCATATTGTATGCAATATCCCGTCTATGGGCGGGACACAGTTTCCAATCCAACTAAATAGTGATACAAAATTGCACGACTGAACAGTACATTTCAAACTTAAGCAACATCGTCAAGAACTAGATTATCTATCTACTATCTCTCCAAAAGATAATGCAAAAATTAAATCGGAAGATTAGATTATTTATCAAACAAAATCAGAAACGAACAAATCAGTATTAAATTGTCAACTACCAACCATAAATCTCATGTATCTATCACGTCAATAAAGTACTCATACAAATAAGGAACTGATCACAAAGTACGATATTAATCTTCACAAATAAGTTAAGCTGCGGCAATAGTGATATTGATAATTCAACTTATCAGACGACTAATCTAAGACATGATAAAAAACAAACTGTAGAAAAAAACGAACCGTAGACACGTTGGCCAACTGCGGGGTCAAATCGTTTAAATCTTTGTTATCTGTATTTTAAAAATGTTGCGCTAAATTTACTAGAGATTATTTATCTTTTTTAGAGACTGCACTGATTTAAAGCTAATCACTGCTAGACGCGGAACAGCTGATAAATCATAGATACCTACTAATCTGTAGATTACGATGAAATTTAAAGTATAATATGCTATCTAATGGCAAGTTAATCCTTAGTCAAACTCTAGTAGTTCATACATTCACAACTTGGGATTCTCAAGTAGGTAGACCATCCGTGCCAAAATTTAGAGTCAATAAATAAACCTAAGTATTTCATAAACCTAAGTATTTCATAAACCTCACGCCGAATTATCACCACGTTGGATAAAAACAAATTAAAGGAAAGAACCGGATAATGTGATTATGCAGTGATGTGTTAAGATTACATTATTTACTTAAAAACGTTATTACGAGCGCGTTGATAACATTATTCATAGAATTTTTATTATAATGTTTATCAAGGAAACGATATAAACCACTCGAGATATTCCACTCGAATAATAAAACAGTCAGTAATCGACACGAAGATTATTTGCCGTCACGATTATCGCTAATTAATACTCAAGTAGGGAACGATTTAAATGGAATAACCCAGTTAAACCACTTGCCGACGAATAGAGATATTGTAGAGCACCGTCTATCGCGAACAATCGTGTCGATTGTTTTCGATATCTGTGTGTGTCATGCATTATGCAATATTGCAGTATTTAATATGGCGCCGTCTATAAAAGTACTTTGGAAACGAATATATGAAACAAAAACACTATCAATGGTACCGCAGCTCGCGGAGCACATTAGATATTGTTGACAAAACTTCCTCCTCCATTAATATGCATCGGCAGGTAATATTGTGTACGTGCCCCTGCGCCGCCGACGCAAGCCCACACTACATTTTCGCATGCGCGACGCATCCATGCAAAATTTTAGGCGGGATGCGTTTGCTAACGTAATAAACGTCCAGTAAAAGTGGTCATACTTTCCACTATTACTTCTTTGTCTCGGGAAGCGGCCGGCGCCGTGTTAGACAAGGAAGGCGAGGTTAGCTCCAGCGCGTTCGGACAGCGCGCAACGCATTCGGTAAGTAAAAGCGGGTTTGGACGACCGCCGCGCACATTCCCATGCGGCATGCAAGGTATGCCCGCGGGAGCTATGTCGGCAATTTAAATATTACGGCTACTCAAAAACGTGAGATGTTGGTAGCAAGAAAGCCCGTGTGGGCTAAGAACTCGACGAAATTCGGATACACTGATGCCTCCTGCAAAAAAAATAATTAAGAGGCGACATTTTTTCGTAATTAAATTGTAGCTTTTTACAGAGCACTCGTGAACGAAGGTAATTAATAATATGCGCCTTAATTTCGACAAGGACCATCTGAATGTATTATGGAGGTATAATGTCAACGAAAATATTCGTGTCGTCTCATAAAGCCTCTACATGCTGAGATTACGCGCTATAAAAATTTTTGATGTTTTATGTCAAAATATTTGTAGAAGTTAAGTCGAGGGCTGGGCAAACATTGTGTGCAACGATGTCCATGACGGGCGGTAGCCATTCCCATGTCGGCACCCAAAAAATATTCAAATTGATTCACGCGCGCGCGCCTCCGTCCGAATTTTGCAGCGCGTTTGATGCGCCCGCGCCGATTCCGGCAAATCCGTCGCGTCGGAAGTGCGTGGCGTGCGCCGCCCTGCCGCCGCTGTCGATGTGTCGATATGCTCACATAGAGTCGTTGACCTCGATCAGGACCTTCGATAATGGACATCTGATAAACTCCTATTGGTTAGATTAAAGAGCCGAAAGAGATGTTTCGGTAAATGTCCACGCAACTGTGTTGACAGCCAAGAATGGAGCAGCACGTATGCCTCAATCCAAAAGTAGATCCCCGATCGAAAAGTATAAAAATTACGGTATCAATACTATTAGTTGTCTGGGTTTCAGTCGATTCGTGCAAATTATCGACGTTGAGTATTCCCCTCACTAATCCGAGTGCTACGTATACGGTCACACAATGCACTTATTATTCGACAGTTCAGTTTCTAAGTAAAGTGCATACGGGTTGAATACCGCGTTGATATGACGTGTGCGTCTGCCCTTTCAATGACTTGAATATTATATTTTTTTATGCCATGAAAATAATATTACTCACACCAAATACGCATTTTAATTACGATAATCAAATCGAAAGGCAAATGAAAAGGTCAAACGCACTATAAATTTATAAATAAATGAATCAATGTGTCAGAGGCAGATGTCAATATTCATACAGCATAATATAGTTATTGTAGATATAGTCTGTATTATAAACTATTAACATTTTGATTTATTATTTCAGTTTATGTATGTTTAATTACGATGGTATAGTTGATGAGTAAACGTCTGTCGAATGCATAATTATGTAGTTTGGCGGGCGGAGTTGATAGTTTCGTAAAGACTACAATACAATAATATTGTTCTAGGTGAACATACCAGGAATAAAAGAACGTTTTAAGGAACAATTTAGATTGCCATCGACACGCTAAGAAGAAGATTGTATGGAAAACAACTTATCGGAAACTGTTATGCTGATAGCCCAACGTTGGGGGCGAAAAAGTACGAAAAATTGTATTAGATGCTTCTAAGCAGTTTGGCGAATGTATTTTTCTTATAGACAAGATATATATTTTTTGTGTCAACTTCAAGGAATGACCGTGATGGCCTGCTTCTTGCATAAATAAAGACGTAATTACTGGCTTTCCTAGGCAGACATGACACTGAGTTAGTAAACGTAGTTCTAGATACCCTATTACTTCTCAATTCTGTATACCTAGGTATCAGAAACGAACGACAAATAATATTGCTAACGCTGTTAAAAAAAAAGGATTTGTTGTACCAATTGCCCACGTTTCCTGTAAGTAAGGTAGCGTTTACCTGTGTTTTATGACATTTAAACAATACTTAAGAAATCCGTCGGCAATTTAGAACTATTGTTTATCCCATTACGTCAGTTAAATCGTCATAAACAACATTGTTACAAACAGGATCAACAGTTTAACGGTAATGTTAGAAGGACGCTATTTGTAAAGAATCTACCTGCCTCGATGACGGACGGCGCGCTTTTGTAACGCATTCACACTCCTGTAGACTAACAACTAACAATAAAATAGTAAATCAGAACACCTTAAATTTTTTTAGTCGACGTCTGGGTTATCCGTAATATTATCTGTATAAAGCTTTATGAAAAAGTCGAAAGTTGTATTGTCTTTAAGTAGGTATCTCATTAAAAAAATGTTTACTTAGCTAGGTATATTAAAGTTGAAAATGATTGTGAATGATAAGTTGATAACACTGCTGATTACTTTTAGACAAAATGTCTTTCTGTATGTATATTTTTTACTGTAAGACTGTGTAAATTCACCATGAAGTAGATATATTTTATAAGATATAGATTGACCTTGTATATACGACAGCCCGTTTTTGTCCAATTTCGAAATCACCGTATTTTCTCATAAACAACAGTTTAATAAGAAAGATTTGAATAAATTGTCTGCCTCATAATCTTAGTCCTCTTTAACATAATATTAGGTCACAAATATTATAAACATTCAAAATAGGACTGCTTCTATAGGTAAGTATATAGGTAAATATTAAGGCCAAAGTTGAGGTAAAATTTAAAAAAAAAATATGTAACTCATACACCAATAAAAGATAGTCACTATCAATAAAAAAAATCCGTGACAGCTAATTGTATACCCGCGCATCATTATCTCAAAAACAATTGCACAAATGCGCAGAGTGTGGCCTACGGTAATAATTATGTATAAATTAACATTCATCGGCTATCGCTAACTAACACCCAAATCAGTTCAACTCGGCTCAAGTCAAGTTGAAAGGGCAACGAATGAAACCATTAAGAGATGTATCGTCCGTAGTGAAGCGTAGTGCGGAGCGACAATCTATCTGTGCGTGAGCACGTTTACATCTCCGAGTCTGGAAGCTGCCACAAAACAGAGATTAGAGTTCGTTCACACAGGATTTTATTCCTCTGCATCAGTATCGATGCGTGCACATATCGATGCACGGCTCTTACTCATTTGTTGTTGTAATTGTAAAAGGGATGGCGGATGAGATAAGTGGGTCGATGACATTTGGCTCCGGCCGCCGATTACTACGATTATGCACTTTGTGCGTTGAACTTTAACTACGAGCTTTGATATGGTCGCAGCTTTGATACGACGACGCATCCAGCCGCGCGTATCATTTGTAACAAAGCGCACGATAAGCTTTTGTTTGTTGACTCATTACTTTTCCCCGGCGTCCGTCAAATACCAGTAGGTACATACTCATGTTATATCGAGATCGAACATATTTATTTATTACCAGTTAATCGTGTGTAAAGTTCGCGATAACTGAATAAAATAACAATATTTTTATAATCGAAAACGAACCATCAATAAATAAAACATCGTAACAATACGTAATATAATATATTGTAACAATGCATAATAATATTGGAACATTTCAATTTTATATTACAATTTAATCTCAGTACAACATGTAGCTGACGGGGATCATAAACTCATTCTTAGCTTATCTCGAACTATGGTGCAGTAACGAAACGTGTATATTACGTCGGTGGTACACGTACGTCGAATATAAATTCCCATGTAGGGCCGGCCGATAGGAGTCGAATCTATCTGGTCGATAGTAACCGCTATTACCACTATCACATCCGCCGCTCGACAGATAACTGTTCGATTGTAGAACGCTGCTAGTAATCTATTGTTCTAACTTTAAACCGCAAATAGGAATATTTGTACGCAGCGCAGCGTGCGGCGCGCGTTACGATCGTCAAGACCTTTCCCAGACACCACTCCACCACTCTCGCTGCAATTCCTATGTCGAACGTGTCATCGGACTGTTATTTGACACTGTCCTTACAATGTGGTGTAGTTTCTCTTGCAGCTCCTGCGATACTGGCGTTTCTCGGAAAACAGAACAAATGATGCGTACATAATTTAACTTGCAACGTCGTTCTAGAACCGCAATCTACATTCAAAGTAATTATTTAGGTGTAAGTGAGTACATTGTTCATTATTTTAACGCGATAATGTCGTCTAAGCTATTTCTACGCAATCTAGATCTTAATTAAATCTCGATATCACATTGTACTTTTTAAAACCTACCTAACTACTGGATTTGACCAGGCATTGAGTGATGATTGAAAATGGTATGTGCACCATATTTCAAATTTAAAGTTGATAAAATGTGTCCAGGTGTGCTTGTTCGTTTCACTTTCATATTATTTATTCTAGAGGCTTTGTGATATTGGTTTATATAGTAAAAATAGCTCGTAAACTATTAACTAAACTCGTGTCGCCTAACTTGTTTAGCATGAAGTCCGTGCGATGCATAGTAATTGAAGATAATGCGTTTGGTGTAAACGCGAAGCGACAAGCGGTCTGTTAACTTGCACTCGAATAACTATGCCATGTGAACTTGTAAACTACGCCACACTATATTATGTACTGTTTTATAAATTACAGATTTTTTAAGGAAGTTTCTAATAATGCTTTTGGAGTAAATAAAAGCCTTATAGTGAGGCTAGAGTAGGTTTAAGCCCTTATATAGATTCGATATTTGATGTTGTGCGCAGGATAACCCGCTCAGTTTTTAAAGAAATAGCCATTTTAGAGGTCAATGGCGCGAAAATTCAACTTCGTGATAAAAATATATATTTTCGCCGCTTTTTTTTTCAAGTTTAACGCGCGTAAATTTGACCTTAACTCTAAAATTCTGTTCTACATCTGTAGAAAATGCTTTTTCGCATGTACTTAATTAGTTGGCGAATAGAGTCAAAATATTTTGTATAAAATGTGAAAGTTGAAATAATTCTACTAAGATTGGTTATAAATGTACCTTTGACTCTGGTATAGCACATAGGTACTGGTGAAATACTTTCTATTAGGCGGCCTAGCTAACTTATTACCATGATTCTGGCGTAATATCTTTTTATTCCCTTTCATGACATTTTTTGTTATGAAAATTCGATATTTTAAAGTTTAGGGTTGGCTTAGTTTTACACTAAACATTTTTTAGCTTTACACTAAAACTAGGTTTACCTGATAACGTTAAACTAGAACGCCTTTAACTTGTATGGCTAGATACATTTGCATATCCAACAAAATAAAAACAACATCATTTCTTTATTCATTTGTCTGTCTGCAGATGCCATGCTATCTGCTAATTACGAACCATATTGAATATGATTGCTACTGGCATGACGTATTGATAGTACTATGAATAAGACATGGCCATTTGAATGTTTAAGTTTTTACATACGGAAGAAAAGGAAGGGTGTTTTACAGCTGCCATGTATATACCATAAGAGTGGGTATCACCTTCTTGGACAAAATAAGTAATGAACTCCATGCAAATAGTACCTATCAGGTTATAAATGTCATGTCAACTTTGACACCATAAACTTATTATAGGTGTGAATTTTGACGCGGTCAGCCATCGATTACTAACATGCAATAGGCAATTTTATTTAATATTTTTAATTGGTTTTAAGTAAATGGCATGAATAATTCAAACTGAATATAAAATAAAATGATGAAAAATATCAATCAATCGAAATATCGAATAGATATTCGCCTTTGCGATATATTTTAAATGGAGATTTTGCTATATTACCCTATAGAAATGTTTTATTCTTATTTTCTGGGCAGAATTAACTTTACTAGCTGACAATAAATTGATATAAAGTAGAAGAAGTTTCTAAAAATATAACTAAATTAGAATATGGGAGAACAAAAATGCTCTATAGCCCATTGGTATTATTTATACCGCTTTTCTTGAATACTAATCTGATGCAGTCGAAAGTAACTACTTTCGACTGCATCAGATTAGTATTCTTGAGGTCGTATTTCTTCATTTTAATAGGTAAGTATACAGTAAAATACTTACCAGTACTGATACAAAGTTGAACTTTTCCAAATAAAAACAGTACTTAACCACCTAGTCATGTAGTCTGAGTCGAAGAAATATCGCAAATTATAACAGAATATAGCTTGATTTCTTGGAACGCATCAAAAATAGACAACTCTATGATAGACGAGCTATTTGAATAGTTATAAACTAGTAGTAGGACTTCGTTTTAAAATTGTTTTATTTTAAACCAAAATTCGTCAAAAAAATCAGGCATTTGTTTTATATAAAAAACGCGTAAAATCTTTCTTCCACTAGTTACAATAAAATCAATTCAAACAATTTCAATAGAAATGTATTTGTTATTTTACATGCGAGCGTTATCAAGCCTAAAACATGAGCATGTATAATATCGATTATAATATTAAATGTTAACCTAATCCTACGTATACCATGACGATTGATTTGTGCGTTTCTTAGACAATTGCTAAATTGGTGGTGATGGAAGATAGTCGCAAAGCTCGGGGTTACAGTGTCAATTGTAGGAGTGAGATGACTTAGCCATAACTGACACACGCCCCACTAAAACGTCCATTAATCAGTAGCACAGATTCTAAATATAGCCACTTATGCTATCGGCAATCCGAGCTTCTGATGTCAGCGTGGAATTGCGTCGGAAGGTTCACCAATATCTGGCAGGATGGACGCGCGCATTTCATACGATGAAGGCTGGACAAGGTTTCCTTCAGGGGCGCGGTACACATTAACATCTGTATTATATACAAGTATATTTTTGTAGCCGATTATAATATTGTTTTCAGGGTACTTTTCTCATTGACTGTAATGTCTGCTGGCAGTTTTGCGATGTAGAAAATTATGTACATGCATATATAGCTATATTGGTTGTTTTTTATTTAATTCAGAGGTACTTTTTACCGATTCCCTTCGTAAGTTCGTAATGCAGTATTTAATGTTTTATGGTCAAGGGCAATGCAATTTTTATTCATAAATTTAATTTATCTGCAAGATATTGAAAATACCATGCAAAATAATTCCAAGATATGAAGAGCATTTTTAACGTTGGCTACTTTAAATCATATATGAACTCACTATCTTTCGCATATACCAAAACTCGAAGAAACATGAAAGTAAAATAATGGTAAAACAAATGATGACGCTATTTGGTCAAACGGAGGCTCAAGAATGGGGGCACGTAAGATGAAGATATATTCAAGTGTCAAGTGGATGCTGCGCTAGATGAACTTTAGTATGACGCGCTGCACCAAGGTTAGGTAGACACACCCACTGGGTTAGATTCACGATAAGTATAGGTTTCTGTCTCTACAAATAGATGAAAAGATTGGCAATAAGTTCTTTAAAAAAGTAACATAAAGGGTATATACCCTTTATGTTTCTTCTTTCTGTTTCTTAGAATTGAACTCATATGAGTACAATTATAAGATAGTGTCGAAAGTAACTAAATTCTCTATGCCTATTTTTTCTTAATTTGAATTTATTTTATAGAATATATCCAGTTATAGTATTATTAACATCAATTTAAATAGCTATCTGCGGTACAGTTGATATATTCCTCGTGACAACTGACCAATTCTGTGACTCCAAGGGTTCAAGTTCCGACGACACGTCTAACAAAAAACCAGCTTTAATCCTACGCGGCTCGTAATAATTAAAGGCACACTCATAGCAAATTTGTCTCTCCATAATACAATGTGTTTGACAGTCCAAGATATATCACTGTTTGACATTTCCAGCGGATAATCTGTATAAAATATTCAAATTACCTAATTAATGTACATAAATAGCTAAATGTTTGGGCTTAACAATTTTTCACAATGAAAAATAACGTCGTTTTTTAAGAATGGTATACATGGGTGTGGATAGAGTGAGACTTACGATACAATAGACAGAGAAAGTGTGTGATTGATCGCACTTTGTGTTGTTTTTGTAAAGGTGCGCTGTACATTAAAGATGGCGACAACAGTGACGAAATTATTCCGTTAATCCTTACTTTGAACACAATTGCAAATATGTCTAAAGAATCTGATTTTTCGAACTTATTTTGAATTGTATATGATATATGGTGAGCGCTCATAATCATGAAGACTTGCGAGGCTTTTGCCTTAGAGCCCGAACGAAGGAGGTCAGACTTCGCTTTCTAGTCTAATCAATTATGTCAAAATATCAGCTTTTCCACAGAGCGACTACTGTCTGACCACCTCTACAAAATATAAGTAAAATGTTCTATGTTTTAGAAGGTATATTGAGTTGAGTTATTTGGTACCTACTAACTACAGTACTGAAAACGATGGACCTTCATGGCAGCAAAGGCTTTTAGCTATAGTGTTATATTTCCATAATGAAAGATTAGAGGCAAACCGTCCAATAACGATTTTACAAATTACTTACTATTTAGATATTCATGAATACACCGATTTCATACATTATGTTAAGCGGCAATAAACGAAGTCACTTTTTGTCAGCCGTCTGTTAAACTTTGTACCTTATTACTTTGCCGATATTTTTATAAAGAGATAGATTTAATAGCCAAAGAGCGAAGCATGTTTTTGGCGTCGTTAATCGCACTTTCGATGCAGATTGATCGCAGAACATCGTCACAACGTAATGCAATCGCGTGTTTTAAGTCCTGGTTATCGACGCTAAACGTAGCGGCTGTGTTTTTTTAATTGCCAAAAGGCAATATTGGAACAGTCTTTAATCGCTCTTTAGATACAGATTGATCACAACATGCTGTCAAAATGTTATGTTATCGGCAATGAGGTTCAAAACCTGGTTGTTAACACTAAATGTAGCGGGTGTGTTTCTTAATTACCAAAACATAAGGCAATATTGAAATCGTCTTTAATCGCACTTTGGATACAGATTGATCGCAGTTGGTTTTCAAAATGTAATAAAATCGCAAAATGTGTTTAAGCGCATGTTTAAACGCCGGTTGTTCGACGCTTAGCGTGTGTGTTTTTCTCATAAATATAGTGATTGGTGGATAATTGAAAGATGGGGTGGTATAATACGTAATTAGATAGATAGGGGGCAGATACTTCGAGCTAATTGCCAACACCTTGTCTTTGTGCAACATCGAACGAATAATGCAAAGAGTAATGCTATGCCATTATGTATTTTTATAAATAATTTGTACCGTGTGTGTAACTTTTGCGGAAATTCGCATGAATACAAACACAGGTGATTATGTAAATTAGATTCATTATATTGATGAGAAAAAGTTACTTTATTTTTTTAAGAAGATATAAATAATAAGAATATGTAAAAAGATAAATCTTACGAAATCTTAATGTGAAGCAGTCAGATATCTTTTTCTACAATTCAGTATTTTTATTTCCTGGTTATATAATAGATATCTTTATTTTTCACGTCACTGTCATGGCATCGAAGGTTTTTTTGGTTATTAATATTATTATAAATTTGTTTAATTTAACCTCTCCTTAAATTAAATTCCCATATCATAGGACACTTTACAGACGCACGACAAGAACAATCAGGCTTGGAGTATTTTGTGGACCACAGTTTTACAATATAGGGTGTTTGGCGCATGGCCCGACACAATTTTTTGGGGGTTAGGGGAAGGCATATCCAAGTTTTTACCCCAAGAAACCCAGGTGCTTAGTGTACCTGTACTCGAGATACGATTTTCTTTTTTCTGAATTAAAATATAAAATATGACTACAAACTAAAACGTTATATCGTTTTTAATGTGATAATTCCGAAAAAATTGAAAAATGATAAAAAAATCATATCTCGAGTACAGGTACACTTAGGACCTGGGGTTCTTGGAGTGAAAACTAGGATATGCGCTCCCCTAACCCCCAAAAAATTGTGCGCCAAACAGCCTGTATAATGTATGTTTGTCCCTTATGGGAATAGAATCCACGACACGCGGTGCCCCTCATGAACCATACGTGCAGTCAACATTAATTGCTAAGATTTTGAATTATGCTTGATATTTTAAAGTGTGTGTCACCGCGACGCAGAAACTAATGAGGAATAATTTCCGAGTAGGAATACAAATGAACAAACATTGATACCACAAGTCAGATACATACCTACATACGTATACCTTACCAGAAAATAATTTGCCGATGATGCCAAGTATGGTAATCGAACCGAGTACTCTAAGCACTAATACAAGACAAGTCCACACAAACCACTCCGTCATACTCATATTTTTTTACAAACTATCACATTAATATCCGTTATCAAGATAATCTAAAGATTATTATAATAATAATTTAGTAGCTAGCACTAGCCACTAATGGGTGGTTAAGCTCGCAAATTATGTAGATGCACCACACATTGTGAGCTGGTGCAAAAACTGAACTTACATGATTAAGTGCAATGGAACGCACTGCATTTAGCGGTAGGGTGTCCATATTTTATTGGCATCATCGGAACGCAATGGATTCAGTATAGGGTGACCAAATGTTAATTTGTTGAGCTGTTCCCGTAATTCCTGTAGGTATTTGTAACTAATTTCTTTTTCAACATGGTATTTTTATTTGCTACGTATCCTTAATGTGTTCTGACTAAAAAGAGAACCCGGCAACACACTTGGAAAATAAATGTTTGTATATTTTTTTATAGCTTATAGCTAGCTCTGGACTTTTTTTGATGTACCTACATTAAAAGTATCCCTGCCAAAATGACCTAAAACCTGCTAAAGGCACTATAAAACTTATTCGAGCTTTTGTGGTTATCCAGCACAAACAAACTTTGATAGAAGGAATGACTGACATCGATTTCAAATACTTGATTAAATGCTATGTCAGTCATAACCATGTTATATTAATAAACAGTTACTATTATTTTGGACTTTACAGCTTATCCGATATTCCTCAAGTTAATTTCATGTATTGATTCATCCTCCTAGCGTTATCCCAGTTTCAGTCTGGGGTCCGCTTACTAGTCTAACCAGATTTGGCTGAATATTAGCTTTTCTACAGAGTGACTGCCTGTCTGACCTCCGCAACCCGAAGGGATAGCAATATTCCATGGTTTAGACTAGTGTCAGTTTTATTATTGAGAGGTACTGACGACCTATAACGACTGTCTCAAAGATCTTCATGACAACTGGGACCGACGGCTTAGCGTGCTCTCCGAGGCACGGGACAAGCGATAATTGACAATTTAATTCGCACATAACTCCGAAAAGTCATTGGTGCGCGCTGTGGATTCGAACCCGATATCCTCTGCATGGTAGTCTGTTGGTATCTCCACTAGGCTATCGCTGCCTCTAATTTCTTTGTATTGATTGATATATTTTATATAATATATGATGTACCTATGAGAACCTCAATAATAATTTGAAGCACAATAAATTTGATGTAGGGTGCCTATGTATATATACAATGCATTTGACTACTTTTGTCCAAATTTTACACGAACCAATGTATGGGCTCTCTGTGTAAAGTAGGGTGGCTATGCTTCAATTCGTCATGTAGTACGCTATGTTTTGTGGTGTCCACATTTGATTGTAGTGCGGGACAGCGGGTGTTTACCGGCGTGTGTCGCTCGCCCCGGATCTACGGATATGTGAACAGGTAAGGATTAGGACGGTTTCACGTACTTTATTTGACTACAAGCCAATTTGGTCATAGCTAGTCAGTTTCTTTGATAACTCTGGCCACAACTAGTCAGCTGTGACCAGAGTTATCAAAGAGCTGATTTCAAAAGTCGTTTTACAATCAATCTTTCAAAACTACCCACGTTGTAGTTTTTTTCAAAAACTGTTTCTACACGCAGAGCACAAAGCCAAACCAACGGGTCTAACTCTTGGGTTAAGAATTGCAAAGGAAACAAAGTTTCTCGAGTCTTTTCCCTCATTGCTGAGGAACGTGTCTCCTACTGATTCTGACAACTAACTGTCTCTATCGATTGCGGTCTATTGCTTCATGTACAGTGGCATTAATTGGGATCGTTTGTTGCTTTGCTATCTGACATCTGGTATGACTGTTATTTGAGATTTGGTCACTTAGTCGTTTTCTTCTACTTTACCAAGAAATTAGCAAAATATGTTAGTTTAACTAGACTGTCAAATGGGTTACGAAGTGTTAAAAAAATTAGTACCCTATAAAAATGAGGAAAACATGTGCCCCTTAAATGTGTATGATAATAAATGTGATCTTCGACCACATGTATTTGATAAAGGTACTCATTATAAAAAGCCAAATACAGTTTTGATTTAAATGCTCTAAGCAAATTCCTGGGACATGTGATTGAAAATGTCTCGTAACGTCGAACGCAAACGCTTTCTTAGAAGATGACTGTGTTGCGTGTCTAAATAGTCAATTTAAATGAGTTGAGTGTAAAAAGGCTGAAGTTGAAATGGCTCTATATTCGCTAAATTACATACACGTAACTATTAAATAGCTTTATGCAAAGCTTTAGAAGGTAAACTTCTTCAAATTAACCAACAGGAAATATTGAGTCGTAAATAAAGATACAAACAGCTTTACATAGAACAGGTAGGTATTCTATTTTACTACAATAACGTGGAGGGTTATAAAAACGATGACAAAACAATAAAACTTCTAATCCGTCCCATTGCAAACGGACAGCCGCACACATGTGCAGCCGCCCTCACATCTCCGTGTACGTATAGGCGTTCGCATGTGTGTGTGCACGCACTCCATGTGGGTAGGTTAATGATAGCGGGCTTCCGTCGCGTCACACCTGAGAGCGCGTAACCGCCATCGTGTTATAGATACTCACACCCCTCACCCCCTTAATTCTATATAACGCACTTGCGTAGAAGTTATAAGAGCGGTCCAACACAACTACAGCTTTTCATACAACTATAAATCGGCCGTGTAACCAGAAGACAATATAATCTTTGGTAAAAAGTGACCATGGATACGTGGATAGATTCGGAGAGTACCTTGAGCTACCTGGCTCAAACTAAGTGAATGTCCAGCGATCATGAAATAGCTTTAAGCAAGATGATGCATTTCAGCGGCATAGCTGTCGTCGTATGATAAGGAAAGACGACCTCGTATTGAAAAGTCAAGGACGAAAAGAAGATTAGGCTACGAAAATATTATGAACTTCTGAGAAATATATTAAACTAGAGGACGCCAGCAGCTACGCCTGCATTTTTTTTTTATTTACCCGTTTTGGCCGATCCCGTGGGAATTTCGGGAAATCCCTTCTTAGTACACCCCTACGGTCCCCAAGGAACAATCATGCCAAATTTCATCTCCCTGCGCCCAATAGTTTCGGCTGTAGCGTGTCTGTCAGTCAGTCAGTAACGCAAGGATTTTATATATTAAGAAGATAGGCGTGTATCCGTCAAGTATAAGGCCATAACAGTTTAAATACATTATCTAGTATCCATAACACAGTTTCTGTTTATTTTTGTGCTCTATGTAGAGTATGTCTGTATTTACAAAAAAAAAGGAAATATGTATGTTTATCCATTGTCTAGTACTCATAGTACAAGCTCTGCTTAGTTTGGGACTAGATGGTGTTGTGTGAATGTAGTTAGAAGATTATTATTATTTTGGGATTAGATGAGGTTGTGTGTATGTACACATGGTAGAATATAATATAATATAATATATCATCCACATTTCACTAATATTGATGAGAAGCTTCTACTTGCATTTTCCAATCTGAGAGAGACTTCAATAGAGATACATAATATGTTCTATTATATTGTAAAACAAAAATAAATTTATCACCTACTCGGCATTACTCATATAAACAATGTACCCTAATCTACATGAATATGTTTTAATGTACATAATTCCAGGATTTCAACAGATAAATTCTGATAAGCTGACCCCTAACCAGTAGCTCTCAATTCTAGGAATCTGCAACGAAATCGGAAACAGGGCTGTGCAATCGGATATTCCACAACACCGTACGAAATAAACCCGACGTTCCAATTCCTTACAATACTTTGATAAACGTAATTAACTTAGCTTATATAACTATATCAGAATCTACTATTATATATAGGTACTCTTCGTGTGGTAACGCATTAAGAATAGAAAGTGTCAATACCCCATTTCATTCCATAGGTGACCTAACATTGTCTCGGGTTCGATCCCCGGTTCGGGCAAAGGGTTATTGGGGTTTTCCGTTAAGAAATTTTCAGTAGCAGCATGGAGTCTGGTAATGTGCCAGGTACGGCAATAGGCTCGCTCCCCCCCCCCCCCCCATTACGTGGGACTAAAATAAATCCGGCGAAAAATGGGTGTAGCAATATACCTCTGCCTACCTCTTCGGTAGGCAGAGGTATATACGGATACCCTGATATCAAACCGTATACCAACCCATATGACTTCATATTAACGACTTCACTGTGTTTGCTTGACATAAGAAAGGCAAAGAGAGAGAGGTTAGGAACAAAATGCATGTAGGCATACTGTTATAAGGAAATCTGGTAGAAGACGAAATTCTATCAGATGGTAATTGGTTGATTTTAAAAACGTTAATAGGGTAATAACCTTAGCAAGCCAGCACCTTTTTAAGTTCAACTCCGAAATATATTAACAAGCTGTATCCTTATTCGCCACGCTAAAGATTCATCATTAAGTTATAGAGTATTATAAACCCAAAACTTTGTAAAAATGGATGAACGCTTCTAAGTTCTTCAAGCAAAAACGGCTGCACAGATTTTTATGAAACTTTGCAGTAATTAAGTTATGCTTTCTGAATAGCACATGAATTACCTTTCGTCGTAGATATCCTAAGTAGGTACTATGGAGTAGGTACTCCAACCAGGACGAAACCACAGGCAGCAGCTAGCAATATCAAAAAGCTACATTTTCTACATAGCCCGTGTGGTGACGGATTCAGAATACGGAATGTCACCACCGCATATTATCCTATGGGTGTCGTAAGAGCCGACAAAGGGAGCATACTATGCAGAGAACAGCACTGTAAGAGAAGGAAAACTTGTTACAAGCCCTATACCAACCCGTTTGGCCAGCGTGGTAAAGTAGACCAATTCCTCCTTTCAAAGGAGAGGCCTAGTCCAGCAGTGGACTGTTAAAGGCTGATGATAACATGACATTTTCTACGTACGTCAATATAGCGTGTACTAAATCAGTAACGAGTGTCATTATCGATGACAAGCTAAACCAGTAGCAAAATAAACGCTAATAGCTATCATTATCTAATCTAATGATTACTAGTTTTTAAGTGCAACAACTCTATTTGTGTAATCGTGTTGCGACTGTGACTATTCAATGTTACGTTACCAAGTATAAGTAATGATATCTTGGCTATTTGATAGTACCTTTATAAAATGATTCATACTAGCTGCTGCCCGCAGGCTTGCACGATGGTATTTTATCAAATATATCTTTCGCATCCTAGAAAAAAGTAATAGTATCCGCTTAGTAAGTTCATCCTCTATTTCTAACTTTCAAGACTTTTTGGTAACAAAATGAAACCTAGGTATTGTCTGCTCGTATACTAAAGTTTATCAAAATCCGTTTAATCGTTTCGATGTGAATACGGAACATACATACTCGGCATATGTAATAATTCGTCCTCCTAGCGTTATCCCAGTCTCAACCTGGGGTCCGCTTTCTAGTCTAACCAGATTTGGCTGAATATTAGCTTTTCCACGGAGCGACTGCCTGTCTGACCTCCGCAACCCGAAGGGATAGCGATATTCCATGGTTTAGACTAGTGTCAGTTTATTTTTAGAGGTACTGACGCCCTATAACGGCTGTCAAAGATCTTCATGACAGCCGGGACCTACTTCTTAACGTGCTCTCCGAGGCACGAGACAAGCGATAATTAACAATTCAATACGCACATAACTCCGAAAAGTCATTGGTGCGCGCCTTGGATTCGAACCCAATACCCTCTGCATGGCAGTCCGTTGGTATCTCCACTAGGCTATCGCTGCCTTGGCATATGTAATAATTATTAGTATTATAAGGTACGCTTAAGCTGAGAGCATACAAAAGGGTTGTATTATTTGATTGTATTATCCACTCTATAAATTTCCTTGAGTGACACGTTGAACGAATTACGCACAACACAAAGACGCTCAGTGCTAAAAGGAAAAAGTTCAATTAATCCTAATTTGCTCGGCGAGATTAAGTACGCGATAACCGGCATTCTGTACAACCCTTTACTTCACTTCCCGGCCCTCTATTCACGTTTAAGCCGCTTTAAAAAGCAGAGTTCGGCAAACAAGGGACTTATAATGCGTAACGGACTAAGAATTGTTCCCAAGAAATGCATCAATTTAGATTAGGGCGAGACACGGAAAGGGATCGATATTAAATAAACATCGATAAACATCTAGTTCATCGATGCATCGAAGGGTGCTCGATCAATGACCGGTCATCGATACATCAGCTATTACAATAGATCAGTCAACTGCACATTGCTAATTAAATATGCCAGTGACAATGATCGGGTCGGCAGCCCATCGACAAACTGTACAATTTTTTCCAACGCTCAACAACATGCAAACTACATTGAAAATTATTTCCCTCTTAATTAGTAAATACATTTGCATAAACAAGTGCTGGCCATCCCATACTAGGACGATCATTATTATAATTGTGCTTTTTTTCTCGCGAAAACTTACGCTGTGTAACGGTCAGCCCTGGCGATGTTAATCGCCAACGCATCCGCCGATAAATCGATAAACAAGTCGCGCGACTGTGACGAGTTTCCCAACTACCCGCAAATTATAATCGTGCCGCTACTGTTTTCACAGTAGACAACGGAGCTTTGATTGTTGTTCGTTCGATGAGAGCGTTTTGCGCAGATCGTCGGCCGATAGGACGAGGCGGCCGACGAATTAATTACTTAATACCGATGCGTGAGTAAATGTATGCAATTTCTAACGCAACTCCCCGCAATTACAATTTTTTTCGTTTACTCGATGGTAATAATTTTTTGAAAGCTTATCTATCGCGGCGTGTTCATGGATCGTAACGCTATTTACACTTTCGCATGAAATAACATTAGCGCTCCGAGCTAGATCAGAATCGGGAGGCATTATTAAATTTCATACGTGTGCTTCACTTTAAAACGTAATATCAATTGCGTGCGGTCAAAAACTTCGTTATTACTTTCCGTTTGTATCCGCAACTTCCTCACCAAAACAATTATTATATTCGAAAAAAGCGGTCGGGTAATGGTGTGCGTGGGATAGTACGACAAGTGGCACAAACGCACACACGATAACATTTTTACTGCACGCATGTCTTTGTTACACTCGCAGATGTTATCACAAGCGTTAAATTCATTAACCGAACTTATCTGCATAGATAGTTATACTTAATACCCCATTAACGATGTTATGCATTACTCTGAAATAAAAATACAGTTTATGGTGTTCTGTTATTACCTCGTATTCTTGCTAAAATACAATAAAAACTGTGGAAAACTTAAGTTGCATACATAACGTATCTGTATTAATATTTATTTGCATAGACAATGGATTACTAATATTACCTGTAGGGTGGGGTGGGTATGTGTGTGTTAACGTGTGTGTCTTTTGATTGTGTGTGTATTTCCGTCATTTCCCTGCGCAGGAGTCGTCGATCGCAATGATTGCTCACGCGTTTCGCATCACTCACCCCCTCACGAGGGATAACTCGTTCACATACAATTTACATGCGATATATTATGCAGTTGGTTTTTGTTTGATATAAAATCGATAATCTAATAGTCTTGCAACCGTAACATTCGACTTAATAATACATGAGCAGATTACAGTGATAAAGATTATGCGTTTCTGTTATTTCATATGAGAAAGTATACAATACTAAAGTCCTTGTAGGTTCCTCTGTAGCATATATTTACAAAGAACATTATTAACTACGCTGACAATACATGTAGCTCAACGCAAATTGTATAAGGGTAACCAATTGAAACCAAATAACGACCAAGCTGGCTGGCATTTGTTAAACAAAGAAGTTCAATTAATAATGGTACTCTTTTAATCGCCAAGTAAGAACTATAATTATAATCGCATCGACTACTCAATGACACTCGTCTATTCGTCGGCGAAGAATGATCGAAACACAAAAACTGTGTGGTAGCTCACATCAAAACGCACATGTGCGGGGCGTGACTTTACGCACTACTGAACCCACCCCATTGTTTATCCCACGATTAAAACCAATTCAAATACTAACTCTCACTTCAAAAATAAACTCTAGTGGTACTAGATCCCTTTTGTTTTAAACACAATACCACGTTCACGCCACAACGAAAACCACGAACTTATATAATTACGTGTAAGTATGCAGTGACGCGATTCATGAAGTTGTAATTTTAATAGCTTTGTAATGAGTGGATAGTGTTTTAGAAGTCGAATATTAACGATATGAGTTTCGTAGATCGTAATCTTAAAAGAAAATAATAACTTTACATACCTTTCTTGTCAATGTTTCAATTTTCTTGTATGTATTTTGTAGTGAGCGTGTCAGGTGTGGACCTCATTTGTAGTTTTGGAGTCTTTGACGTTATGTAAAAGTTCAAAGTAGCAGTGGTCTATCCAGACATGGTAAGGATGGATTAAAGTGGGGTGTGGAACGTTCGTAACGAGCTCTTCAGCTCACTTGCGCCAGCGCAGCGACAGCTGGCCCCGCTCCGCTCGCGACCAACGACAACTTTTTAAACAATAATTATACAACCCATTGTACCCCTTTATTACTCTGATTATTATCAGTGAACAGTCTTTAGACTTACTTTAACCTAAGGAGCGCATTGTATTTTGGCAAACAGTACTCTACTATAAATGTATTATATTATATGTACCTACCTATAGGTATGCAATGCAATTTAGTTAATACGAATAATCAAAATGAACCATGCGGTCCGCAATCGTCCATATGAATTGGTACCGATGTAGGCGATGAAAAAAGTTCGATTATAAACATATCGTGCAGACATTATTTACGGATACTTTATCGTCAATCAATAATTAATATCTTGCGGCTGGACGGGTGAGACGCTCCCGAATTTCGCCGAGAATGATGAGGAGATCGCGTTCGCGTAATCGAACCGGCAAAAAATAAAAAATGAAGCAAATACGAAATACTCCATTACTGGCAAGCCACAGCCGGCTGTCGAGACGATTTCATGCAAATAAAATTGTAACGAAAATAAGACGTCATTGTCGATAACACTCTCATCAAGTTCAATCTATAGAATCTAGACATGATGGTTTTTGTTCGATTTACTTTCGTCGTATTTCTTATAGATTATTCTGTCCGGCGCAACATTGTCCGTAAGACGGCGGGCGGCCATCTTTGACTTATCTTTTCTCATTGTTCATCTAGAAAAGTACATTTTTGTATTAACGAATTTAGTATACATTTAGAATCAATATCGATCGCAGTCACAGCAAAGATAAGAACAAGTGCAGTTTTGGAAAAATGGTGTTGTTGTCGACTCCACGGATGTCGCATGTGTGTGCTCGCACATTGTGTATGCAAGGCGCGGCGGCCGCGGGCCACGTCAGCTATTTGCTCGTGTCCAGAGGGCTAAACCATTCAAGGCTAAGGCGCGGGGCCAGTTTTTGGCTGTTTTCGACTTGATCCGATACTTGGACACCCAACCGACCCAGCTTCTCTCGCCATTCTTTCAACAATCCTTGATAAGGAGACAATACATTTCATATACTTTTTCTTTTATATTTTAGCCAGGCAGTTACCGAGAATATTGACGACATTTTTTTCTTTCTGAAATTCCTAATTCAGAAACAGTAATTGCCGCCAATTGAACAACCAATAAACAATCATACGAATAACAGGTTTTTAAAAACAATAATTGGTTGCCATGCTACTTATCTACTACATACGCTAAGTGTATAAATTACACTGCCTCATTGCATTAGCAATTGAGTGATTACCGAATTAATTCTCCACCCTCGGTGTGTATCGTACGTATAAGTAAATAGTAATCTTTAGTAGAGTTTGCACAGATCCCACGAGATGTGAGCTCTCCCGCCCATTATTAATTGCACTCCTCAGGTGCGCAGATGATCCTTATTAGGCCGCCGCAGACCCACAAACAGACATGCATTTCTACACGCGCCTTAAGGGGCCTACAAGAGCTAAACGCAAGTTTTATAATGCTTTAAAGTATATGATTCAATGCAGTTAACACAATAAGAAAAATATATGATATTCTTCAGGATATAATCTAGTTAAGTACTGTGTTGAAAACATAAAACAACTAACTTTATTCGATAGAAAAAAATCACAAAAATACCTCTAAAAAAATATTTTAACGAATAAAAACCATATTAAAATACATACAATCATTCTGATTTTTTGACAAATTATTCAACAAGCAACATACTAACGAAATACTGTTTTATTTTTTAATCCGATCAATAAATTTTCTGTAATTAATTTATTTTATGGTTTGTAAAGAGTACTGAACGTCCCGTCGTCGTCGCGCTTCTCTTTCTTATGTATACAATCCGACAGGGACAGCGAAATTAGCTCTTGTAGTCCCCTTAAGCTCCACGCGCTAAATTTCGGTTACACCAAAAACTCTGAGACCATTAAAATGAGATGTCGTAATAAAAATATATTCTGCGAAAGTGTTTGGTCGTGTTCCAATCTCATTTACGTTGTTAATCATGCAACATAAGTAAATAATAGGTATCAATCCATTGTAGTGAAACTAGCGTATCATTTCAATTACGGTAAGCGAATAATCAAATGCAATACACCTTTCATTTTTGACGGATTAAGTAACTTAAGCTTGCATTACAATGCTAGTATATTAGGAATTATGAAACTGAAATTAAAAAGTGTTTGCGTAGTGTTGCGGTGTGTTGCGCGCTTCGGGCTGCGGGGCTCGGCGGCTCGCCGGGTATAATTGCGCGAAGCAGCGCGCGCGCAGATTATCAGAAGCAAGTGCGTTCGATAACGCATGCGCACGAACGCGTGTTATTAAATTTATTCCTTTTTCGCCAGAATCTGCATAATGAGGGGGGCAAAAAAAGCACGTAATCGCTAGAGTGAGCGTCGCCTTCCCTTGGAGAAAGGCGGGCAGCGGGTCTTTGTCTGATGTGTTCGAGTATAATGAATATTTAAGGACCAGCGAGCTACATTGCTATTTTATTTTTGTATATATTATGGAAACAGCAGACGATTAAGGATGATTATTTCTTGTCAAAGCGTGGCATCGTGTTTAAGGAGGCCAGGTCGTGTATTAACACTGGCTACTTGCGTATATTGTGTGTATCATGATCGCCCACAGCCGTGCGGATCCTCCCATGTCCACGGACTACTTTGTTCGCGGTGCCATTAATTTGCACGCACCCTTAACTTGTATACAGAGGTGCACTCCACACTTCGAACACGCATTCGTTTTTTCGCATTGATGCATTGAAATAAGTAAATTATTCAAAACTCCTCCAAGATTCTGGTAGCAGTGGAACCAACCTGTAGTTGAGTTCTACCTCTCTTTGCTCAAAGACTTCGCTAAGTTCAAGTGTACACACAGAATACCCGCAACCTAGCTAAATTTAAAAATGCTTATTTAATGTCGTAACTGTTTGAGTTACATCACAGCAACAGTCCGTCCCAAAGCGTTCAATATCGGGTGGTACAATGGTGAAGATGGTAACAAGTCAAAGCGTTACTCGTGCCATAACTGTCATTCCAATGTAAAGTGCGCATTAACTTAATTGCAAATAATGTTGCAACTGAAAATATGTGGCTGATATACAGAATTACAGCGTTACGGAAAGCTTTGAAGAACACCAGACTCAGTGGTCTTGGTTTTAGAACAGCAACTATCATAGATCGCTTTTAAGTTTCGACTCCCCGGCAATCGTAATGACCTCTGTTATATCAGGGCTAAGAGCTATAAGCTCCAATACCCCTGACCAGCGGTATCTCAGGTAGGTATTTTAAAAGACAATAGCCGTAAGGCTTTCCACCACAAAGTATAAAAACATTTATCAATACAACTGCAGTTAAATATGAAAGCCATATTCTATCGAATCAATTTATACCGACCAAGCTTTCGGCTGCACTCGTTACTTACGTACATAATAAACTTACTGGTACGTAAATCGCCACATATAATTATGTTCAAGAAATAAATAAGAGCAAAAGTTTACTCCAGAAGAAGAATCGCATTAACAATTTGCTAATTCGACCCTGTCGGGCCCTGGGCTACCGAAATTCCACGTTTATGGCCACCTACACGTCTCTTTATTCAGTTTCCTTTCATGAGAGAGCGATCGTTAGGTGCATAAGTATTCAAAACAAAATTAGGCCTTAAAAAACTGTAACAAGTAGTTTGAGGAAATGCACCGAACAAAAACAGGCTTTGACATCGTTCCAGTCACGATTAAGATGGCAATGTCTTAATACGAATTTCCCATGAAATAACACACACACAGTAACTCATAATTCTCGAACGTCATTACTCGGGGCAATTTCTTAAAGATATGCCTATAATGATCTGATGTCCGTGAGAAGTTTACGTTGTAACAGGATCGAAGGTGCAGTAAAAAAGCACCGCGCGTGTCGTAGGCAGCGGTCCAGCAAGTAGCCAGTTATTTATGGTTAGTTTTTGGCTGCGCCCGCGCAATGCGGCCTCGCGGCTTTTCGCGGCTCTCCTCCCCCGCGCGCACCCGAACCGCCCCGCCAGCTCACCCGGTCACAGACCTCGCGTCATTCCGTCAATCTCGACTACTTATCCGTCCGCGCCGATCCCTTATATTAATCATTTTTTTTCTCTCAAAAACGAAGCGTAATAAAGATCCTATCGAGAGAGCCCCTGGAGCACGCACCTCGCCGTCTCGCGCTCGCTTTCGAAACTCGAGAATTGACAAACAAATATCGCAACTGATACTTATTAAGGTATGTATTATTGACTATAAACTGGTTCATTGTGCTGCCAAAATTAATCTCGGAGCTTAGCTACGTCACAAAGGCGGCGCGAGCGTGCCGGCGCGTACGGTGGCTATTACAGACACCACATTATAATTACCTTTTTAAATAGTTTTTTCAGACGGTGTCGATATTAAAACGTCAATGTAAATAACTTGTTAGCCGCAATCTCATTTCTGAGCGATTGGATATTACAATAGTGTACGTGATTTGAGAAAGGTAACGGTGCCGCTGCTTTATCCGCGAGATGGAGCCTATTACGCGCGCGAGCGCAGCGCGTGCCGGCCGCCCCGCGCCCGCTGAATGGCCCGCCATACACTTAGATTATTTTATGAGCCAGCCAAAAAATATCCAATCAATCGCGAACAACGACTGAGCTTCGCTGGGTAATGTTCATTTCACGGAACTTACCGACAATGACCTTTCTCACGGTGTGACAAAAATGTGTGGACGATGGAGTTAGCAGTAATGCTGGTTATTAATAAGTTATCAAAGAAGCTGTCGGTATGACGAGTGGCAGATATGCTGCAGATAATAGTGGCCACTAAAAAGAGAACGGTGGCGCGTGGTGCCGTAATTAGGTTTATATCCAAGCATTGTGTCGGCCCCAACGCAAATTGAACCACGGAATATTTCACCTGACACAACGTACGTGTCTAATTGCACGGATTATTTATCTACTAAAACCTCTCAACAGTTTTTGTCGTTGAGTTGTGGCACGCGCCCACTTTCTATATAGCCGACTAGAGACGTAATTGTGCTTATACCCTTTTTTATTTCGATTTCGAAACGTCTAAGTCATCATCGGGAATCAGTAACGGTCTACGGAAATGTTTTGTTATACGTTTCTAGTATTAGGTACACCTACACGTATCGTCAAACAATCAGACACTTCTTGTTAATTGTACCAAGTAGATATGGCGGAAAATTAGATATTTAACTGCCAAACTGCTTGCTACACATTCGTACATTGTAGCTTCTATCTTGTTACGAAGACTTTCTTTTCTAAAATTAGTTTGTTTTTGTAGTACCGATCTTTCAAAATCATTATGTTTGAAATTCGCTACAAAAAGTGTATTATCTGTTTTAGATAGGTAAATATTTAATTTTATTTGTTATGATGTGATACCTATTCAGTCAGGCTACCACCTCAAATCAAAAAGTTAACCAAATGTTGTTCTTTTTTATATATCTGGCAGTTAATGCTTGTCGAGAAGCGATGACAAAAAGAAGAACTTGTTCTCATATCTATTAGTTATTATAAAATACATTACTTAGAAAATCTGAGATGCGTCTAATGTGTACTGTTTAGGCCTAAAGAAACTAAAAACTACTTAGTCTTTGAAGAAATAGAATTACCCGTTTTGTTTATTAATTTTAATACGTGCAAGCTCGAGCGAGGCCCTTAGGCTTCGCTCCCGCAGCCTCCACAAATTATCCCGCGGTCTCATCTCCACCGTAGACACACCTACGGGGCACATGTAACCAAAAACAAAACTAATCTTCAAAACATGTTAAAAGTAACTGCCGGTTTAACAACCTCATGATTAGTTCATGACTCTTTCGACCCAACTAAAGATAGCCTTACAACAGATCAGTGTTATCAATACGGTATCTATTCAACACTCAAGTGTACAAGCTTACTAAATCATGTTTTTCATCTAAGTAAAAAGCCATAACAATACTTAGTAAGTACGCGGTGAAATTCTTCAGTTTTTTAACGTATATTGCCTTCAGCTATCGTCATTATGGTAATCACTTTCACCTATTGATTGTAACGTGCAATTGTAACTTTTTTGCGATATAATCGACTGTATGATCGGAATCGAATTTAAAAATCAATCATGGCACACAGTATTATCAAAGTTCGCCAGAACGGAGCCGTAATGTGCGATAACAGTGTGCGTAGGCGACGTAAGCTGGTTATCGGCGAACAATAATCCACGATAATGGATTAGCTCAGTCGGCGAATATTTATAAACATCACTATCGGTTTATTCGGTAAAAGTCCGAACTACATTTCATCTGCGAGCACTACTCCTGACACGCTGAATAACTACCGGCATTACGTAGCCACACGATAAACTCACCTTTTTATATTTATTCCATTACAGATCTGTGGTTTCACTCAACTAGGTTACCCATTATCTACCAAGACATATATAATTATAAAAGTTATGTAACCATTATTGCACTTACCCCGTTCGAAGTGTAATACATCATTTTAGTCCAACTAGTTTCACTTCGCGCAAAAATTAAATTAAATACGACATCGATAAATTAAACATTACAGCAAAAAATCATTAACTCACACTTTAGAAAACTAACAATAATTGAAAAACTTGATTAAGAAAATTAAAAAATAAACGCGAAATTATTAAAAGATTGGAGTTGATCAAGGCACGTGTTAATACTGCAAAGGTTTAAGTACAAATAGTTTGCAACGACAGCTACGCAATAGTTTACAAATGATTAATAAATAGACAAGATTCCATATTTAAAATGTGGATACACGTTTCAGACTAATTAGTTTCGAGTAAAACCGCAAGGAAACTGGTTGGCCAATGCGTTTCGTACTTAAATTGTTATTTAAGTAAACCAATAATCAGTTTAGATTGCAAGATAATGATAGAATATCGATAACAGTAACAATATTACTTATATTTTATCCGTCGTGTGTTAAGTGATGCAATTTTCAACAAAAATACTTACTATGTAGACGTGTTCTTGAGAAGAAATATGTTATAAATGTTTAAAGACGCCGGCTAGTGGTAGTTTTAACACTGAGTATACATCATTATGCATGTTAATCCGTACTAAAAAATATGATTATCTTATAAAGAACTAGTTTGTATAGACTGAATTAATTTAGCTACTGGAAACATAGGTCATTATAAAAAACGGACATTTATGTTTTATAATAATATTCAATACAATAAGAAGGAACAGTCCAAATTTCTAACATTGTCTTAACGAACGCACATTAGTACCTTAAGTCATTTACGAGGTTATGTAATTAATACTTAGATAAGTAAAATTGTTGAAATACCATATATTAATTACCTACTTTTTTGTAATTTATGTTTATCCATTGGCAAACGAATGCTATTATTGGGTGTTCCATGTTTTGAATAGAGTAAATTTTGCTTTATGACCCATAAAATTCGTCCGCAGAGGACAGGATTAAAAACTGTATTAGGCAAGCATAGTAAAAATTATCATCATTAAATGGACAATTCCGGAAAATGTCTGATATTTCAACGGTAAAGCAACAATCACGGTCACACATACAGAGACTTCGTGGCGATCCGGACTCCATAAAATTCGGATTATAACCATTATCTGGTCACACAACACTTACTGCGAATACTGAGGTTCTACGTGATGTATTTTATTTCTAATTCTCTTTTTTCTTTGCTTATAACACGTATTTTCGATATAGTAATACAACAATCAGATTAGAAAGCAACTATGCGGATATTTTATATGTATTTTGCAAACCTGGTTAAATTTTCTTATCGAATACACGATACGTGGAATTTGACTGCATCTAATCTATAACAATATACCTAAAACGGAATTCAACTATATAAATCTGGGTACAATAAAGCCAAATAAAATATCTATCAGTTCCACTGCATTCACACTTGATTCTGCTTTTTATTGTTCTCTGTACTGTTACTGCAATCTAGTTTTGGTCATTCTGACGGAGCATAGAAAGGGTCAACAGTCGTCTTTACTTCTTACGGTGATAATGTTAGATGTTACTTACTATTTCTGTTGGCCAAAAGTCGGTAAATCGAGAAAATTTTGCTGACGAAAGCCGTCAATATCTTTTTCTATTAGACTGAGGCATTGATGTAAATGGCCATATGGTACGGTAGCCGCTTAGCGTCATGAATACATCTCCTGTTTATTGTCTTACGCCAAAATTTTCGGCATGTACTTAACAAATATTAAAGTCACACAATTATACAGAATACTGGTGATAATTACATGTGTATGAAATCGACGTATTTTTACATTTTATGGAATATTATCTAGATCACTTTTGATAGTTTTGCAATGTCACAAATTGTGGGGTCTACACTAAGAATATACCGCCCATTTTCTTACGAATATAATTAAATTTGTTAAGCAGACAACGATAATTCAGACGTACATGTACATGCTTGTAGGCTGTACGAGTTTATATCCTTATACCAAAGATCTAAGGGTTTTATAATGAGACATACCTATTCTTAAATACTTTAAGCCCGAGTACTTCAAAAGCAACGTTGAGATGTACTCAAATTAACGGCGATAAAATACGGTCGACGTGTCTGCCATATGGTGGTTAAATATCTTTGAAGTTTGGCAACCATGGCAAAATCCACGGTATATTACCGTAAGTACGGGTCAGTTCAGTTATGGTAGGGTTTACACTTCTATACCTATAATTCTGCAATAAAACACCACCAACACGATTTTTTTGCAAGGCTTGATTAGTTTGATAAGCCACAAAATCCTTCACATACAAAAATCCCGAAGTACAGTAACAACCAAAAAAAACCATACGCAACTCGCGTGGAATTTGCGAAAATATTAAAACTTTCTACCATAAGTCTGGTTACCTTGATTTCTCCGTGCAAAGCAAAAATAATGTATTCTTAATTAGCGTTGTACACTTTGGTTTCAATTTCTTCATACCATAAAAACTAACGATAATTTGTCAAACAAGTATAGCTGATTAGAATACCAGTAATAGCTACGATTAGAAAAAGATTTGATAGACGATTGCTAGTTATAATTACGACTAGGATAATTATACACAATGAATGGCCTTCGGCCACTCTAAGTACAATGCAAGTACCTGCTTTTGTACCATTTTAACTTGATTAAGTTTGGGTACTTGCAGAATTGCAATTTGTTTTTTCTACGTTCGGACTTTGGCCTACTGTATATTGCGTTGCGGAACGATATGGTATCGGCCTAAACACTAAAAGTGGGTGGCTGACTACGGCGAAAGTTGAGATAGATAATGTTATAGAGGAATTATCATATAAGACAAAAGATATCATGTCATATGTGACAAAAGTAATTAGACGCAAAAGAAAATAATGGAAGCTATACATAATCAGAGGGACAAAACTTAAGTGTTAAGTGAAAGAAAAGCCGTGAAAAGTTACAAAATTAACCATTACTTAAACTAAACGTATATATGTATACATAACCAACCTATCCGCGATTACTCGCAATGGAAAGATTGCCAATGTATAAACCATCTAACCTGACTCCGATATCAAATTTTAAGGTTTTTTTTAATTTGCTAATATAATTAGCAGCACCATAATATCCTCTGGTATCGACAGCCTAGTGCAGAGACCGACAGACTGCTACGCAGAGGGCCCGAGTTCGAATCCACGGCGCGCACTAATGACTTTTCGGAGTTATATGCGTATTAAAATGTTAATGTGTGTTTGACGGCATAGAATACAAGTGTCACCACCCCCTATCTTCCCGTGGGTGTCGTAAGAGGCGACTAAGGGATAACACGATGCAAATACCATCTTTGCGTAGAGACGGAAAACTCGACATCAAACCCTATACGACTGCCTCGTTGGTCTCGCGGCATAAATGTGCGCGTGGGATCGGGAGGTCCTGGGTCGGGCAGTGTTATTGGGTTTTTCTGTCACGAAATTCTCAGTAGCAGCACGGAGTCTGGAAATGTGCCCGGTACAGCAATAGGCTCGCCCCTTATTACGTGGGACTAAAGTATATCTGGCGAAAAGTGGGTGTACACCTCTGCCTACCCCTTCGGGGATAAAAGGCGTGACGATATGTATGTATGTAAAATGTTAATTATCGCTTGCTAAACGGTGAAGGAAAACATCGTGAGGAAACCTGCATGTCTGAGAGTTCTCCATAATGTTCTCGAAAGACATGTGAAGTCTGCCAACTCGCACTAGGCCAGCGTGGTGGACTATGGCTTTACCCTTACTCATAGTTAGAAGAGGCCCGTGCCCAGCAGTGGGACAGTTTATATACAGGGCTAATGATGATGAATGAATAACCTCTGATTTCAAATATTCGACTCATTAGTATGAATTTTACACACAACACAGACAAATTCCGTTAAACTGCAAATCAATGGGGCCCTTCAAAAGGGACTTGTAGCTTTATCCGGATAATGTTACATCCGACACGACCATGCGTATTCAACTGATATATCATTCTAAATTATACCTTGTTGTTAACGAAATAGGGTCTACCAATTCATTGCATTTGTTATATAATTTTCTGTTATCAGCAAAATATAGAGTAACAATAATAACAAAAAACATGTTACGAATCTACGTTTTTTTAATATTACGTCACTTACTAGCGGATAAATACAATTCCAAAAATTGAGGACATATTTTATCATGTGAGAGCTTAGGTTAACTATAATTACCTACTAAGTATATCGTTAATAGAAGTTATCCCTGGTGGTAAGTTAGGAGACTGAAGTAAGAAACTGCAAGAGTGTCGGCTACGCTGGTGTGGCCACGTCTTACGTCAACCGGCATCTTACGTGGGTAACAAAATGTCTTGCCATGCTACCTCCGCCGGGCCCCGGTAAACGGGGAAGGCCAAAGAAATTCTGGCTTGACGTTGTAAGGGATGATATGCGTGCCAATCGACTAACCACCAGGGATGCTGAAGACCGTGCGAAGTGAAGGAGATACAGCCGGAAAGCGGACCTCGGGCTTCAAGGCGTAGGTTTTAGAAAGCAATCGGGACAGCGCTAGGATGATGATGATGAAGATCGCTAATAGAAGTATTTTATTTAAAACTTAGGTTCTTAAATTATTTCATTTGCAAATAAGATAATGCTATTCATCCGTTTTTTTATGCATTTTATATTTATTTATAGGTATGTTTTATATGGCTTAACTAATATATTTTACGCGAATTTGCGGCTGTGTGCGGCCCTATTTAGTACATTAATGCACATTATAAACAGTTTTTTTTTTATTTATAACTTTTCTTAACATTATTCTTCTATTTATATATGAAGTAAATTAAAAATAAAGCATTATTAAGCTATTTCGTATTGCAAAATGTATAATAGAAATCTTGAGCAGACATATCTATTTAAAATATAATAGAAGGCACGCGGCGACCTTGCTGAAAATATCAATAGAGTACCTATTGTCAAACTAGCTATATAAGTAGTGCAAAGCGGCTTTATTTCTAATGCAAATTTATTACGTTATCTAGATGAACTTGGCTTATTGTCTTAGCGCCAAATAAACATGAAGGCAATCTGACATCCCAGACATTTGAAACCCTATAACTTTTGGGTTTAAAAAGATTTTACAACGCTAAAACATCTAAATATTAAAAAAATAATTAATTTTAGTACTACTTAAATTATTTTTTAATAAATATGATTAAGAATAATGCTTTAAAAAACTTTGCAAATAATTTTATAACTCTTAGCTCGCCCTTGACGGCACATAAATCATCATTCAATATAAAAACAAATGGTTATCGGACCAGGCGTTAATGGTGTTATAATAATTAACATATTATAATAATATGTTATGGAATTAATAATAACTATTTTAATTCGGTACATCTTTTATTTTATTTTTTAAACAGTATCAAGGAGTATTTCTGTTCTTTTGATTTGTTTACAAAATTTACGGCATAATTTTTGAAGCGAGGGTACTTATGTATGTAAAATATTCAGCGAGCAAAAACTTTTTCATTCGTTCACAATTAACCGTGTCGCAGATAATTACGTTTGTTTCTGTTTTCTCAGTTTAAAAAATTAGGACACGTGTATTAAAAAGCCGGAGTGCCTTCAAATATTTTTTAAGACAAAACCGCGGCACGGGAATAATTTATTCAATAAAAAAGTAATATTTTTAATATATAAAATAACTAACCTGGGCAATATCGGCAGGGGTCTCCGATTTGACGGTGTTGGCCGCAGCCCACGCCTCAGCAAACGTCTCCATAGCACTCTGAAAGTCCATCTTGTCAATTCACGACGACATCAACATGCCGAAAATTCACACATGTGCACGGTGCGACAGACGGACGGTTAGGGCGACACGTGCGTGCGAGCCGGCCGGCGGCGCGATACTGCCCGACGGCCCCGCCCAGCGAACCGCCCGCGTCGAGAAAAACCGATACCACCCGAACCTTCCCGTTTCAGCGCTTTTCTTTTTTAAGCCGCTATTTTAACGAGTTTCTTTTTTTTTCTACCCAAGCCCTGCCCACGGTGGTGGTTGGGCGTCCTCTGGATTATTTACACTTGTAATTCACAGATTGCTACGGTGTGTCGGCTAATTTGTTGTGTCGAGGGGTGTTTGCCGCTATCGCGATTAGATTAGATGCTATTGAGAGCTACTCGTGTTGAGCGCACCAATTATATCATTGTTTTATGTTCACGCATCTGATTTATGTAAATTTGTTCTTCAGTGCATTTAGCTCGGGTAAACCTCATCTGCACACCTAAGAAAACCATCTGCATCTTCTAACGTATAATAATATCTATTCAAAATTAATTCGGACAATTGTCTACTAAAATTATTACGTCATCAATAATAATGTGGTAATTTGAAAAGCTATCAGCGAGTTAATTGCAGTATCCTTGTAAAATGGCGGTGTCGTGGTGGTAGGAAGCATTTTTATTCATTATATAAATCACGACGGCTTTCCTCTTGCGGGATGTAAGAAAAAATTGTCACGGCTTCACATAATTTTGTACGTGGCCATTATAACCTGCCGACAACGTTAATTTTACTTAATATCAGATGTTTCCGAACGGCGGGACTATTAAGTAATTTTTTAATGTTGAAATAGGGATGATCATTTGCTTCTTTTGAGTTATTAGTCGAATTATTTTAAAGTAAATATAATCTTCAAGTAAATCTTTATCAGTAGATTTAATATTGCAGCATCTTTTATAACAAGCAATTAAAACAAACATTTCAGGTAATCCTCAACAAAGACCGGGGTTCAAGATAATGCTCTGATCATGTTGTTTCTTTACGACTTAATAGTTTTTTCCAATTGTTTTGTAGATTATCTGTGCTTGTAAATAGGTCCGTTACGAGCGTAGCGCCGAGGTAAAGTCGGTACGCTGGACTCGCTAGAGAATGTTCGTATTGATCGGCATTCTTTGTCAGAGGATAAAACAATACGCCACCGGGTTTTATAAGAGAATGGACCTCTATTCTCGAATGTCTGTTATGGTGGTCAGTTTGTAAACACCACGTTTTGAAAGTGCCGAATTATTTTGTTGAGACTTGGGATAGAGGGTAATAAAATGTGAACAAAGCATGTTAGTTTCTTCTAAGTTTGGATGAACTACTGTAAAATTATATCGTGGTATTTCATGCGTCAGTTAATACAGTAGAACTTAAGGCCAATAGGTTTTTTTTATATAGCATTAGGCGGCAAATGAGCAGACGGATCGCCTGCTGGTAAGCAATTACCGCCGCCCATGGGCACAAGCAACACCACAGGAGTCACAAGTGCGTTGCCGCCCCTTGGGGTTGGGAAAAGAGATAGGATGAGGAGTGGGATGAGGGAGAAGGAATAGGGCCTCCGGCACTCTCACTCACCGAACGAAACGCAACAGTTTAGGTACTGTTACTTTACGTCGATTTTCTGTGAGAGGGTAATACTTCCCCGATCGAGCCGGCGCATTCATGCTGAAATCAGCAAGGCTCTACTACCGTAAAGAGCCTAATAAGGTAATACTATTTTTTGCAGGTTTTAGTTACTAATACCTCGTCAATATTTTCCATCGTGGTTCTTGTCATCATGCCGAATAAAAAAAACATATGAACAAAAAAATATATTATGATTTAATTATTTATTTATTATAACGGGATTGTCGTATTCGACTACGGTGGACCAATGGATAGTATTTGATTACGCCATCATTTGATAATGGAATGTACAAATCCATTTATTTTACGGCTCTTAAGCTATAAGACTGTAGTATGACCACGACCAATGTACGCAGGTCTATCTTCGAGTACGACGGATGACCAACGATATATGCCGGTCAAAACTTCAGAGAAAACAGGTAATTAGACCGTTATTATACAAATCACGACAGTAGCTGTATATTGTCTTTCGGGATATATACCACGTACCTTTGCTTCGAGTAGCTGATAATTTGGCCCTGTTGCAAACGCCATGATAACGGATCTACTCATAAATCGCATCAGTTTAAAATCGATAAAGATACATATAACCGCACGCGCGGCGGTTTGATGAATACATTTATAGGTAATCTTTATATATAAAATAATTGCGTTACTTACTGGCAGACAAGCTACAGTCCAAACTAATGGGCCCAAGAAGCTAAAATTTGGCATGTATATTCATTAGGGACTGTAAAGGTGCACTAAGAAGGATTTCCGAAAATTCTTACAGGATCAGGTGAAAATGTGCGTGCGTAGCTGTGTAAATCCTTTAGTAAACTATATTACTCCAAAGTTTTATCAAAATCCGTTCAATTGTTTTTGCGTGGAAAGAAACAAACATATAGGTACCGATCCATCCTTTCGAATTTTCTCGTTTATCACACTAGGATTACTAAATACGTCACTTGCTAAACAATACAAGGAAAACAGCTCAGATACAATAAATTATCGCTATTTATCACCCAAAACCTCTTCCACGTGGTTCTATAGATTTCGTATGTTGACTCATATGAAAATATCCGTTAAATTGTCAAAGCACACGCAACTACACAAACAATGACAATAACCTGAGACTCAATCAACACCTTACTCTTGTGTTTTATCTTTTTAGCGACATTAGTTCCAAGTTTAAACCATACATATGACAAACATATATTGCTTTTATTCAACGAAAATATACTCGAATTTGCACCTTATTTGTAGAGTTGGTCGGTACAGTTTCCAGGTTTCAAATTTGACAGCGTGATCTATCCTTTAATTCTATGTGTATTGGGGTTAATATTCTGTTGATTAGAATTCTGAGAATGTTTATGTTTGATAAAGCCTATGCCGGGCGACAGAGACAGGTGAAAATTCGATAATACGATGTCTCCGGGTGAAAGAAGAGGATAAAAATTCAGGAAGAGGATAAATAGACAAGTGCCTCTATTGTGTTTTATTCTTATTGAATTCGCTCGCCATTATTATAATTTGAATTTATTATTGTAATCATTTTACGAAATGTTTTCTTCACCCTCTGTCCATCTTTAATATCTTTTTGGTTTGTTTACGGTTAACGAAAGGAACATTATCCGAATATTGTTTGATAGATTCATGCATTTCTTGACCTGCTATTAATTTTAAAGAGTCTTTGTATAGTTACAAATAACTTATTCAAAGACTAATAAAAACCCAGCTAATTAATTCAATTTCTTAAAATAGACATTAGATTGCAACTTGGTCTGCAATGTGTGACTTTGCAAAAAGTGTTCTAACTCCTGGTTAATAAAAGGATACGTAGAAAAACCCGTTGAACTCATTAAAACAATTAGGTACCATTACATACTTAAATAGCACGTTTCTTTGCTACTGCAGTCGTAAAACAACTGCATAAGCCAATGTCATGCATTTACTTTGTTTATACATTGTCGTCACGTATTATCTAATAGCACGCTTTTGCGCTAATTATAAAAAAATATCGGTTACGCACTATCGCACTTCCGCAAAACAATTATTTAGTCAGGAAAATTCCTTGTCATCTATGACTATTAAAATTGATATGCGGAGTATGTTTACAACAAAAATTCGGTCAGTTTATGGCTTTGTCTTCGTAAATTGAAGGGTTACTACATCTCATAGACTCATGCTCTATCTCGCCCTTATATTGCTACTGCCTATCTAATACTAATATATAAAGCTGAAGAGTTTGTTTGTTTGCTTGAACGCGCTAATCTCAGGAACTAGTCGTCCGATTTGAAAAATTCTTTTAGTTTTAGATAGTTAGATTTATCAAGGAAGGCTATAGGCTATATAACATCACGCTAGGAGCCACGAGAGTGGAGCACGCGGGTGTAACCGCGGGCTCATCTAGTACTCTTATATCTCCTAATAGGACACTTTACTTTCGGAAGACTACTAGGCTCCTCTCCGAGTAGCACAGAGGCCCTAACCAAACGGCATTCGCTATGATATCTACTTTCGCTAACGCTTGGTTGCCATAGCAACTTAAGGAATTCCTTCATTATGGACCACGTGATATAACGAAGGCTTATGTCAGTTCCATACATTTTTGCACTTAGCGATTAGCGATATCGTTAATCGAATGCCATTTGGCTAAGGGGGCTGGGCTTTTAAGTTAGTAAGCAGCAAAGGTCAAGATTAACCGAGGACCAGCCACGCAAAAAGGCGCATACTATTCTGTGTATTGCTGCAACCTAAAGGCTTGGAAAGCCTACCTTTCAAATTGCTTAGCGTATCATTTATACAAACTTGCACTTCATATTGAACCTGGCCCTTCACATTCGATCTAAACACAAACTTTTGCATGGGCAGCAAACACTTTATAAATATTTGATTACAAATTATAATAAATTTCATATATTTTTACATTCTGTATAGTGCAAAAGCGGAACTAATATTATCAGTCGTGTCCGTTTGTCTGTCTGTCAGACGATTTTCTCGGAAACGACGTGACAAACGAATATAAATTTAGCATAAAGATAAGTCGCGGTGACTCGCTCACATGTTAATAAAGTTAAATGCATTGTAATTTTTTATATGGAGTACCACCATTTTATTAAAGCACAACTCCATCCATACCTAATTTCAGAGCCAGACATTTGCCAGACTGGATACGTAGGAAAACATATAACAACACTCTAGTCTAGATGCCCGCGGTTACACCCGCGTTATTTAAGGTTACTGCTCCGCTCCCATCACTCATAGCGTGATGTTACATAGCCTTTAGCCTACCTTGATAAATGGGCTATCTAACACTGAAAGAATTTTTCAAATCGGAACAGTAGTTCCTGAGATTAGCGCGTTCAACCAAACAAATAAACAAACTCTGCAGCTTTATATATTAGTATATAAGATAACAACATTAAAGCGATGGGGGCTCTAAACACCTTAATGTTTTGAGTGAAAAACTTTCGAATCGAACCTCATCTTTTGCAATAGATAATGAAATTCACTTTTAATTTGTGCTAGGAGTAAGCATTAGATATGAGATTTTAAGATCATTCTTTGTAATTTATTACAAGTTCTTTTAGCGGGTGTTATTTGAAATACCTAGTTGAGATATGTAAGGTTCAAATACCTCGGTATTTTATATTGTTTAATGTAAACAAATCGTGGAATATAAAATTATCTTGTCTGTCTGTATATACAATTTGTAAAATATTTTAATAATACAACATAGACAGTATACTTATTAACCTAAAATTATTTCAAACAGAATGCGATGCTACAAGACCCTATTTTCATTAAATGTTACTTAGATAGTAAATCAGAATAAACTTTTGAATCGCGCAAAATAAGACATTATCGCGCAGTCACTTTATGTACGTGTGCTTCTGTGTGTTAGGCACCTGCAGTGGCGATCAGCTGAGCAGCAGCGGTTTAATTTTCAGTGTTTAATGACGACAATTAAAAAAAAATATTTTGTTACTTATTTTTTCATTTATTTGTATTCAGTTAGAGTAGTATATTCACCCCTTAAAATATTTTGCAAATCCAAATCAACATCCTGTATAAAATGCTTGCGTTACTGGCTGACTGACGGACAAACTACAGCCAAAACTACTGTACGCAAGAAGCTGAAATTTGGCATGTATGTATTTTGGATACCGTAGGGGTGCTCTAAGAAAGGATTTTCCGAAATTCCCACGGGATCGAGCATGTTTCTTTATAATTTTGTCCGATAATGTTACAGCGTGATGTTCATATAATATGCTTATATTTCTAAGCTCAGTCTGTGCATGTTATTTTTGTCAATATTTAGTGTACCTACTTACTATCCAGATGCTCTTAGTTTATGTCATAATTAGTCTCTATCAAAGTATTATTCCATTACCTAAATTATTTTGGGTTGCCTCGTTGCTCTGACTGCCTCGTTGGTCTCGCGGCATAAATGTGCGCGTGGGATTGGCAGGTCTCGGGTTCGATCTCCGGGTCGGGCAAAGTGTTATTGGGTTTTTCCGATAGGAAATTCTCAGTAGCAGCACGGAGTCTGGTAATGTGCCCGGTACGGCAATAGGCTCGCCCCCTATTACGTGGGACTGAAATAAACCTGGCAAAAAGTGGGTGTAGCAATATACCTCTGCCGACCCTTCGGAGATATAGGCGTGAGACTATTTAAATTATTTTGGACTTGCACTCGCGAGACTTTTTTTTGCCGCAACGCAATGAAAATATCATGCATACTTTAGGGAACGATGTCTAAATCATAAAATGTCTTACTTTCCATTTTGCTTGGCATGGCATGACACAAAAAAGGGAGGGACCTCTGTTAATACAATACAGTACGGGAAATATGACCGACCAACGCTCCTTGCGTCTTATGAGATCGTACAGATGTATCTATTTGTCAAGCGTAGAAAATAGCGATAACTCATAGAGTAGAGCAGTAGACATTTATGCAGATGGTCTCAAACTCTTACCTAAAACAGCACTATCTATGTACGTTACTATCTATTCCAATCATAAAACATTAATTAGTTGGTTGAACATAGAGCCGTTAAATCTAGTTGTTTCAGAAAACTGCCGGTTTTCTGAAACAACTAGATTTGACGGCTCTAGTAGGCGCACAGTAAGTTGTAGACAAAAGTATAGTCAAAATTTTGACATAAAATATGTCATATTTTCTTGGCATAATTGGTAAATCCTTTACCAGCTAAATTATAACCGCTTGTTTAGTATTGAGAGAACAACAATTGACCACATTTTTTTTACTTTTTTTTTAGACAGACTAACTACAAATATACAACCAACGGACACAATGAACACCCAGACTAGAACCAATAATTTATGGACATTCACACAAGTGAATCGAACCCACAACACTCAGCGCAGTGTCAAGCGGCGAGGCGGTCTCTTAAACCACTAGGCCAACTGTGCAGTCTTTGGTGCCTATAACCATTGAAATAGAAAACATTACAATAATACACCCACATTTCGTCATATTATTAATTTGTTGGTCCCACGTAACACGGGGCGAGCCTAATGCCATTACCGGCCCTTTTTCCAGACTGTGTGTTCTGTCTTTTGTGATTTCTCTCTCGTATTCGGAAAAACCCAGTAACACTTTTGCCCGACCTGGGAATCGAACCCAGGATCTCCAAGGCAATCTTGATAGGATATAATATATTGATTTCTAAAATCAATATATCTGTAAACCAAAGCAAACTTTACAAATACATAATTATGTATATAGCAAATATTCCATAGTCCTGATGAATCAGTCAGGCTCTATTATTTGTATACACATGAAGTCACATGATATGTGACGAAGACGTGCCACTATGTAACAGTTATAACTATAACATGACTTGTACATTCACTTATAGGCCTGATCGCTTCACAATCACTTAGTCATCGTGATCCAACTAATGGAACACGAGCATGCTCATACGAGTTTCGTTTATAATAGAGAACAAGAGAATGCTCATATGAACTTAATTTATATTTTAGTATTTTTCGAGGGTCTTAGTCGTGTAAAATTAACTTATTTGAGGTATAAATACCTATGTGTTTCCGACGTTTCGGTCGTCTTGCACCGATCGTGGTCGCGGAGAGATCGTGGTCCCGTATATAAAATCGATTATTTTAGTATTTATTACAGTTCGGATGGCGTAGTGATTAGAACTAGCACCTTGCTATATTCACTTTATAGCAATTTCATCATATTGTTGTTTCGATGTCTAAGATGCAAAAATTGTGTGATCCTTAATTACAGTAAGTAGCGCCGATTATATTTTCAAGAACGCCTACACTTGTTCTGCCTTCTTTACCCAGTTATCACAGGGAACTTTAGGTACTATATCCGAGCAAAATAGATAATGAACACTCAGGCTCGGAAGAACCATATTAATACTTACTTCCTCCGTGGTCCAGTGGATAGCATATGCGACTGCTAATCGGAGGTCGCGGGCAAAGTGTTACTGGGTTTAGCAGCACGGAGTCTGGTGATGTGCCTGGTAAAGGCAATAGGCTCGCCCCTTATTACGTGGGACCTAAAAATTCATGGCGAAATGTGGGTGTAATATTACACCACTGCCTACCCCTTCGGGGATACAGGCGGGTGTCTATAAAAAAATATATATATTTGCCATAAACGTTTTACAACATAATAGTAGTGATCCACATTTCCATAAAATGGTTGTCCCGTATAGGTATAAAATATAAATATAACCCAAAATACTCTACGTAATATTAAACTACAAGACAAGACAAGACTGAAATCAAACTGAATTTTCTTTGTGATGATTATAATGCTCTGTCGAATTTCTGTGTTGGGCAGAAATTAGTTCTACTGCAGGAACATTCTGAAAAAAATATGTTTGATGTCATTAAGTGAAATAATCAATGCATTAAACATAATTAACGTCTTCATTTTGGACGTTAAAGCTTAAAGTTGGTCTTTTGGTTTGGTTTGGTATAGTCAATCAGCCTCTTGCAGTCCACTGCTGGACATAGGCCTCTCCCAACATGCGCCACAATGACCGGTCCTCTGTCTTCCGCATCTAGCCCGCCCCAGCCACCTTTATATATAGTAGAAAGTTGGTATACAATTAAGATATAGGCTTAACTTTTATAAAACATTTAACGTTCATAATCTGCCTTATACTTTTAAATTGATTCATACATAAAAACATTGTCTCTACCCTGAAAATACCTTGCTATAATTAACCTCATAAATAAACCCACCCGAATAGGTAACTGATACCGAACATACGCTCGACCCAATTCGTTTTCCCTAAAGGTTTTCACAACGAAGTTTTCGTTTATATTGTTCAAAACTCACTGATCCTGGGTTTCATATCTTATAAATTGAGAATTTGCATTAGGTACCAACGTGTTTACAAACCTTAACATTGGTTTCCAATTTATACTATAGCCTAATTAATTATTCGCATAACATCATACCACCAATTTTTTAAAGTTATCTATGAACTAAATCGCAAAGCGCCTAAATTAAATAGTCGGTCTAATCACAGAAGCCGCATCGTACGCACTGTGTATACTTAATTTAACATAGCTATGTTACTTACCTATAAGGTTTGCTACATTGCTATACCTATAGCTGGTAATGGACTGTAAATATAAATTGGCTAACGGCTCTACAAAGGAATAAACAGTTGATCCAACTTCGGAATTTAATTATTTTGCCGGCTGTTTTAAGGCCATAGGTTACAATGAGACACATATCTACCAGTCAGCCGGGATCTACAAGGTGCGTTAAAAAAGTTACAATTGATAAGTTAAGTAATCTTTACAAAAAAATCTTTAATTGCTTTTTTAGCCTGGGTATCGAACTGGAGAACTCGGTCAGTTTAAAATGCCACTAAGCTCCACCGACCTCATAGATTGATGTTTAAAGTATACCACAACCATAATTCCTTCGCAATATCTTTCAAATGCCCTATAAAATAAGTTAACGACATCTCCAATACACGACTCTACAAGGAAATCAAATTCAAAATATAACAATTGCCCGCCTTAAGTCGAACTAAACATCTAAAGAACACACATCACATTTATAAAGCAGCCGCCTACCAAACGAAATACAAAATTAAACACTCAATCTAATCACAGATGCCGCGTCGTACGCGCTACGTATACTAAATATAACTCGCTTATATACTCCTTCGTTAATGAACTTACTATTTAATTCTTCTAATAATCATGATCAGAATTTCAAACAGCCTAACATGTATAGTTATAACATGAGATGGAATGTGTAGGCTTTCACAAGAACTGTGTGTACAAACATTTCACGGTCGTGGTCTAATGGTCGACTTTGTAACCCTAATGTTAGGTAAATGCATTTTATTGTTATACTACTGTTTTGTACTGGTTCGTTTAGTTTTGAGTGCACTGGTTTAAGTGTTATCCTCGTCATTAAGACTGACATGTTCATAGGTAGCTTTTTGAATGTTCACGAAATATTTGAAACGCGTATTGGAGATATTGAATTACTACAGAACCTTGAAGGAATTATACTCTACTATCAAAGCATTTTACCTAAAAAACACGTGATGAATATAATTCAACGCAAAAAGAAAAGCCAATGAAAAGTGTACTTGTACGTTCTTAATAGTCTTTCTATTCTATACTTAATCAATATATTCTACATGGTGCTTAATCTAGGTGCCCACTAGAGGTACAATATAAATAATAACTACAAAAATTGAAACCTAATTGCTAACTGCAAGATAAATTATCCCTCACTCTGCATTCGAAATAATATTTATTCTAAAGTTAAAGTTCTTTTTAAATATCTATAATAGTTTGTCTAATAATAAGCACTATTGCAAAAGACCTTAGGTCTTACCCGCCTTCGTCAAATAGAAAAAAAAGCGAAGTAAACTGTCAAAGTTGCACAATGTTTAGTTAGCAAGGAGGTATGAATAAAATACCTAATAAGTACGTATAGCGGTGTTCTTTATTTAAAACGTGTGAGCGAATCGGCTTACAGCGTCCCACACAGGCCACAGACGAGTCACTTCCCAAAGATCGTGTTACGTCATAGCCCAGTGTGTCAAGATGTTTCTAGCGAATTTATGTACACTGTCGCGCTTGTACCTATCTTACCGCTGTTTTATGTAGATGTATAGATGAATACTCGGCTGATTATGTTCGATAATGGCGAACATTTCCTCCTTTGTGATGTTGTTTTATACATACCAAATGTTTTAATATACCTATATAGTTGTCGTAGAATATGGTATGTTTGTTTGTTTTTAATATATTATGCAAATTAAGTTCTATTTTTAGGTTGACCTATTTATAAAATTGGCTGAAAATGCTCAGATGTAACAGTCGTCCCACCCCGTACCTAGCTAACCCTGAAACCGCTTCAGCCGCTTATGTAAACTCGCACATATCCTAATCCGCCTATATCCGAGATACCAATAGCGTGGCTAGGCGTCGACATTCGCTAAAACCTCCTCCAATACGGGTGTGTCCGGGTTAGGTTTATCCGTTATCCGTGAGATTAGGCGCTCGGTGGTGTTGGGGCGGGGTCGCGCCACGCCCACTGCTCGCCGGTCGATGCGGCTCCCACCGCTCGCTCATTGTTCCGTTATCTATCCGAGGCGCAGCACGCAGCTCGCTCATCGTCACAGATAAGCGCCGGTTACCGACACCGTCACACCGCACACCGCTACCTGCCACCACCGCGCCGCATCTCGCACTTCAACTGACGTCACCAACTCACTTGCCTTGCAACTATCTATTATGTCTTGTATGCCATCGGCGAACTACACACTAATGTTGCTCTTACGTACACGATATAGCGGCTGTTATCGCGTGCTGGAAAAAATCTAGCGATAGTCTATCATTGCATCGTTCTATCGATATGTAGGTACAGGTAGACTTTATAAAAGAATTGCTGATGTAAGTAAAAATAGATCAGTCGTTTACCGTCTAGACAGAAATCTTGCGATTGTTGGACAACATACCTATAGACCGAGCTCTACTTAGACATATTTAGATATGTATAAGGAAGCGTATTCATTCAGAATGTTAATAGGAGTGCAGAACAATCGTGAATTATTAGTAGGATGATAGACGTGTGGACATTTTCATTGACTCAGAACATTGCATGTTCATGGTCAAATCTCGGATACAAGTGGTCTCAGCGCCTTTGTTAAATGCAATTGAATAAACAAAGGAGACTGAAAAACTATTTGAAGGCTATTCTATTCCTAGTAACCGCTGCCTAAACAGGCGTAGTTTAGTAGGTTTTAGTAGAAAGGTATAAGTTTTGGTTTACTTGGGCTTGTAAAGATACGTAACTATACATATATTTAGTTTTGTCTCTTTGAATAGTAACCATATTGTTAGAGCCAGTACTTCTAGTAAAATCTAACAGTGCATTTAGCAAACAGTGTATTTGTTTATATTGAGGTGCTCATTGTCACCATGCATTGAAATCCTGTCGTTAAAATCCTTTAAGTGCGTGTAGTTCCACGGACACAGTCGGCTTATGTAGTTGCCCAAACTAAGACTCTATCACAATTTTGTCCATTCTATCACCCACCAAACATCTGTGGGTTATTCGACTATATGCAATTTCCTGTGATAGATTTTACTTAAAAAAAACCTCATTATACTGGCCACTATTTGTAATAGCCTTTTAGTACTTAACCAATACTAGTGTAGAGTTCAGTTGAGTTACTTGGCAGTGAAGCGTTATGCTTATGATTGATGCTAAATGTTACACAGTCAAATCTCTTAATAGAAGAAGACCTACATAATTAACGGAATCTAAACAATGTAATAGACGAATGCAATATTTACTCACATACCACCACTACATACACTTTTAGGTAATTGATCCCAAAAACAGTGTTTTTATAGTCTCACGCCTGTATCCCCTTAGGGGTAGGCAGAGGTGTAAATATTACACCCACATTTCGCCATGAATTTTTAGGTCCCACGTAATAGGGGCCTATTGTTGTTACCGGGCACGTCACCAGACTCCGGGCTGCTACTGAGTATTCGGAAAACCCCAGTAACACTTTTGCCCGACCCGAGAATCAAACCCGGGACCTCCGATCAGCAGTCGCATACGCTATCCACTGGACCACGGAGGCAGTTTATTTTTTTATGTTATACCTAGTTATGTAAACCTGTTCAAAATTTAAATATAGCCTTGCCAAACATCAGATCTTTGAACCCTCCTAGTTAAATTTCGAAAGGACGTTCGGTTGGACAGATGAACAAGGTGAATCTGTAGTGGTAATGTCAGTTCACAATGAAATTCCTAAAATAACGGTGGTGTCTTCAGGTCTTCCGCTTTAGTAAGCTTTAAAAGCTTAGAAAGAGCAAAATAAAATAGGCAGCGATAGCCGATTGGATATAACAACAGACTGCTATGCAGAGGGTATCGGGTTCGAATCCAAGGCGCGCACCACAGACTTTTCGAAGTTTTGTGCATATTGAATTGTAAATCATCGCTTGCCCCGTGCCCCGTTAAGCCGACGGACCCGGCTGTCATGAAGATCTTTGACAGTCGTTATGGGAAAACAGTGCCTTCAAATAAACGGATACTAGAATAAACCAAAGAGCAAAATAACATAAACACGCGATGACTCTAGCTAAACTCAAAGGCAAGCGAAACTAGTTATGCCGCGACTTTATATGTTGTTTAGTACGTATACCTGGTGACAATTTGCATTCTTAATACGTCACAGGAAAATATAACAGGTGAGAGAAGATAAACACGACATAAAAGCCTATATCCATCCGTCTGGCCAGCGTAGTGTAGTAGACCAAATACTTCTGTTGTCTGACAAAGCTGTTCTGACGCAAATTAGCAAAGGTATATATGGTATGTGTATAAGATATGTGTTGATAAATATGTTAATAAATGTGTGTTATTTATGAATTCGCCAATAAGCATAGATTTACCTGAATTTAGTTTTATACGGACAAATTAACTGGCTAGGTACTAGTAAGTAAAAAAAGCAGCGATAGACGATAGATATAATGTAGACGATAGATATAATGTATACCGAAAGATTGCTACGCAGAGGATCTCGCGTTCGAATCCAGGGCACGCTCCAATGACTTTTCGAAGTTATGTGCGTATTAAATTGTTAATTTACGCTTGCTTAACGATGAAGGAAAACATCGTGAGGAAACCTGCATGTCTGAGAGTTCTCCATAATGACCTCGAAACTCGAAAGGCATGTGAAGTCTGCCAACCCGCACTTCGCCAGCGTGGTGGACTCATTATGAAATGAGGCCCCTGCCCAGCAGTGGGACAATATATATATACAGGGCTGACCAACCCTTAAATCATTTTCCATCCAAGAAAGCGTTTTTGACCAAGCGATTAATAACATGCTTAGTTAATAGTTTTAAAAGGTGCTCTTTTATACTTACCTACATGTGTGTATTGTATAACATGAGTATTAATCTAACCGTGTTCATTGTGAGAGTTACCTCTGTCCCGCGGTGGGAGGTGGGAGGCCCCCCTTCGCTTTATCTCTCAAAGTAACTGTAGATTAGTTTACGCGACGGCGACGCTCGACGCTCGTGACGTCGACTTGCTAGTGCATTGTTGGATAATTTGATTGACGTCACTGTGTAGCTCTATCTCTTTCGCACTGATCTCTGTTTGTTGCTAACAGTATCGATACTGAATTTGATAGTACCTAGACTAGGTGGCTTGAATCGTGAGTTGACAGCTGTCATTTTGCTTAACTGAAGGGCAGGAAGCCCTCACATTTTGTTTCAAAATGAACTGATGACACAATGCGTGTTGTGGGATTGATTCCCTTTGAATGACAAAATGTGTGAAGTTTGTAAAATAATATGATGTTTACTTTGTGGTCCTTCGTTTATATTCATCATCATCTCCCTAGCGTTATCCCGGTTGCATACCAGACGTATGTACACGCCTTGGAGCCCAAGGTCCGCTTACTGGTCTTACCAGATAAGACAGAATATCTACTTTTCCACAGAGCGACGCCGTCTGACCTCTGCAACCCAAAGGGATAGCGATATTTCGGTTTCGACCAGTATCAGTTCATTTGAGGGTACTAACTCCCCGTAACGACTGTCAAAGATCATCATGACAACCGGGACCGACAGTTTAACGTGCTTTCCGAGGCACGGGGCAAGCGATAATCAATAATTCAATACGCTCATAACTTCGAAAAGTCTGTGGTACGCGCCGTGGATTCGAATCCGATACCCTCTGCATGGCAGTCTGTTAGTATCTCCACTAGGCTATCGCTGCCCAGTCCTTCGTATATATTCTCGCAGCATAGTTCTTCCTAGATTCAATCAACTTTCCACTCAAGATGCCGAAGACCGGGTAATAGATGGAAACAGGAAAGGCACAGCGCAGTGGACTTTGAGCTCCAAAGCGACTGTCTTGGGTCGCAACCGGGGCAACGCTAGGATGGTAACGATTGCTTACCTAATTGTTATCTTCCGTGTTGCTTTGCAATCACTGGATTGTTATTCCAGTTTCTTAAATGAAGTTCTCACTAATAAAACGAAATTAAAATTTAATTTAAAACGAATTTAGAAGGTATTCCTGGCCGGTAACCCAAAAACTGCACTAGGACGTTTGTTATATGTACATTCTATGCGTATATCAATCTGAACAGTTTCTTGAAAACCCTCTATCGAGTACCCTTTCAATGGGTAACCAAAATCGTCCCTGTCTGGACTACGCAAAATAAACTATAATGAAACAATATAGGAACAACAAAATATTCAATCGACTAAAGCGGTGGCAGATTGCATTTCTACATCCAATATTTAACGCCAAGTAATCGCATAATCATCAATAATCCATAAGTCATACAAAAAACATAGCAAGAAACGGATTTCTATCACGATACAATGACCAATTCTCTCAGGCACAAACCTTCGCAAATACAACTCTATGCACAAAATTTTAAAGTTCATATTACTTTGTGTGTTGCTAAGTAATGTTGCAACCCGCTGCGAATCAGGGATCTATATGAAGTAAAAAAATAAACAGATTTTGGGATTATAATTAATGAAATGTCACTCGATTTTTGACTTCTACTTACCTGCGCGATATGAGTTCGGTAAAGTTTATCCATCGAAATACACCTGACATATCATGGTATTGCGATTATAATCAATTGAGTTTTAAAGGCTATGCAGAGTTTAACAGGGCCAAGGAGTCCCGTGACCATAGTTTCAGTAACCCACCGGTTTACGGCCGGTTTCAACATTCGATCTATTTGTATGGAGCTAATGTCAAATATGTAGGTATCTCTAATCAAAAATTCCATGGATAAATCAAATATTGAAACCATCCGATAGCGAAACATGTCATTCTATCTTCTACCTTTTACTAATAGGAAAACCAATATCTACCAAATTGCAGTAGTAGTAATAGTAAATATAAAAGCGTCGGTCTCTGCTTTTATAATTTTGCATGTCTTTACATAGAGTCCCCTCAAATATCTTAACACTGGTCTTAACCATAGGATATACCTTGAAGGTTTGGCGACTAGACCGTCACACAAACGCTCTGTATCAAAGCTAATATTAGTCAATTCTGGCGTCATTACAGAGTAGATCCTTGTCCAGTGTCTTGGTGTTGAACTGTTGACGCTCACGGCTAGAGTCTAAAAAATCCTTGGACCATTGTTTTCAAGACAACAATACAGAAAGGCTGCAGTCTTTCTCTTTTAGTACTCGTCTACAGTGTAACTGTCTTAGTGTGCATGGGTAAAAACTATCAAGCTAAAAATACCAATTTTCAAATCGTGTTAAACTGTCCTTTATACGCTCTACTACACCAAAATCACGAAACGTTATACTCAGTCGCAATGTACGTATTAGCCTTAATAGAATCACCATTAAATACAATCCCTATTTTTACTACCGTTGCTTCAAAGAAATCATTCCAGAGCGGGTATTGTAATTGTATCTACAAAAAGCAGACATGGCCTTATCAAGAGAAGACTATAGTCTACGGTACAGCAATTGCAAAGTTAATATGCAAATAATTAGCAGACAAATACTTTCCCTGGTCTGCTACACTGAAGTAAAGACATGATGTGAATAAAAATGTTGCATTATCTCATGAATAGGGTAATGGGAAGAATATCTTAATAAATTAGTATTAAACACTTAAGTACAAATCTCTGGGTGTGTCTAAAGCTTTTTGTATGTCTGTCTACTATGTATCTTGATGCGAGTAAGATATCAATGATATAATATGAAAAGTTACACACATGTTTACCTGAAAACCGATAGAAAGTTGTGTGTGATTTCTTCAAATTAGGTAAAATGTAACTTAACCCAAGAATCGGCTTGCCGAAGTGTCGGGCGATTAATACTAGCCGTAGCCAATGGGTGAGCCCTGTGCCCACGGTTGATGAAAATGGTTTAACAAATATAGTATTCCCAATAGGTCCCAATATTTTATATATCGATGGATTTGGGTAATAGAGCTATAGGTATATTTGACATAATCTACGTACAGAATGTGTCAAATATTCATAAATCTCTAGTAGCCAAATCTATCAAGCCTAACAGGTGAAGTATTGGGACCAGCTGTAAATGATGTGTCAACCGAAGTTAGTCTGTACAAAGTTGTTTTAATTCCTTAGTATTATAAACATCTGCAAACACAAATCGACATATATATTATATTACAATTTTGTAGGTACCTAAGTACCTAACTATAATTTATTGCTATGAAAACTAACAAAAAGAAAACTTTCTGTGATAACAGACACATTATTAGCATGCATCCTGCAGTCAGAGAATGTTGCACTGCCGATCGAAAAATATTGCAAGATCAATCAATCAATGTCAAATTAAAATGCTAATCAAGCAAACTCATTTACGAATTACTCAATTAACCTTTGTAGTACGTAGAGCTCTCTTTTTTACGTCGCATTTGCTTCTGAATACAGATGACAAAAATAACATATTTTCATTAATTCAAAAATCTCCTTCATTTCTCTGTTTATTACTTTTGAATTGAAACAATTGACTTTAGCGCGAGGATTAGATGGTAATAGAATAAATATATTTTTTCTATTAGCATGAAATGTTAAATCGTAAATATTCCAATATTGGAAGAAGCTACTAGATATTCCGTTCAACATCTAACCAAAACACCCATAACTCGACCAGCCAGTTGATTCCCAACCAATTTAAACGTAACATTCATCAAACAATATCCGAGACCAATCCTCCGATCGACCGTAGTCCAAAAACTGAGTTTAGAATGCGACGAATTTGACAAGTCACCGATTTTTTATCTCCACAACAGATTATCTGGTCTCCTTACCCCACTCGATCAATCTTATCGAGGCAACTATGACGAAGTATAATACCAAAATATCATAACCAACGAAATTATAACCGATCTATTTCGAATCTTACCACGATTAGTGAAGGTTTAATTTTGAAGTGGTTGGATAGAGATGCAACTGCTAAGACCAAACGCGGCGGATCATCGCTGGATTCCGGGAATTTCGGCCCGCGTGAATACCTGCCTTTACAGGTAATATTGAAGATGTAATATTGTAGACGGGGCATTATATATTTAACATAAAAATATTGATAAGATTAATCTTGATTTAATTTTCAAAATGTTTTCAGAATAGATACACTGACATCATTATGTAGGTTTTCTTTGCTATTGAGAACTGGTTCTTTTTCATCTCAATCAAAGTCATTGGAAAATATTAAAACTTGTCTTTAGTCGTGTACCAAATATCTGCATTATATGTACCGATTTGCATAACATGTGAATCACCAAAATTAGTTCAGTTTCAATCTCAGTTATAGTTCAGATGAGAATACGTTTACGGGCAATATTGCATTTTAATTAGTTATCCTAACGTTGTCCCATTTGCAACCAAAGTTCTGGTAGCCTTGGGCTTAAGAGTTCACTTTGTAGTTCATCCAGATGACATTACATCGAAAAAAAACTGTTGCAACCGAAATGGATAACTATTGTAGGGTTTAAACTAGTGCAAGCATATCTTAGACTCCTGAATACAGCTATCAAATACCTTCATAGCAGTATGAACCGATGGCTCGACGGATTTAAAGCTAGCGGTGACCGCCGCAAGTTCAAACCTGAAACTCTATCTGTGTATTATAAATATGAAAAATGAATAAAATAAAATTCGTACAGAAAACGACAGACTGGACAAGAGACTATAGTTATATTATGCCAGAGTTTCGACTACTTCGGGCTACTAATAATTATAATAGCCTGACACATCTATACGTCCATCACTCTACATCTATATGACTTGCTATTTGTCCACCAGCTCTGTTATTGTTGACCCAACGTTCCGTGCTTATACAAATAACGCTGTAATGTGCGAATAAGCTTAATACCTACCTGCTTTAATTATTATTATACAATAGGTCTTAGAAAATGGTCCATTTGAAACAAGAACGATTAATAATGACGAATCGATAGATTGAGTGATAATACGTTTGTAAGCGCCGCGCATGGGAATTATTTTTAAGTAAAGTGGTGTATTTGGGTGTATGTTTGAATATCCTTCCTTATAGTATAAACGGCTTGACGTCATTTGATTAGTGCACTCTCTTTATTTACATTGTGCAAGTATGTCGTTTACACACCATAAAGTAAGTCGGTTTTTGTATGTGAAGAGTGAAACAAATTTTAACCAAGCTTGTTCCTGTCTCTTTCTACATTTGACAAAGAAAATAAGAAAGAATATTTCAAAAGTTCGATAGATTCACCAGCATAGTCAACTTTTTTCAGTCTTTAATGTTAGCAACGTGAGAACGAGTTATATAGCTACTTTGAGACATGCATCACAAGACGTTTTCCTGCGATGTTGGCTGACATGCTTTAACACATAATGAATTAACGTGCGTGTCTTATATCAAACTTGAGACCTCAAAGTAGCCCAACAGTATTCCAAATACTTACTGCATCTGACAAAAGATTAAATAGAGTCTTGTGTTAAAGGATTTCTTTTTTACACGCCATACGATTTGAACCTTCTTTCATTCTACTTCACGATACCCTTTAGCAACCAATCAGCCTATTGCAATTCACTACGGGATCTAACCCTCTCCAAACATGCGCCACAGTGACCGGCCGTTTACTTACTGCATCCAGCCATCCCCAGCCACCTTTTTTCAAACCGTCGGATCACCTAGGCGGGGTGTGTCCCTCACTTTGTTTGCCGAAACATGCCACTCTAAGACTCGTCAGCCTTTTAGCAACGTTGACATTAATCACGTAGGAACTTCAAAATAACCGCCAAAACAGGGCTCGTCCGGGATTTGAACCCGGGACCTCTCGCACCCAAAGCGAGAATCATACCCCTAGACCAACGAGCCGCATGACTATTACATGAAAACTAGTAAATACATTAAGTGATGTCGTGACACTCATTGCCCTGTAACTATTAAGTGACGTCATACTATCGATTTTTTAAGTAACACATCGCACAAGTAAGGAGGAAGGTCAGCCGGCTCGTTGGTCTAGTGGTATGATTCTCGCTTCGGGTGTGCGAGGCCCCGGGTTCAAATCCCGGACGAGCCCTTCTTTTGCGCAACCAATCGACAAGTTTCGTAAATTTAGACTATCTAAAGTTTATCCCCCTAATATTTTTAAATCCGCACACATGTACATTTCGACTGTAAGAGATTTACGTACCACCCTTTTTTCAGTTTTGACTGCGTGATGAAAATTTTATTGTGAACCTCCCAAGACAAAAGTAGAGTTCTTTAATGTCGCCTAGAAACTTTCTTGTCCTCTACCACAGACCGGCAATGTTTATGCCTTGGTGCCATATTAATAACTAAAATATAGACTTACAATAAAAAATAGGTAGTTATTTTGAAATCACAGACAGACACTTTAATTTTGTATAAACGTATCGTGGAATTAAGTTTATTGCTACTTCTTTGTACACTAACGCATGTGAGCGATTTATACTGCTTGTGCTTCGCTATTTCCTCATCTATACAGTACTATTGCCTTTGCAGAGTGGTATTTACATATTTTGTGACCCTTGGGTTAACATTTAAATCCTGAATTCCACTAGATTATTTTCAGATTAGTTCTGTATATAAATTCCCACTGTTGGGCACGGGTCTCTGCTCGCCATAAGCTCGTGCTCATAGGAAAACCTTTCACATTAGAAGGATTAGTGTTTATAGTCCACCACGCTGACCAAATGCGGTCACGACTGACACCGCTATCAAGCTTAATAATAAAAGACTATTGACATCTAGCATAGAAAATAAATCATTTGTCTTCTACAAATATTCACACTTGCCTCCTTAATTTGAAAAATTGTTTGATACTATTAATAGGTATGCTACCCTACAAAACAGGGCTCGTCCGGGATTTGAACCCGGGACCTCTCGCACCCAAAGCGAGAATCATACCCCTAGACCAACGAGCCGCATGTCCAATGCGTGCAAACACACGCTTACATTAAGTATTGTCGTGACACTAGTACCATAATTATTGTTAATGGCACTATATTATTGTGTGGCGTCACTAAATGGATTTTACACAACACATCAAACGAATAAGTAAAACCTTCAGGCGGCTCGTTGGTTTAGGGGTATGATTCTCGCTTTGGGTGCGAGAGGTCCGTGGTTCAAATCCCGGATGAGCTCAGTTTTGCTACACTCTTTTAAAATGATTAAAATGAACAATATTTTCTATTGTTGGATAATCTCGACTCTCGACATTGACTAGACAAGATCAGGTGAAGTACTTACCAAGATGTAAAGTGAGAATCATAGTTCTAAATCTAGAAAAAGGGGCTAGAGAAGATGTGGAAGAACTGATAGAAAGATAAAATGAGCTTCATAAGTATATGAAAATATGCATAGTATTGTATATTTAAACTAAAATAATTTCGTAGCGAGCTAAAAGTAATGAATTCTCAAAGAGGGCTGTAGACGAATTAAGTTTGAAATCCTTTGCTCTAGAGGCATTAGGTTTGCCTTGGAATATTCAAATCTTACGGCACCACCACTGGCAAAATAACCTAAAGTACAAACCTTTTCATTACATATGCACCTGAACCATAAACTCGATCTGTATATTAAGTAAGACCGTACGTCTTATATTTTCTATTTGCAATACATTTTTCCTAATTCACTTTATTACGCTTCATTCGCCGTATCTCACATACGAATTGCGTTTAAACGGAACTTTATTATTTTCCAAAGCGGAACGGGCCCCAGATGTTGGTCTCGAATAATTTCAGATAGCATGTTATGAGTATGAACCGATACTCGCAATAAGAATGTACCTACTGTGTTTTACTTACTCGGAGAGAGATGGGGAATACGCGACACGTTTGTAAAGGCCCCTTTATATGATACGATTTGCATTGTGTTGTTTCATACGTACTAAATTAATGATATACGATTTTATTTGTAGTAGAATCCCAAAATTATACGATGTGATTTGGATAGAGTATGTTATAATAAATATAATTATGTAAAATTCTTGCGACTGACTGGCAGACAACGTACAGCCAAAATTACTGAGCACACGAAGTTGAAATCTGGCATGTTTTTTCCTTGGAGGCCCTTGGGGTGCACTAAGAAGGTATTTTCCGAAAACCCCATGGGATCGAGCAGAAACGGTAAAATCTTAATATATTAAATCCTTGCGTTACTGACTGACTGACAGACACTCTACAGCCGAAACTATTGGGCGCAGGAAGCTGAAATTTGGCATGTATGTTCCTTGGGGACCGTAGGGGTGCACTAAGAAGGCACTTCTCGAATTTCCCACGGGATCGGCCAAAACGGGTAAATTTAAAAAGAATGCAGGCGTAGCTGCTGGCGTCATCTAGTTATAAATAATGTATGTCAGGTCGTAACCGCGGGCATACTCTAGTGTGTACTAAAATGCTTAGATTAATTAGATATACTTTATCATCATCAGCAGGCTTGTTTATAATGTGTCCTACTGTTAGTACAGTCCTGTTATCATTATAAAAAGGGTGAGCCATATTCCACCACACTGGTGATGTTGGGCATGGTTGGCAGACTTCACATGTCTTTCGCGGGCGAAGTGGGCGGGCGTTATGGAGAACTCTCAGATATGCAGGTTTCCCCACAATGTTATTCTTCTTCATTGAGCAAGTGATAATTAACAATGTAACACGCACTGAATTTCGAAATAATTGATGCGCGCCTTGGGCTTGGACTGGGGAGTAGTCTGTTAGTCTCACCACCTCCAACAAGCTATTGCTACCCAATCCGGGGCGTTTGATCTCAAACGGGACAACACTAAGATGATGATCACTGTCGTCAAATGTGCAAAATATATAACAAAACAAGGGCTCGTCCGGGATTTGAACCCGGGACCTCTCGCACCCAAAGCGAGAATCATACCCCTAGACCAACGAGCCGCATGAATTTAATTTACAATTACATATTTGCTTACAGTAATGTTGTCGTGACACTTGTACCTACGAACCATTAACTAATGAGTTACGTCACAATATTGATCATTAAACAAAACAATAGACTACTAAGTGAAGCCATCAGTCGGCTCGTTGGTCTAGGGGTATGATTCTCGCTTTGGGTGCGAGAGGTCCCGGGTTCAAATCCCGGACGAGCCCTGTTTTGTTATATATTATACACTCGGACGAGCGAATCCCAGACGAGCCCTTTTTAGTAACGCATGAAACATTTTGGCAATCAACATACATCTATACAGGGTGTCACAAGACCCATTACCAAGCCGAAGTCTACTCGTTGTGGACATCATGCCAAGTCATACTAACCAATAATACGAGGGTCAAACTGAAAGTTCTTAGAACTGGCCACTTATAAACAATATAATAAAAAAAATATTCTAAAATTTGAAAATAGAACTCTTTGCCAATATTACTGAGTATATATTTCATTCATTTGTCATTTGTTTTACGATTTGGCGGCAAATTGAAAATTGTCTGTGTCACGTCAACATGAATTTAACACGAGAAAATTTTCGTGCAATGATTTTTTATGACTTTCGATGTCATTTAAGTCAACAAGAAAGTTATGATAGACTACGATTGGCCTTTCACGATGAAGCCCCATCTCGTGCGACTGTTTACAACTGGTTTAATGAGTTTAAACGTGGTCGCACTAATCTCACTGATGATGTACGTGAGGGACGGCCTTCTACGGCGACGACTGAAAATAACATCTGTGTTGTGCGGCGTATGATAGAGACTGACAAAAGAGTGACCTATCAGCAGATTCGGACAAGCTTAGGCATCGGTATGAGTCAAGTGCACAAAATCCTCCACGAACATTTAGCGGTCAGGAAGCTTTGCGCCCGGTGGATACCTCATAATTTGACTAAGGCTCAAAAACTCCATCGTGTGGATTGGTGCCGTAAAATGATTGAAAGATTTAACGGAGGTGACTCAAATGCTGTGTTCGACATACTAACAGGTGACGAAAGCTGGATTTACTGTTATGATCCTGAAACCAAAAGACAATCTGCTCAGTGGGTGTTTCCTTTCGAGGAGTTGCCAACTAAAGTGAAGAGAGATCGAAGTGCGGGAAAAAAAATGGTGGCCTCGTTCTTTGGAAGGATAGGTCATTTCGCAACAATTGTGTTAGAGGATCAAAAAACAGTTTCTGCAGAATGGTACACTACCAATTGTTTGCCACTTGTCTTGGAAAAAGTTCGAGAGAAACGACCTCGCAGTAGGATCCTCCTTCACCACGACAACGCCTCGTCGCACACCGCCAAGCGAACGATCGACTATTTGGCGACATCAAACGTTGAATTACTGGGTCACCCGCCGTATAGCCCCGACCTCGCGCCTTGTGATTTTTATTTATTTCCAAAAATTAAAGAAAAACTTAAAGGAAAGCGGTTTATGAATGCTGAAGAAGCGGTGGCTGCGTATCGCGATGCCATTGAAGAGACCCCTAAGGACGAGTGGGCAAAGTGCTTTTCCCAGTGGTTCCATCGCATGCAGCGGTGTATTGACGTCAATGGACAATATTTTGAAAAGATATAATAAAACTAATAACTGGCTAATGTAATCAGTTTTTGATTTTCTAAGAACTTTCAGTTTGACCCTCGTAATACCTGGGGAACATTTTCTTTTTTTAGGTTTTCACATTTTTTAAACCGCAATTTAAGGCGCGTGCGTGCAATCCCCGAAATACCTACTTATCCATGGGGTCATAGGGCATATAAAGAACATACTGGCGGGGTAAATGCATCAATTTTGTACCTAATTAGAACAATTCCATACTAACTTTAAGCCTCAATATCTCCTGAACCAATAATTTCCCAAGTATGGTGCCGAAGTAAAAAATGTTCGTATTGATTGGTACAACATGGGATTTCAGTTTTAGTTAAGGGTCTTTTTACATCCTGTATATAAGAGCTAAGATTTCTAGGATATATTATCAACTCTTTTATACACTCTTATAATATTTTCGTCACCTTTGTCAGAATTTCGATTTAGAAATAGGAACATATCTTGTAATCGTATCGTGCCGCGTAAAGACCACCTGCATCCGTACGTTTTATACACAAATGAATTGAATAGGTTCTTTTCCAACGTTTATGATGATATTTTTCTCAATATTTATACTTGCTAGGATAATACTGAAATGAAATAACCGGTGGTACAACATTTCAGCGGCATCTAATAGAGTAAGGGTTTTGTACTCTCTCGGTGAATATTGATATGAACTATCAGTACCAATAGTAAGTACAGTTGTGTTTCATTAAGTATATGAATTAGTTATCTTCTTCCTCTGACTTCTAGCCTAACGGAACGGGAGAATGACTGCCTCGTTGGTCTCGCGGCATAAATGTACGCGTGGGATTCGATTCAAGTCTCGGGTTCGATTCCCGGGTCGGGCAAAGTGTTATTGGGTTTTTCCGTTAGGAAATTCTCAGTAGCAGCACAGAGTCTGGTATTGTGCCCGGTAAGGCAATAGGCTCGCCCACTATTACGTGGGACCTAAAAATTCATGGCGAAATGTGGGTGTAATATTACCTACACCTCTGCCTACCCCTTCGGGCATACAGGCGTGTGTCTATAAATAAAAAATAAATTAAAAATCTAGCCCAGCTTTTAGTATCATTTTTGAAAACGCAACTTGCGCTAGTTTTATATTATATTATGTATATTATATGCCGTGGACAATCATTGTATCAACGGAATTACAGGACATACAGACACGAAACAACAATCTGAAGAACACACAAACTCTGGACTCATGTGAGGATTGAGCCCACAATGCTTGGTGCAGAGTTAAGTGGCGAGGTAGCCGCTAAGCAGATCATGAAGGTTTTGTTTTGTCTTACTATGGAAATCCTGTTGTGGGATCACCTCACTTCACCACCCATTTGGCTTTTGGGGCTCGGTGGATAGAGAATTTGAGACTACTCCGAAGGCTTCGTGCCTACTCACAAAAACCACAATGGTGATCCTTATTCAACTCATGGTGGGCCACGCGACAATGCCTAAAACCTGATAAAGGTGTGTCACACTTTTAATAGCGCAAAGGTTCACTGTGCCACTAAAGTATAGCTCATATTTTTGTTGCTTGACACTCTATTTACCTACCGCAAGCAAGACATCATACAGGGCAAAAATAATATAGTATAGAGACTTACAGAATGCTACAACCTACGGCTCGCACCAATGAATTTCTGAAGTTAAATGTAATAAATTGTTAATTTTTAGCGCTCGCTAATCGATGAAGGAAATCATTGTGAGCGAACCTGCATCTGTGAGTTATTAATAATGTTCTTGAAAGACATGTGTCTGCCACCCAACTCTTGACCTGTATGATGGGGTAGGTATACCTATTGTAAATCCTTACTTATCTCATAATGTGAAAAGGCTGATGAGAAAGGACTGCCTCTGTGATCCAGTGGATAGCGTATGCGTCTGTTGATCAGGAGGTCCCGGGTTCGATGACGGGCAAAAGTGTTACAGGGGTTTTCTGAATTCTCAGTAGCAGCACGGAGTCTTGCAGAGTACCCGGTAACGTAGGCTCGCTCCCTATTACGTGGGACCTAAAAATATGCAAACTGCCTAACCCTTCGGGGATACATGCCTGAGTGTAATAAAAAAAATTGAAAATAAAAACCACAGCTAGGCAAAGCAAAGCCTTTTGCGTAGCAGTGGCAAAAATTATAATCGAGACTGATGATGATAACCCAAACACAAGGCTGTGTAGATGCGATGTACTACACTTGAACAAATATATGTTCTTAATTACTTTTATAAGAATCATTAGAACAATAGACAATAATTAACAGATGTAGACGGCTTAGTGTCAAACCTCGTAGATGTTTTACTATACATAAGTAAGCGGCTCGTTGGTCTAGGGGTATGATTCTCGCTTTGGGTGCGAGAGGTCCCGGGTTCAAATCCCGGACGAGCCCTGAGTTTTATGGCAATTTTTAAAGTTCCTAAGTAGTTAACGGTATTATAACTCAAAGCGTATGGTGAAGTACAATTAACAAAATTTACGTCTCGGGCTCAAATCCCGGACGAGTCCTTGTTTTGAATCGAAATCAAAGCTGTGCTACATATTGCTTGCATCTCTATGTAGGGATAAAATTAAAAAGCTAAAGGCTCTGTAGTAATAAACCCCTAGTGTTTCCGAAATATCTATCTAACAATATCCCAGACAATGTTTAGAAAAATAATAAGAAATCGCTTGATCTTATAGGTGTATGGGAACTAGCGATTTTTAAAAACTTGACATGTTTGTCACTTTTTTAATACAGAATAGTTTTAACTCGTTCTTTCATAAATCCCCTTAAATGTATGTATTTTACCTATAGGCAACATACATAACAATTTAATATTTTAATAGGGGGTAACATCCCTTTTAACGTTACACGCAGAACAGCACGCTGTTATGTTATGTTGCATATCGAATATTTCTAAATATTATTACCGACACCCACGATAAGCTACAAACATAAGCATAATATTATAATACAGCCGTCAGTGAAAAACATAAATTTAGAAGTAAAAACTTAATCACAAACAAAACTTCCAATATTTCACTATTAAATCTCCACCCACACAAGCTTATTAAAAAATTCTAGCCAATAATAAATATTGGAACGCCTACGAGATATTGTAAAAAAGTTGCCACAGTCTTGAATCAAAAGACTCGAAAGGATCAGGGCCAGTCTTCCGTCACATCGCTCAATTAAAAACGTAGAGATCCTTCTCGATTGATCAACAAACATAGTCTCAGCCCTCAAAGGAAATAATCTGTGCGCGGGGTGCATTAAAATATAAATATCGTCGTTAGCAAATCATTAGCCGGTACATTTTTTCTCTGAAGCATCGCTTCGTTTCCTATCAATCGCTGGCAAACACTCCGCGGCGCTAAAATGGCCTTTGACGCGGACACGATTTGAATAAATAAAGATACAACTATAAATAACTCTTATCATCGCAATAAATTATGCTGAATATATTAAAAATATTAGTTGACAAAAGATTTTTACGTCCGCATTGTAGTCCTGAAGATTTATGTAAAGCTCCCACTAAGCCTTTGGCGAAATAATCTTTGTAATATTTTGCTACTTTTTCAAAATAAAAGATAGAAAGACAGTTTTTCTAAAACTATGCAAATTTTCAGTGTTTTCTGCGGTTTGTCTAAGATGATTTATGTAAAATACTTTTGTAATGATATGCTGTCTTTGAAACTAAGCGTTGCGATGTTTTGCTGAGTAACATTTTAGCGCACACGTATAACGACCAAATCGTAGGGGTGCTACGTTCTTATCTTAATACACAAATAAATAAAATCGTGTATCTTGGTATCATCCAAACCAAATCACATTTCTTTGTATATTATCAAAAAGGAAAACGAAACCGACATATGAAAATCATTCAGTAAGACTCTCTTTTCAAATAGGTAAAAGGCAGCTGACTTGATGCTAAAAATCTACCCTACTTACTATTTTTACTAACGCGAACATTTTCTAGGATTGATCTAGTTACTCTTAATTGAAGTAGGTTTTTTATAACGATACGTAACTTAATTGCCTATTTTAGATATATATCTATAATTATATAATATACCTTAACTAGCGGACACAAATAAATTTCGGCTAAATAGCATATTTTTTATATTTGACTTTAAACGTTGGATAATATCATGAAACTGTTCACATTTTCTCTTTACCTACCTATCTCAGATTTGAGGTGATCATGCACCTTATACTATTAGATACTTAAATCATTGAATTCATTTATTCATACATAGACTCACGCCTGTTTCCCGGAGGGGTAGGCAGAGACTACGGAACGCCATTTGCAACGATTCTGATATATCTCTCTTGCTTCATTCACTCCCATCAAATTTCTCATGCATGCTTTTCGGTTAAGGGTACTTCTAACCTGTCCTTTTTTCAGGATGTCTCCAATCTGGTCAGAGAACGTCCGTCTAGGTCTTCTCCTTCCTCCTGTCCCATTTAAACTCGACTTATATAACTTCTTGGTCAGTCTTTCGTCATCCATTATCTCCATGTGTCCAAACCATCTTAGCATACCTTTCTCAATGCTTGTCACTACATCTTCTTTAACCCACAACACTCTCGTATCACACAATTCTTTACTCTGTCGTTCGAAGACACTCCACATATACTTCTCAGTGCTCTCATTTCTACAACATTTATTCTACTTTCATGTCTATTCTGCCATACCCAACTTTCACTACCATACATTAAGTGTAGGTACTAACACCCCCCTATGCACAGCCAAACGTACTTTTTTGGACACGTTTTGACTGTTCATAAAGGCCTTCAAAGCTTCATTCACCTTTTTACCTGCATTAACTCTTCTTTCAATGTCTTCTTTATCATAAATGATAAGAATCTTTGATTTCAGAACCTTTCCTGAAGTCTTTTTAATTAGTTACCCAACTGCTATAGAAATTAGAATTCCTTCAAAATGGAGTTAGGGCCTTTTTCCTGTCATGCGTATTATCGTCCCCGTGCGGATTTCATCCGCATGCAGGCTGCCCGCATCCTATCATTTCATACATCACGCGCGTGGAACGCGGCTTGGTTGCGGACGCACAGCCTGCATGCGTGCTATCCGCATGCGGACGGCGTTCTTCTGCCTTCAGTGTTGTTTTTACTGTGATGCGTGTCGTAGCATGGTCATAGTACGCATATAATCGCCAATGACGTAATGAAAATTGATACAGAGAGAGTCACTGGCGACACGCACGATAATGCAGCGGCAAACGAAATCTTTGTCTTGCGTGTGGCCAGGAGCGTGTTATCACCCGCATGCGGACCAGAACCGCGCGCAGACGAAAATGCGCATGCCAGGAAAAGGGCCCTTAGAACAGCTTTCGATTTTCAAAAAAATATCTTTGAGTTCACTCCTTCTGTTGTTCCTACATAGTGACAAAATTTTAAATCTTGAAGTATTTTTCGATTCAAAAGTCTAAAATAATAGTCCAACCCTGGTCGGCCGCTCATTTAGCAATCATGAGTCCGGCGGTAGTAACCTTGCGATGAAAATCTTAGTACCCAGTGGGGATGCAGATCGTTTAATAACCAATAGTCGAATAGCACTCAATTCGGGACCTACCTACCTTGATGTGTGGTGACGGATCTAGAATTCAAAGTGTCACTGCCCCATCGCATCCGCGGATGACATAAGAGACGACTAAGGAAATACACGAAGCAAATATTAACTCTGCGATAAGCGGAAAACTTGACATCAAACCTTATAGAAACATGTCGGGACAGCATGATATCCAGTAGGCGAAATCCGCACATAATGCTCATGTAACGTAGATTAGGAGAGGCATATGTAATACGTAAGACTATGTTGATGATGATGATATCATCATAACCTTACGTAGTGCACTGCTGGTCATACTCATGGTCTCGAAACACACTTTTTATTAGGTATCCTTATGAAATAAAAAAACAATTAATTAAATTATTGCCTAGAACATAAAATCAGGGCTCGTCCGGGATTTGAACCCGGGACCTCTCGCACCCAAAGCGAGAATCATGCCCCTAGACCAACGAGCCGACTGATGGCTTTAGTTTACTAACTAGTCTATTGTATTGTTTAAAGATCAATATTGTGACGTCACACATTAGTTAATGGTTTGTACAAGTGTCACGACAATATTACTGTGAACATGATATTGAAAACATAACTCATGTGGCTCGTTGGTCTAGGGGTATGATTCTCGCTTTGGGTGCGAGAGGTCCCGGGTTCAAATCCCGGACGAGCCCTCATTTTACTTTAACAAACAATCTATTTACTTTCCAAAATTGTAATCTGGGCTTCAGTCAGAAAATTTATAACCGCAAGTTTAAAATGTTTCGCGTAGTCGGCGGACATTTGAATGTTTTAACATTACTTAGGGGGTACTTCGTTTTGTTCGAGGGAAGTGGAATCATCTTAATGCCAGTAATTATACGGATTCTGCGAATTACTCGGTCATAAGTAAACAAACGGAATGCCCTATTTACAATCGTAAATTTTAGAGGCGACCGCCCGCAAAAACAAGCGGGCCAATGTTACACCTCCACTTTGAATTCATTTGACAGACTTTTTGTTCTTATGTTTATTTGCTGCCAGTGATTTTAAGTACTGATTATATGCTAATTTACTTTTAATAATTTGATTTCATTGATTGCTTACCTCGTGTTATGAGGGCGTACGTTTGGTCTCATTAGTTAATGCTTGTGGTTAAAATTCGAGGGAAATAAGTTAGAACGTACTTTGTGTTTCGTTCATATCTGTTTGTTTTAAGTCGGCTAAACATTTATACGTATGGTTTTATTGTGCCTTACTCAATATAGTGAAATTATTTTCTGAACTTTTAGAAAATTCTAAATAACTAAATACAAATTTTCCTTTTAGAGCTGATTAGTAATGACACATGTAGATTAATGTATTGGTAATTTTGTTAAAGGTATCAGTGTCTCGGAAATGAGTAGGTATAATAATTGCTCTTCTTATGATAGGGCTTAGTTTAGGGATTATTTTACCACCCTTAAGGGGTAAAATAAAGGCTGAAAGTTTAGAGCAGGCAAAACCGCGGACCACTGATATTATTTAATAATTTTGGTTAATTGTGATCTAAGGGTGGCATATAAAAATTATTTCCTTAATGAGTGCCTACCGCTACCCACTGTCCAAATTTCTTGTTTCTAGCTTTAGCAGTCTGTGAGACTAAACTCCTGAAACAAGCCCTATGAGTAATGTCAATCAAGACCAGTAATTTTATAAAGATTCCACATTTGTTTGTTGCTAGATTTGCATAACATAACACCATCACCTACTACTATTAACTCTCTATAGTAGGAAAAAGAACTATTATCACTACCTATTCACTTCAATCGTTGCATAACAACATTATACCTATTATATTCTAAGCCTTAATCAATACCAACTCATTCAATCTCACTCAACAGAAAGAGAGAAAGAAAAGAAAATCTCGGTATGAATATTTCATTATGTTTGTAAGCGCTAAGATTTATAGATTGTTGACATTAAATATTGTAATTAAAAATAACATCAATCAAGGATGATGGTTGGGAAGACACAATGGATTCCTAAGCCTCGTAATTTTTGTAGCTGGCAAGTAAAACGCTTTGGAAAAAAAGTATAGCTGTCACCCGCTATGACAGGCAGCCATTGTCATTTCGAAAAACGAACAAAAGAATACAATGTTTTAAGTGTTAAATAACTTTTGTTCAAAATATCCAAGTATTGTCTTATGTTTATGCGAATGTTTAGCAATGAAATTAAACAGATTTTTGCGAATTTATCGTTTATTTTATATGAAGGTATTTTGTTTAGGTATGTGCCTAGTCATCAATATGCATTCTATAACTCTATCATATCCTATTTTTTTACAAAGGTTTTGCTGAAACCTCATTTTATTATCATGTTATCTTATAAGTATCTATCTACCATAAGTGTCTAGTTTCACAATTGCAAGAAGTTAAAAGAAGTATGAATAAAATATCGTTACATAAATTTCAACTTTCTTTTCTTTTATCCTACAGTAAAATAAATAAAATCGAATTAGTAGTTCCATCTATAAAGAAAGCTACCAAAAACTCTTACAAGTGCGTAGATTACGCATAATATAGGTACCTATATGCTTACGAAATTCACTCACCATCCAGACCTTCAAGTGTATAAACAAATACACTGGAACCTCTTTATTATAAATTCGATTTCACACACGGCTTTAATTATATGTATCACTATCACGGCAATAAATATCCAATTTGATGTTCCAAAAAATATCCAATTAAGCAGTGTGATTTCAATTTGTTTTTTGAAAATCCGTTTAGTAGGTATTTTTCGAGCTAAAGAGTAACAAACACACATTCATCCACGCCAACTTACGCGTTTAAAACGAAGCAGGATACACCATGAAGGTACGATACTCACCATTATTCTAAAGATCAAGCCACAAGAAGACCGCGTCCCATCCAAAAACATAGCACAGCATACTTTGTAAGCACAAGACATTGTTAACTCTGGTTTATATGACAGAGTGGCGTTATTTCGTCGCGTTTAATTATAAGAAGCGAACAGAAGCGACATAAACAGATCAAGTATCTAGCATGAGATGTACAATTTCGCCGTATTTACACAAGCACTAGTGAGGTTAGGGTGAGGGCTGAGATAGGCAGCAAACAAACAGCGAACGACGTAGTAGAATATTATAATAAAATAAAGATTGAACGTATTTGCATTTTCTTTAGTAGTAGAGTCGTCTGTCACAGCTTTCGCTGCTCTCTGCACTGCTGGTCTCTTCTTATTTGCTTCATACATTTGGGTGTTTCTATGTATAATATGTATGTATTTAAAAAAAAAAAGTATATATTATGTACCTATATCATAGTACAAGCTCTTCTTAGTTTGGGACTAGATGGTGTTGTGTGAATGTGGTAGAATATAATAATAATATACTTAATATAATAATCAAAATTATAAATTAATGTTCGTATTTCCTTAACTGGATTAAATATGGAATACGAATGAGAGCAGGAATGTTGTACAGTTTTAAAGGTTCGAACTAAATTGTTCGAAGCCCTTTCGAAGCTTACAATATTCTTCAAAGTCCATTGTCCTTAAAATAGACCTCACGAGACATATGACTCGGAGAATTTTTGTGTTAAGTATGAATACGTAAAATTCTAAGAATTTTTATATAACATCTAATGACTTTCTGCCCTAAAAAGTTATAAGTACATTTTAGACAAATTCGGCAGACAGTTGTGGCAGTATATTTCTCTTCTTCAGTAGAGTAAGAAGTCCGAGTAAAAAAAACCAGACATAAAACCTAACTACTAGCCCGCATTTTGCTTGAAGGCTACGGCATAATATCCCGATCGATCCACTATAATATAAAATTATACATTACTGTTACAATTTGTTGTGTTTATTCTATGCATAATATATATTAGCAATTTTATATTACAGCAAACAACCAAAGTACCTCAACTACAACATAAAATAAATTTAGTTCACAACCGTTACAATATGACATGTATTGCAGTATATTTTATATTATCTTAATCTAACTAATACCATAGGCGCAAATACGTGTAGGTTTCACGGTGCACGGAACCAATTTACCCATACGAGGCGCGCACTTTGGGTTCCTCTGTTATATTTCACCTACTGCATACTATTTATTGCATCATATGGCTACCCAGGTCTACCAACAATTATCATCCTAACGCTGGCAGCAACCCAGGTTTGAGAGTTGGAAACAAGAGTCAGTTCATCAGCTGTTACCTGGTACCATTTAGCTAATAGCCTGGACCACCTGATAGTACAGGTATATTTTAACTTATGCTTCTGCCAATAAGTGCTTTATTGAATTCATGGAGGTTCATTATCCCAACATTTTTAAAGGCTGGCAGCAACCCAGCTACTACAATTTTTCTTGACCCTTAAATAATTAAGACAAGGAAGGAATATAATTTAATTGCGTAATATAATCATCCGCGGAAAGATAACCAAAACCAGAGTATGAGGTGTGTAAATTGTCGATTTAACTAGCCGATTGTAAATCTCTAAGAATTTGGTATTGTTTCTATAGCAACTGTAAGGTCTGTACCGTTGAATTTCATTTATTCGATTCTAGCAATTAATGATCACAAGTATGCTTATGCTTAAGCAATAAAGACGTTGGAATTACTATAACCCACAAACATTAAAATTGAGATAGAATTTCAACGGTAGTTTTGAGACAATCACCAGCTCGTGACCATAACCGCTAAAACCAAACTGAAACGTCGGGTAACTGGTTCTTATTTAATATATTTTACTAAGTACTAAAGGTTTACAGTAAATATAGTTCATATTATAATTTTCATCGTCTTTTAGCCCAGCAAAACGACTGCTTGTATTACCACGCATGAGATTAAAGGAATTATAATTTCAATAACGCATTACATTTATTCAATTTCTGTAAATTCCATGTAATATTATTGATGTGTAATATACTTTTTATTGTAACATATCGATATGCAAATCGTATTATATGTATTTATAAAATGGATTAGTCATCGTACAAAAAACTGATTTTAAAGAAACGGTATTTAACTTTTATGATCGTGTTTGTAAAAATTATATTAATACTAGTTTCTACCTGCGACTTTGCCTGCGTGGTAGTCGGTTATTGAGACTAAACATAGCCTTGGTAGCCCATAGGTTGATAAGAAGGACAAACTATATAAGAGCAAACTTGCAACAAAATCTGATAACTAGTTTTTGTATGGAAGAGTAACAACCATCCATCCAACCATCCTCAAACTTTCGTGTTTATAGTACATAGTTGTAATAGTAGAGGAGCCCTTACAAGAGATATTGGAATTTAATCGAACGCGTCAGGTAAAAGGCTCGCCCCTTATTACGTGGGACTAAAGTATATCTGGCGAAAAGTGGGTGTAGAAATACACCTCTGCCTACCCCTTCGGGGATAAAAGGCGTGACGTTATGTATGTATGTATGTCAGGTAAAAATAGCTTTGCAGCCTGTTGCAGCATTTCACCAGAAATGAGTGATGAAACCTATCAGACGTGTAAAAAAAATATATTGCCAGGAGTACTCAAACGCGTTAGATTAATTCTTGGCTACTATGATTGAAACATCTTGTTGAAACTTCTGTATAACAATCTGAACCACTCGAGTATTTCACAAACTTCATACAAGTACTAGAATTTTCGAAAACTTACTACGAGCTAGCGTAACTTCTGAATCACCATTCTCTTAAAGAAAAGCATGTTCAGGGTTTTAGTAACATTAAGGCAAATACGGTCCATCAGAAAACATCTGACGGGCCGTATTCACCGTAGGCCGCCTCCGTGTTGCCACCACGTTGGAGTAATATCAATATCTGACACGCTTCAGTATGTACATTCAGTATTCTTTTTATACATTTTGGGAAACTCATAGACGCTGCCTTCACCGTTAAAATGCATAAAACAAGTTTTTTTTTTGTTTTGCTATAATATAATCTTGTAGAATTCAATAGGTCTCTGTTACGCTCGAATAAACTCCGATATACCATCGTGGACTCCCCTGATATTCTGGCAAATTACCTTGCAACGTCTGCGCTTTTACCATAGATCAACTGAATTGACTTATGAACTTGACTGCAAACCTTATACCGAGTCTCTAGCGCTGATACATTTGAGTATTAACTTATGACAGAACTATGAGAATTCGCCGTTTTGACTTTTGTCGAACTTTTATTTTCCTAGCGAACGCTCTAATCAGCAAAAAATCGCTAATGGTATAGTAATTTGCTGTCCATTCCTTAGAATGCTCGCTAAAACACTCACGTTTGTTTTTCTGTTAAGTAACATTCTCAAAAATGCTCATTACAGGTGAATGCGTAAGTGTAAAGGTTGTGCATTTATTGTGACGGCTTGTATCATGTCAAACTGTCAATACTACGGTTGTCACGGAGCACGCAAGTCATACTGACGTCTGTACAACAAGCTGGCTTGTTGTCAAACAGAATAATTTGCAAAAAGGTTTGAAGACTATTTCATTATTTAGAAATAACAGTTTCCAATTAGATGACGTAAACACTCGTCATCGTTGGGGAAGTCTCAGTCAAGTGTTTGCCAAATTTGCTACTAACTGATAACAAGGCAATGGCCGTGCGGAAAATTCTACAAACTTCAGTAAGTAATGGAAAGGTTAAAAAGAGACACGAGATGAAAAACAAATGAATTAAGAAATGAAAATCGAAATGGGTGGATCTAGAACATTCCTAGGGGTATAAAAGGCTTTGTAGACGCGCTAAGCGCCAGTTTTAAGATGAGAAGTGGTAAAGCGAAGAAGAAAAGGAAGAAGTAGTAGTGAAGTGAAGTGAATTAAAGTGAAGTGAAGTATAGTGAAGTGAAGTGCACTGCAAAAGACGTTAGTGTTGGTGCTGTCCGCGTTGAAATCGAACAACGCGTCGTGTATGTAAAGTTAAATAAAGAGTCATCAGTGCTACTCGGTGTTTCCTTCCAATCCCGTTACCCCGTCCGTAACAATATCAATAAAATATTATCCACCTTGGTAAATTTATCCATGTTTAGTTTAAGACGTAATCCATCTGATTATTTTCAAGTTAAGACCACGCTTGACAAAGCGCGAAATCATTCGAAATAAGTATTATGTAGGTCTAGGCAAATTTTCAGTAATTGTAACAAATTGATTTCATAAACATTTCACTTAACAAGTATAGAGCAATATAGTATATCATTGTATCTTTGAACTTTAACATACTTCATTATAATTATAATGGTGCATTGGTACAATATGGCTAATATGTACTATAACTGAAGGTACCGGCACCGTAACGGCATAGCTGCGGCACTGGCTGTGCGTTAATAACCCTCGTTGGCTTATATTGAGTTATGAAGTATATTATACCACATACAATTTTTGTTGATAGCGATAGCCAAGTGGATATAACAACGGGAATAACAATAGACTGACATGCAGAGAGCAGCGGGTTCGAATCCACTGCGCAAACCACTGATTTTCAGAGTTACCATCATTAGCCCTGTAAATAAACTGTCCCACTGCTGGGCGCCGGCCTCTTCTCACTATGAGAAGAGTAAGGCCATAGTCCACCACTCTGGCCTAGTGCGGGTTATGTGCGTATTGAATTGTTGATTATCACTTGCCCTTACCTCGGAGACTCAAATGTAAATGACAGATTCTTCTTCTTCTCCAGTCGATGGCAAAACTTGTTGTTTTTATTTAACCTGAGCTTGTCATACGGTTTTAGCCCAGTACTCGGCAACGCGTATCGCATTTGGCGTTGCTTGATACATATCGTCAAGTGGGCATGTGGTGTTATTATTTGGGTGATACGCCGCAGTCGCACTTATTTTCATTTGGGTTGACAATGACAGATTACTCGCTGGGTTGCAGCGGCGCCGTTGCGATGCTTGTATAATGTGACCTTAAATTTTTGCTTGTAAGTAGGTAAAACGTTGACACAGAGACATGCACTTTCATATTGTTATTATCGAACGTGTGACAGAGACAGCCATACCTAAAGATAGTAATTTCGTCATAAAAGCTTTGTCAGAACCAACAGGACCGAATACATCATTGCGTAACAATCTTTCTAGCTCTATAAAATATCCTTCTATATATACTAAACAGGTCATACACAGCGCTGCGGAGAGTGCAGGGTTCGATACCCACACGGGATGATACTTTGTGAAGCCATAATGATTGTTTGGTTATTTTTGTGCCCGATATTTGAATATTTGTATAGTCCGATCCAGGATTTTATCACCGTATCAAATACTGCGGGCAAAGTTCGAAAAAATGCATAAGCGTTCCGCTTACAGCTTTCTATAGCACTATGCTCTCACCATAACGGCTGTGTAGCTTGCGAGCTAAATGGCACTGCTCCCTCTCGCGGCCAGCTAATGAAATAAGATCCCGACTCGCAGCTAAGAAATGGTGGAATTAAAACTACATAAATGAGCGGCGGCCATTCCAAATGGGAAATTTTACAGCGGCCCGCGCAAATTATATCCTTGGCTGTGTTCGTGGCTTTCTGTGACTTAACTTGTTCGGTACATCGTTCGTTATTTGTAATCCAAGTTATACTTACAGAATAGAGATATTTCCGACTAGTCAAATTAGACACTTTTAATGGAATGTCAGTAACAATGTGTTTTTCCAGATTATGTATGAAGTAACGAATAGTGACATCATCATTTTTAATACGCTTTTATGAGGTCGACATGTATGTAACTAACTATGTAATGGAATCTAAGGATACAAATTTAAAATTTTTCCTATGGTCGTAGCGTAATGAAAATTGGCAGCTGTATGTAGTTAAGACTTTATTGTTAATAAATACTAATACTAACTTCCTGGCGGAAACTGCATGAGGTCGCACAAGAGCATAACATTTATGCTGCCAAAGGGTTACCAAAAGGAACCAAAGATATCTCGTCCACGAACAAAAACTCTACATTTTGCCACAGTTGACGCATTACCCTCATGTACTTAATTTCCTGAAAGAAGAGGCGTTAAAAATGTCGCTGAATGTGGTCTCCCCTCGCTGCTGGAGCATGTTTTGTCTGAGTTCGACAAACTGGTACTTTGAACAGACTGTTTAATGTAAAGCCACCTACAGTTAGAGCGCCAATCTGTGTAACCTGCTTCCCGTAACATCTGATCACTTGATTTTTGAACAAGTTAAACAAGAATGTCTTTCCTGTTGCAGCGCCCAAGCTTTTTCAATAAAATATTATAATTAAAAGGACATAGTTTAGACTTCAGCCCAGAAATAGAGACAACTTGAACGATCCGTAATTTATTTTTTTGTTTTTACGTGCATTTACAAAAGCGTGTGTTTCTAGTGTTTTATAAACTCTTAATTTATTTAACAGTAATGAATGAAACTGTCATTACTTTGGCATGTTTTGCTAGATAAAAGTACTTCATACTCGTAATTCATTTAACTTGCAGAATTTTATCTTCCCTATTGTAAGACTGCCAATTAGGTAAAAACTATAAAGATTCTCGGTACGTTTCGAAAATGGCGTTTCTTAATAGTTATTTTTAGCAGTAACCACGTTCTCAACTGGAGGAAGGATGTAAAATATATGCATGATCTTAAAAATCATTCAAAATATAATTATAATATACACTATCCACACTTTCCCATGTTGCTAGAGTGAATTGCGAAGTACATAGATTAGATAGTTTTCACTTTAAGTTTACTTTCAGTACTTTACCTGATCCCGTATATCCAGTGAATTCTAAATTAAAAGTTTGATGAATTTCACATAAACCAGTATAGCAAAACAGGGCTCGTCCGGGATTTGAACCCGGGACCTCTCGCACCCAAAGCGAGAATCATACCCCTAGACCAACGAGCCGACTGAAGGTTTCACTTATTCGTTTGATGTGTTGCATAGCGTGATGATCGATTTCGTGACATCACACGTTAATAATAAAGTGTCATTAACAATAAAATATAACAAGTGTCACGACAATACTTAATGTAGGCGTGTGTTTGAACACATCAGCCATGCGGCTCGTTGGTCTAGGGGTATGATTCTCGCGGGATCCCTTCTTTTGCATAATGTTCTTTGTCCTAATATACTTCGGCATAACGATTTTGGCACAATTTGTTTTGGCATAATAATACTTCGGCATATTTTTTTAGGCATACATTTTATGTTGGCATAATCATCTTAAAGACTAATTTGTTTTGGCGTAAATTTGATTCGCATAACGTTAGTAGGCCTAATGTCTATTAGCATAACGTTAGTAGGCCTAATGAGTACTAGCATAACATTAGGAGGCCTAATGACTATTAGCATAACGTTAGTAAGCCTAATGACTATTAGCATAATATTTATATAATTATATATTTAACTTGTAAAAATGTATATGCTGTGCAACAAAAGTTAGTGACAGAACCGAATTGCTGCAAAACCGACTCCACGTAGTCTTGCTTGTCCTACCCCTAGAGTGTTATTTAAAATCGCGTAGGCGCGTGGGGTCGCCGGAGGCCCGCAGCGCCGGAGCCGTGACAGAAGCTCTGTCTGTTGCATGCTGCATGCTGCATGCTTTTATTGCATGCTGCATGCTGGCTTGCATGCTTGTTTGCATGCTGCATGCTTGCTTGCATGCTGCATGCTGGCTTGTTTGCTGCATGCTTCCTTGCATGCTTGCTTGCATGCTGTATGCTTGCTTGCTTCATGCTTCCTACAGCGAAAAATATGCCAAAGATACATTGCCAGAGTTATTATATCCAATTTGTATTGTATTGTAATCATTATGCGTAAATAAATTTATGCTTTAGGATTTTATGCTTTAGGATATTATGCTTAAAAAAGTTATGCTTTAGAACTTTATGCTTAATAAAATGCTTTAGAATATTATGCTTAATCATTATTATGGTTAGAGAAATTATGCTTAAAAAATTATGCGTAAGCTGTTATGCCGTTATGCGTAATTATATTATGCAAAAATATATTTATGCCAAACAAAATTATGCTAAGTTATAATTGGTCTTAAAATTTTATGCAAATGGATAGGGAACCGATTCTCGCTTTGGGTGCGAGAGGTCCCGGATTCAAATCCCGGACGAGCCCTGTTTTGCTGCGCCAATCAGTCTAGTATACCTATACCTATGTACGTAGAAATTGTGAGTAATTGAGGCTGCAAATGAATTGTTATGATTATTAGCTGGTTCTTATGAAAAGATATGGATAAGTATTCGAACAACGATCGCAAATAGTATATCTAGGATATTACTATTATTAAAATTTTCCTTCCCTTAGATTTTGATGGAAAACAGAAACAAACAAAATACCTTCCTGGTTTATGCAGCTAATAATACAGGGTAAATTGGTACTACTTACAAGAAAATCACTAGTGCGATTTTTGTTCGCAGGCGATTCTACTAATCAATCAATGGACACATTTTTTTATTTATTTATAGACTCACGCCTGTATCCCCGAAGGGGTAGGAAGAGGTGTAATATTACATCCACATTTCGCCATGAATTCTTTTTAGGTCCCACGTAATAGGGGGCGAGCCATTTGCCGTACCGAGCACATTACCAGACTCCGTGCTGCTACTGAGAATTGGACACAAGTAAAAGAAAATCGGAACAACTAAGTATACATTGTATTCTGCTAAATAAACAAAGATATGGGTTAGAAAGAATTATCTAATACTAGAGGCCTAAATATATAATATAATATGTTTTACGCCGAAGCCGAAGGTACAAATATTAAGATTTATCACAGAACCATTCAATCATTTTAGTTAAGTAAATTAATAGGACTTTCCCTACAATTAAACGATCTGCTAGTGTGCCTCAGAAACTTGGGAATGACTGCTTATGTATTTACATATACTATAACTTAACCCACATAATTACACAGCAAAACAACGTCAATTAAGTTAGCATTCATTACAAAATTTCCCAACAACTCGGTTATAAAATATTATCATGAAAATTATTCCTTTCTGTAGCTAAATCATTTTTCAGTTGAAGCACTTTATCGATAGGTATATCAAGCACCGTTAATGTATCCGTTAAGCCCCTTTAGCGGAGATTATTGCCAATTTATACGAATTCATGCGGGATTTTGAATTCGCAGAACTCCTTTTAACTCGTAATAATTTGAGGGTACACATATTTTAATGATCCAAGCCGATGTAACTACTTGATCTATCAACGGAAAATTTATTTTTAATACCTTAATACGTTTTATAGGAATATCTTTATTCCTTTGGGTTACGGAGGTCAGACGGCAGTCGGTCTGTGGAAAGCTAGGTAACATTTTGTCAAAACACAGAACTAAAAAACGTATCCCGAACTCCAAGGCGATAGCCCTAAAACAACTGGTATAGCGATATAAGTTTAACTAGTTCCTAAATAGTTATATGTGTAGTTATAGTAGTAGTGTCCGTGTGGTGACGGATTAAGAATACGGATTGTCACCACCCGATATAATCCCATGGGTGTTGTAAGAGCCGACAGAGGGAGCATATTATGCAAAGAACACCACTGTAAGAGAAGAAAAACTTGGTACAAACTCTATACCAACCCGTTTGGCCAGCGTGGTATAGTAGGCCAATTCCTCCTTTCAAAGGAGAGGCCTAGTTCACCAGTGGACTGTTAAAGGCTGATGATGATGAAATAGTTATAGGTGGTTCTTTATATAAACATTGTGGTGATTATTTTAAATCGCTTAATGATGGAAGTAGAAAATCATTTTTTTCTCAGGTATCGATGTCCTGTCAGTTTAACTGAAGGATTATATAGACTTTATATAATACTAAGTTACGGATCTCAATCACGAAATTATTAAATAAATAGAGGTCAACTAAGTATTTCTGTGAAAAGGCATGGTATACGTCGGCCATTTAATGAGTTGACCGATGACCTCCGGTATTTACTACTAGTCAACTCTACATTCGTATTTGACAAGGTATGTGTATTAAATTTTAAAGGTTTGAAAGTATAAATATTACTTCTATTTTCTTTCTATTTTTCTCTAACCTTTTAATCTCCACTAGGAATATATCCTGTATCTCGGGGGATTTTACAACCATTCAATCAACGGAAACGAAGGAGCGGCGATAGCTCAGTGGTGTAAGTAACGCACTGCCGAGGCGATGGTCTCAGGTTCGATCCCCAGGTACCCCGGGCACACACCTCTGACTTTTCGAAGTTATGTGTGTATTAAAAAGATGTTAATTATAGCTCGCTTAATAATGTGCCCGGTAGATGGCAATAGACTCGCCCCCTATTACATTGGGACCGAAACATAACTGGCGAAAAGTAGGTGTGTAATACACCTCTGCCTACCCCTTCGGGGATAAAAGGCGTGAAGTTATGTTATGTATGTCAATCAACGGACACAAAGAACACCCATAGGGGAGACCGGGGTTCAAAGTGCCGGGGGTAGGTTGTTCCGATCGAAATAGCTCCGCAAATAAAAGAGATGGCAATAGGTGTGAAGTGTGTCGCGAAACTTCATACTATCGCGCTATTGCATCAGTCATTTTAGTGACGGTGTGTCGGCGTGCGAGCGTGGTAATTGAATAGTGGCACATAAACAACACGTAAGTAAATTATTTCGTCCCTAAACTTTTTGGTCTATCTCATTCAATTGTCTGACTATTTGCGAGTGACTTGGTATTATCAGTTAGGCAAACTATAGTGATTATCAATTTAATATCATTGATGACTTCTTATAACCTATTCTATTGTAATTGAAGGACACTTTGAAAATGGGATTTGGGGTTCAATGTTCCTCTGGCGGGGGGCTAGTTGTTCCGCGGAACAACGTGCCCCAGGTGAGCCTCAGGTGGATCATAAAATGGAAGCCATCCCAGGTAGCGAGCCACGTCTAGCAACAACAGGATACCCGACCATTGAACCTCAACCAGGACCCTCGAACATTGCTAATTTGCCAAACAATATTGTCATTCACGCCACATCTAGCACATTTTCCCCTGAAGCTATCAAACCCTTACCAAAAGCACCACCAAGATCGTCTATATTAACTAAACGAAGAATAAAAAAATCAGCATTACTGACAGATAAGCCTGAAAAGAACGCTTTGGCTGAAGAAAAAGCAAGAAGAGGAAAGAGCAATAGTAAAATAAAGGCGAAGGAAATTGAAATAAGAGTTAGAAAGAAAAAGGCAACCGGTAAAAATAAGCGAAATTGTAAAATAACACATAAATCCGCAAATGGTAAAGAAAATGTGAAACGGAAAGTCCTGCAAGGAGATGATCATGAAAGTGATAGTGGAGAAGACAGTCTGGAATGGTATTGTTTAATGTGTTGCGACACATATTCCAATTTACAATCAGGAGAACAATGGATTGAATGCGTCATGTGTAAGAATTGGGCGCATTCAAAATGCCTGAAATCTAAAGATAATTCATTCCTTTATATGTCTAAATTGTAATTCTGACGACGAATTCTTTGAATAATTATTTTTTTAAGTTCTGCAAGACTTAAATAAAACTATTACAAAAGTAAACCATTAATTAGATTATTGATCTCAGTAAAGTAAATTCTATGAGACTGAATAAAGAAACTATAGTTCGAAATGTTAAAATTAGTTGATTAATATTAAAGATGTTTATTAATCTTAAGCCTATTAATTAGTTTGTACCTATTCTACATTATTAGTAATAATGTTTGTTACTTTTTTTGTAGTTTTGTTTTCAAATCCTTAAAGTTTGTTGAAAATTGGTCAAAAACATTAAAATTTTGTATTTTTTTTTAAACTCATAATTATTAAGTTACATGTGCCTTTTTTATTTTATATATACCTTTCCAAATAATATTACATTATTGTTGATTGGAGTTGACAGCGGAACAACTTACCTCAACTGAGGAACAACCAGCCCCTTCGTGGGGCGAGTTGTTCCCTATCGACTTGCGAAAGAAAAAATTGCCTGAGCCAAAATATATTATTTATTCAACGTATTTGACTATAGAATTTGCAACTAGGATAAATTTCACATCTATTTATATAGGAATCATGGACCATAAATCTTTCCATTACATTCATATTGCGTGCTACTCCAAAATCGGAACTTCGAACCCCGGCCTCCCCTACTCGAAACAGCAATTTTTGGAACACACGAAGTGTTGTCACGTGTGGAGATCGAACCTACAACAAAGAGCGCAGTGTAAAACCGTGAGAACACCATTCAAATTACTTCGCCATCCGTGCAATAAACTTGTAAACTCATCGCTAGCCGATCGTTCCACATTAGTTGTGGTCGCTGTAGTGACGTCATTTAGTAATAGTTGTATTGGTGTCACGGCAACACTCGATGTGAACGTGTGTTTCGACGCTACAGTCATGCGGCTCGTTGGTCTAGGGGTATGATTCTCGCTTTGGGTGCGAGAGGTCCCGGGTTCAAATCCCGGACGAGCCCTTGTTTTACCATATCAATTTATGGAAAATGACAGAATTCGAAGGCAAATCGTCTATTATTATCAATTTTCAAACCTGACATACATTTCACATTTTCGTCACTTTTTGACAGACTAGTTTGTTCCACCCAAGCGATGAAATAATCGTTGCAAAAGAGAGCCTACTCACTGCCTACACTGTACTTATAAACTTCTATAGGTCAAATTCCTCAGGCTTTTCTTTTATAGATTTATCTTTAAACGAAGCATTCAACTCTACTTATATATTATTATCAATTTATTTACAGATTTTCTCACTTCGATTACTCTCACGAAAAGCACTTAAAGAATAAAAAGTAATAATTATTATTATATTCCGTATTGTGGAGCGATGCCAGATGAAAGTGAGGGCTTAAGGAGCCCTTAGCGAGTCGGTTGCTATGATTGATGGCATCACAGATTTATTATGTTAATTCAAACACATTAAGAAAAATACCGTTAATGAACACGATTTTAGGGTTCCGTTTGTAAAAAAAGAACCCTTAAAGGTTCACAATATCCATTATTATCGCCCTCGCGTTTCCTTGTTTGCATCCAAGACTCTCATCTAGGAACCCAAGCCAGATTTGAGAGAATGTTAGCTATTTAGTTTCTAAATATATATTCGATCTGTATTAAACCCAATTAAACATATACCATAAGTAGTAAAAAGCTGAAATGTTGCTTAGCAGTTAAATAAAACTCTGCAAAATGGACTTTAATAGTTTTTTATTTATTTAACCTATGTTGTCCCACTGCTGGGCAAAGGTCTCCCTTACACTCTTCCAAGCATCCCTATCTTCTGCCAAATTGGGCCAGTTTCTGTCAAAATTGTCTAGATCGTCACGCCATCGTTTTCGGTGTCTGCCTCTTTTCCGCCGCCCGTCTTGCGGCATCCATAGTATTTTTTAATTAAAATTAAATATAATAAAGTTATGAGATGAAGAACATTGTTACAGCTAATTCGGCATTATCAGTTAACAAGTAATACTCAATTAAATCGGCCGGTGTCGGCACCTCACCCTCTATACCATAAAACCTCCGATATACCTAATACAAATAATTGTAATAATATCTTAGGATAAACACGGTATTATACAGCCCGTTCAACAAACAGATATTCGATAAAATAATAGTACTGATTATAAAAATACGTTTATAACATAACATAACTTCACGCCATTTTATCCCCGAAGGGGTAGGCAGAGGTGTATATTACACACCTACGTTTAGGTCAGTTTAGGTCCCAGTGTAATAGGAGGCGAGCCTATTACCATCTACCGGGCACATTATAAAGCGAGCGATAATTAACATTTTTAATACACACATAACTATGAAAAGTCCTTCGGTGTGAGCCCGGGGTAACTGGGGATCGAACCCGAGACCATCGTCTCGGCAGTCCGTTACGCACACCACTGGGCTATCGCCGCTCTATATTTGCGTTTATCCCTAATAATCCCTACTAATATTATAAATTTGAAAGTGTGTATGTATGTATGTATGTTCCGTTTTCACGCTAAAACGGCTGAACTGATTTTGTTGATATTTAATATAGAGATATATTGGACCATGGAGACGGACATAGGCTACCAAAAGTTGCAAAAATTAAACTGGGAGGGATTGTAGGGAGGGTAGAAGTTTGTACGGCACAAATTTACCTCTTGGAAGTAAGAACGCATGCGCTAATAATTGAGTGTGCGCATGTGCTAACATATCTGTCAGTATTGTCACGTCAAACATAATGTCATATTGTGCACGTTGAAAAACCAGCCAGTTACATTCAGTACAGCCAAAGAGGTTTGATTACTAATAATACATTCGAAATAATAAAATACTTTTGCCCCGACCTTTTACATAAAATTGTTCGCATATATAAACTAATAATTATATAATAAGCTCAAACGGCTGGAACGATTGTCCCTACTAATATTAAACATGCGAAAATGTTTATAGAGATATATTGTGATGTTATTATGTACCTTTCAGTAGATAATGGTAGATAATGTCATGGATACTGACCGAGTTACTTTGTACCCCATAGAGTTTCTGAAGTCTTTAGAATAATCAGGAGTGTCTTCACACATCTTGAGACTGAAAGTAGATTTGAGTTACCCCGAATTTAACGTGCGCGAAGCGGCGGGCAAACGCTAGTATGTATATATACATACATATCTATAACAAACAAATTATATTCAAGCGCAAAAATAGTCATACCACTTACTCATCACACAATCCAACCTCACAACCACTAGCGTAGCTAACGAAACGTTTGGATCAAATAAATGCTTATTTCTAACTAGCAGTCACCCGCGGCTTCGCCTGTTTTAAGCTAAAAATCCTTCCATAGTGGGTGCATCATAAAAGAAACCCGCTGCCCAAATTTCATGTTTCCGTACCTAGTTGGCACTTTACGAGTAAATACTAGTAATCTTCCCTCTATCTGCATATGTATACAAAAACCTTGCGTTACTGACTGACTGACAGACAATCTACAGCCAAACCTATTAGGCCCATGAAACTGAAATTTTGCACGTATTTTCCTTGGGTACGTTAGAGGTTGCTTGAAATCCCGTATTTTGTAAATTTAGAAAATAATGTGCGGGCGTAGCTGCGGCCACCTTCTAGTTTTATTTTGTTTGTTTTTCGTGTGAGTGTGTGGCCAACCCTGGTGTCGGAGTTTTCAGACCGCCCTTAACCCGCCTCCGACATGGCCTAACGATCCTTAACCTTAGACAAGAACCGGGACCAACAGCTTTACATGCCCTCCGAAGCACGGTAGCGCTCAGATGTAAATGCCACACACGATCACCCATCCAAGTGGCGACCTGTGCAAGCGTTGCTTTGCCGATCTGTTGCGAATTAAAAGTCAAGTCTCGCTATATTGTTTTATTTATATGATACAAATAGCAAGTTTTCTATCTCGTCTAGATATAGGAGGGGTCGTACCGGCGATCCTGTGACAATAGGGCATCGACGGCCAAGTGTCACAGCGGCGATAACGGGTGTCGCCCGAGACGGGCTTTGTGTCGAACAACACTTGAGCTGGCTTGTGTTTACAGTGCTAAACTGGGTAAAAATATATGTACTGTACTCGGATATTATATACCTAAGCTTTTGCCGTTAGTTCAGAATCAGTGGATTTTCAAAGCAACTTTCAATAAACAGTTTACTTTATAAAGGTCTTTGCATCCGATACGAATACCTCAATCATCAATCAATGAGGATGGGAATGAGACGTCTACAGGCATCTCCTGACCACGTTTGGTGTAATCTATGTTGAAACGTCGAGGGCATAATTATAAGGTAAGCTTACTTATATTTTCGAAACATTAAGCGACATAATTAAATTTATTTTGCTTGCAGGAAATATTCCTATTCCACAGAATACTTTAGCAGTAGTTGCGTTTCACATAAATCTTGCTATTATAAATTTGGACGGCGCTTTATTAAAAAAAAATAACGCATTCCGATCACTATAACATAATCGGCTTCATAAGCTCCCTATCGGTGGCTCCAGAAATCAGCGTGACAAAATCGAGTAGGTAGTAACCTAACCTAATCTTGATAACTGACTTGGAAGGTATAAAAACTCTGCCTTCTGCTAACACGACTGCACGGTTGACGTAGTGGTTTAAGCGGCCGCCTCGCCTGCTGTGGGTTCGATCCCCACACGAGGCAACACTTTGTTTAAATTACAAATTGTTGTTTCGAGTCTGGGTGATCATTGTGTCCGTTAGTTGTATGTTTGTAAAGTCCCCCGCGACACAGGATTTAGTCCTAATGCGCGAGTTGTCTTTTATAAAAAAAATACAAGTGAACATGGGGTATCAGGGGCCGTAGCGTGATATAGTTAAACCGTGTGATAAAAAATGTGTGTTAAAAACGTGCACAAAATATTGCTAACTAAGAAAAGTAAATAAACAATAAAGAACACTGCAAAGCTCAGTAATCGAGACAAATAACCGGTAAAATAATAAAAAAAATATTTTCAAAATCACATACATACAGTTTAGATCTTATAAGTAAAAAGTACTTATAATTTCAATATCTCCGTGAGGGGGTTCGTTTTTGTCTAATTATTACATACCTACTTACTATTTAGTCCTATGTACCTACTTATTGGATTAATAAGTACATGAATGACAGACAAACAGAATTACCAAATTTTAAGTCTAAGTTTACATCTTATTTTAAATTCCCATATTATGTTTACATCTCTGGCTGGAGTGACTGGAGCCATCCTTATGTAAAAAAAAAGTATTTAGTCAATACATTCTCTTGGGCTCAATACACAAATATGTATTACAAAAGCTCTTTACACGAGATCATTAATCTTAAATTCTTAACGCTACAGCAGAAACTATTGGGCGCAGGAAGCTGAAATTTGGCATGTATGTTCCTTGGGGACCGTAGGGGTGCACTAAGAAGGGATTTCCCGAAATTCCCACGGTATCGGCCAAAACGGGTAAATTTAAAAAATTGCAGGCGTAGCTGCTGGCGTCCTCTACTTTCGTATATAATACAACCAAAGAGTGCACTCCGAATGTCACATTTTATCACTGTACTAAAATATTGCTAGACTTGGTCAAAAATCTCAATTCAATTACAAAAACAGCTCTACAATATTTGTTCCTATTGTGTATACTATACGATGTTTGACAACATTGTGACATAATCTTTTAAAGGGTATCTTTGCTTTGATATTTTTAGAGGTACAACAAGAAGCTCAAAATGCACTATTTTTACGAGGCTCGCCCAGTGAAGCGCCTTTAATAGGCAGACATGACATGATTACGTGAGTAAACGAATGACGTCGACAAACAACGCTGAACAATGTCGGAGAAATTGCATCAGAGCGTAACGAACGCACGAGACGGCGTACACGTTACTACTCGTACTTCAGACGTCGACAAAAACCCGATAAATAATACAATTATCGATACAGTGGCGTATTATTGAATCAGCCGCATCAACCCTGGCGCGCCCACCTCACAATTACTTGGTGCCTTGCCTCCAAATGATTTTAACCCTTGCCCGGCCGAGATAAGTTTATTTTGAGCCGGTTGAGTGCTACCGTTCGTCATTCGTTTAAGTGGTTCTTTTGTGACGACATTCCGCTGCGCCTCTCTCAATTAACCCTGCTGGAAGCTCAAAAATTAAGTTAAATACTTCGACTTTCGCATCGGTGTTTACTTATTGGCAATCGACGAGACTCGCAATAACTTCGTAAATTAAAACCCTGTAGGGACTAATGTGCTCAAGGTTTAGATGGCTACCTCCCGTGTTTGCCCTCGCTTAACTGTACTCGACAAAATCAATACGCTTTTTAATACAACGCAATTGGTTATAATATCAGAGCGGTGTAGTCTAGGAGAAGCATCTATAAGGGAATCAGTTATGAACTCGATGAATGTATGATTATGATTATTGTTTGTGAATACATAAATTGATAGCTAACTGTATTAAGTTTGAATAGGACAGAAAAATGTATAATCAATACTCCATAGACTGTCTTCAATTGCAGCTATATCTCCGAGATAAACAGTCACAGATGATGCCATTAGAATTTTATAGTGTTTATTATTGAGAACAAAGAATATTATCTCATAAAAAAATACTGGCTCGCCCAATAAAAATCATAGCATTTTTATTATATTGTAAGATGCAGATCGACAAATTATCAAATTTATCTTTTTTACACTTTAGTCAACACACAACAATCTAAAGGTAGCTTAAAATAAAATATTTCAACCTAAACTTTTAAGTCACCGATACTAATATAACATCATACTTAACTGTCAAACATTCCACAATATATCGTAGAACACATCGCGCCTAAGTTGTAAAACTTAAGCCGTGTAGTGAGTAAACTTACTTACTTAGCTTACCAACAGTAGGTAAGTAGCCACATATTTCATACGGGCTCAACGCTACCTGCGCCTAAAACAATCAAACAACCACTTGAGCAAACAGTACAAGTTGGTGCTTAGGTTTAACTAAATACCAAGTTCGGCTTAAGTAAGATAAGTTGGAGTGTGGATACACGCGTGTCGCGCTTCGACGCCCCGTGTAGCTACTTAAGCAATCGCTTCATGTAACTTGCCACTTAAAGGTTAACGTGTCGGTGGGTAAGCAGATGTGGTTATCATGCGGAGTATTAGGATTTAAGGAAAGCGGTTTTATTGGGCTTAGGACTAGCTTTTTAATAATATTTATTTATTTATTTTATTTATAAACTCACGCTGTATCCCGGAAGGGGTAGGCAGAGGTGTAATATTACACCCACATTTCGCCAGGATTTTTTAGGTCCCACGTAATAGGGGGCGAGCCTATTGCCGCACCGGACACATTACCAGACTCCGTGCTGTTACTGAGAATTTCCTAACGAAAAATCCCAATAACACTTTGCCCGACCCGGGAATCGCACCCGAGACCTCCCAATCCCACGCGCACATTTTATGCCGCGAGACCAACGAGGCAGTTAAGAACGAAGTTCGAGTTTAATAATACAATCATTAATTTCTATACGGTATGTATGCAGATACAACATTCTTTTTAAGAGAGTGAACTTCATTTTATAGGAATAGGTACAGTAATTTCTGTACAGGGTCAATCGCTTAAAAATAGAAAAATAAGTTATATATTTGAAAGTCGAGCGACCTAGAAAATAATGCCTCAAAAGTCGACCTCAATAAAGAATATAATAATAAATTGGTATTCTAATATTTATTTAATAGTTCTCAATCGCGTAAGTTTTAAACTATTCAAAAAACGAGAAGTAAATCAATATTTAACATACAAATAAATAGCTACCTAGTTGGCGGTGTTGTTACTGAATTGGTGCAGATTTTATTTCATTTCTTCAAAAAGTAAAAAAGTTTACATAAAAGTATAAAGTTGACATACTCCTTCACACATATGATAAATATGTCTGTAAATTTTCTTGTTAACTTCGTTATTCATTAGAATTGTGAAAGTAATTTTAACGATATGAAACAATTATAAACAGCCCTCATGGCAATATCAGCTTAATAAAGAATAGACAAAAAGGGCAAGCGTGCGGGTCAATCGATTAGCAAAGTAAGGTGATCAAACCTAGGGATAGATGGAATTGGTGACAGCTAATAATTAGTTTCCACCTTTATTTCTTATACTAGATGAGCCCGCGGTTACACCCGCATTATTTAAGGCTAATCCTGTGGCTCATAGGGTGATGTTATAAAGCCTTCCGCGATAAATGGGCTATCTAACACTGACCGGACCAGTAGTTCCTGACATTAGCGCGCAAACAAGCAAACAAACTCTTCAGCTTTATATATTAGTATTAGATTAGATTTAAATATATTATGTACAGGTAATACCAACTGCCTGCACTAGTAGCGTAGTTTCTTTTAGAAGCCCACATGGATTAACACTCTGTAATCCACAAACTACTGTTTAAATCCTAGGTAATATTGGCCTCACGCCTGTATCCCCGAAGGGGTAGCAGAGGCGTAATAGGTATTACACCCACATTTCGCCATGAATTTTTAGTTCCCACGTAATTGGGGGCGAGCCTATTGCCGTTACCGGGCATATCACCAGACTCCGTGCTGCTGCTGAGAATTCGGAAAAGCCCAGTTACACTTTTGCCCGACCCGGGAATCGAACCCGGGACCTCCGATCAGCAGTTGCATACGCTATCCACTGGACCACGGAGGCAGTGGGTTTGAATGTTTGAAAATCTCCTGTGCTGCGGGTTTTATTTCCGGTACGGGAATAATTTTGATATACAGAGCTGGAGCTTTTCATCGCGAAACAAAAACAAAAACAGAACCCGTATTGGTACTTATTTCGAAGGTAATGGTTTTTTTAATTAATCGATTACAATACTAAAACCTACATACCTACATATATTTTCAATAGAAAAATTCAACAAACGGACTTAATAAACAATTACACCTGTTAATTATTGTAAGTCGATACACAAAGCGATTGCTAAAGAACATCTCGACTTACTCAAAACATTTTAATTAGCTGAGATATCGACAAAACTTGTTTGTTAATATCTTTGTAAGAGTTTCTTTATCTCTTCTCTCATTTATTATACCTATAATTAATATATTTGTTTATCGAGGAGAATCGGTAAACTGAAAAATTGAATTGGTAAAAAAATTACTATGGATGTCAGAATGAGTGATCAGTCCACAATCCACATGTTGTACGGCGTCAAGTTACTAAGCTTTTTGTACGAACTCAGTTCTTAACATTTGAAACTAGGACTAGAAAACAAAGGATCTGGCAAACATAATCATATTAATCATATACGTATCATAAATATTGTTACATGGACATGAAGGAGTCCGCTCCGTGACGCGATAACGACAGGTTGATATTTGAGTTATTGGCAAATTATGGGATTCTGCACTGATATATCTTGAACACAATTTTTCGATTGTAGACGACTTTTATTTTATTTAGTTTTTACGTCAACAGATTACTCAAATTTTGTTCAAGTGGAAGCATAATTTATATGTATATACTATCTATACTTATGGATATACTTATATACCTACCCATAGATACGCAGATTACGCCGAGTAAACATCTTCGTTAGTAAATTATGCGATGGCACTCGACTAATCCGCGGAATAAATTAATAGTACATTACGCATCAATCCGGAATTCGCATTAATAAGTTTGTACAGAGCACCTACCGGCCGATCCGCGCACTCCTACCTCCCCACGCCGCAATTTATTTAAGAATGTTATGTAAATTTGAACACAAGTCTTTGATCGTCCGCATCAAAAGTCCAAGCAAAAAACTTCCACTAGAGTGGAGAAAAAACGAGAGGAGCTTAAGAAAAATAATGATTTAATCTTACTTTTCGCTGTCTCGCATATAAAAGCGGTAGGTACGGGGGCGTTGGTGGGCGAAGGGCGCGAGAATCGGTTTTAATCTTTGCTTTGTAAAGGTGATTATGAGGGATTATAGGTTTGCAAGTATGGCTGAAATTTCGCGGCTGGAGAGACGGCCCCTTCGACTCATTTATGGCATATTTTTTGGCCCCGCAGGTGGGGTTGCGGTCGCGTACCTCCCTCGGATACTTTACAAATTTTCCTTATTCTAGAGCTCGTCAAAGGAAAGGCTTTATTACGTTTTGTTTTGTCTTCGCCGATCGACGTTTGTAGTGCTTCGTTCGGATGAGCTGCGGTCTCGATTTAAGTGGCCACAGTTTTGTTCCAACTGTGTTAGGAGTTTGTTGCGCGAAAGTTGGGATTCATGTTTTTAATAAAAACTAAGTGGCTAAATTAGTTGTAGTGTAGTGCACTTCTACCTCATTATCTTAATATATAAAATCCTTGCGTTACTGACTGACTGACAGACAAGCGAAAATATGTGCGTGCGAAGCCGCTGGCGTCGACTAGTTAGTATATAGTTTTAAGCACTATATTGTGGAACACACTCAATAAACGACAGTCGAACCAATCAGTTGTTTCCTTACACTCCCGTCGCCCATCATTACACATTGCACATTGCATGAAATATTTTGAAAGTAGATACATTTTTATAAATTGTATACAAAATTATATACATGTAAAAAATAAAATACGATGGAAAAGTACGCTTGACTGTCATAAATGCGTAAAGATGTATGGCATTTATGTACGTAAGTACCTATACTAATGTTGTTTTAAGACTATTTAGACGGAACTTTTGAAACGTAAAAATAGCTAAGTTTCTCATTATAATTGTCTGAGTTTAGTCATACATATGGCCTTAAATAAATATATAACACTCTACTTTTATTTACCTGTATAGATATACATATATAACTCCAACATCTAATAGTTAAAAGGAGTATAACTGTATAAGAGATATACCTAAAGATATGTTGGGCGGTGGAAATACCTACCCACCTATGTTCTAGCATTTACAGTAAATACCTAAAGCTGTAGCGTTTTCATTCGACTCGGCAGCAGCGAACCAAGACAGTGTGCAGTTTTGTCATTTTTCATTACGTGACCAGATCAGGTTTGTCATCCGAAGCGACGCCGATCTCGACGCCACCGGTATAGCCTTTAGCCCAACTCTCCAACAAATTCCATACCTAAAAACAAATACCACAACCCAAAACCAACCATACGCCAAAACATTAAAGTCGAAATTACTTTGTGTCGATTTGTGAGTAAGACGTTTTTGATATAGAATGATTGACTAAGTAAAGCTTCTCTAGTTAGATGAAGAGTGGTGCCTGTGTAAGACTTGGAATGTTACTATGAATACATAAACGTTGGATAAAGCCATGTCTAGATGCAAAGTCTTTTAATTTGATATTATTTTCAGCAGCTACGTTTGCTTGCGGGAATATAGAGCTACAACGGCTGCTACGAAACGTGCTCGTAGCGCCGTAGCGTTTTATAGTTTCTTTGAACTGATTATGAAAACTGTTTGACTACATGGATAGCTTAATGGTCGAGTCGATTGTTTTGACTTTTAGGACCGCTTATAGAGTTGTGTTTAGTGCTGTTTGTGTGATAGTAACATGGAACACCACACTGACCACATTTGTCGTTTAGAGTCTGGGCGTTCTTTGTAAATGCTTGCGGAGATTCTCACATGATTTATATGTAGTGCTAGATTAATTATGACAAATTTAAAGCAACCATAATAGATGGTAAACCGTTATCGATATAGCTAAAACAATGTTATAATTTTTTTAAATAAATTAGTGTAATGCTTGACGTTTACTTACCTACTTTCTAACTCATCATTCAGATGCATCAATACCATCTTTTCTACTTGCCATTCTCTATGGTTTCTGTAGGTATTTAAATATTTTAAGAAGAAAATTGCTGAAACAAATTCTTCAAAGTCTTGAAATATTCCGGTTGATAATTAGGTGCCGTAGTGGATTGACGAATATCAGTGATTCCTCCTGCTGATGGCACGATACAGCTCGCAAACCTCATTTAGATAGGGAGGGACTTGTTTTATTTGTAATCATGAAATTAAAAATATGTATGTAATTGTAGATATTATAATATAATAATATATCAGATAATAATATTATTATTATCTGATATGTAGGACGATAGTCGGTCATCAACCTGCCTTTTTAACATGCTTTCATTTCTTACAAATCTTACCATGTCTCATTTTCAACCAGTCAAATGCAGCTTCGATGAAGAGCCTCATCATTTCCTACAAAAAGTCTTCTCGCGTTCCTCTGCGATGTGCGGTGGGAATGCGGTTAATAAAGAAATAAGTGTATTTAGAAAGGCATGTTGCTGAATACTTATGTAACGGACGACTTAATTATATTGCTTGATCTTTGCGGGGCAGGGAGGGGGGCGTCTCATCTCAATCGCAAATCGGCCATCTTGTGCCCCCGAGATCGCCGCCCGCACTCCCCGCACCTCCGCACCACCCCTCGTCCATTATACTTTTTAAGCTCCAATCTCGTTCATTTAAACGGTTGGCTTTAGATGGCAATCGCATTTTTCCACTGCAGGTCACGTCTCGACCCGTCTCCCGACTCGAGGGCTTAAATCAACAAAAGAAAATAATAAGATTCGTTCAAATTAAAAGTGTAATGTCGCGAAAGTGCGCGGGCGGCGCTTAATCCCACCACCGCTCTTCATTAGGCGGGCGCTTAAGGCCGGGGAAACGCTTAAAAACGTCGCCAAGAATTTTTCTTTATTCATAACGGAGATTAAGAGAAATGCAAATGAAGTGAGGCGTCGGCGTCGGTGCCGCTACTTAGCTGTGTCAACAACGTTTCAAGTATTCACTGGGAATCAGTATTTTTTTCCGCTTGAACGAGCGCGGCACGTGGCGTCTGTTTTGCTTTGTTGTGCTTAGATACGTTCTCAGACTCTCTATTATTGCTCTACCTATGTACTAACCGATATTTCTTTAATTTTTTCTTTTTCTATTTATTCAAGCTTCTTGTTCTATTTTTGTCCCTCCGGAACTCCTTTAAGAATAAAAAGGAGTTTTATATATAAAAATAAAATATATAAAACTCCTTTCTTCATTCACTACTTTGAGAGAGTCTTCACTATTCTTATCTCTTTTATTATTACATAGAGTGCACATTTCATTAAACCAGTTGGAAAGGTTTGATTTGGAGTGAATGGTATAAAACGTCATACAAAATCAAAACAAAATCAGATCAGTCACTGGCGAAATGAGTTTGTAATCTACAAAAGATTTGACCGCCCTTTCCCTCATTAAATTATTTCACGTTGTTATCTACTGCATATTACTAAGCTAGCATATGTATGTTTGCAATGTACCACATAAAAATTCAATTATTTAAATGCCATTTAATGTGATAAGGAGGAGTACCATGAGCGCCGCTACGCAAACTGTATGTCATCCCCCAGCTTCTATTATTTTTTCTTACCCGTATGTCCGACTTAGTACGATTATATGGCTAAAACTTTTCTAATACTCAAGAAAGAATATGTAGATTATTTAAAGAACCTTAATAATTAATACAGCGCGCATAATCTCATTATTTACAAACAGAAAAATAACAATACCAAAATTTTTCAACAAGAAATATATCGCATCATCTTCTTACCATCAAAAACGTACACATTTAATACATTACATTAAATCGTCTTTTATCAAGTACAAAAGTCAATTCAAACGATACAAATAACACTTTACGTCTATTCCAAAATGTTAAAGGTCCTTTCAGATTATTAATTTGATCTCAACGTATAAAACAAAGGACATCCCTATTAACGTTTGTAAGTGGGCATTGTGCGAGTTATTTCGTCTATGGCAGCGTATCGATCGCCGGTTCATTTATTTGTTCATCCAGTCTCAACGTTTATACTGGTCGCAACTCTTTCGCGGCCGCGGTCTTAGTAAACTAGGGATGTGGCTAGGGTGGTATCGACATTATCGATAAACTTTTTGTGTTTTTTTTATTGAATGCTTAGAATTGCTTTCAAAGTGTGTTGTACAATTATTATGGATTTTAAATCAGCCAAATTTATATTATTTAACTATCTTTATATATTGTAATCTAATTTAATGTACTGTTTAATTTATAAATAGAAACAAAATCCAGTAACGATCTGAATAAGATAGCACAAGCAATGTGGTACGAACAATGTAATACGTGATAGGCATTGTGAACAAATATAAGCTGTAATGAGACTTATTAAATTATATTGCAATTCTGCAGTGAAATCATTGGCACAGTATATTTCAAGCGTGTACCTAAACATCTCGTTATAATTATATGCACTATAATTAAGTTTGAGTACCTACCACAAATAGAATTTCCAATATTACACGTACACATCATTTGAGTACTAATTACGAATAGTATACTCAACTGCATTATCTTACTAATTATTATAAACGCGAAATGTTTGTGAGGTTGGGTGGATTTGTTACCCTTACACGCGAAAACTGTTGACCCAGTGGCGTAGCTAGCTTGGGTGGCACCCGGGGCGGATTTTAGTGGTGTCACCCCATCGCGGGTGTATTGTGGCTCATTGCCCTCTCCAAATCATCTGAGTCCTCCCATGGCTTTATAATAATAATATTCTACCACATTCACACAACACCATCTAGTCCCAAACTAAGCAGAAGCTTGTATTGTGGGTACTAGATAATGGATAAACATACATATATATATTTTTTTTGTAAATACATACATATTATACATAGAAACACCCAGACCAAGACAAACATCCATGTTCATGCACACAAATGTTTGACTTGAGCGGGAATCGAACCCGCGACCTTCGGCGTAGCAGTCGCTTACACTCCCGCTGCACCAACCGGTCGTCAAAATTTGAATGATTATGTTCATAAATCCTACGATAACCAGGATCAAGCTAGCGATCCAGGTTCGAGCCGACCCTAGAGAGCGCCTGTGAGCGAAATCTATGAAGCGCCTTTTTTGTTTTCCTGTTTCTACTATATTTTTTTAGGTATTAAGCTGTTGACTGAAAATATTCCTCAGCTTTATATAATACCTACCTTATTTCCTACTTAAGTAGAAAGAATCCGCTTACGATTAGCAATCACGACTAATAAAAAAAAATGCCCAAGAGTTAAAGAAAAGAAACATAGTTAATTCATCATCATCCTAAATCCTTTTTTAGTCAGATTTGATCCAATCCGATGTGATGTGACACACGTTGTGTATAGGTTCAGTCACATTTTTTTATTTTTGCGAGTGAGAAAGTTAATACTTGTTGTTTTGGCTTTCTCCGGTGAGACGTGCAAAATTTCAGCTTCTTGTCCCAAATAGTTTTGGCTGTACGTTGTCTGTCAGTCAGCCAATAACGCATTGTTTTCTATATCCATCTGTAACATTACACATCTGTGTAATGTGCCCGGGTGTCACCCCAAAAATGGTGTCACCCGGGGCGGACCGCCCCCATCGCCCTCCCCCCCCCCCTAGCTACGCCACTGTGTTGACCAATTGTCTATGTAATGTTACGAGTAGGTTATACATCTGAATAATACATAGGCTGTCTAAAGTTACGACAGCCGACACCCACGTGGGTAGAACTGCAAATGTAACCAAGTATAATTTAAATCAATAACGAAAGCACAACACTACAGTTCCGCTCAGCATCGCGGAGTGTATTTTTATTCGGAATTTATATCTCGCTTCGAATCCCACATTATTGTCTCCGGGCATTTATTTTGTGATGGGCATTTAAACAAACCCCTTTTTCTTCAAGGCGATTCCATTTTAGCTGGGTTTAGGAAATTTAAAGCCCGTCTTTAGAGCTCCGATATTATGCTCCGGCGGGAGGAATAATTAATTTACTCTACTATTATTCCCTTTTCCCATTCAGATAACGCTTTGGATATAAAATGTTGCGACGAAATTAATAGCCAAGATTTATATGACTTAGTTTTACGTTCAGGTGATAAAGGTTTTGAATTAAGAGTTTTGGTAAACCGTGATTATTGAATTTTTAGTTTTTAGGCTTAGTAATATTGGCACCTGCTTGTCAAATCTTACTTTTCTGCAACAATCCAATTATGTGTGAGTCAATTCTACTGCCAACTTAATACGAAATTATTATAGCACTTCAAGTGTACTTATTTTATTTTTATATATATATATTTCTTGTGTGCGTGTGTATGTCACCGAACTCCTTCTAAACGACTGGACCGATTTTGATGAAATATATAATATGCAAGTAGCGCAATTTTATAAGAATTGTTTGGCGTTTTGAGCTAGGATTCTGTGCCCATGAAAATACTCATCAAAATCTATGTGACTAATTATAAGCCCCTAGTTTGTGCTCAAGGGGTTACTTTTAATGGTTATTTTGCATTGGGTATACTTAGGTATTAACATTAAGACCAGTAGGTATCTAAAATTGGCGAGACTAAAGTTACAATCATAGTACTAAGATGTAGCTTCAGCACTTTTCAGAAAGTGTTTGTCGAAAACATTTTTACACGCCGCTTTTCTCAGGTTGTTTTTAAATCATCATCAGCCTTTAACAGTCCACGCGCTGGACTAGGCCTATCCCTTGAAAGGAGGAATTGGTCTACTATATCACGCTGGCCAAACGGGTTGATATGGGGTTGGTATCATGTCTTCCTTCTCTTACCGGTCGGCTCTTACGTCATCCATGGGATGATATGGGGTGGTGACAATCCGTATTCTTGATCCGTCACCACACGGACAGTATCACTGTGAGTCAATAGGAGGATTCGGCCAGAGGTGTTAGTATAAGGTATACTGTCGACATTTCCGTTATCCTTTATTCCTTTATATTCCTTGACTCTTACGACATCGACACACACCGGAATGAAATGGAGAAGTGACTTCACAAGAAATAAAATCGAATCTGGAATCTCACAAAATAAATACATTGTATGTGCTTTTAAATAAATATAAATAATTAACTGTATCTTTCTTTCTTTTATCTTTTAAAAAAGACAACTCTAGGACTAAATCCTGTGTCGCGGGGACTTTACAGACATACCTACAACTAACGGACACAATGAACACCCAGACTCGTAACAACAATTTATGAATTACACAAAGTGTTGTCTCGTGTGGGAATCGAACCCACAACGCTCGGCGCAGCGAGACGACAGCTTAAACCATTACGCCAACCGTGCCTTAAACCATTAAAGCATTTATATTTTTAAAGAATTGAATATACAGCAACAATATATCATCCCGCTAAAAGGCTAACGTTAAAACCATAGTACAAACAGAATTTACTATGTTAAAACGGTGAGTAATTAAACTAAAATACGTAATATTATAATTTTTGTGTGGTCAGCTCTCGTGTGTTTGAATCAAAGCGGGCGGGCGGCCACTTTTGTTTGCTTACTCGTTCATATCCTGCACCAATGAAATCGCTTACATATCCCCCGGGTATGCTAGTATGGAGAACACTTACTGCCGATATATAACCTTTTTAGAGATGAGACGAAAATCTTTCATCATCATCAGTGTCCAACCGCTTTTCGCGGTTGCATTAAAGACTTTTGCCCTTGACTCAGGGTTCCGGTCTCTAACCTGACCAGCTTTGACAGAATATTAAGGAAATAAATATGTGGTATTAATCACTATGTTACGGATATTTCTATATTAGGTGTAGGTAAATTAAAGGAAATATTTGGAATAAATAGAAAACAGTTTAAAACGCATGTCATCGTCTTAATCATCAGCCTGTTAAAGTAGGTACACTGTTGGATACAGACCTCTCCTATGGCATGTCGGTATGTTTGCTACCATGCTTATTGCCGATGAGTCATAACTTTTAGTCTATTTAATGCATAACACAAAAATAAATCACTCAAATAACTATCCTCGAATACCTACATGTTTTCTAGTTCGTAATTTTAGCTTTATCATCCAAACAACTTCCAAATTCAATTTAGTAATAAAAGTATTCTCCACACTGTTAAATGGAGAGTATCCAAAGCTTAATTTGATTAGCGGCCACAAGCTGTAGAGTGGCCGTCGATGGGGACAGTAAACTGAGCGGAATTTGTTTCAAGTGTTACTCGTATTTACGTAGACGGGTCAAATTGTTACCGGCGTATGACTTTTTGAAATATGCAGAGTGGAATGATTGAAGAGATTGAGCTAAATTCTAATGAATTAAAGACCAATCATTTGGTGCCTAATTTACCACGCATAGATATGTTTCGTTTGAATATCTGAGTTTTGTTCTACTTTGTGTTTATCCCTTTTATAGCCTTTCGCATTATACTGCTGACCATAGGCACTCCTTATTTGCTACACAATAGTATTTTGAAGCAACAAGAGGATTTGGCCTACTATACCAGGCTGGCCACACAGGTTGGTATTGGCGATGCTAAGATAATAACTAGCGACTCTACGGCGACTTTGGAAGTTGTGCGTACGACACTTTTGACAGCTCAATACAATTACCACTATAACCTCAAAGCAATGAATACAGATTTACATAAAAGAAGCGCATTTCTTAAGGATTTCGTGTGCCGATTCCAAGTGGCGAGTTAGCGGGTGTCGTCATTTCGTCTCTCTTGCATTCATAGAGACAGCTGTCACAGCGCGACTGCCACGCCGCCAAGCGGCAATTTGGGTCACAGAAAGTTTGTCTACAGAGCGCCCATATGAAATGCGCCTCTATATAAATATCTATGCTCTATGCTCGAAGCAAAGTTGTGTTGAAAGCTGTCAATAGTGTCCTACCCGGACAACTTCCAAATTCGCCGCTAGAGGCGCGCGGATAATCGTTGCATCGCAAATAGTTTTTGTTGCCATTAACAGTTCTTAGACTATTCACAAAGATACTATATGCTTTGTGCATTTTCTTTAGTTGCCTCTTACGACACTCACCGAATAAAATAAGATAGGTTTTGTATTTTTAATCCGTCGCCACACAGAAGAATCCAAAATATCACTATCCATTTCCTGTCGCTGGTGTCGTAACAATCGACTAAGGCAAACACAGGAAGCAATTACTATCCTTGCGTAGAGGCGGAAAACTCATCACCAAACCCAGTAAAAACGCATCTGGTCAGCGTGGTATATATAACTAAGGCCATATCCTCCTACAAACTCGCAACGTAGCAAATTAGGAGAGGATTTAGACCACCTGGACTTGGACTGCGAAAGTCGGTAGAGGTAAAAGAAAATTGTCACAGCTATGGCTACACATTCATCATCATGATCTAGCGTGATCCCAGCTATATCCAAGAGTTACGTCTTGGAGCCTGGGCTCCGCTTACAAATCTAACCAGATAAAACAAATTCCCACCAAAAACTAGTTCATGTACAATATTGTCATACGAGTGCATATGGTTTAACCATGTGAAAAAGATAACAAATCTCATGTAGAGCCTAGCTTCTGAATCTACAGGCCCTAACTCTACCAACCCTTACTTCACTAACTCTACATCTCAGTAAAAATGTATGGCTTGGCCGGTTCACTAGCGTCACGATGGCGAAACGAACGCCTATTGTGTTATATAAAATGTCTAGTTTCTAAAGTAGGTAATGTGTTATGCGGATATTTAGTTTCTGCAGTAATGAAACGGCCAAGCCATATATTTAGACTGCTACTTGCGCTTCACTTGGTATGTCTTGCCAGGGGCATAACCGTGCTGACAGAAAGGCTTTGCCGCAGAGCAAGTGGCGGCTGATCTCCACAATCCAAGGGGATAGCGATATTCCACGGCTTACACTAGTATCAGTGCATTCGAGGGTACTGACTCTCTCTTATGACTATCATAGATCTTCATGATAGCCGGGACCGACGCGCGACGGCCTGACGTGCTCTGCGAGGCATAGGGCAAGCGATGATTAATAATTTAATACGCACATAACTTTGAAGTGTGTGAGTTGTACCGTGTGCGCGCCGTGGATTCGAACCCTTGGCATAACACCCACGGTATCTCTACTACTTAGGCTATCGCTGCCTTTTAATCTATGGCTGCATCTATCTAAAAAAATGCGGGAGATAAACTGAATACAGTGCCTAATATTTACGAATTTCTTAAGAATTTACACGATATTGTGGTAAATAAAGTTAAATAATCGTTGCTCCTTTTTTAATTTTTATTATATTAAGCATAATCATGTTTGAAGCTTTCAACTTATTTAAATAGAACTATTACATATTTTGACCCATCCCGTTATTCCTAGCCGCCAAGAAAAAAAAGACAACCGGACTAAATGTGTTTCTATTTTCTTACTCCCATAACTTAGTAGGCACAAACAAGAGCATTCTCTTGTTCTTCATTTCTTATCATGATATTGATACTTTTCACTGCGTATGCTGCAAAATTGGCGGCAATAAAAAAATACAGTCAATGTGTTGCCTTTCTGAAACAGGCAAATGAAGTCGACACTACCGACAGAAATATATTAGATCTTTCAAATTATTTTAATATACATGTGGCGACATCTAGTGTATGCGTAATGAACTTAAAATTTTTGTACACTGACATCTATACAATAGCTCCTGTAACTAAACAGCAAGCACATGGCCAGCATCGAAGTGTTAGAAACACGTATGTTGTTAATGTATCGATACACCGACAGATGGCGTTACTAGTAACAAGTTTAGCTGTTATTTTTTTACAATGTAATAAAATAACACTATAAACTCTTTTCGGCGGAAAGAAAACCTGATTTGTTAATTACAGAAAAAAATAATTGATCTTTTTTAAAGTAAACAGTATTGATTTAATTGTCTGACTTTCTCGGTGGCCCTGATGCCGACCATGAATCGCGATGCGAATAAGTAATTACCTAGCTACCTAATAGTTAAATAATAATTTGCACTAGTTAATTACATGCGTACCACAGTGGTACAACATTTGCTTAGAATTGATTTAAAATGTACCTATTTGTTATGGAAAACTTACTTGTATTTAGTTTCAAGAACTGTAAACTTAGGTAGGTAGGTAGGTGCAAGGTAGGTGCCTATCTGTGGTGCCTATCGTAATCAAACTTTTCAATTCGGGCAGTATTTGATGATGAATTAGACTTATCAAGAATTGACTTTTCTTTTTATCAAGATATTTGTATTAATTATGATATTTCGATGTTAGCGATCTACTGCCATCAAAATTTTGCATGCCTTGAACTGGTTAAAACACTTGGAACTTTTTATCTAATTGACAACACCATTGTAACAGTGCTTTCTGCAAAAATAAATTATTTGAATCACAGATATGAGAATTAGTATCAGATAGAGCGCATTCGTCCAACTAAGCGTGGCACGTTGACAGCTATGTGTGCGTGACCTTTGGCGACTGGCACTGTACGGACACGCGCGTCTATGTGTGTGAAAAGTTGCCAGATTATGAATAATCTCCCAGTATTTTGCATATAGTTATGTAATATTCTTATATTCATTTGCGGTTTTGAAGAATTTACCATGGATTTAATTAATGCTTTTATAAATACATTTCTTAAATGTAGGTACCGAGTTAAGTTTTAACTACTTCGTAAATCTGTATATATAAAATCCTTGCGTTACTGACTGACTGACAGACAAGCTACAGCCGAAACTAATCGGCGCATGAAGCTGAAATTTAGCATGTATGTTTCTTGGGAACCGTAGGGGTGCACCAAGACGGGATTTCTCGAAATTCCCACGGGATCGGGCAAAACGAGAAATAAGAAAATATGTGCGTGCGAAGCCGCTGGCGTCGATTAGTTGAGAAATAAATAGTATGTATGTACACACGGCACCAAGTCAAGCTAAACAGTTGCTGTACGATTTTGATACTTATTCCCTACGCCATAAGTATGTATGTACACACGGCACCAAGTCAAGCTAAACGGTTGCTGTACGATTTTGATACTTATTCCCTACGCCATAAGTATGTATGTACACACGGCACCAAGTCAAGCTAAACAGTTGCTGTACGATTTTGATACTTATTCCTTACGCCATAAGTATGTAGGGTCATTTCGCCTGTTCGCGTCCATCCCCCTATTCGCGTCCATTTTGCGGACCTCCCTTTAAAAATACTCGGAAATAAGTATACTAACACACTAATAAAATGAAAAGTCAGTATCGCCCATACCTCGACGTATAAGAGACACGCACAAATAGACAAAAGATCCGTGCGCCCAGCTTATCCTGTTTAAAAAAATTTGTTAATCTCGGTTGTTCAACAAAAGAGTGCAGATGCGCGGGATATAAATAAAAAAATAGTATGCAGCGTCGTGTTTGACGGTAAGTATTTTATTGTTTAATGTGAATTTTAGGATACATAGCTGTTTCTAGACATTAATAATGAAAAGACGAATAGTATGAATTAATAATTAGCTTGTTTTTTTTATAGTTAACAATTAAAATAAGGTGGACTCGAATTACAACACCGAATTTATAAAACTTCCACTTTGCGTCCACAATGGACGCGAACTCGTCTATTTATGATTTCTTTAGTTGTTTATTTTTATGTGATTAAAATATGAGAGAGAAATTGGGATTTTGTTTATTTTAACATTAATAGTATGCAATTGTAATGACCAATTTGCGTCCACATTATTATGATTGTAATAAAAGATACAATCGATATAATAATCGATCACAAGTGGACGCAAACTATACCTGCAAGGAATAATATTATAGCAAATTGCGTCCATATTTTCATGAAATAGAAATGATCGCATAAATACATTCTATATATATATATATATATATATATATATATATATATATATATATATATATATATATATATATATATTTAAATCGCGGAAGACTTCTTGCGTCATTTCAAAGTCGAACCTTGTGGCGTCCACCACTGTCGATGAGATTTCAATAGTTAATTGTGCGAATATTGGTACACTTTAGTCATGTGAATTCAATTATCAACAAGAAATTTTGATTAAACATGAAATGAAGATATTCAGTTTCAAATAATTCTCGCTGGTTTCTGGCGTCCGTTCATGATGGAAATAATGTGACGCACTGTATATTTCTGAATATGTTCTATGTGTATTACAGATTATCCTACATCCATCTAAATTTAAGTTTATATCGCATCCGTATATTTTCTTGTATTTAATGTAAGCAATACATTAATTAAATGACTTCCTACTACATTAGAGGTTATATTGATACCGAATATTTTTTCTGTATATAGTCCATATATTGTGTTGAGAATGCTGCTTCCTCCTAAACTGATATATTTATCGATACCGTACCGTACCTTCCAGCCATCATGACCGTTTCGAATGGTACCTACCATTAGTTGCCATATTTGATCTCACAACTATATACTGAAGAACTGTTGCTCAAGTTGTTGTTATTTTTACATGTAATGTTTTTCTTGAAATGTAACTTCTTTTTGCTAATGATGGTCTTTATCAAACATCCCTCCTCATGGGGTGTTACCCTGCACCCCACCGTGACCACCATCCGTGAACCTCCATCCGTACCCCATCCGTGCCCCAACAGTGCTCACACCCGTGAACCCCCACCCGTGCCCTCACCCGTAAACCCCAACCCGTGCCCTCACCAGTGAACCACCACCCATGGCCTCACCCGTGTACCCCCACCCTTAGCCTCATCCGTGAACCCCTACCCTTGCCCTCATCCGTGAACCCCTACCCGTATTCCCACCCATGAGTTCGCACCTGCATCCCCACTTATGTACGCCACCCGTGAACCCCCCCGTGCCCTCACCAGTGAACCTCCACCCGTGTCCTCACCTGTGATCCCCAACCTATAGCCTCCACCCGTGAAACCCCACCCCCCGGGCCGCGACTTATGCACCTCCACCCGTGCTCCTCGCCGGTCCCTTCTCGGTGCCTGCCCGTTCCCTACCATGATCCTACCCTACGAGTACTTCTAGATAGCCAAAAATATTTGAATCTAGTAGGGACATAAACTGAATTCCGAATTCTAAACCGCAAAGTTATCTTGGTGGAGTAATTAATACATAATCCACGTACTACAAAGGTTCACAAACTTATTTGTGTAGATTCTAAAATATGAAAACTAGACCAAAATTAAAAAGGTACATTTGTTTGAATTTTTCCTAAAGGTTTAAGGATTTTTTAAATTTTTTTAGGCTTAATGATAATGATCAACGAAATTACAAGCTTGTACCTATGTCTGCTAGAAATACCTTAGAATTTTATGAAGACCGTTGAGTGAGTGTGACAATCAATAATTTTAAAGTACTAGTTCGATTTGGATGAAACTCTATAATATATTTTTTATCCCTTCTATTCGAAAAGTGTCGCTTTGTTCCTCTTTTAGTTAGAGCAAAATAGCTCTTTTCTGTTAAGCACTTTTTAGCGGGCGGAAAAGTGATTTGAATTTGGAACGTATATCATTCATAGAAATCGAACGTAAATTGTGTAAATAACTGGCTGGTACGTGTTGACTGCACGGGCGTGACCCGCGCTAACAAAAAAAAAGCGCGCAAATTACGACTCTGTTCTCGTAATCAGTAGGTACATACTTTATTGAATTTTGCAAAAATAATGAGTTCTACGTCGAGTTGTGAAAGAGGAAAATATAAATTTGTAATTGTTTTAACTTATATTCACACGTCTAATTTTATTAAATATATTCATTAATTACATAACACCGTCTCTTATTTATTTTCTCATAGAAAGGGGATGGAAAGTAGAGTATATGACTCGAGAGCAAATTATTTTTTCCTCGGGCAATGTATTTTGAACCCCTCGCTGCGCTCATGATTCTACGTTAGAATCCTTGGCTTCGCTCGTGGTTCAAAGCAGCCTCGCCGTAAAAATACCATTTTGCTCCCTTGTCATACAATCTACTATTATTATAAAGATTTTCTCTTGATAATGAAATGTTCAGATGTCTAGCTTTATCCAGAACGAAGTTACAGAGACTTGAAAATGGCCTGAATGGCTTCGGTAAAAGTAGAACTAACGACTGAGCTTTTTTGCTCGACTTTTTTGGGTTCAATGCCGTGCACCCTGATTAAATACGAGCGTTATACAGGATAAAAAAAGCTTATTACAGTCATAATTGAGTTGGCATTTTTGTTCTAACCATATCGATGTACTACGTACTGCCTGATGTTAAGCAAATATGTTGTCGAGGTTGTAGCACACTAACGCAAAAGATACCTGCCTACCTATTTACTCGAGATTGGATAACCTTCTTCTCGCGTCGGTTTCCTCAATGCTGAGGGCCGTGACCACCTCGTGGAAACAGTCTATTGCGGACCACTTCCTGCCATCTATTCCTATCTGCTGCTGAGTGGAGAGCAACCCGCACGACTCTTAACACCACGGTACACGATACCGTGGTGTTAAGAGTCGTGCGGATCTAGTCGATCCAACGTATCGGGCTTCTGCCTCTCGGTCTTTTTACTTCCACTTTGCCAGTGATTATTAACTTTTCCAAGTTATCACTGTCTTTCCTCGCAATGTGCCTGAAGTACTTTAGAACTCTGCGCAGGCAGATGGTGGAAAGCCTCGTCTGGATCTTGAGCTCCTGTATGATCGATACGTTGATGCGGTGTGCTGTCCAGGGGATGTCCAGCATCTTCCTCCAGCACCACATCTCGAAAGCATCAGTGCGATCACGGTCATCTTTCTTCAAGTACCTGCCTGTGTCTGCGCCATACAAGAATATGGAGAACACCAGAGTACATACAAGATTGATCTCGGTTTTCAGAGAGATATTCTTGACATATCTTTGACAGCAGTGCCATAGCTCCTTTTGCCATCCCGATCCTTCTTCGCACCTCAGATTCACAAGAACCATTATTACTAATGCTTGAACCCAGGTATATAAAGCTGTTAACCGTCTCTAAATTGAGTGACCCAGTGGGCTCAAGCTTGCCTGTGCGATCTATGACCATGATCTTCGTTTTGGACCTGTTTATAGAGAGACCTGGTTCACTGCTGATGCACTCCATCCTATCCAGTAAGGTGATCATCTCGGCGTCATCTGACGCTAGCAAGGCGGTGTCGTCTGCATAACACAAATTACAGATTTTTCGTCCACCAACGGTGATGCCTTCCTCCCAGCTATTGCAAGTACGCCTCACTATATATTCACCGTTTATATTGAATAGGATGGGTGAAAGGACGCAGCCATATCAAACTCCTTTTTCAAAACTGAATAGTTTAGATTTCGTACCGTCTATCCTCACCACACTTTGGTTCTTGTGATATAAAGATTGCAGAAGTGCAATCAAGTGATAAGGTACACCCAGTTCTGATAAGACCCTCCATAGAAAAATTATGTATGTACGGATTTGGTGGACCAATCTACAAGTGGATAAAATCATACTTAAGCTATCGTGACTCCAAGGTTGTATTGAATGGCTTCAAATCATCCACACGCTCCATAACTTCAGGAGTGCCTCAAAGATCACATTTAGGGCCATTATTATTTAATATGTTTATCAATGACCTGCCGGACTGCTTTCACCCCTGCCCTGCTATTCGCTTATGACCTTAAAATCTTTAAGCCTGTAGAGTCACTTAATGAGGCCCTACTTCTTCAGAAAGATCTGGATTCGTTGTCTATATGGTGTCATAACAATGGTATGCAATTGAATCCAAATAAATGTCAGTTTATGAAGTTTACTTGTGAGATTGACCAAATAACATCAAAATACTCGATCAACGGCGTAGAATTAAATGAGTGTGATTGTGTTAGAGATTTAGGCGTTTTGTTAGACAAAAAGTTAACCTTTGTACCTCATTTGGAAATTATCATTAGGAAAGTATCTAGATCTCTGGGCTTTATTTTAAGAAATGGAAAGGATTTTCGCAAGCCTCATACAACATTTTTGTTATACAATAGTTTTGTGAGAAGTCATTTAGAATACTGTAGTGTAGTTTGGCGACCGCATTATGCCGTTCATATTTTAAGGCTAGAAAGAAATTAAAAAGAAAATTCTGTGGCACTTGTCGCCTCCGCGTTTCCCAAGAATGGTTTCTTACCAGGATAAACTTAAAAAATACAGAATGGCAACACTTGAAAAGAGAAAAAAATATTTAGACCTTTGGTTTTCCCATTTGGTTTTCTTATATAAACTTGTCCGCAACAAAATTGACTGTACACAACTCCTTCATAGAATAAATTTTAGAGTGCCATACAAATATCCTAGAGTATACATCAGTCTCCTTTATCCGCCATCCAGAAAAACTGTTTCAGGCTCTACCTCTCCTGTCCCTCGCATGTGCAAGCTACTTAACCTCTGCAATCACGATGTTGATATATTTGCTGATTCTCTTACTAAATATCGCAAAACTATAAAATGTAATACTTTCTTATAATTGTATTTTTGTATCAGGAAAAGGTATGCTATGTAAAAAAAAACTGAACTGTAATCCGTACTTTTTTAACTTGTTATTAGTAATACTTACTTATGTTTGTTATTGTAAGTGGAAGTGGTGTTTGCTTATAATTGGATGTAACTGTTACTCTAGATCGTAAGATGTTTATAATATTTGCTTGTTTTACTGTTACAATTGTTAGCAAACCTAAATAAATAAAAATAGACAGTCCCAGTTGACACAGTCAAATGCCTTACTATAGTCGACGAAGCACATTATGACAGGTGTGTCGAACTCGTAGCATTTTTCCACAATTTGCCTGACGTTTAATATTTGTACACGCGAGCCTTTTCCCTTGATAAAACCGGCCTGTTCTTGCGGGATCTACCAGTCAAGATAATACCGGACCCGGTTGTTTATGATGTCTAACAGGACTTTGCTTGCGTGACAAATTATTAAAGCGAGTGTGCGATAATTATCACATTTTTTGGTCGAACCTTTTTTATGGGCCTTGGGCCACTTGCCGTTCCACTATACGTGGTTGTAGATGTTGTGCAGTGTGTCAACACCTTTTTCACCCAGAGCCTTCAACACTTTAGCTGTAATTTGATCCAGACCTGGCGTTTTGTTAGTTTTTAACGATCCAATGGCCGTTACTATCTCCGATCTTCGGATGTCGGGTTCCAGGTGCAATTTAGCCCATATGGATAACCTAGACGTCTGAATGTTTAATACCTAACTAAGAGAATATCGTATGACGAGGTACATTTCCAAATTTCATTTAAATCGTATTAGTAGTTTAAGAATTATATTGCAAGACAAAGTTATTTGATTTATAATCCACTTGAAGAAGGAGGTTATCAATTCGACTGTATGTTTTTTTGTATATTTATTTCGCGGATTACTCCGCCAATAAGGAACCGTTTTCAATGGTTCTTTTTTTCATAGGTCATACTTCAATGTTGGTCCCTTTCAAATTTTATCGAAATCAGCTGAGCTGTTTTTGAAAAATTAAGAATAATTAAAAAAAATATATATAATATATATATTTTGAGTAGTATATATTATATACTACTCAAAACAAAATAAGGGCCACTAAGATTTTTTGCTGTACCATGAAAACAATAAAGACAATTGTTTAACTTATGTAACTACAAAATAATGTTATTGGTTATAATATAGGCCACAATTGTTTAAAATAATGATCAGGAATTGTTTTTTGAAATTGGCCATATTGAATGAAAAACATGAACAAAAGAAATCACCGAAAAATACAAAAGACTGTTCTTGTCACTTTTGTTTCTTCTTTTTAGTAACGAGTATGTCCTCCTCTCAATTAGCAATACACTCCAAAAGCCTTGTGTGCATATTCTGGATCAAATTCCTCACTTTTTCATCTGGAATCTCTTCCCAGGCACGTTTTAAAGCGTCAATCAGCTGCTGTTGATTGTAGACCCCTTGCTCATTCACTCTAACCCTTCGTTTCAATTGGTCCCACAATTGCTCGATTGGAATTAAATCCGGACTGTTAGCTGGCCATGGTAATACCTCAATATGAGACCCTTCTAGGACAGTTTGGGTCGATCGAGCTGTGTGTGCACGGGTATTGTCTTGCTTCAGGATGAATCCAGGCCCCACTCGCTGTGCAAATGGGATCACTTGAGGCCTGATGACATCCTCGATGTAACGTTCTGCAGTTATGGTACCCGCATTTAAAATGGTAAAATGGAGCTCGGTTTTACCGTGTAAACTAATCCCACCCCAAACCATTACGTTGGGACCACAAAACGGTCAACTTCGTGGATGCAGGACTCCGTAAACCACTCGCCGTGTGGTCTCCACACCCTAACACGCCGATCATCATTGAAAAATTTTACTTTACATTCGTCTGTAAAAAGTACCTTGCCCCACTGATTAATCCCCCAGTTCAAATACTGACGGGAGAATCTTAAACGGTTTGCACGTTGAACCCTGGTCAGAGGAATTAGAACAACTCGTCGTCTTGACATTTGCTGGTCTTCGTGCAATCGATTACGTATAGTTTGATCACTGACACGGGTACCCGTTGTCAGCCGTAGGCGGTGTGGTAACTTACGGCCCGTAACTGTACGATCACGACGAGCACTTAGTTGGATGTACTGATCCTCGTGCGGCGTTGTTACACGAACTCTACCTAAACCGGGTCGCGTATTCACAAAGCCTATATTATTTGAGTCACGAGTCAGAAGCGGCCCATCCACTAACGTTTATTCCTGCCGGAATCTACAATCCTTACGGAATGAACGCCAGTGGATTTGCAAGAGCAAGAAAGAATGACGGTATTAAAATACCGCCATCCCCCCCGTCGCGAAGGACGCGACGCGCGATGTGATCAAGTTAGTGCCTGTTTATTTGTCCGGCGTGATTGACTGCTCGTTTGTTATCATTTTGTGTTCGTCTTCGTCCCGGAAGTATAACATGGATTCCCAAGAAATAGACGATAAAGATGATATTAGAAATGTTTTTTTTTCATATATTCTACCACATACACACATCACCATCTATATAGTCCCAAACTAAGCAGAGCTTGTACTATGGGTACTAGATAATGGATAAACATACATATATATGTCGAAGAAGGATTACTTTCATAGACATTGCTATTATTGGTTGCGGACTTAGTGGGCGTCATTGGGGTAAAGTGCGGGCACAAAACACAATCAGATAAGTTTCACAATATTTTAATTAGGGTTGAACAATATTAATCTTTACACTGTTGCCAAATACAAATAGAATTATCAGACAAGACCGAGCAGCGGGTTCAGGGCAACTATCTTAATTTACTTTCTCTATACTCAATAATCCAACTCAATCTGCCGATTGCTCTCAAAAGACAATGCACAGAACACCATACCAATGTCATCATTAGCTGTCAGTTCTCCTTTTAAAATTAGATGGCACCTCGACCCCGCTCGAGACACGCGTCCTGCTCTGATTGGTCATTATCTGAACTAGTACATTCACAACTTTTTAAATTACTAAGATAAATAAGGTTTTAAGCTATAGAAATATTCACAAATCAAATAAGGTTAAATTATAATTTTAAAGGTATTATTCATAAAATTTACAATCATAGCTTCCTCGGACACGGCCGTCCTGACCTATCACACGTCCTCGTGTGAAGGTGAAGGCCGCGCATCATTGCTCCGACACGGCCGTCCTGATATATCACACGTCCTCGTGTGATGTTGAAGGCCGCGCATCATAGGTATCTGCAAAAAAGAAAGATAATGGTGTAGTTCGGCCACTCCTGACCAAGGAGATCGTGTACATTTTATCTTCTGAGAAATAACTTCGTTAAGGATATAATCTGAATTCTAATTTACTCCACACTACGTACTAAATTAAGTCTATACAACAAACAAACAACAGCCTCCTCGCTGTTTATCAAATGGCCTCCACGCCTCTTTGATAATCTAAATGGCCTCCTCGCCACTCACTAGTCTACAGGGCCTCCTCGCCTCTCACTAGTCAACATGGCCTCCTCGCCACTCACTAGTCTACAGGGCCTCCTCGCCACTCACTAGTCTACAGGGCCTCCTCGCCTCTCACTAGTTAACATGGCCTCCTCGCCACTCACTAGTCTACAGGGCCTCCTCGCCTCTCACTAGTCAACACGGCCTCCTCGCCACTCAATAGTCTACATGGCCTCCTCGCCTCTTACTAGTCTACTCTACTGTCTGCACTCTTACTGATTACATCCTTAAACGGCCACCTCGCTATCTCTTTCTGCCAGTTTAATTTTCAATGGCCTCTACCGGAATCAAAACAAAATGAGAACTGCTCACCAAATTGCGTAATTATTCCGGTGTCAGGTTTCATGGCACACGTTTCACGGCAGGTGCGGGGGCCGGCTGTGCACTGCTGCTTCCTACTGCCAATGTTTTTGTTGAGCACCGTGATGCCACATGACCCTCAACACCTTACTTGTAGCAAGTCACAGGAACCTGCGTAGCAACGGCCGTATTGGGGGGCTCAGGGGTCGGACTTGTTTGCTGCTTGTCACTCGATCGACTGAAACATTCAAAAGATTTATAGCCAAGCTTTCCACAAGCAAAACAATTTGTTGAAATAGAACTTAACGTAGGACGTTTACTATCTTGCGTAGTGCTTGCTACGGTCTTTCTTATTTCTTGGTAACTCTGCTTGCGATAAGCCATTAGTTTACGTTGCATTTTACAGCGGGTAGTTACTTCCTCAGAAAAAATGATGCGTTGTAACCTTGGCTCGATTTTTTCCATATGCGCAAGTATTAAGGATACTACCATTTCTTCCTTGTCTAATTTATTCCACCGTGACATTAGTAAAGTGAACGGCTTTCATATGCATTAAGATATTTAGGGTGTATCAGTAAGCAACTTCAATATCGTTGCCGCACATGTTTCTAACGTGTCGAAACGGGAAAGAAAATTTCTTTGAGAAAACTACGTGGCGGTGGAGCCTTTCATGGTCTTACTAAGTATGAGAATCAATTTACTTCCCTGTAAACCTTGATCCGATAAGTATATCAGCCGTCACCAGCCAAGCCCGGGCGTCAGTAGCAGCATCTTCCGGATGAAATTTAGACAGCGTGATGCTCTTATCGTCGGTGTTCGGTGGTTTTGTTAGCGCCTCCACGCGAAGCCTCATGCTGGTTTGTTGCGCTTTGAATAATGCTCGCCAACCATCATTTGCCATTGCCTGTTCGCCGCTCTCGTTTTGTGCCTGCACCGCGGCCACTTCTGATGTCGAAGAAGGATTACTTTCATAGACATTGCTATTATTGGTTGCGGACTTAGTGGGCGTCATTGGGGTAAAGTGCGGGCACAAAACACAATCAGATAAGTTTCACAATATTTTAATTAGGGTTGAACAATATTAATCTTTACACTGTTGCCAAATACAAATAGAATTATCAGACAAGACCGAGCAGCGGGTTCAGGGCAACTATCTTAATTTACTTTCTCTATACTCAATAATCCAACTCAATCTGCCGATTGCTCTCAAAAGACAATGCACAGAACACCATACCAATGTCATCATTAGCTGTCAGTTCTCCTTTTAAAATTAGATGGCACCTCGACCCCGCTCGAGACACGCGTCCTGCTCTGATTGGTCATTATCTGAACTAGTACATTCACAACTTTTTAAATTACTAAGATAAATAAGGTTTTAAGCTATAGAAATATTTCACAAATCAAATAAGGTTAAATTATAATTTTAAAGGTATTATTCATAAAATTTACAATCATAGCTTCCTCCGACATATATATACTTTTTTTTTGTAAATACATACATATACAAAGAAACACCCAGACCAAGACAAACATCCATGTTCATGCACACAAATGTTTGACTTGAGCGGGAATCGAACCCGCAACCTTCGGTGTTGCATTCGCTTACACTCCCGCTGCGCCAACCGGTCGTCAAATCAAGATATTAGATATCGCATGCCAGATCTTTTAAAAGTCTTATAACACTAGATTTCTCCTTTTGTAATAACCACTTTTTAACCCACATTCTATGTCTTCTTTTAGGTTTAATAATAATAATAATAATGTCTTCCCGACGGATTTCGGCCACGGCGGCTTGTCTATACATGAGACTTGCCATCTGCGCGGGACATATTATAGTGCACAAGTGTGTGCGCCAACACAAGTGCACTCTCTATTCCCTCACTCTCATAGTCCGATGGGACGCCACATGCGACACGACCGGAGAGAGATTGGGCGCAGGACCAACGGCTTAACGTGCTTTCCAAGGCACGGGGGTGTGACACCGCCAACTCCCTGACTCCGAACTTCTGTTGGATAATTCCTAACAGAAAAACCATCAGTTTTGTTCGACCCGAGAATCGAACCTGAGACCTCATGATCCGCAGTCGCTTACACTACCGCAGGACCACAGAGGCAGTTGAATTTTAGGTTTAGGTAAATATATATTCACTCGCAATAAAACTCATAGCAATACATTGATCTGGTTGATGTAGCAATAGCAATCTCTTGCTTACGGGTACACATGTTGTTGCAAAATGAAAATAATCCATAAAGATAATTCAAAATGACGAGCATTCCTTTTAAATGACAACAATCTTCATAAAATTATAGGATTATAACCATCCACTGACACGCAATCCCTCGGTAGGACTGACAAGATGCAAACTGACAGGAATGTACCTAAACGTGTGTATGGTCATTGAAGGATTGTTTTTCCTGTCGGACTGGCGTGTCGTGATAAAGTCAGGGGAAAGAACGTAGGATTGTGGTTTAATTAGTGGCTTCAACGATTTTATTTTATCCCGTCGCTTTTCTGTACGGATTGCACAACGGGACAAGTCAGAAGAAATGAACGTTAGTGGAAGGCCCGCTAGACTCTAATAGAATAGCTTTTGTTTATGCATATTACACGACAATACCTAATCTATCTCAGTAAAAAAATTGACTCAAATGGATTAGATTTTTGCCTTGATATTTTCAAAGAAAATACACGTACAAAACCTAGTACAGTATGATTCATATTCACTCAAATAGATAAAGGCTTATCTAAAATGGTCAAAAGAGAACCTAACATAACCTATTTGGTTACTTGAATTACATACAGTCGCACCTAACCAACCAAAACTAGACACTAGGCACATTGTGTTCCCAAACCTAGACCCAAATTGAATAGCATTTGTTGCTGCAATGGTAGAATGAATTTATCCTACAAAGTCTACACGATTTCGGTTAATTTCTGTACTAGAATAGACTAGGGTTTCGTCAAGTTTTTGTCAAACAAAAGCTAAGCCAGTTCAGTTTGCACTTTCACTCTAATGGTATAGGCTTTGTAAATACGCAACCGGGTCTACTGGTAGCACTGTCGGTCTCTTTGAAGCGATTCCATACATTTTGGACAGCTCTTCAAGAAAATCCCAACTGCAAACCCACGTAACGATGAGAACGTTCTTCTTGAATCATAGTAATGGCTCTGGTTGCCGTAATTGTATCCATGTGCCTTCGTAATGGTGGCATGATTAACGCGAGATGATAAATGAATCAATTAAAATTGAAAAGTAAAACTTTTTTCCTAAAATAACCGAGACAAGTTAGGAAGACAATCGAAGAAAATCTTAAGAATAACATTTAATTTTTTTTTCTTGGAATGATGACCAATACTTTTCAAATTAGGAACACGAACACCAGCATAAAAGAGATCAAACACCAAAGAGTTCGTAATATCAATATAATGCTACTTATCAGTCACTTTCAGTTTACTTAACTGCACTTAAATGTAAATAAACTAGTGGCCCTTATTTTGTTTTGAGTAGTATATATCAACTCGAGTGAACTATTCGAATTTTGTACATGATTAAAATCGGTTGAGTGCCATCTTTGGTGAAAAATAATTAATCACCGACAACTGACCCACTCACTCCACGATCATCATAACAGATTAGACGAGTAAAAAAATATATAAAGACAACCAGTGGATATCGGGCGAGGCATCAAGGGAAGCAACCAGAAAATAATAAGGGACGTATTGGCCGCGCCACACAAGTTGGTGAATGTGAAGTTAGCTACAAGCTGCGCAATATCCAATCCTGACTGAACCTCACATAAAGCTCCGCGTTGATTGGATATTGCGCAGCTTGTAGCTTGTTTAACATCCGCTAACTTGTGTGGCGCGACCTATAACCAAGGTGGCATCAAGGGAAGTAACCAAGGGCCATCAAGGGGCCCAACTAAGGAAGCATCAAGAAGAAAGGAATTGTATCGATAATACCATCAAGCTTTATTTTTGCCGAGTTATTAAGTACAATATTAAGAACATAATCATAAAATTACAAATTTTTTCGCGATTCAATCAAGTCAATCAACAACACTAGACATATTTTTGTTGTAAATTTGACCCAAACAAACAAATAAACTGGTCAAGCTAAATAAAACCGTAAAATATGCGTAAAAAAATTTGAGGTAAAAAGTAAGTTTTCTTACAAATGCACCCTTTCACTTAAAGAAATGTTGTTACATCGTTTGATAGTTATGTTTATTATTGTCAATTATATTTAGGTAAAGCTTTTGTTGATAGTTTTACCTAATTCAGCAAAAAAATGTTTTATTGAACTTCCTTCAAGTTACGTAGACAAAACATACTCTACATTTCTTGGTATATTTTCAAGAAATATAATATTTATTTTTTGCCGTGTGATCTCCTCGTGGGTGTCGTAAGAGGCGACTAAGGGATAACACGATGCAAATACCATCTTTGCCTAGAGACGGAAAACTCGACATCAAACCCTATAGACTGCGTCGTTGGTCTCGCGGCATAAATGTGCGCGTGGGATCGGGAGGTCCCGGGTTCGATTCCTGGGTCGAGCAGTTTTATTGGGTTTTTCTGTCACGAAATTCTCAGCAGCAGCACGGAGTCTGGAAATGTGGCCGGTACGGCAATAGGCTCGCCCCTTATTACGTGGGACTAAAGTATATCTGGCGAAAATTGGGTGTAGAAATACACCTCTGCCTACCCCTTCGGGGATAAAAGGCGTGACGATATGTATGTATAATATTTACTCTCAGCTTACAATTTGATTACAAGTTATTTACTTAATAAGTTATTAGCATAAAAAAAATCTCATTTACCTATTATTCATTTTAATTGAACTTTATGATACTAGTTACTTGCAAATGAAAGTAACCTGGTACTTCTTTTCATGTTGCTGGTAATTTTATTTCCACTTCACACCACAAGTGATTTTGCATCCGTCCCGGCTGGCTAGTCAAAACGGTGTAAACAAAATTACGCTGCGGGCCTCTAACAGGCTGCAACCCGCGTGCTAACTCCGCCCCCTCACACTAGCCATCTCCGTATTTGCGCCGTTTTGTTGGACGCAATTAAATCGCTAATTAGAATCGATAAAAACTTTTTATTATACTGAATAAGAATTACGGAAGCAATATTATCGGCATGATGTATGTAACCTAAATAATGAATATACGCCATTAATATACATCTCTCAGTAGCGGCCTCTAAAATTCGCGCGGCGCACTGCGGAACTAAAAAATACGGCGAAATTCACTCTCGTGACAAAACTACGTCCATGTCAATATTTCACCCATGCATTGTACTGATCTTTTGATGGCTCCTGGCTGAATTTGAGAGATGGTCAATCTTGCGTCCGTATACAGGACGCAACAAGTCAGTCGGACGCAACATCATCGGTAAAAACCGCCATGTAGGACGCAATATCAACATGGGGATGTATATATATATATATATATTATAGGAGACAAGAAAGAAGAAGGAAAAAAATACAAAAGATGATTAAATAAAGAAAGCGTTTTGTGATATTCGTGAGAAGAAGAAATCGATAAGACAAATATGTACAAAATTATGTAAAAATTATGCTATTCCGAAAACCACAATATTGGACAACATGTATCATTATTTTTTTATCTTTGATTTTAAGTTCTATTGATGTGAGAACAATAAATAGTTATTTATAGTTTCTATAAAGTGATTTAATAATGATAATAATGTAGGTTTTTTATAACTTTAATCTTAAATGTAGAAATTGTGAAAAGCCAATCTTTCTTTAGATTGTCTTAACAATAACACCCTTATATGAAGGAATATAAGGCTGATATTGTTAAGACTAAGCTGGTGGACGCGAACTGGTCCACAGGTGGACGCAATTTGGATTTTTTGGACGCAAACTGGGTAATGGCATTTTACCCAGTTTTGAAGTTTGTCTATTTTAAAAAAAAACACAACAAGTTCCGAACAAAACTGAAAGTTATTATTAAAATAGACTATATAATGAACGCATTACATAAATTTTTCATTGAATCAATTTGCTGGAACATTTTTATTTTCTCCTAAAATTGCCAACTGCACTAAATGGACGCGAACAGGCGAAATGATCCTATGTACACACGGCGCCAAGTTAAGATAAACAGTTGCTGTACGATTTTGATACTTATTCCCTACGCCATAAGTATGTATGTACACACGGCGCCAAGTCAAGCTAAACAGTTGCTGTACGATTTTGATACTTATTCTTTACGCCATAAGAACGGTGCAAAGGACAAAGTGTATAAGCTTGACGAGTAGCAGGGTGTATACGAATATTAGGATATCGTTTGGGGATCGAACTCAAAACAATATAATGTAAGGTATATACTAATGGAAACTGAAATTCTATTACTATATTTATGAGAAAGAAGATATATCTACAATATACTTTTATAATACGGTAATGTATTTTTCATTAACATGACAATCATTATCACATACCTAATCAATTGACAAGTGCATTTTCCCTAATTCAGGCAGAACGGCGTCGACAAAAACTGGCAACACTTACATATTTCTAGCACAAATACGAATTTTATCGAAATTAAATTAGGAAATAGTCAAATTATTAATAGTTACCTGTGAAAAGATATTCCATTTTCCTGTTTTTGTTTTTAGGAACAACTTTTACAATGTTTAAGAACACAAAACGGCATTTTGAGAATTTAAAAGTTGACGTGATCGTGACGCGTGAACTGTACGATGCTTCGTAGCGCACTGAGACGAGTTTGTATTCACTTTTCAATTTTGTATTTGCTTTAGTGGCCGCACGCAACTGTGCCGCGCGTTCCATCTGACTAATTCTCATATCTGTGATTTGAATATGCTCAAATATTTATATAGAGAGAACTCTATATAAATATTTGAGCAGTGATTCCTATAGAAAGAATCCTGCCTGTTATCAATCATATCATATCCTGTTATTAATCACCTGTCATCAAGACGCGATTGAACCGCACACTCTGCAAAGCAAGGACAAGGATGCGTATTATAATTATAGAAACGCAATCCTCAGTCCGGAGCATGTCTGATGCGCTACAAACCCGAGACAACCGTAACAACGCACGGGAACAATATCCATACATTTTCTCAAAACGCCCCTAGCGGACAGTAGCAATCGATAGAGCTAGGAGGTGCATTTATAAAATGTATGAATATTGTTCCCGTCGTCGACTAGGCTATCGTCACCGTGTAAAACTCGTACTAGACCCTCAGTATATCTACGTAGAAGGTGGTATCATGTTTGCAAGGGTGTCGTCAAGGGGGGGCAGTGCCTCACTTTTCTTGGCGTTGTTTCTATTATTTTAATTATTGAAATCTTTTGTGACATCTTCCACTGTGCATTTTCTAAAAATGGCTTTTATCACAATTTATTTGGGGCATGCCATCCTAGTAGGCACATATTTCTGCGCCTAACCGTACATTTACCTACTTTTTTGGTCATATGGTCATTATCTCGCCTCTTCTGACCACCGTTAAAAGTTTTACTGGTTTTTTGGTGTTAATCACTGTGTTTTTTTCTATCACCCATTTTGCTCTATTTTATTTTGACAAAGTAAGTATTTGGACAATAATATGATCGGCTGTGGTCATTGGAAATTTTTCAGGTTGGAAATTAGTATCACCAATCGTAACTAAACTAATACGCTAAAGTAATTTTGCTGTAGGTAGGGTCATTTCGCCTGTTCGCGTCCATTTAGTGCAGTTGGCAAGTTTGAAGGACAAAATAAAAATGTTCCAGCAAATTGATTCAATAAAAAAATTATGTAATGCGTTCATTGTATAGTCTATTTTAATATTAACTTTCAGTTTTGTTCGAAACTAGTTGTGTTTTTTTTTAAATAGACAAACTTCAAAATATGGCATTTTACCCAGTTTGCGTCCAAAAAATCCAAATTGCGTCCACCTGTGGACCATTTCGCGTCCACCAGCTTAGTTTTAGCAATATCACCCTTATATTCGTTCATATAAGGGTGATATTGTTAAGACAATCTAAAGAAAGATTGGCTTTTAATAATTTCTACATTTAAGATTAAAGTTATAAAAAATCTACATTATTATCATTATTAAATCACTTTAAAGAAACTATAAATAACTATTTATTGTTCTCAACATTGATGGAACTTAAAATCAAAGATAAAAAAGTTACGATACATGTTGTCCAATATTGTGGTCTTCGGAATAGCATATTTTTTACATAATATGTATTTTCACCACAGCAGCTCAAACATGCCGCTTTTGCTGCGAGACAACAGTGAACAAAACGCGATTTTGATTCGAGCGTGAGGCAAAGTAGCTTTTTAATTTTTCAATCTTCAGTGCCACGAATTGACATTGTTCAGCCACAAATTTGAAATATTCGAATTTTACTGTGCTCTGTCTCTTTCACATGCATATAAAAAGTGAGTGAAAAAACAAACCCCTTCGAATTCGAAATTCGATTTTGGAATTCGACCTCAAAGAAAACACCTACGGCAACGCAAAAAAAAAAGATATTTGTTTTTTTTATATGTTATTGTTTACATGTTTAATTTATTATTGGATTTTAATAAAAATAAGTCTAATTAATAGTATAAAATTAGTATTTAACCAATACATTTTTATTTAGAATTACAACAATGATACATTTGAAAAATAAACATCAGGGACGCGGTATTAAAACGCGATTTAAAAAAGTAGCGGGAATAAAAATTTCGCTGATACCTACCTATAGCGTAACGTGTTAAATTATATTAATATATATAATAATCTAAAAAGATGAGTGAAACTAGCGATGATGACTGTACTTTAACACCAGAAGAGTTAAATCAACAAGTGATTATGCAGAATTCAATCTATTCCTGTTCATTTCTATGTCTCCTAAGTACTTAATATGTGTTCTCACTGCTGTGGTGAAAAGCTATGTGTGCTACACGAGAGCAAAGTTTTTTGTATCTCGTGCTGTTGAGTCCCTCTCCACGCTCAGGATTCTAACTTTGATTCACTCGCTATGCTCGTGAATCAATCATAGAATCCTTCGCTTGCTCGGGACTCAAAATAAGCACTCGAAACAAAAAACAACTTTGCTCTCTTGTTGCACAAATAACTATTGTCTTATCGATTTCTTCTTCTCACGAATATCACTAAACGCTTTCTTTATTTAATCATCTTCTGTATTTTTCTCTTCCTTCTTCTTTCTTGTCTCCTAAGAACTCATCTTAAATAGAAAAAAATATGGAATAAAAAAAATTACGCATTTCATTGCACTAAATTTGTAAAAATTGAATTTTAGACTCAGTCTTAATCAAAATTGCATTTTAGATTATTTAAAAAATATATATATTATATATTTATGCTATCATTTCTATTTCATGAAAAAATGGACGCAATTTGCTATAATATTATCCCTTGTAGGTATAGTTTGCGTCCACGTGTGATCGATTATTATATCGATTGTATCCTTTATTACAATAATAATACTGTGGACGCAAATTGGTCATTACAATTGCATACTATTAATGTTAAAATAAACAAAATCCCAATTTCTCTTTCATATTTTAATCACATAAAAATAAACAACTAAAGAAAACATAAATAGACGAGTTCGCGTCCACTGCGGACGCAAAGTGGAAGTTTTATAAATTCGGTGTTGTAATTCGCGTCCACCTTGTTTTAATTGTTAACTATAAAAAACAAGCTAATTCATAATTCATACTATTCGTTTTTTCATTATTAACGTCTAGAAACAGCTATGTATCCTAAAATTCACATAAAACAATAAAATACTTAGCGTCAAACACACCGCTGCACACTATTTTTTCATTTATATCCCGCGCATCTGCACTCTTTGGTTGAACAGCCGAGGTTAACTAATTTTTTTAAACAGGATTAGCTGAGCGCACGTCACTTTTGTCTATTTGTGCGTGTGTCTTATACGTTTAGGTATTGGCGGAACTGACTTTTCCTTTTATTAGTGTGTTAGTATACTTATTTTCGAGCATTTTTAAAGAGAGGTCCGTAAAATGGACGCGAATTGGGCGATGGACGCGAACAGGCGAAATGACGCTAGTACCCTTATAGTAGGTATCTTCTGTTGTTTTGTAGTACCCTGTCCATTAATAAGTACTTACATATACAGGAAGGTATACTCTCATACTATTATTTTGTGTTTGACATACAAATAGATAATAATAGATATGTATCTAAAACATAGGGAAGCAAAAACTAGAAGTACTTACCTACTTCTTCCGTGCTATTTAGTCAAATAATTTAGGTATGTAGATATCTCAACAGTCAGCTAATATGTATGTGCCATGTTTAAAAAGTAAAATACAATATTAATAGGTACTAAGCAAATAGGTACATACTTAATATACTTACATTATATTATGTCTTTAATTACAAATGAAAGTTAATTTTGATTATATTCATGAATTTTTATTCAACAGTTGGTACCTGGGGTTGGAATGTTCAATTTAGGTATAAAACAATATAAGCTTACGTCAAACAGTAGCATCAAAACAAGTATAAATTATTCTAGATACATACGTACGTATGTATGTAAATATTTAGAATGCATAAATGCATAATGTGCCACTCGGGTATAATAGGTACCTATTTAATAACTAAGTACATAAATATATATTAATCATTAATATACAAAATGCTTCAGGGACAATACTCAATCCATACCTCCTTATTACAAAACGAAGCCCCCTTTTCGTCCTATCTGGCTGTATGAATGCACTAAACTCAAAAACTGCTAGACGGATTTGCGTTCGGTTTTAACTTATTGATTATGTGATTCTCAAGAAACGTTGATTCGCGGGCAGTCTATTTGGTTTTAATTTTAACAATAGCTACTAGCACATCCAAAGATCAAAGAAATCTAGTATACCTATGTCCTATGAGTACATCAAACTACAAACATTACGATGACGTATGTTGTTTTCTTCAAATGAATTAGGTTTCCATTAATAATTTCCACACACCTCACAGTCAGTTGCAGAAAGCTTCAAATTAACTCTTTATTACTTAAAGGGAGATTATGGCTAATGGGTGTCATAATTTAATGACGTTGCACAAACAAATTTTACGCTTGGTTAAACATCATTTAACTAATTAAGAGCTAATGCCTACAAGTGAACGAAAAGAGTGAACATTTCCGTTTAGTTAATGCAAAATAATCTATGAAATGTACTATGAGTAAAAATTTCAATAAACAAAACGTAATGATCACATATATCAAAGAGGTATAATTCTAAATATACATATTTAGTAAATCTGTGGTCAAGACTATCAAAACTTTTGTCAAAAATTGACATGTTTATGTTATTGTTGTATTGAATCATTTTTACGATTTTAATTAAAAATGTTACGTTTTGAGCTGAAAAGTCGAGAAAATTCATCCAAAGAGGGAGCCTGGCGCTAATTATAATGATTGAACATATAATGCAGTTAATACCATTCATGAAAGATGATTTTCTATAACTTGAGTACATACGCTACTATTGTATTTGTATTAATATAAAATCAAATATGAAAATGCCCAGTTATTTTATTTATGTGGAAATCACAAAATGAGAGAAGAGAGAAGGAAATAAGCTGTTATACTATTCAAGACATATTGGTTAAATTGCATACGATAAAGAAATATTTTTATATCTTTTGTTTGTAATGTGTTTTGTTGTCATAATTCAATTAGATAGAATAAAGACAATTATTTTTACACTTATGGAGAAGTATCTCTTCTTGCACTGGTATAGCTTGGATGATGACCTCCTCTGCTAATCATAATGTTAACATGAGTACAATCCAAAGCGCCTACGACACGTGGAAATCTATCAATTTCATAGAAGCTAGGTGCAGCTCGACGTAGATCTTAAATGTAGACGTAGAACTTTTCTGTTTGGCAATTTAATACATTTTGAGCTTAATTTTGCAAGGACTTGAGAACTCTGCACTAATCTACACACTGGATTTGTGTTTATTTAATAATCACCCAAGACCTGTTCAGTTGATAAGCTCCTGTGGCAAAAACCCTCAAACAAATTAAAAACTGTGTCAGACCATCAACATAATTATTTATTTCTTTGAGACATGGGTTCCTTATCTACAATGTTTCGTATTTGGTCATCTGCTTCTATGGATACTCTGTATGTAATACGTAATTCTCCGCCGTCGGGCTTGGAAAATAAATTCGCCTTGCCAGAATTTGACCGCTAGAAAAATCTTCTTCGGGATCATACAAAGATGAAGGACTAGTTACATAACTTAGGTATTCATTGTAAGCCACTTCAATTCCGTAAAACACTACAATGCATTGAAATATATCTATTATTTAATAGAGCTACACCTATTTGGAATCAAACACTTCAATGTACAATAGGGTATTATGGACTCACACCTGTATCTGCGAAGGGGTATGCAGAGGTGTTATATTACACCCACATTTCGCCATGAATCTGCCTCGTTGATCTCGAGGCATAAAGAATGCGCGTGGGATTGGGCGGTCTCGGGTTCGATTCCCGGGTCGGGCAAAGTGTTATTGGGTTTTTCCGTTAGGAAATTCTCAGTAGCAGTACGGAGTCTGGTAATGTGCCCGGTACGGCAATAGGCTCGCCCCCTATTACGTGGGACCTAAAAAAAGATATATGATGGAACAGAGATAAATTCAAAAACAATAGAGCTTTATTACCTCACTGATCTCAAATTAGATTTTAAAATTCTCATCTGTCATATTTAAAATTCTCACGTGTCAATTCACGTTAATGGCTGTTTGTGCAACGTAAAACGCGCTCTAATGTAGGCTTTGACTCTTCTTAAATTAAATTTAATAAAGGATTAAATTTTACAAGAATTTGGCTTTGTGCAACGACTTAATAATAGATTAGGGTTTAATCTAGTTTTAAAATTTTAAATATCGTTTCTGCAACCGGCCGATGCTCAACTAACGATGCTCTTTAACAAACAACAAGCCGCGCGTCATGTTGCGCGTCATGTTGCGCGCCAGCTGGCAACGTCGCGCGGTTGTGCAGCGTTGCCGTAGGAGCGTCACGTGTCGCGCGCAAGATGTTGCCTAGTGGAGACCCGGCTTTAAGAGCATCGTTAGTTGAGCATAAATTGTTGTTGATTCTGATTGTTATTTTGTAGGTATTTTCTAACCCACCAACGTGTTTTTTTTTCTTTTTGATGCATTTTTCGGTTAAATTATAACCACTGCCGCTGAAATCAACACAAGTTCCTCTGGCGACATGTTGTCGACGACTGACGTTTAGTAGATGGGTAAACAGACAACGTTGTTCAACAAAAGTTCCGCGCTGACTTTCAACATGTTGGGCAACTTGTTGTGCAACATGTTGCGCGTCAATTGTTGCTTAGTGGCAACGTTACTTTAAGTTTCTAAAGTTTCTATTCCTACTCAAATTTTACTCTGAAAATCGTATGAATCTATTTAAATACAAATACCTAAGATCTAGATTTGATCATTATCATCATCGTCATCCTAGCGTTATCCTAGTTACATTCAAAGCTTTTCGTCTTGGAGCTCGGGGTCCGCTTACTGATCCAAACAGATTAGACCACGATAAGACCATGATTAGATAGAATATTAGCTTTGCACAGAGCGACTACCGTCTGACTTCCATAACCCAAAGGCGATTTTCCACGACTTAGACCTGCATACAAGTAAGACCTTCTCCTTAACGTGAGAAATACTTTTCATGTTGCTTTTATTATTCAACTAGTAGCTCCTTTCTCAGTTCCTACGAGTGCATTGTTTTAGTTCATATCACAATTTTAGAACGTTTTTGGATTAGCACTGCCAGGACATTGAACTAAATACGAATACGATTCATAATAAGTATGTTATTCCCCTGTAAGTAGAATAAACTGACACTTATTAAAGTCTACATGCTACATGGTCTAACACTTTGTAACTGGTAAACGTAAAAAGCAAATTGTGAAATATAATGTTAGTTTTAGAACCAACAGTTTAATATCATTAGTAAAGAGACACATACGGAAAATATTCTAGGAACTCTAGTAATTACGATCTTTTATTAACGTATGTAACTAATCTGCCAATCCATTCTTACCTAATTAGAGAGCTGGACTAACGGCCGGTCGCAATATTTGATCTATCCATGGATTTGGTTACTAGAGATACATATACAGGGTGTCGCAAGACCCATCACCAAGACGAAGTCTACCCGTTTTGGACATCATGCCAAGTCATACTAACCAAAACTAAAACTTGGGAAATGTTTTTTTTTTCAAATAATCACATTTTTAAGCCGCAATTAAAATAATAATTGTGCGCGTACAATTTTCGAAATACCTACTTATCCATGGGTGCATAGGACTTCCATAGAACAGGTTGGCGGGGTAGTTGCATCGATTTTGTACCTAATTACAAAAAGTCCATAGTAACTTTGAGCCTCAATATCTCCTGAACCAGTAATTTCCCAGGAATGGTGCCCAAGTAAAAAATGTTCGTAGTGATTGGTAGAACATGGGCTTTCAGTGTTCGTTAAGGGTCTTTTTACACCCTGTATATCACATATTTTGTATCGAGCCGATGTCAGATAAAGTATGTATCTTTAGTAGTCAAATCAATAGGTAGGTCAAATAATGGCACCGGGCGTAAGTCCTTACGTTTCTCATAGTAAGAGGCCAAAGTCCAGCAGGGGCAGTTAATTATAAAACGAGTGTCATGGCCAAAATGCATATTTTATCATGCAGATTAATTTTGCCTCAAAAGTCAAAGTAGGTACGTCAAATATCACAAGTATCATCGCAATCTAGTTCCGTCCGGAAATACAGCTGGAATTCGGAAATCAATTCATTTTATGACGATAATAATAATGTACGTTTTAATAGGTATCAAAACTGGTTATTAAAATAATATAAATCTAGTTTGAGTTGGAAGTGTCAAGAATATTTGACCCATCATTATCGATGAGTGACCTAAAATTGAGCTATAATTTTCTTACGACAACCTGTTCAAACTGGAACAGTTATCTGCTTATACGGTGTGCAAAGTAAAGGCCTTGCCACACGGCACAATGTTACCACTGATCAAATTATCAATCGAATTGGCTTTGCCCGTCTACACGACACAATCAAATCACTGATTTTCATTCCATCCACCCAATTGGTTAAAATCTGGTTGTACCGCCCACCCGATGAACTTGAGTTGGACGACTGGCGTCGACACGTCACGATTTCATCAAGTGATTTAGTCAAGTTGGACGTAAAATTGTGCTGTGTGGCAAGGCCTTAACAGTCCACTTTCTTGGAAGTATTGACAAGTATAAAATTATGTGAGCAATTCTGACAATAAATATTTGAGCAGTAGGTACTATTGACTGATAAAGAGTAATAGTTACGAACTTTTTGTGACCTATTTGCAAAAAATAAAGTGTAGGGATATGCTTTGCAGCAAACAGCCCTTTAAAATAGACAGAAGTGGAAAGAAACTTAGCATGCCTTGTTTTACAGTCGGATATAATAACAATAATTTTATTTATTTTATTTTATTATTTTCAGAATACCAACAGATTGAAATACAAATGGTAACCGAACCGAATTTAAACAAATACATAGCTATTAATAGGTATTCGCAAATAGATAACAACACATGTTTAAGCAGAAATCCAAGGATTGAAGTGTGCAATCAAGATTAAACTACTAACTTAAAATTTTTAGATCAGACGTGTCCATCATCCACCAGAGTTTTAATTTGTAATTAGTTTTAAGATGTTTTTCAAATTTGAAATAAATCTTTAAAAAAAAGACCTCGTTTCTAATGGTCAGTGATATAGTAACAAAGTCCGGCTCTGGCAGATAATATGACTACAGACTTACCCGTAAGTATTTTCGTCTAGTGAAGACCCGCTTAACATACGTGGTTAAAAAATATACAAATAAAGCCTATGTAGGTAATAGTAGATGGTAGATAGATAAAGTAGATGAAATTGCCTTCTGCCTATATACATACGTATATAGGCAGAAGGCAATTCCATCTTCAAAATGTAATATATAGGTATGTAACTAAAAACGTGCTCTCTCTTATTTGTGATCGAAATTAAAACCTCGAGGTACCAGTCATCGTATTCTTACGGTAAATATAATTGACATCATCCTTAAAAGGAGTAAGTACCTACCTACTATGTAATTTTCTCTCTCATACTTGCGTAGGCAGTTCATTGATTAAATAACTGTTTGTGTGTCCCTGTACAACTCATCAGAATACTTTTATTAAAGAATCCGTAGTAGTGTGACTCAATCATCGTAAGGCATCATGCCGTGTTGACAGGAATTCCAACCTACATACCTACGATGTGAAGTTTATTTCTTGTAAATTGCTATTCTGTATCTACTGTATTTTGTACCGGTTAATACTTTTGTGAAGTAATGCTTAATATTTTTACTTATGGGCTTTCTTTATCGGTAAAATAAAAGTAAAATAAAAGTTGGTAGCAGGAAAGTGGAGCCTGGGCTCTAAGACGAGCATCTTAGATTGCAACCTGGACATCGCTTAGAAGAACACGATGATGACAACAGAGACCCGTTAGGGAAGTGGATAACAAGGGCTGTTATTTGATTAATCCAAAATGGCAAAAGTGACAAGGTAGTGATAAAGCCTCGCAGCGTGCTTAAGGATAATTAAAGTACCTACCTACAGAGGCATTACCTTATAAACATTTTGTCGTTAGTATTGTAGTGTAGTGCACCTTTACCTAAATTGTTTGTTATTGTGTAATTTTGTATACTGTTTTATCTAAAAAAAAATCTACTATTTTTTTTCTTAATAAAGGGGGGAGGTGTAATGTAGTGCACCTCTACCTCATTGTTAGCAATGTTAGTATATAGGTTTCAGCATTGCATTTATCAAACACTCATTATATGACAGTCAACGAACACACTTGTTTTACTTACACTCCCGTCGCCCATCGTTACATTACAGTACAAGACGCTTACAGGTAAGTACTACAAACTCTGCATTTTTAGAATGGCTTTACCATAACTGAAAGCTAAGATTGAATAATATATATCTTAGTTTATCATCGATATAGTAAAGAATAGATAACTAGCAGCAAACGTTAAATAAGTCTACATAGGAGTGCAGTGTTGTCTATGCACATGGCATTTAAATTTAAATAAAACACGTATTATTGAAACTAAGAAAACATCTCACCGTTTGAAATTGCGGAACCCACACCTACCGAGGCAGATCCGTTACGCTATTAGGAGTAATATCTAAACAATGAGAAGATTTATTTGACGAATTTGAATAAGTACTAGATTAGTACCGCTAGTTGACACTGCAAACATAATTATGCGACCCAGTAAAAACTACAATGTGCAAACGCAAATTGACGCCTTCGTAGTTTGGCGACTTGTACCCAATGACGAAAAATAAATAGTGAAGCAGTACCTTCTCACAATATATCCACGTAATGCAGTATACTACGTTACATGGATATATTGTGACAGTGAGTTCTTTGGGTTTGTGAAAGTACAGCGGTCCTACTCAATATCTTGGTTCCAGTTTCCTTCTTCTTCTCAGAAACACAGGAGGACATGAATGTTTTATATACTTATTTACTCCAATGGCTCATTGCCCCAAAATGTGCTATGGCCTCCAATGCGAGAGAACGCCACTTCACCCGATTTTTGGCCACTTCTCGCCAATCACCAGCTTGAAGCTCCCTCAGAATGTATTATATAGTTCAAGCATTTTTCAGAGGGGCCTGTAAAGACTACCAGGGATATCGAAGGATAAGTTTCTTCGACGTAAAACGTGCACTTTTACAAGCAAATACATACCTATACACTCCACAGTTTCATACTGTTTCTTGTCAACTAACTGAGGCCAATAAGGCAATAATGAAATGACACATAATTATTCATTTCAGTATAAGTCTTAGCGAGCGATGACACTCATGTTGCTATTACATAGAGATATCATATCTATCGGCTCTTGGATGTTAGGTATCTATGTTTATCATCAAGTGTAGACTCGTTTGCTTCTGCCTAACAACTAAAATATACCTATGTGACTTATGGTACCTACAAGGATATTATTTTTTATGATATTATATTATGATTATTATATTATGATTCGAGAATAATTTTTATGCAGTAAACAATAATTAGTGCCTGAGAGTCACAGCTACTCGTAGATTATCTAAGATTTCCTATATCATTACGGAAAACAGTCGTAAAGTCAGGATTGCAATTTCATAATATTATTATGAATAATTGCCTCCAATTGCACTATTTGTTTCATGTGCAAAACAGTGACATTTATTTCCAAGTAAAGTGTCTGCACTTACGGGTATTTTACAATGATACAACTGTTTCTATCCGGGTGTAGGCGTATAAGCAGGCCTCCTTCACTCGGCCGTACCTACAGCGATAAGTGCCTACACATTCACGCGGCTTCCAAGCCCGGCGTCCGACGCGCCGCTCAAGGGTTGTTGACTTGAAAATTTGATTTTATTTATTTTACGAGAGCAACTTGAAAATTAGGTTTTTTGTTTGTTGAGATATCCCAATGATTATGGTGTCAAATTAAAGATCTAGTTCAAAAACTATTTTATCTGTTCGAATCATGTAAATCGGTCCATGCGTTTAGGAAATAACTAAGAATTAGTATAGTGAAAATGTAAACGACCAGATTTTTGCGGTTTTTGTTCTTTGAGCTCAAATAGTTGGATATATACTTATAGGATGATTATTTATTATTACGTACGTGGTCAAGTAGGTAGATAGACGATGAATAAATATAATAGTAGCAGCGGCAAGTCGACAACCCTAGCGCGACAGCTAGCGCGTCACTCCGCGTCAGACAGCGACAGCGTTATATGTTAGAAAAGAGCGGGAACGGTTAGGTAAATATCGCATTAGGCACTGAGTGCTTATGCGAGCTGAATTGCACTTTGTTGCTTAGTAGGAAGAGTCGCAATTTCAATGAATTGGTTTGAGAAGTGGTGCTTCTGTACGTAAGTACTGTTTATTCTGTGGTATAAGGAAGAAAACGTTTGATGTTGTCAAAGCAAATAGGTATTAGAGAAAGGATCACTTATGTAGGAATTTTAAACATAGGTACCTAAACATTTTGCTAGCGAAATACATATTTATGTAAGTTCACCTAAATATACGCATTCTTATCTAGATAACCGAGAAATGTGCTCCAACGTCACACACACAAGTATTCCCGTGTTCCATGTTGTGCCAGATAATAGACTCAATTGTAAGGGAACTGAAAAATATTTGGCCAATTCTGGTTCATAAAGACGGCACTGTTATATCGTAAACTGATCATAATATGTGCATTGACGCCAATTTCAGTCCAGCAAATATTTTTCAATGGAAATAATTCTAAGACAGTTAATAATATATGTTTACATAATATTTATGTTTGTTTCTCATTAAATCTTAATTAATACGTATACTAGTACCTAATAGATCTAAACACGAACTAGCTTACAACATAGAGGCGCCGCCGTAGCTTATCAGTAACCGGAGTGCCTACGTAGATAGTGTGAAGTAGTGTAAATAAACGAACGATCATTTTATCGTTTGCAATTTCAATATTTATTTAGGAATATAAGAATATATAAAAGATTTTTTACATAGCAACTGTTTAAAGGCTATCTATAAAACTGATATAAATAGTTCACGCAAGCGCCAGAGATTGTACGAAAACGTTTGATACTCGTTACTTAGAAAATAACTGAAGAACATGTCTCTTTTGTAGGTACTTGTATTAAACACTAGAGGATGCCCGAAGCTACGGCCACACATTGATTTTTAATTCAACAATTTCTGTTTGATCCAGTGAGAATTTCGGGAAATCTCTTCTAGTGCATCCCTACCTTCCCCAAGGAACATACATGCCGAATTTCAGCTTGTTGCGCCTAAAAGTTTGTCTGTCAGTCAGTGGCGCAAGAATTTTATATATAGGCACAGGTCACGGTGATGTTATCTATAAAGTATTTTCACCCCATACAAACGGTTGGAAGAAGAGTCTCTAGACTCAACCAACGCGCTTCGATTTGGTAGACATTTGGTGGACAATCCATTTATTTCAAAAACTGGGCTGAGTTACAATGCTATATAGATATTATTTCCGTGATGAGTAAGTCGGGGAAGTACCTAAACTGTAAGTCCACATTTGAATATTTATTGTCTATAAATAAATATTAAAATGTGGACTTACAGTTTAAACTCAAAGTTACTTAAGTGAAATACCTAGTAGGTAGGTATATTTAAAATGGCAACATCGAATGATGTCAATTCCATGTTAGTTAAGGAAAATATACTTTTCACAGTTGTCTTACTCGTATGATCTTGATTTACACAGTATAATAATTATTAAACATTGTAATGGGATTCTAAATCCACAATTGTATGCTATGCACATAAGTTACAAGTTTTTACAACCGTTACAGATGGGCACATAATTTCATACGTCGGAAAAGCTTTGAAATTGTTACAATCCAGTGTTCTATTTTCAATAGGTATTTAACAGGCTTATGGGGATGCCATTTAAAAAATGTTCGAATTTTAAGAGAGTATAGTTAAACATAGGTACTTAGGTACATAATAATATAAGGGTAGTTCTTCGAAATTTCATTCTACGACTGATTCATCTGGCCAAAATTTAATTTCACTTTCAGCTCTGTAATGCATTTTCGTATGAAAATAGGTATACCAAAGAACATATATTTGAATGAGGGACTCGTTTTTATAAAGTAGTTTTCAAGATATCGACGTTCAAATATTTTGTGCCCAGATGAATCAGAAACAGAAATTAAAATGAGAAACTTTATTAAGAAAACTATCATATTTTAACAATTACAATAATCTTTTTTATAAAAATAATTAGTAGTGATCATATCGCTTAGAAAGGCACGTTGTTTGAAACTCTAAAAGGTTGTTTTTTATGGGCAAGCGAGAATATTTTAATATAACAAAACAAAACTTTTGATAATATTTGTAATACAATCAATTTTTTTAGGTACAAAAAAATATTTAACTTAAGTGCTACAATATATTATTCTCTCTGTTTGATTTTTTTCCGTGTAGGTACAACTCAATAGTCATATGATACATATCATGCTGTTTTGACCATACGAATCAGGCACAGTTGAATCAGGATTTTGCCTGCAATCACGCATACCTCATCATACATGCAGTCTTTAGTATTGACACTTTTCTTCACGAATCTATTACTTAAAAGCGTCTCTCGAAACGCAGACTGAAGTTACAAAATAATAACATATTTTTTATGAAGTAGGCATTGTAATCGGCATGGGCATGCCACCTGAACCGAGCACAGATGAATCAGCTATTTACCTTCGTAACACCGGGATCTAAGCCATTCAGCCCCAGGTACACCTTCTAGCTCGTCCGTAGCACGACTGGCTTCCTCCCGAACGGGAAACCAGACTCTCATAATCATTACCCGACCAAGTACTGTCAAGAACAGCTTACGCCATATTAATCAGTATTAAACGCCGGACACTTATTTTTATTCTTATTTATAAACAAATTAAGGTATGTATAACTAATACATATTTTTTTATAAGAGGGCTACTAATTTATATTGATTTATCAAAGGGAAAATGCAACATCGACTATTTTATGCCGAAAAATGGCAGACGGACACGTCACATGAATCAAAAGAACGAGGTTCAAATATTTTTATTTTGTATCTAGACTGCAATTAATTCAAATATATCATTAGGGATAAAGCTAAACTGTACAACAAAAAAAATACAGATCGTTTTGTTAGTTGGTTACAAAAATATTCCCATAGACATCGAAAATTTAGCCTAGCTCTGAAGAATTACCCATAATATGTTTAATTATGTTTATGATTGATATTTAAACTAACCCCTTACCGCATACGAAGCCATTGGTGGTTTCTAAAGTTAGTTATCTTTTTCCAATATAACTAACATTTGAATTATAGCAAAATTTATTGTAACTTATGAAGATGTTTTTCGTTAAAACATTGTAATTTTTTGTGCGTGGTAAGTCATCTGTGTCAAAATTATTTGATGTTATTTCATGTCAGGGCCAGCGAGTTAACTGCAATGTTTCAGTTAAACTTTTATTGGTAAAAATACTAGTAATAATGTGACTAAGAAAATCAATAAATTTTGTTTTTTACTTCTAGCATCATCGTCTAGCGTAATAGTAAGTTGTTTTGTATACATTTCTATTTTTGACTTTGTTATGCTATATTTTATTGATTATGTTTTTTCTCAGACGCCAAATATGGCTTGCTATGCGTTTCCGTCAAAATAATTCCTGTCAAATATGGCTTCGTATGCACCCGAGTTCCTGTTTTTTGCTATACAGAAATGGATATTGCCATGTTTTATGGTTCTTTCAAAGTAAAACTGCAAAAAATACGCAATTATACAAAATTTATTAAATAATAAGAAGTCTTCTAATCCTATAATGACAAGCGGAACCGATTCAAAGATTTTGACAAATTGTAACAACTGTGCATGCGGAGCCAGATATAGCTCTTTGATGTAAATCCATAAATAATAACTGATATTTTTTTATTTGTCTTTTTTTTGTTTTATTGTATAAGGTGGCAAACGAGCAGACGGATCGCCTGATGGTAAGCAATTACCGCCGCCCATGGACACAAGCAACACCACAGGAGTCACGAGTGCGTTGCCGCCCCTTGGGGTTAGGAAAAGGGATAGGATAAGGAGTGGGATGAGGGAGAAGGAATAGGGGATAGGGCCTCCAGCACTCTCACTCACCGAACGAAACGCAACAGTTCAAGTACCTGTTACTTTACGTCGATTTTCTGTGAGAGGGTAGTACTTCCCCGGTCGAGCCGGCTGAAATCAGCAAGTCTCTACTACCTAGATTTATGTTCACAAAAGATTATAAACAAGTTTTCACCAAAAAATGATTTTAAGTAACTTCCTTCATAATTCATGCAATAAGTAGGTAGTAAAGAATAAGAAGAAAAAAAGTAAAACAACTAGTTGGCATATCTCCAAAATCATCAAAACTAATATTATAAAAGCAAATACTTCCTAATTTATTCTCTGCCAAATGCCTAGTTCACCGACTTTCGGAATAAAACAAACCGGCTATTCCAAAAAAAGATAAAATGTTCTACATATTATGTTCTATATTTGAAACGTCTTGACTTACTTTCGTTTTTCGAAATGTTGCGTATCTACTGAAGAAAACATGATTTGAAAAACGAGCCAGAGGCTTACCGCTGAATTCAATATTCGATCAATCTATTCTTTGAGATTTCAGATTCATTTTTGACATAAGCTCTATACAAAATATATCAAACACGTATCTCGAATCTCAAAATCAATGGATAGATCGAATATTGAAACCGGTCGTTAGTCATAAAGTAATATTATGGGCTTAGTGCGAGTTAAGCCACATGGAGATTCGATCGAAGCCACAAAGAGATTTGATCGGCGTGCTGCCCTTTGAATCGCTCTTCGAGTGCCGAAATGAATTGGAGGAGGCCAATAATAGGCCCTTGCCAGAGTTAGTGGACTCGAAAAAATCGCATTCGAAACATCTTTTCATACGTTTCTCACATTTGCCCTTTCTGAAGGAGAGCGTCCGTGACGGCTTATACCTACTGATGGCCTAATCGACTTGACAATAGGGTATGCCAATCGAAACGAGGTGGGGCGTCAGCTGGCGAAACTTGTACTAAGCTCCCTGAATTGAACGTATATAACAAAATTAATAACGGACCATGCGGAAGACTGCGTGTTTGCTGCCGATTCTACATAAGTAGGTACATATTATATACTAACGACGTCAGGCAAAATTGCTGCCGAATGGACCAGGTATACTTAATAAGTCTACGACCCGTGCGCGGTAGTTGAGACCAGAGCGTGTAGGCGCCACAGACGCATAGTCGTGGTGCTCTAAGAAAAAGATATCAATTTGTTAAAAGACAGGAATGTCCCAATTTCCTAGGGAAATCCAACGGTGCTGATTGGAACCACTGTAGTTTCAACAATAAAACACCAGAGTATTAGATGAAGCACGTTTATTGTCTTAAAACACCCAATATTTATACACGTCGCGGTAACCAAACCATATCTCGAATTTAAATCGATAAGTGCCATCTATCGGCACGAAATGTAACAATAAAAATCCCCAAAACTATTTATAATGTCATCGGTAACGAAACCATAGCTTGAATTTAAACCGATAAGCTCCATCTATCGGTCCCCTTTGAAATTAACAATTATATACATTAAAATAGTAATACTGCAACAAAAACTAATATAAATGTTTAAAACCATTTTGCTATAAAACCCTGAACATACCCGCCCACTAAGGACAACAGTCCTTGATAATTTACAAAAACTTATGTTATTATTATATTCAAAGAAACAAAATTCACTAGATAGGTGCTTACATACACAAAAAAATTGTACGCAACTAAACATCATTATTATTAACAGGTAAAACACAAATCTTTGATACTGGGCGTTTTATAAAAGAATCTTTATAACGTAAAGTAACAACCCTGGTTACATTATCCACGCCAGGGTGCTTTTCAACTATTCTACCCATTAACCATCTGGCGGGTGGTAAATCAGGTTCCCTAACCAAGACGACGTCACCTATCTGTGGCTCCGGTATCAATTTATTCCATTTGTGCCTGTGCATCAACCCTGAAAGATACTCTTGAGACCATCTTCTCCAAAAATGTTGTACCATACGTTGACAAAGTTGCCATCTCCTCAAAGAACTGACTGAAGCTTGTTCGTAATCACGCTCAGGAGGTAAGATCAAAGGTTCTCCTACTAAAAAATGTCCCGGTGTTAGTGGCATGGTATCTTCATGATCTTCTATATACGATATTGGTCTTGAATTGAGACACGCCTCAATTTGAGCCAATACAGTAAACATTTCTTCAAAAGTTAGGGTGGAGTTACCAATTATTCGTCTAAGGTGATGTTTGGTGGATTTGACCCCTGCTTCCCATAAGCCTCCAAAATTAGGCGCAAGAGGGGGTATGAAATGCCACTGAGTCCCATTTGTAGCAAGCCAGTCCGATATTTCTGGTAGAAAACTAGATCTTTCATTATTGAATAACACCTTTAGTTCACGTGCCGCTCCTACAAAATTACTGCCATTATCACTATACAAGTTGCTACAGTGACCACGCCTTGCTACAAATCTTTTGAAAGCTGCTAAAAATCCCTGACTAGACAAATCGCTGACAGCTTCTAAATGAATTGCTCGTGTCGACATGCAAATAAAAAGACATATGTAACCCTTATACGATTTATTGCCTCTGCCCTTCGAAATTCTAATATTAATTGGTCCAGCATAGTCAACTCCACTAAATAAAAATGCTCTAGTTGCCGAAATTCTTTCAACTGGCAACTGCCCCATTAATTGATTTTTATGCTGAATCCGATAACGAGCACATGTTACACATTTTCTGTAATGAAATTTTACTAAAGTTTTAACTCCAATAATCCAATATTTGGAACGTATATAGTTTAGCATGAGTTGAGGACCACCGTGTAGAGTTTTGATATGTGCATCTGCAACTAAAAGTTTCGCCAAATGTGATTCATGTGCAATTATTATTGGATGTTTTCTGTTTTCGTCTACCTGAGCTAGTTGTATCCGCCCACCAACACGAAGTAATCCTGATTCCAAATAGGGATTTAATGAGGTAAGTTTAGAATTTTTCTTAACGTTTTTTTCATTGCTAATGTCTTCTATTTCTTGTTTAAAATATATATTTTGGCTTCTTCTTATCATTATGTTTAATGCCTCATATATTTCTTCTTTCAGAAGGTAAATATGGTGTGGTATTTTGTCCCTTTTTCCCAAAAATCTTCTACAGTAGGCCACTACACGCAACAACCTAGTCAAAGATGAAAATTTCGACCACATATCTTCTTCTTCTTCGACGGTAACATACACTGATCTGGTCCTTTCTTCTAGCTTGGTATAAAAATTTTTTGGATTCTTATATGAAATCTCCCTATCCTTTAACCCAACAACTGATAGCATTTGGTTTAATACCACGAGACGCTACATCCGCTGGATTAAATTCGGATTTTACGTATGACCACTGACCTCTATCCAAATGTGAAACTATTGTTGCCACACGGTTACCTATAAATGGTTTCCATCTGCATGGAGCGCTACTCAACCATGCTAGTACCACTTCCGAATCAGTCCACGCATGCCAATGTGCCTTAGGGATTTCAAGTACAGTACCAACTTCCACAAGAAGTTTTGCCAAAAGAACTGCTCCACATAGCTCTAATCTAGGTGTGGATATTTGTTTAATTGGAGCCACTCTAGTTTTTGCTGTCACTAAACTGACTTCAACATTATTTTCATAATTCACCACGCGTAGATACACTACAGCGCCATAGGCTAAATTAGATGCATCACAGTATCCATGAAGTTCTACTTGACGGTCATTACTTTTACAATTCATCCAATGATTTAATCGAAAGTTAGTAAGATCATTTAAAGCTTCGCGATAAGTAATCCATTCATCAAGTAAATTTTGTGGCAATTCTTCATCCCAACCGAGTCCAGATAACCATAACCTCTGAATGAATATTTTTGCTCTTATAATACTCGGTGCCAACCATCCCAGTGGATCATATAAACGAGATATATCGGATAAAACTTGCCTTTTAGTTACCCGAACCGACATGGCAGGCAATTTAACAGCATATTCAAAGCGGTCTTCCACCCGGTTCCAGGTAAGTCCAAGTATTTTATTGATGCCTTCTATTTTTTCTTTAAGCTCTTTGCCTTCTTCGATACCTTTAATCTCTTTGCTGTTCTTTTGTATCTTATTCATTACTGTTTCACTGTTGCTTTTCCATTTTTGCAGTTCAAACCCACCATTATTTAACAAGTTAGTTAACTGATCACATATTTTAATTGCTTCATTCTCATCATCACACCCAGACATAAAATCATCCATATAGAAATCCCTTTTGACTCTTTCTGCAACCAGTGGGTATTGACCACCTTCATCCTTGGCAAGTTGCATTAATGTTTTAACTGATAAATATGGGGCTGATGATGTGCCGAAAGTAACTGTTAATAGTTTATATGCAGTAATTACCCTTTCAGATGAATCTCGCCACAGGATGCGTTGGTAATCAGTATCTTCCTCATGTACTCTAATCTGCCGATACATTTTAACAATGTCAGCTGAAAGACAGATTCGATATTTCCTCCATCGCATTATTATATGACGAAGATCCGATTGTAACGTAGGTCCGACCATCAAATTATCGTTCAACGATACTCCATTTCTACCTTTACAGGACGCATCGAAGACTACACGTACTTTAGTGGTAGTTCTATCCTCTTTGATGACAGCATGGTATGGTAAGTGGACCCCTTCGTTACTATCTTTGTTGTTAACTGGCCGCATATGATTGAGTTCTAAATATTCATCGAATGTTCGTTTAAATTCATTTTTTAATTGGTTATTTTTCTCCAATTTTCGTTCGATGGACATAAATCTTCTCAATGCTATTTCCCTTGACTGACCCAAACAAGCTGGTTTCTCATCTCTAAAAGGTAACCTAACAATATAGCGACCACTTTCATCGCGTGTAGTAGTCGAGGCGTAAATGTCTTCACAGCGTTGTTCTTCTTCCGACATGATTTTTTGGTTAAATTGTGGTTCATTTTCCATTTCCCAAAACGCTTTCAACGTATTGTCCATCTCAACATGCATACTAACTATGTTTGATGAATATTTCTGTTCCTTATTTGTTCCAGATAAAATCCATCCGAAAATTGTTTCTTGGGCTAGCAACGAGCCTGATGGACATTTATAAAACCCTTCTCTTAATATGTTACCATAAACGTCAGATCCCAATAACAGATCTATCTTGTTGGGTGTATGAAACTCTGGATCGGCTAATTGAATATTGTCTAAAACTGACCAAGGTTCTAACAATATTTCCCTTGGTGGCAGTAACCCTGTCAATTTGTCCAAAACAAAAGCGGTAACTTGAACAAAGCAGTCTGGATTGAGCAATGAATGAAGACCAACTTGTGTCTTCGATCTAGAAACCACCTGAATGTCGTTGCCCAATCCCGAAAAATTACCCATGACTGCGGTGTTCTTTAAGCCCAGCAATTGAACAGCTGCTTGTGTGATAAAAGAAATGTGAGACCCCTGGTCTATTAATGCACGTAGGGGTATGACACCTCTTTTTGAATGAACATAAACAATTGCTGTTGGTAACAATGAAATTTGTGCAAACCCTTTTGAAATATGTGTGCTTCCCGTGGTAACTTCTTCTGATACCTGGTGTGATGCTACAGGCTCCAATGGTGAATCAGCCTCAGCACTACTGGAATGTAATAATGAGTGATGTCGTCTTTTACAAATTTGGCAAGAAGTTGTGTTACGACAATACTTAACACTGTGGTTATTCCCTAAACAGTTGTAACATAAGCTATTGTCTTTAACAAATGTACGTCTTGTGTTGTTGTCTAGTTTCAAAAAGTCTTTACAAAAATATATTTTATGATCACCTTTGCAATAAGAGCAAGCTACTTGCGAACAATTCTGCGTTTTCGAAGTATGCAAATTGTTACTGAAATGAGGTTTGATCATTTGCTTATGATGCGCATCCTTATAAGTAGCATCCAAGAATTCTAAAGAATGAAATCTGTTTTCCATAAATTTCTGAAACTGATCAAAATTTGGTAATACATTATAATCAAATGTAATTTCACTGACTTTGGCTTCCCATTGTTTCCTCGTTTCAGTATCAAATTTCTGTGATACAATATAAATAATAATAGCATCCCACGAAGTTGTGTCTATACCCAAACCCTTTAATCCATGCAACATGTCTGTGGTGTTGTCCAACAATTGTTTAAGATTTGTTGCAGATTCTGTCGTTATACTCCGCTGTGAGAAGAATCTTGAAAATATATTATTTGCCAGAAATTGTTTATTATTGAACCTTTTCTCCAAAAGGCTCCAACATTGTTGATAATTTTCTGTGGCTATAGGAATGTGTCGCAATAGCTGTTCCGCTTCTCCCGTCAAGTGTCCCTTTAGATAGTGCAGTTTCTGAACACTATCAATGCTTTCGTTGTTATGGATCAATGATACAAACAAATCCCTAAAAGTAATCCACTCTGTGTAACGACCTGAAAACGTTGGTATCGTGATTTTAGGGAGCTTAATAGGTGTTAAAGTCTTGAAGACCTTTGATTCACTGCTACTAGAATGACCGCACCTTTCTGTACCACCACTAATATTTTCTAATAAGTCCGTCAATTCCGTAATAAAATCCAAATAAAATTCCTCGACTTCGTTGAATATATCCTCTTTAAAATAATTAGACCTTTTTGCTTCTTGGCATTTTAAGATCATAGAGTGATTAAGAAAAAACTCCTTCCATTTACTTTTGACATTGTCAATTCTATTGCTGACATATGACTTAGTTATTCTCTCCTTAGGGCATTTTTTGAAATTAATTTTAGCCTTTTTCAATTGTATCCGAATGTCTTCTTGAATTACTATAAGTTTCATTTTGTTTTGCTGTAAATTTTCTTTCAAATATTTACTAAGTCAATATGTTAAAGATGATGAATTTTTCTAAGTGTTTTTCCTTTTCCAATCTATGCGAAATCGGGCATAGGTTCCCCGTAGTAACACTTTTTCACGAATTATTCTAAGTCCTAAGCTAACAATTTGAAATTCTACAAGTCCTAATATTTTTCTAAGTCCCTATTCTAATAATAACTTTAAAGTACTCACAGTCTTTGGTCCCAGGTCCACACAACACAACACTATTTACACCTGCCCGCTTTGTCCGTCCAGTGATACTCCTCACTCCTGCTGCAGCCAATCCCGTGTATTCGCCGACATGTCGTTGTCTTGGGTACTGTCGCTCCCTGTACCCAAGTGCCTGAGATCCTCAACGACAATCCGTCGCCCTTAATCTCGGGTTGAGCCTTGCAGCTCTGGTCGGACAAAGTCAACTTCTAACCTGAATTAAATCCGGCTCGAAGGACCATGTCCCAATTTCCTAGGGAAATCCAACGGTGCTGATTGGAACCACTGTAGTTTCAACCATGCGTCGGAATCTTGCCTACATTCATGTAAAATCATTGAAACCAGCTCCCTCTTTATTGTGCACACGTAACAAAATTCGTTCGTGAATGTTCGTGAGTACACGGATTTCGATACATTATTGATGAAAAATAAACATTTCCATTTGGTCGTTTTTATTTATTTAAATGACACCTTCGACTTATAGCACATATTAATGTTAGCGACATTAACTTAGGAATATAGGATTTGAAATAGTTATACTTAGATTTAACACTTCATAAATCGTGTAAATCGTGTAAGAAATATTTACTTTACAAATTATTTTAATATTATTGTTAATATTATGGTACAAAATGGTAGAAAGTCAGATTTGTTACTCTGTTCAATTCTATTCAGTTATGTCACAGAGCTGTCATAATTGTCATTACACAAAAATAACGTCTGCCGGGTTATTTAAATTCTTGTGCGCAAATATTTTTGTGTTTTGGTGTATTTGTATTGCTTTTAGTGATACTCGCGTTGAATTGAGCGTCAGTTCCTCCGTGCATATTACAAAAACAAGCAATTACCGTCTTTAGTGTTTTATACGTCGAGAATTATTCTCCGTGTAAAGTTTAGGCCCTCCTGTTTTGGAGTTTGGACCATATCATATAAAAGTGTATAAACAATGTCTAGGAACAAGTGCTGTGTACCTATGTGCCCCATCACCAATAAGGATGGTAAGTAATGTAACAAACTCTTCTATCTACACCTGTTTATAAGTGAAGCTATATGATTTCTCGCAGCTACTCGCACAAACTCAGTTTTGAAAAGCAAAGTGAAATAACTGATTCTGGATGCTATTTTTATATATTAGGAACAAACTGAAGTTAGTTTTGAAACCATAATAACAATGTAATAATCCTTAACAACCTGCATAAATATACCAAATATTATCCAATTGTACTCACTCGTTCGTGGATAAAGCATTCGTATGATAAGCTGGGGGGCATAAATACTCTTAATCCTCACAAGTTTACATACAAACTTGGAAGTACTTTAAAAACAAATTAAAATGTATGCTATAGTATAGCCTAGGATATGATATATTATACCAGCATAACTTAAAAAATAAATATGGGTACTAAGAATGACATAGACTTAAATATTTTATGGGTTATTAAGACTAGTATAACAATTTATGAACATTATTGGTATTCGTAATAATATCTGCTAGTGTTGTTATCCCCTGTGTAACAATCCCTTCTTACCTGAAGGCCCCACTCCAAAGAAGCCCATTTATTTAGTAATCATAAGATGACAAACTTTTTCTTGTCCGTTGTATGAACAACTTATTTATTTGACTTGTGAAATGTTTTTGTAAATCTTTTTTAAAGTGTGTTGGTCTGATATGTCAAAGGTACTAGCCGGATTGGGCCATTCACTAGTCGCTAGATTAAGTTGAGATCTATGATGTATTTCAGCAATTTATTTTTGGTTCTAGATGTACATCTACACAGCTTCCCTGATCCAGTAAATGATGCTGAGCGGTTTAGAACATGGGTCTTAAGGATTGGTGGTGAAATAATTGGCCTGGATAATAACACCATATATAAAAATCGCAAAGCACCTATGTCATTGACACTTTCCTGAGTATGTTATTTTTCTGAGCAACCGTCTCAGTAAAATGGCTGTCCCACAACTGCATCTTCCAGGTAATTATTGTATCATTATTGTCTATGCTGCTACACAATGTACTATTATTGTTATGAAAGAATCAAATAAATATTAGACTTTTTCACAAATAATCATCATAGAGTACAGTAGTGATTAAAATATGCTAATAGTTCTTCCTTCTTTATTTACAGCTCCTCATAAACTCACCACTGTATTTAGTCAGCAACCCCTTGTTTCTGCAACTTCAACACAAGGAGAAAATCTATTAGATGCAACTGCAGGATTTGATGTTAACCCAATGCCTTCGAGATCTCAGGCATTGATGTCACAGACAATAATATCCGAGCCATCAACTTCAAAAGAGGCATTGCAAAACAGGTATAATAATTTTATATATTAGAATGTTATAAACAGGGCCAGTCTGTCCATATGGTGAATGGAGCGGAGGCTGTGGCAGACTATGGGGCTTGCTAGCTCGAAAGCTTAGAGCTAGGGAGGCATCAAAATTAAATCTCACTCCAACACAAATCTGGTCACGGTCACTGGTTACATACTTAATATTTAAAAGTTTAGTGATGCTGAATTCTGAATATTAATAAAGAATCATTGATACATTAGCAAATCTTGCAGTGGAGTAGTTTATTCACTTACTCTTGAATGAGAGGTACAGTCAATGACATGACTTGCTACACATTCATAGATTTATGATAGATTTTTATAGTAATAATAATATTCTACCACATTCACACAACACCATCTAGTCCCAAACTAAGCACAGCTTGTACTATGGGTACTAGATAATGGATAAACATACATATATACTTTTTTTTGTAAATACTTACATATTATACATATAAACACCTAGACCAAGCCAAAAATCTATGTTCATGCACACAAATGTTTGTTTGACTTGAACGGGAATAGAACCCGCGACCTTTGACGTAGCAGTCGCTTACACTCCCGCTACGCCAACCGGCCGTTTATGAATCAAAACTGTCTACTTCTTATTCTGTAGGTATAATTTACGATCAAATCAGGTTTTCTTCGTATAGAAAGCTGTTTCAGTTTTAGAATGCTGTCAGATTTAGAAAATAATTGTAATTATTTGGGCAATAAAAACCATTTAAAATCTCGTAAATATGTAGCGACCTTTGTCGCTGATTGTACTTAATCAATGTTATCTGTGCCTTTGACGACATATGCAATACCTATTTCATGACAAACAGTTAAGTAGTTGAGACATGAAAGTGTGAGAAACAAAGAAACAACCACACTTTCTTATTTATTATATGGGTAGATTGACCATTATTAATCTATTTGTATGATAGTAAGAACACTATGTAGCAAATTGCGAGAGAGAGATTTCCAGCAGAAACAGACTATAATAATAATGTTAATTATTTTGTTTTCAGCTTCATACAAGATATCTCATGCTGAACAAGCAGAGGTGAAGAAAGCTATAAAAAAATCAATATGCAACTTGGCAAGAAAACTGGCATGAATAGAATCTAAGTCAAAAATCTAGAAAGAAATCAAATTTGCAAAGAATGTATCGAAGACAAGGGCATTCAACATTTTAACAACGAAAATGTCAGAAAATGGTAGAACCTTCTTTCTGATGCAAATAACCCAAGGTGGTAAGAAGCTAAAAATCAAATTAAAACTGTCCTGAAGAAATTAACGGAAGCAAATCTACACGTTGTCACAACAGTTTGTGACCAAGGCGCCACAAATTTGGCGGCAATAAATAGCTTGATTACAGACACTCGAATGCAAATGGTGAGAAATGATAGAGTACACTGGTGGCTGTTTTATAACAGCAAAATAAAATATTTGTATTGTATGACCACCTAATGAAAGGTATAAGAAATAATCTCTTAAATAAGAATTTGAAATTTACAATGAAGGGAAAAGAAAACATTGCGAAATGGCAACACATACAACTTCTTTATGAATGTTCACATGGCCATAAGGGAGTTAAAATTATGCCAAAATTAACTGCTTGTCATGTTGTGCCGCATCTGATCCCCAAAATGAAAGTGAAACACTGCACACAAGTGTTCAGCAAATCTGTTGGTGCAGCTTTGGGCTTTATGGCAGGTATGTGAGATTTTGTTTAGTTTAATTTAATGTATGTGCAAAATAGACTATTTTAACAATTCTAGGCTCCCATTTGACAGAATATAAGCTTTTCCACAGAGTGACTGCCATCTGACATCTGTACCCCGAAGGTATATTCTATGGTTTAGACCAGAGTCAGGATATTCGAGGGTACTATTTCCCCGTAACGACTGTCAAAGATCTTTTAATGACAGCCGTGACCGACGGCTTACCGTGCCCTCCGAAGCACGGTGCAAGCGACAAATAAGAGTTTAATACGCATATAACTTTGAAAAGTCATTGGTGCGCGTCATGGATTCATACCCGAGACCTCTGCGTGGCAGTCTGTTGGTCTCTCCACTAGGCTATCGTTGCCTCTGAAATATTAAGAATGTATAAAACATATTACAATCAAGTAATTTTGTTTTGTTGCAGAATCGGGTTGCATGCCCAAAGAATGCACACAAACTGCCGATATACTCATCTTCTTCGACGAATTATTCGACAGCGTCAACGGCAGTTACCACCAGACAATTGGAGGAAAAATTCACAGAACAGCGGCTACGCCAAAATCACCACATAGAAATTTATGGAACAAACGTATGCCTATTTTAAAATCCATGAAATTTGATACTCCACTAAGGGGTGGAGTTGTGCCTTCATTAATGAGCTGGGTTAAAACAATAGAATCTTTTAAAAATATTACCCTTTTTCTACAAAGAAAGGCATTAATTCAGTTTTACTGCGCAATTTCAACCAAGGCGCTTTGGAAAATTTCTGCGTTTCCATATGTGCACATGGTCACGGCAATATAATGCCAGGTGCCTCTCACTTTGTAACAGCGTATAAAACCTTAATTTTAAATAATTTAATCTCACGCGGTTGGTTCCAATTGCGAAACAGACGATGGCTTCGCTTTGGCATCGTTTAAAGATTTTATTGCTGAGGGAGAGGCACCGTTGTTAGAAGAGAGACAAATAAATATATATTTTGACCATGTGTCTATACCGGATCTAGATACCGATATTTTAATAAATAATAAAGACAAAAAAGCGTCGAAAAATGCGCAGCAATTGGTTATTGTAGTGGTTGGATAGCAGTAAAGGCCAAAACAGCAGTCTATAAGAGCTGTGCAGTATGCAAATTAGACACGGAAACAGAAGATTTGCAAAGTTTCCATAAATATATAAAAATAAAAGAATTCGAAAATAAAAGATGGCTCTGCTATCCCACTAGGTGTTTGTTTGACTTCTTTGCACAAGTTGAAAATATTACATAATATTATACCATATTAAAAACCAGTGCCACTAAAGAAAAGTAAATGGAATATATAAAATTTGTGGTTAGTGTAAATATAAATATAAATTTTCTCAAATGTGAAGTACATGGTAAGACAATGAAAGAATTCATAATTAATGAAAATATAATTTTTTTTATTTACAACTGGTGCAAGGAGGTTGGCCACCTACTCACTGGCAAAACCACCGTATACCTACGACAGTGATGATATGTTTAAGAACTCAGCTCGTAATGTTTTTTTGAAAAGCAGAGAATCAAAGAGACGAGTACAGTAGCAAACTCCATATTAATGCTAGTTATACTAATTCATCTGCCGTAGATCAAATGGGGGTTCACTATTCCCATAGAGGGTTCCTTAAGGCGTGCCTAGAAGTCGAAAAGCATGAAAATCGACTTTCAAAACGTGTTCGCAACATATCTGCCGTTTTGATATCTTAAAATATATATATATTTTTATAGAAAAAAAATATATATATATGGCAGGCACTTGTTCCGGTTCCTACTATATTATATAATATCATAGTTTCAAAAATTTCATAAAATTTGCGTTATTTTAGCAAAGCTAAAAATTATACACGTTATTTATATTATTATTATTATAAACATATATTTACAAAAACAGACCCATGGGTTGGTTCAGTCCTGCTATTGAAGTTGCATGATTTTGATTTTCTCACGCTTCATTTCGCAGATAACTAGTGTTTTAGCAAAGCTGCAATTTACATATGTTTTTACATCATTATTATACATGTATATCAAAAAAACAGACAGATAGGTCGGTTCTAAAATGCAGGCAGACTACAAAATACTTTCGCAGTCATGCTAATGGAGATACAGGATATTGACTTTCTCACTTTTACTGGCAATGACAGCAAATCAGTATGAATACATGTGAACAGTGTTTTTAAATATATTTTTTAATTGAAATTAAGAGTTATAAATTACTAGCGACCTGCCCCGGCTTCGCACGGGTGCAATGCAATATTACCTATGTATGTATGATACATATAAACCTTCCTCTTGAATCATTCTATCTATTAAAAAAAAAACACATTAAAATTCGTTGCGCAATTTTAAAGATTTAAGAGACTGACGCATGAGTTAGATTCATCCTGTGATATAAACAAAAAAATGTACTACAAGATGAAAAGAAAGCTTACAAACTCGATTTTTTCAGTTTAGTCAGATAACACCTTTGTCCACTTACCCCTTCAATTACTGTGTACCTGTTGCGGCTAACCCGTGACTGTACTTAATAGTGCAGTTATGGAGGCTCCTCAGTAGGTGTCCCAGCACATTCTAGATTAAAACTCTCAAAGGGCCTCTGCGCGTTAGACCTATGTCTCTGTGTACGCCTGCCAAAGGGCCGATTATTGTTCTAACAAATTAGAATAATACCCGTGAAAGAGAACCAAATATAAATAACATATATAATTTTTAGCTTTGCTAAAATAACACAAATTGTATGAAATTTTCGAAACTATGATATTATATAAAATATAGTAAGAACCGGAACAAGTGTCTGCCATTAAGTTTTAAAAAGATATATATTTTACGATATCAAAACGGCAGACATGCTGCGAACACGTTTTGAAAGTCGATTTTCATGCTTTTCGACTTCTAGGCACGCCTAAAGGAACCCTCTATGGTAATAGTGAACCCCATTTGATCTACGGCAGATGAATTAGTTTAACTAGCATTAAAATATGAACTTTGCTACTATACCGTGAGTCTGCGTAACACTGGCTCTTAGACTAATACAAAACAAATTAAATAAATGAGAAAAGTTAAATAAATAAAATAATAAACAAATTAATAAATGGGTATATCAATCATAATTTTTTTTATTTGGTGATTTTAGCATAACTTACTGTGATCTTACTGCTGTAAATATTGTGATTTTTGGAAAATAAACGTCACTTATAAGCATTCTCTATTGTTTTATTTATATTTCCAAAATAATTTTGACTTTATTTATAATACTTGACTAACATAAACGACCTCTAGCGGCATTTTTTGTAAAACAGACGGCAAAAAGTGGCCTGTAGGTTAAAAAGGTGGCGCTTACGTCGCCTAAAATGTCGAAGTTGCCAGTCTATTTCCAGGTATAATATATTAGTCTATGGTTTCAACAATAAAACACCAGAGTATTAGATGAAGCACGTTTATTGTCTTAAAACACCCAATATTTATACACGTCGCGGTAACCAAACCATATCTCGAATTTAAATCGATAAGTGCCATCTATCGGCACGAAATGTAACAATAAAAATCCCCAAAACTATTTATAATGTCATCGGTAACGAAACCATAGCTTGAATTTAAACCGATAAGCTCCATCTATCGGTCCCCTTTGAAATTAACAATTATATACATTAAAACATAGATGAGAGAATTAGTATCAGATGGAACGCACGGCACAGTTGCGTGCGGCCACTAAAGCAAATACAAAATTGAAAAGCGAATACAAACTCGTCTCAGTGCGCTACGACGCATCGTACAGTTCACGCGTCACGATCACTTCAACTTTTAAATTCTCAAAATGCCGTCTTGCGTTCTTAAACACTGTAAAAGTTATTCCTAAAAACAAAAACAGGAAAATGGAATATCTTTTCACAGGTAACTATTGATAATTTGACTGTTTCCTAATTTAATTTCGATAAAATTCGTATTTGTGCAAGAAATATGTAAGTGTTGCCAGTTTTTGTCGACGCCGCTCTGCCTGAATTAGGGAAAATGCACTTGTCAATTGATTATGTGACAATGATTGTCATGTTAATGAAAAATACATTACCGTATTATAACAGTATATTGTAGATATATCTTCTTTCTCATAAATATAGTAATAGAATTTCAATTTCCATTAGTATATACCTTACATAATATTGTTTTGAGTTTGATCCCCAAACGATCCAAATATTCGTGTACATCCTGCTACTCGTCAAGCTTATACACTTTGACCTTTGCACCGTTCTTATGGCGTAAAGAATAAGTATCAAAATCCTACAGCAAATGTTTAGCTTGACTTGGCGCCGTGTGTACATACATACTTATGGCGTAGGGAATAAGTATCAAAATCGTACAGCAACTGTTTAGCTTGACTTGGCGCCCTGTATACATACATACTAATGGCGTAGGGAATAAGTATCAAAATCGTACAGCAACTGTTTAGCTTGACTTGGTGCCGTGTGTACATGCATACTTATGGCTTAGGGAATAAGTATCAAAATCGTACAGCAACTGTGTAGCTTGACTTGGCGCCGTGTGTACATACATACTTATGGCGTAGGGAATAAGTATCAAAATCGTACAGCAACTGTTTAGCTTGACTTGGCGCCGTGTGTACATACATACTTATGGCGTAGGGAATAAGTATCAAAATCGTACAGCAACTGTTTAGCTTGACTTGGCGCCGTGTGTACATACATACTTATGGCGTAGGGAATAAGTATCAAAATCGTACAACAACTGTTTAGCTTGACTTGGTGCCGTGTGTACATACATACTATTTATTTCTCAACTAATCGACGCCAGCGGCTTCGCACGCACATATTTTCGTATTTCTCGTTTTGCCCGATCCCGTGGGAATTTCGAGAAATCCCGTCTTAGTGCACCCCTACGGTTCCCAAGAAACATACATGCTAAATTTCAGCTTCATGCGCCGAGTAGTTTCGGCTGTAGCTTATCTGTCAGTCAGTCAGTAACGCAAGGATTTTATACATATATACAGATTTAAGATTTACGAAGTAGTTAAAACTTAACTCGGTACCTACATTTAAGAAATGTATTTATAAAAGCATTAATTAAATCCATGGTAAATTCTTCAAAACCGCAAATGAATATAAGAATATTACATAACTATATGCAAAATACTGGGAGATTATTCATAATCTGGCAACTTTACACACACATAGACGCGTGTGTCCGTACAGTGCCAGTCGCCAAAGGTCACGCACACATAGCTGTCAACGTGCCACACTTAGTTGGACGAATGCGCTCTATCTGAGACTAATTCTCTCATCTGTGCATTAAAATAGTAATACTGCAACAAAAACTAATATAAATGTTTAAAACCATTTTGCTATAAAACCCTGAACAAGGAATTAGTTACTGAAAGTAAGGAAATAGAAATGATTGGACATCTTCATGGCGACAATTTCAATCAAGATTTTTTTTTAATTAATGGTGTCGAAATGAGTGTTAATTTAGTTCGTTCATGAGAGAGTTTTAATTTAGGTAATTGCTGGGTTAACAGATTTAAAGTTTGACGCATAGTCGTAGTGGTGCTCTAAGAAAAAGATATCAATCACAGAATTTCAAGGTCTCCGACTTCAGATAACAACCATTATTTCCGAACCATGTAAACCATTGCTATGTAAAATCCCTTAGTTAATGTATCTCCATACTGATAAATTATTAATTGGGTTACACTACGACTTAAAAGCGCTGTGTGAGATTCATAATAATATTATAAAAAAAAGTAAAAAAACTAAAACCCGACTATGACAAAAAAATCGGCGCTGCTAAACTATTTTGGTGTTAAATCACTGTGCTTCTACAGGGTGTTACATATCCATCCGTCCGATCAATGAAGGGGTTGTAGAGTAGCGTAAAATGATGAGATATTTGTCATTATTTCACGGAAATTCAACATAAAATTTTCCCATGTAAATTTAATTAATTTTAAATAATATCATATCAGATTACCCATGGCAACACTAAAGACTCATAAATCGTATTAGCTAGGTATCTACCTAAAGTTCATAAAAATTTGACGGCAAAAGCGGCGCCTTTGAGTGCATAGGCCAACCGACCGCCTCCTTTGACAAAAGCCGCCGCCGCGCGTCATCGTCCTTTACACGTGCCAAGTATTATTTTAGGTATAAACAGATTTTATGCACTTGATGCAACAGCTGATCTTTTGCTTCGACGGTTTAGGCAAAACTCCGTAAAACAAAGTACAGTATTAAGGTTTTCTGTTTGTTTCGTGCGAGTGCGTGGCCAACTCTGGTGTCACTGTTTTCAAACTGCTCGAATACCTACGACATGGCCTAACGATTCTTGGATGCGGCTTTACGGGCCGTCGGAAGCCCGGAAGCGCTTTCATGTAATGTCACACGCGGTCACCCATCTAAGAGAAAATCGTCGCGCTATGACTACGGTACTTACATTAATAACTACCTACTTTTTAATTGGTTTAATCTTACGTAACTAGGTACCTACCTTAATTGATAAAAATATCAACTTGCTGTAAGTTGCGACGGTCATTCTCCACATGTCCGCCGCCCACGTCCAGACACTTACGGCACCTTTGCACCATATCCGAACGCACACTTCTTAACACTCCTGGGTTTAAACTTCGGAAAGCAGAAACGATACGCGCACGCATTTCTTCTTCAGTGTCACACGGTTTTTGGTACACTATTTGTTTAACGTGTCCCCACAAGTAAAAGTCTAAAGGCGTTAGGTCCGGTGATCTTGGTGGCCACGAGATAGGCCCGCTTCGTCCAATCCACTTGCCAGGGAACTGTGCGTCAAGATACTCACGCACAGCTCGTAAAAAATGAGGTGGGGCACCGTCGTGCTGGAACCACAAGCTGCGGTGGAAGCTTAACGGCAACGAATCTAACTCGTCACTTAGAACTTCCCTCAAAAATCTTAAATAATTGGTACCGTTCATGGTTTCATTTAAAAAATGCGGACCAATAATACGGTCGCCGAGGATTCCCGCCCACACATTGATGCGCCAACGATGTTGAAAATGGCTTTCTTTCATCGCGTGTGGATTTTCAACAGCCCAGACGTGTTCATTGTGACAGTTGAAAACACCCGTCCGCACAAATGAACATTCGTCGGTAAATAACACGCGCTCCAAGAACGTAGCATCCTCTTCTACTTTGCCAAGTAGCCAGTTGCAGTATTGTCTTCTGTGGGCATAGTCCGACGGCATAAGTGAGTGAACACGTTGGTAGTGAAAAGGATGCTGTCCGTCTTCTTTTAATATCCTCCACACTCGCGCGTTACTGGTGCCCAGTTCACGTGCCGCACTCCTGGTACTCTGCGTGGGATCCTCAGCGAATAATTGTAAGACCTGTTCCACTACACCGTCGCTACTTTGTGGTCTGCCACCATGATTGCGATTCGAATCATCGCGAGCACTGCCCGTGTTGTACACCCGGTGGTGAAGCCGTTGAAACGCGCGCTCCGACGGCACGGGTAGACCCCGTGGTCTGGCATACCGCTCCTCGTACTCTCTACGAGCACCTGCATAATTGCATTCACTCCTACCTAAGCACATCAACATGTTAAAGTATTCAGGGTTTGAATATGACATACCTAACGAATTTACTATTTCACGCGGAAGTCTAAACAAAAGGAAAGCTAGCGAAAGACTGAGTGTTCAAGTAGGCAAATAGTTAATTCGTAAATCAAATAGGTAAATAATTAGAGATGTAACAAATGGTATTCACTGGAGTACTGTTTCTATCGATATTTTATGTTATTGTTTACCTGATAGAATATCGGTAGCTAAACCCCTAAAACGTCAGCTTTGTGTAAATTTATGTTTTTATTTGCTGTTAATAAATAAAAACATTCCATGGTTTAGACTAGAATCAGTTTATTTAAGGGTACTGACTCCGCGTGACGACTGTCAAAGATCTTCATGACTGTTGCTCCGACGGTTTAACGTGCTCTCCGAGACACAGGGATATTAACTATTTATTACGCACGTAACTTGGAAAAGTCTTATTATCTTATTATGTATTTGATGCGCGCCGTGGATTCGAACCCGATACCCTCTGCACGGCAATCCGTTGGTATCATCACTAGGCTATCATTGGCCTAGTAGCCTAGCAGGCTATCATTCTAGTTTTAACATGTCATGTTAAAATTAAATAAATCGATATTATCTCTTGATCGTAAACATCACTAGAGCGGTCCCTTTGTGTACGGCGGCTCGCTTGACGGTAAAATTGCACTATTTTAAAAAGGCGGCATGCCCTTTGACACGGTAAGCGGCGAAAGCCGACAATTTTTAATAAATTTAAAGGCCTATCCACACGACACAATTTTACGTCCAACTTGACTAAATCACTTGATTAAATCGGGGGGTGTAGACGCCAGTCGTCCAACTCAAGTTCATCGGGTGTGCGGACCACCAGATTTTAACCAATTGGGTGGACGGAATGAAATTCAGTCATTTGATTGTGTCGTGTAGACGGGCAAAGCCAATTCCATTGAAAATTTGATCAGTGGTAAAATTGTGCCGTGTGGATGGGCCTTAAGAATCATAAAGGATTCCGCTATTGAGGGGAGTGTTGTTAGTTTACAGAATTTTCGCCAATTTCGGGGTAATGTTTCTCGTTAGCACTGAGCTAAGGAAATGTATTCTGATGTTTTATGATGACCTAGATTTTTTTTATTATTTTTCCTGGTATGCCTGATAAGTCAGTAATATGACCTTTCGAGATCAGACGGGGGTTTATGAAACACACTGTATACTATTTACTGGCAAAAGCTAAATTGTCAAATACGAACTAGGTATGTTATTACAAATTCTATCAAACACGGTGTACCTATATTTGTTTTTTATTTTACTCATAACTTTTAGTCCGCTTGAGGGCGCCACGCTAAATATAAGCAATATTTTTGATAAGTGCAAGTGAAGCCCTTTCAAATGATATCAAACACGGTGTATTTATCTTAATATTTTTATAATACATGATTTTTTGCCACTAGAGGGCACCAATTTAAATTTAAGCATTATTTTGGAAATGTGCATGTGCGCCCTATCAAACGATATCATACACGATGTGTTTAAGTACTTATCTCATTTTTATTTTTTAACACAACACTTTTATGGCGCTAGAAGGCGTCACATTGAGTTTTGTGACACGTCACGTAGCCTATGTTCAGCGGACGATCAAGACGGTTCTACTAACAACACCTCATTTGTCGAGTTCTGATAAGTAGCTTAGGAGCTATGAGCATTGCCTGTCAAAATCATAACCCTCCTTTGGCTTTGCCGTAGTCGGGTAAAAACGGATGCAACATATATCCGTCATAACGGGATCGGAATGCTGGGCCGTTAAGAAGACGGATGAAAGAAGATTGCATGTAGTAGAGATGAGGATGTTGAGATGGATGTGTGGGGTGACAAGGATGGATAAAATTAGAAATGAGTATATTAGGGGAAGTTTGAAAGTTGCACCGGTGCAAGAAAAGCTGAAAGGAAATCGTTTATCGTGGTATGGGCATGTGATGAGGAGGGATGAAAAGCATGTGACTAGAAAGGTGATGAATATGAGAGTTGAGGGATATAAGGCAAGAGGAAGACCAAAGAAAAGATGGATGGATTGTGTGAAGGACGATATGAATGAAAAGGGAGTGAATGATCAGATGACGGCTGATAGGAGAGAATGGAAGAAAAAGACATTCTGCGCCGACCCCAAGTAATATGGGAACAGGGCAGGCAAAAGAAGAAGAACGTCTAGCTAAAATCTAGCTTTTAGAACGAAGAAACATTATGTTTATAAAACCGCATGGGCAGTTATCCTTTCGATTACATAATATTGAACCGGGCGGCGGCGGCCTAAGCGTAGTAGGTACTTACATACTCGATTATTTTGTTCATATTTGCATGCCAACCGACCGCTTATCTTACTTTCAGCCGCGCCAACCAACATGTGAGAAATTATCACGTTTTATTACATGTTACCAAAATATTAGGTACTCCGATTAAACACAGTAGATTGCTTAGTGACTCTTTATGACAAAAATTGTGTCCGGTAAGTAGTCGAAATCCGCGACTATCTGAGTATATAAAAAACTTCCGTTACCGACTTGTTGACAAACAACGCACAGCTAAAACTATTAGACACAAGAAGCAAAAATTTGGCATGTAGGTATTTCTTGAGGACCGTAGGGGTGTACCAAGAAGGGATTTACCGTAATTCAGACGAGGAGTAAAGGTTAGACTAAAATAAATAGCGCGCGGAGCCGCTGGCATCTACTACTTAAATAATCCATAATTTCTTTATGCAAGTTGCAAGCTAAAAATATGGACAGTGATTTGTTGCCTGACACTTCGTCAAATGTAAAGATCTGAACCCCACACCAAAAACACTTTGTGAGATTCACAATGTTTCGAGTCTGGGTCATCTTTGTTGTATATTTTAAATATCCTAAGATTCATGACAAAATTAATATACCTATTCCGAGAATGGACATGAAAGTATAACATACTAGACGTTTCCCGCGGTTTCATCCGCGTCCTGAGGGAACTACTTCGCGTACCTAAAAAACCCAAATATCTTACGGACCCCTAATTTTTATAAAATAAAATATAGCCTATGTTACTCGCAGATAATGTAGCTTTCTAATGGTGTAAGAATTTTTAAAATCGGTCTAGTAGTTTTTGAGTTTATCCATTACAAACAAACAAAAATACAAATTTTTCCTCTTTATAATATTAGTGTAGACTAAGCTACGATTACAAAACATTAAATACCTTCATATTGCAGGCAATTTTCTGTTTAAAAGAACCAAGAAGTGCTAAAATAGAAACAGTCCTTATTGATTGCCTATTCGAAACATTCGTTTTGGTCGCTCTGCCAACAGCGAGACCACAGAGAAGAAGAAGTAATGTAGGATCATATACCTATGTCATAATTGCCATAGGTGCCACCACAGGTTCTACCACTAAGTTACATACGAAGACATTTAAGGAGTATGGTATTTAAAATTGAGCCAGGGGACTGTTAGTCTATTGGTTGGTGATTAGTGACTCCAAATGTCAAGTCGATCCCCACCCAGTATAAATCTTTGTGAGATGAGCACGTATATTTGTAGTGTGTCTGGTTGAAACTTTTCCATGCGTGTAATTAAAATGCATATGTAAATATGCCAGTATGTATTACAGTTGTCCTTAGTACAGGCTCTACGGCTCTCCTTAGCCTGGGCGTAAATGACCGTGTATAAGTTGTACCAGTAAAAAAAAATTGGTTGCCTGTAAAGTCGGTATACGGGCGAAAGTTTTACGTGACAACGACTTTGAGTGGTAAAATAATTTTAATGTGAATATTCATTCGTATAGTAGGAAGAAGGATGAAAGACGCGTGCCTTTCACTTTTTATGTCTGTCTCTCTCGCTCTTAGGCGGGACGCGTGCCTCTCACTCGCTCTCATTGTGAGCGCATAACGTGAGCGGAGCGTAACGCAGTTTCTTGAAGTGTCACCCGGCAAACCAATTTTGAATTTATAAGACGTTGTCACGTCAATATACCGTCCGAATTGAGGATCGAGGACGTCCTCTTTGAAGTCGGTTAGAAATATACCTAGTCATCATCTCAGCGCTATCCCGGTTGCATCCAAGACTTACGTCTTGGAGCCTGAGGTCTGTATCGGTTATAAATATTTTATGCTTGACCTAGAGAATACGTAAAAGTAATCTAACGCACACAAAGAAAGCTTACCTACCTTACTTCAGAACTACCTACAGATGAATGCTCTCCCACTATCAATTCATTAAAGAAACAAGAGATTAACACTTGACCCGTGTAATTATGCACATATATTGCGTACGCTCAAGTAAATAAGTTGATGACGCAAGTGGGTGTGTCGTGCATGCGTTGCTTGCGTGATGTGATAACGTGTGATAGCGGCGTGATAACATGACCCCCGGCGAACAACATGTTGGCTTGACGACAAACACTCATTGGACAAGTGTTTGGACTAATCTGTTATTGGTGGAGGCATAAACAAAGCTGTTTTTAGTCAAAGGTTATCAGGATGTTTGTCGCCCCACACGGACTAAACTGCTGAGCAAATAAGATGCCCTTCTTTATTATAGGTGCATTGCCTCAATTCTTCCTGCCATGCCAACTCCTATCGTAAACTTGAAAGTTTGTGAGGATAGATGGATAGATATTCCTTTTTCACCACAGCAGCTCAAACATGCCGCTTTTGCTGCGAGACAACAGTGAACAAAACGCGATTTTGATTCGAGCGTGAGGCAAAGTAGCTTTTTAATTTTTCAATCTTCAGTGCCAGGAATTGACATTGTTCAGCCACAAATTTGATACATTCGAATTTTACTGTGCTCTGTCTCTTTCACATGCATATAAAAAGTGAGTGAAAAACAAACCCCTTCGAATTCGAAATTCGATTTTGGAATTCAACCTCAAAGAAAACACCTACGGCAACGCAAAAAAAAAGATATTTGTCATAAAGAAATTACTTTTTTTTTATATGTTATTGTTTACATGTTTAATTTATTATTGGATTTTAATAAAAATAAGTCAAATTAATAGTATAAAATTTGTATTTAACCAATACATTTTTATTTAGAATTACAACAATGGTACATTTGAAAAATAAACATCAGGGACGCGGTATTAAAACGCGATTTAAAAAAGTAGCGGGAATAAAAATTTCGCTGATGCTGATACAGTAGGTATAGCGTAACGTGTTAAATTTATATTAATATATAAAATAATCTAAAAAGATGAGTGAAACGATGATGCGATGATGACTGTACTTTAACACCAGAAGAGTTAAATCAACAAGTGATTATGCAGAATTCAATCTATTACTGTTCATTTCTGTCTCCTAAGTAAGATGTGTTCTCACTGCTGTGGTGAAAAATTATGTGTGCTACACGAGAGCAAAGTTTTTTGTATCTCGTGCTGTTGAGTCCCTCACCACGCTCAGGATTCTTACTTTGATTCACTCGCTACGCTCGTGAATCAATCATAGAATCCTTCGCTTGCTCGGGACTCAAAATCAGCACTCGAAACAAAAAACAACTTTGCTCTCTTGTTGCACAAATAACTATTTCCCTCTTACGCAAAAAGTACAGAACAGATTTTTGTGAATATTTGCAGTAATAAGTATAACTTAAAAATTAGGATACCTTTTTATCTTCATAATTGACACCCACGAATGTGGCAACGCGAGCGAGAATTATAACGTAGGTACATGTATTACATTCGGTACGCAAGATCAGCATACTTAGATACCAACTATGTTAAAAGACCAGTTTTTGCTTAGTTAATTCTCTATTATCTATTTATTTCAATAATAGTTATCTACGCTTTATATAGACTGACGATGTCAGATTTTTTGCTTCGTTAATTGATTGCCTGCTCATTTCATCATCTCGGTAGCTAAATAGTAGGTAGGTATTTAACTCATAGAATGTCATAATAAAGATCGATAAATAAATAAGTTTGATAGGTAGCTGTTAATCGATCAAATCATTTGGTCTGAAGCTTGGAGATTATCACTGACAGGTATTGTTGATGTGGGACGGAAGACTGCCAACCTAAAGTGGGATTGGGCGGGCCACGTGATCCGGATGCATCCTAGCCGATGGGCGAAGATCGTCACGCAGTGGGTGAGAGGCAGACCTCGAAAACGATGCCGTGACGATCTAGACAATTTTGACAAAAACTGGCCCAATTTGGCAGAAGATAGGGATGCTTGGAAGAGTGTAACAGAAACCTTTGCCCAGCAGTGGGGCAACATAGGTTAAATGAAATAAAAAAAAACAAAAAACAATTAGGTAACTAGTTATTAATTTGAATGCAATAATCATTATTGGAATTAAAAAGCTAAATGTTCTGTCAAGTCTAGTTAGACTAGTGTGCAGATCCTGAAATTTAAAATAAAAGAATCGAGTTTGCAACAGATCGGAAATTTTACTTAGTTTGAAATTGAACATCAGATTTTTGCGAACGAGAACGAGTACTTAAATAATAAACAGTGTGAACCGGCATTATACCGTAGGCAATCATGAGACTTGTAGCCCAAATTTTACCGTCGGTTTATATTTGTAAGGTTTGTATGGGTAACAACTTTTCCACCGCTGCGGTCGCCATCACTGAAACTCATTTGCATTTATCGCTCTCATCACCTCCTGAGTGACTGGCCATGAGGTGATCAGACCTGGTAGAGTAAAATAGGGAACGGTCATCTCATGCGCTCTCAAAATTGAGTTGTAATTGGGGGTTTCTATGTAGATTCATATTTATAAAAAAGTTTATAATTGTATTTAAATGTACTTATGTTTATTGTTTATCCATTGTCTATTACCCAAAGTACAAGCTCTGCGTAGATTGGGGCTAGATGGCGTATTGTACCTACATGGTAGAATAGTATTAAAAAAAATTACGTTATATTATTACATCCAAGGACAAAGCTTTACATACTAATACTAGCAACTTGATTTTGCCATTTAAGTACTAAAATCGACCTCCAAACTCGCTAAAAAAGGCACTTTATAATTTTCCACTATTATAATAAGATTTTTATGTAATCTTGTACTCACAGGATACGCAAAAAATGCCTTTTGTAAACTATTATCAGATTTAAATACAACTAGATCTGTTGGTTTACATAGGTATATTAAATTTTATAAGTGTCTAGTTCAAGACTTGCAAGTAAGTAATTAAAATTTAATGACTACAAGACTAATTAAATTGATTGAAGTTGAAATCTATATAAAGATGACCTTCGTAACTCGTTTAAGATGCTTATGTATCTCTACTTAAGACTAACCTCCTCAATGAAAGGTCATGTGGTCCTTAACAAGGAGGTAACAGTAACCTTCACCAGGCTTTCGGAATTCTTTTTTTTTATAGACTCACGCGTGTATCCCCGAAGGGGTAAGCAGAGGTGTAATATTACACCCACATTTCGCCTTGATTTTTTTTAAGTCCCACGTAATAGGGGGCGAGCCTATTGCCGTTACCGGACACAGACTCCGTGCTGCTACTGAGAATTCTGAAAAACCCAGTAACTCTTTTGCCCGACCCGGGACCTCCGATCAGCAGTCGCATACGTTATACACTGGACCACGGAGGCAGAATAGAATTCTAGAATCAGAGACAAGTAAAGGAATTCTATAATTTATAAAGACTGCTTCCGGGTTATCTGATGCACAATTTACAATCAATTATTTGACACAAAGTACACCCAGACTAGAAACAATAATTTATCGCTCACACTAATAATAATTGTTGTATCGTGTACAGGTCGAAACCACATCGCCTTTCACATTTAAAATTACTGAAGGAATTTTAATAAAACTTTACAGTGATACGGTAGATATAGCTTTTCTTTTCTTTTCTTTTATAAAGTCAACTCCCGCACAAGGAATAAACCCTGTGTCGCGGGGGACTTTACAAACATATAACCAACGGACTCAATGAACACTCAGACTCGAAACAACAATTTATGAATCACACAAAGTGTTGTCTCGTGTGGGAATCGAACCCATAACACTCGGCGCAGTGTCAAGCGGCGAGGCGACCGCTGCGCCAACTTCAATCTACGTCACGATATTTAAGGGTATTGACAATATCAACATGCCGTAAGATTGTCAAAGATCTTCATGACAGCGTACATCGACGGCTTAGTTACTAACTGAAATAGGAAAAATGTCTACTGTCTACTGACTCTACCGACGCGACGCCTGCTGCCTCTATGAAAGGAGACATTAGCAGAATTGTGAGTTAAAGATTTTTTTTTTAAATTGACTCCTTTATTTCACTTGTAAGAAGCCGCAGTTTTATTTATTTACCAGATAACTGTATCTGGTAATATACAGACTACACTCAACAGCAGCGAGATGTCATTGAGCGACCGGACACGCCCCCAATGCATTGCGTCACTCGGCGCCGAAAAGTCACCTTGCCATTATTTACATCATGCATTAAACTATCTCGCTCAACACTATACTGTTTTTTAATCTGTGAATGATCGGAAAAAATCTCAAAAAGTAAATAATACCGTATTTGTAAATAAAACCTTACGGGGCATCGTAGCAGAGCTCCTGCAAGGTGGACCGACGATCTTGATGGAATCACGGGTAGCGGATGGATGCGGGTCGCCCAAGATCGGTCTATGTGGGGAGCCTTGGGGTAGACCTATGTCCAGCAGTACCTAGACGTCTTACGACCTACTTAGGTAAATGGAGGAAAACTAATAAAGATCTGTAGCAATGAATAAAATTTCCAAATATTGAATTTAATTAGTCCTTGCTCTATAAGTCTCTACAAGAGCTATAGCTCTCTACACAATGTCACTCACCACAACGAAGACTTGTCAAAAAGAACGGGAAGGAGTTAATATGGTAGGTCAAGTGAAAGGAGGAATTGACCTACTATACCACGCTGGCCAAACGGGTTGGTATAGGGTTTGTATCAAGTTTTCCTTCTCTTAGAGTGCTGTTCTCTGCATAATATGCTGCCTCTGTCGGCTCTTACGACACCCATGGGATGATATGGGGTGGTGACATTCCGTATTCTTAATCCGTCACCACACGGACGGTCCAGTCTAGGACATACCAAAGCATAAGCCTGCATCGAAGAACAACTACAGTCTTATTATATCAGTCAGTCACCGTCAGTTCAACAGATGCTTTAAACAAATTGGTCTAATTCGTAATATATTGCGGACCGCAGGCAGTAGGTAGCCCTGTCGCCCTGTAGAAAAGTGATACCTATCTGGTTAGATCAGGCGAAAGTCCCGGAAGCAATTGGGAAACGCTGAGACGCCTTTTTAGGTCTGTTCGTTCTTCTTGGCAAAAAAAGATCCTTGGATGCACCAGAATGATCAATGCAAGCTTATGTCAATACTTTATAAGAAAATGCAATTTCCCTTGTCGAAATGGCCTAGTTACGCAGACGCTTGTAACCAGCAACGCTCTACTACTGTTTCATGTTTACACAAAACGGTTGAGGTTTCAAATTGTATTAAAACTTCACCGTAAATTGATTATATTAAACTGCCAATAATCTGTTTTTATTATTTATAATAACCTAAGTACCTTATAAGAGCTTTACACCATCTTAGTTTACGAGAGGTATTTCCAAAAATCCTCTCTTAGTGATACCCTAAACTCGCCAAGGAACATTCATGCATTCACAGCTTCTTAAGACCAGTAGTTTTGTCTGTGCCTTGTCTGTTCGTCAGTTAGTAGGTAATACAAAAGTTTATAGAAAGAAAGAAGAAGATTCAGCAATTAAGAACATAGCGAGGTCATTAACATTTAATCCCTACTAATCCCTATCGCTACTAATATTATAAATTCGAAAGTGTGTATATATGTACTATGTATGTATGTTCCGTTTTCACGTTAAATCGGCTGAACCGATTTTGTTGAAATTATATTGGACCATGGAGACGGACATAGGCTACAATAGTTGCAAAAATTCAACTGGGAAGGATTGTGGGGAGGTTAAAAGTTTAATACGGCACAAATGTACGTCTTGGAAGTAAGAACGCATGCGTCGAATAATTGAGTGCTGCGCATGTGCTATCGCATATCTGTCAGTACTGTCACATCATACATAATGTCATATTGTGCACGGTGATACAAATGTTCGCATTATATAAACTCATAATTATTAGATAGGTACGCTTAAACGGCTGAAACAATTTTGTCTACTAATATTATAAATGCGCAATAAATGCGAAAGTGTTTATAGATATATATTGGACATATATTGAAACATGGCTTTGACATTTGACTGTATGGAAGGTGATGTTATTAATTAACTTTCAAGGTAGTAGAGCCTTGCTTGAATGGGCCGGCTCGACCGGGGAAATACTACCCTCTCACAGAATATCGACGTAAAGTAACATTACCTAAACTGTTACGTTTTGTTCGGTGAGTGAGAGTGCCGGAGGCCCTAACCCCTATTCCTTCTCCCTCATCCTATCCCTTTTTCCAACCCCAAGGGGTGGCAACGCACTTTTGACTCCTGTGGTGTTGCTTGTGTCGGCGGTAATTGCGTACCATCAGGCGATCCATCTGCTCGTTTGCCACCTATTACAATAAAAAGAAATTAACGCGCGCGAAGTCAAAAGTCAAAATCTTTTATTCAAAATTGGCTGGTAAACAGCTCTTTCTGAACGTTAATTTTTACAATAGACAGTCCCCCAAAGAGCCCAACCCTTCACTGCTTCCTATGTGTTTTCGCTAGGAAGAAGAAGCAGCGCAACAAACTCCCCAGCAACACAGTACTGTCTGCATAGTTAAAAATGAAGTTATACAATATAATAATAAAAATAATAATATCACATTTCAATTAACATGATAGCTATCACACAACCTATTGCCATTTATTTAGTTACGTACCTACTTAAGACTTGAAAATTTAAATTAATGACTCACATCACACCTAAGCCTCCAAAACAAAATGACAAGTAGGGACTAGGGTGTAACCGCACACATGTTAAGTCGCGGGCAAAAGCTAGTTAAATATAATTACGAGGGTATGTACCACTTACGATACGATTATTGGATCTGTAGATCTTGTTTGCTCTGGATAGCTCTAGAATATTTGACCCTTGATATCTATGATATACTTATATCGGCCAGAAATTAAGACATACATATTTTACTTAATAACTGGTTGAAACTGGAACAATGTAATATAATGTTAATGGTGTACACAATTAACTGCGGCTTATCACTACTAATTATAACTTTATTTAAATTGTTGATGTAGTAAGAAACAACATACTATTATGGAGAAGCATGAAATAAAAAAACGGAATTCTATCCATTGGTGCACATAATTAGATAAATAGGTACCATTAGTGCTTGACCTATAAGTAAGGAAAGGATAAGTGCGAGTATTTTTTTTGGTGAATTCTTCCCTAAAACATAGTTCAATACTTAGTATCTACTTATGGCTAATTCGATGGTACTTATATACCTACTACTAATGACGAAACTTAACGATGACTAATTGTAATATCCTGACTGAGAGACCGGATAGGTACAACTACCAAGCGATTAGATATTATCGCCAACGAAAAATGTTTTTTGGAGAACAGCCAGCTCTCAATACTGAAAACCGCGCCGAAGAAAATGAGTAAAAATGAGTCAAGCTAAGGAAATAATCTCATGATTATATTAACCAGAATTTCATTATCTCTGCTTATCCCTCCAGGAAACAGACGTGAGTCAATCACCCTGTTTAAACTCCAAATAGAACAACAGTGTTGCAATCAATTCATTGACATCGCGTATTATTGCCATTAGTGAAAAATCTAACGCGTCATAGAAATATTATTTTCTATTTTCATAGCACGGAAAGCGGTGTAATGTCGTAGATAAGTCGCGTGATGCGTAATTGTTGCAAATAATAAATACTGCGTCAGACGCCAGCCAAACTTTCTGCACATTACACTAAACCGGACTTTATTGCTGAAATAGACAGCGATCGTTTTAGCATCACTATGTTCATAACATACTTATTTGTTATGTTTGCATGCGGCCATGTAGATACATGTGTTTGACGATCAAAACATGATCTGATGAAATTACACCAAAAGCTCAATAATAAATGTTGTTTTTCTATCCCACTTTGAGGGAACACTTTATAAAACATTCTGTAATATGTTCAACTGTTGTTTTTATTATCCATCAAATCGATAGGTACCCAATAGAAAAGATATATATTTTTGGACTATTTTCAACGGTGGCGTTGCTTAAAAATTTAATCTGTGTCACTGGGAACAATTTAATTTTTTTGTGTCGGTGACTTCAAATAGCCTCAAGAAGACAAAGAAAATACTCTAATAAGATTATTTTAGGTTACATTTTGTATCCCCTTTAAAACTTTAACTCATAGTATTCGGCATGATGTTTAAAAAGGTAGGTCGGTAGATATTCTTTAGAAATAGGTACCTGGGGCTTTTGCCGAAACTGTTGAACTAAACAATGACTTACTTCATACAAATAATCGTCGGTAGCTGTGAAAGCTGGTCCAAATTCTATGAATTACTATGTTAAGCCTTTTATGAGAGATTGGATAGTGCTTGTCCTAAATATGAGAACCTACAGCTAATTTAAAAAGGATTAAGTACCTATAGAAGAGTCATTAACTAAGACGGTTCCAGAAATGTATTTACCTGATTCGCATTCCTTTTTAAATTATAATGGGAAGAACAATTGTTATTTACTCATAAAAAATCAACTTAATATCTACCTACCTACCTACACAGATACCTAATTAATTAGGTAGATACGTATGTACTTTAATAGTTAACCACCTACCTGTAATTACTTACACGTAGGTACGTTAATAAACCAGTATTATAATAAAAGTAACAAATAGTGAGAAAAATAGCGTAAGTAGGTAGGTAGATATAGGTATTTAACGAACGCATGGCATGTCAATAACGAATTAACGAATGTAAAATGTTAAAGAATACCTACGTCACTAGGTACGTGTTCTTATTTTAAAATGTTTTCTACTGGTATTTACTTATTTCAATTTTTAATTCAGGTACAACTCTTTTTTGACAGCCTTTGCTTTTGTGTTTTATTTTTTTAAATTATAGACTTCACGCCTGTATCCCCAAAGGTGAAGGCAGAGGTGTAAATATTACACCCACATTTCGCCATGAATGTTTTGGCCCCACTTAATAGGGGGCGAGCCTACTGCCGTTACCGTTTTGTGTGTTAGAGGTAAAATATTGTATTATTTCAAGTTAATTTGATTTCAAGTCATTATTATGTAATACTAATAATAATTCATTTTATTTATTTAATTTACTTAAAATGAATATTCTTGTGCTAAATTACACCCGAGTACAACATACGTAAACAGGGACAATCAGTTCAACACTTAGCATACAATAAGTTTAGTAAGTAAGTAAGCATTATTCGTAAGACCTTTCACCTTATTTACTTAAAGAAAGTATGCATAATCAATGTTTTCAGTGGTTTGTAACTAGATTTCATTTTATTAAATGAATAAGATCTAAATAGAAATCTAAAGGTCTTACAAATTGTCAAATATATGGTGTATTTTAACAACTAAATACTTATTACGTATTTTTACAGACGTTTTAGAGATTTTTACAGTTACAACCAAATTTAAAAAGACCCGCGCAAACATCAAACTAATAATCCAATAAAAAAAGCCCTGGGGTTTGAACCAACCAATCGCAGCGTCTATATGTGGTGTGACTTCGGTGGGACGCGCCCCGGTGATCGCAGAATTTCTGAACAAAATCTGTTATTCTAAATGAAAAATGTATCTCAACTTTGCGCACAAATAACCGAAGCAAGTGTTTTACTAGTATTGTTTAATAACATCAATTTAATTCATATTATCAGTTTATTATTCCTCAATACCTACAGCGATAAAATTCAAAGTTCGCTTCCCCCGCATCGTATGATCGTGTCATATAAATACGAGAACGCTCCCCACCTCTAGCAAAACGTCAAACCACTTCGTTGCGCACGGTCGTTTGTCAGTGGCTACCAGTTCGCGTTATATTTCGCAAGTCGCGCTTGTTAACGTCAATTCTTTAGTGACATCACAAAATTGGGGCGTGTGTGTTCAGTGATATTTAAATACAGTTAAATAACACGAGAAAATGTCTTTCAACACCGACATATCGACGAATTTGGAGAACAGCAGGTACGGAGTGTTGGCTTACAATATTATACCATGACCGATGCGTTCGGCCGCGATAACTGCATGTCCCTTGCGTGTGGCCCTGTGGCCTGTGTGACTGTGTTTTATGCGTTCGTGAGTCTTACTGGAAATTGTGTGAAGATGCTTGGAGTGAATATGGTGTTATGTACTTACAAGGATTGATCGTGAAATTTATATAGTTACCTAGATGCAGCAGTGAATACCTTTCACATTGCTGACGGGTCATTTCTGACGAAATTCGTGAGTGCCCTCGTGTGGCATTTCCGAGAACGGTCAGACGCTTAGTTTCATTGATGAGGTTATCCTGAGTTCTGGGCGTGCGCGGAGAATGACTCAGAAAATGTTGAAGCAATTTCCTTGATTTCGATTAGATATGAGTTTAGTGCTATTAGTTTGTATGCAAATAGTTTTAAATATCAGCATCAATATGTTGTACGAGGCGTTATAATGTTCAAGGTTCAGGTGACACAAAAATCTCAAGTCTCATATTTTATGCAATATGTCTGATATGTTGTCACTGTAATTGTGTAGCTAAAGTGGTATTCATATTTCTACAATATGTTATACTATATTCATTTCAAAATAATAATTAGGTACAACAGATTCCATAAAAAGATAAATTAATGCTCTTCCTATTGCCTGCTTGGCCTAAGCATTCTAGAACTACACTGAATTGTAAATGTAATGTGTCTAGTCCATAGACACAGAATGTTGAATGTATAGGTCTACATTTCTCTTTTCAAGCCTTTTCCTAAATCAATAACCATTAGGTCTATTATGGACAAATACACTTTATGACCACCTATAAGTACCTATTACTAAACAAATTATCCATCACCACAATTGTTACTATTGAAAAGCCCCTAGAAGTACCATGAATAACATCTCAATGTCAATAAATCTATAGGATTGTTATAGCATTGGATTAATTTTGCCATAATGACCATACCATAAAAACATGTACATGCAGGGAAACTATCCATACTTTAGAAACATTACTTATTCAGTTCTATATTATGACTAAAACTTAATTATTCTAGTTATAATATAAAATTGTTTAATATAGCAGCCATTGATGTGCATGTCATAAATAGGTAGGTACCCATTGAATTATTATAGGTACCACACTTTTATAAAAAAAGAAACATGCATCCGTGTTTTCCCTTAGGAAATACCAGATGAGTTCAGTTATCAATGCCAGTTTCCTTAAAAGCAGATTGATCTATCCTTTACAAAAGAGTTTTGAACATCTAAATGTAATCTATAGTATAGAAACAAAAAATGTAGAACTAGACAATAAAACTAATTTATGACATACTTATCATATTACCATACTTGTAGTGAATTTCTTATGGCTTGAATCAGGTTATGTCAAACCAGTTTTGATGATGTAATATGTCTTATTTACCTACTTCACATAGTAATGTTTAAAAATAAAACATGTGGTTCATCTGTGCATATTGCTGTCTCATTCTTATCATAGCACATTTTATCTTATTCTGTCTCTCTCTGTGTAGTACCTCTCACTCAGTATTATTGCTGTGTACTTTCACTCAACATCACCTGATCTTTGAAATTACTTGTTAATGCTTAGACTTAGGTATGCTAGTATATTCTGTAGTGAATGAAGATTAAATTGTTTCATACAAATATACAAAAGATCTTCTGTTAAATGGCTATGAAGCAGCTTTTACCCATTATTTGTCAGTCAAATAGTGTTGTTGAAGAAACAAAATATTAACTCCGAGGTTGTGTATGTAATGATGAATGAATGGTATTATAGTTTTTGTTGGCAGTGTGTAGTACTACAAAATTTGTTTGGCTAAACAATGGTTTGGTTTAAATGGCTGTACTTGTGATTATGTCACTTGTTGCTATTTCAAATAATAAATTAGTTTCTCAAGATTTTTTTTCTTTTATGCAGCATCATAGTAACATAATCATCTGTTTAATACCCAACATTTTGACTTCCTATAGTTTGATCTCAATAACTGTACTTATTCCCTATTGATGCTCAAGGAGTTTTAATATTGAAAATACAACAAAATTAATGAAGCCACTCTATGCTCTTTGAACAATTTGATTTGGCCAAGAAAAATAAAAATAATATTCACTATCCAAAGCCCTGCCAATTTAATTTGATTTTCTGAATATTTGGTCTAATGATTTATTTGTCATTGTTACAGGAACAGTCTTCGCAAAATCGCCAGGCATGACGACACAGAATTCTCAAAACAGAGTATACTCAAAGACATGGAGAAGTTCGTCAAAATGGTGAATGTTATGGACGAGACAGTCCTGGTGCCCAGCCGTCTGATGAACTTGCCGCAGGAGGGTGACGATGACCCATTCAGCATGTTCTCTATGCTGAATGACTTGAAGACTGAACTATTGTGGTCCAACGGTGACACCGAGGAGCATGTGGAGCGTGGCAGGCGGGTGTCGGACCTCAGTGATACAGAGAGTGACGCGTCGAGTGCGGCGGGTGACTCTGGTATTGAGGGTGAAGATGAGAGGGAGTCGGCGGCGCGCGCCGCGGCGGCGTGTCGGCGCCACCTCCGTGGACTCCGCCGCTCCCTCCGCCAGCTCACGGCCGCAGCAGCACAGCTCACGAGATCGTATCAAGAAGAAGTCGGAGCACCGGTCTAGGACACATACCATAATTCATTTCCTGTGATTCAAGCCTGTCCTGCACGTGGTGTACATATAGCGTAAGCGGCCCGATCTGTATATATAGGATATAGGGCTGGGCGTGTAAGGGATTCTCAGTAAGTTAAATGAGGTTATTTAATAAATTAAATTTTCATTATTTATTAGTTTCTTTTCGAACATACCTTAAACAAAGAAACACTGCAAAGTTACGAAGTAACTTGTAAGACATTGCCACACTACATACACGCACACACACACTTGAACTAGTTTCTTTCTTTGTAGATTAACGAAAACAAGTTACTAGAACTTGTTTAATTTGTAAGCATGATCAATACAATATATGTATGATATATCTGAACTGTTACTCGAGGTCAAGCAAGGCCGTCTATAATTTGAACCGACCAGAAGCAAAAATAACTAGAGGATAGTGTTGAAAGGTCATCAATCTTAATACAAAGTCGCCTATTATGATTGACTCAGAATTAATGTTCATAAAGAACATCATTATCTAATATCTATTGTAGAATGTACAATACCCATTGGACCATCCATCTGCTCTGAAAAAATGGACATGCTAAAAGGCCAACAATCTGCAATACAAAATAAACTTTATTGTGTTCACTTAGAAATTAAAATACGTATTGAGCGTTACATAATTATTGATTGCTCATATAATACGAATATTGAATATTTTTGCGTGCTCAACTATCGCATGCCTTTTGGGGTAAATGCGTCCTTGAAACAAATACAGCAAGCTTGCTCTGACAGGAATCGATTTCGAGCCGACTACGTCAGCAGTCTAGCAACTTGCGTGGAATGTACGAAGCCGTGGAGGCAACCCACATTCAGCTATAGCATACAGCTATGTACCTGTATGTCTGAACTTCTGAAGGCACATTTTACCTACGCTGTATCTGAGCCGCCGCATTATGTCGTAAAGAGTGCACACGTTTCAAAAGGAAGAAGATACTCGCATTTTTGCCGAAGATTGTATCAGTATTGCAGACAATGTAGGCTCTTAACAACAGCATGAATTGATCTCACCTTGAGAGTCTCGTCGGTATCACGTCTATTTGACACAGACGTATAGTAAATATGGTCCAATTACAACGCGGTAATAACAGTACGATTTCTTTTATACGATGCCAGGATATTGCGAACTGATAATTTGCAGTTGTAGTGCGATTGGTCAGTTGTATTTCATTGCTATGCCTCCGTTGTTCGATAAGTTTGGTAGGATAATACTAAGTTCTTACCTTAAAGTATTACTGAGAAATATTATGAAAGGCATAATAACGAGTCCTATAACAAGCTTAACGACTACGTCTGCAGCGATCAATACAAAGAAAAGATCGCCCCTAAGCAGAACAGAGTATAACTTGAATCGTGTCCGGAATGTATTATATTAGACATCGCGAAGACGTTACACAATTTTCAAGAACATTGGTTATCTACGCGAGATAAAAGCATCAGATAACTTGTGTGTATCGTGCTCAATCGTGTCTCGTGATGCATTTAGCATCAATTATGAAGTAGTAAAGGCTATCGCATCTGTCTAACACGATTGCATAATGAGAATTCTATGATTATAATAGACGATTTGGTAAATCTATCGCCGAAAGAGAAAAAGGATGGTCATGCTTATCGTAAAAGTCATCCAAAAATACTGTGGAATGATGTGTTCTTAAAGGAATTACTGACGGATAAATGACTCAAACTGGGAACAAAGCACGTTGTTAGATGCACCTAAAGATATTTCATTGTCAAGATAATTCTTGGAGCGTCTTTATGTTTAGTTTTACATTATTGTTTGATTAGGTCACGCAAGACCGACGGGCTAAAAGTGCTACTTTCTTTCCTCTTTAGTGCTGTTAAGTTCTTCACATCGACGCTCTATGAGATCCTGAGCCCAGGGCCCGGCCCTGTCATAAAAATATTGAAGACATGAATAATGAAGACAAGATTATTAGTATTACCAAAATACAACTACCTATAACAAAGATAACATAAATAAATGTTTGATTCTAAATGCTACTGATCCAACGTTGTACAGAATATTATTTGCAACAGATGATGTTTTGCAAATCTGTGCGTCCATTAGCCAGACAAAATGGCAGAAGCAGGAAAAGAGTTAGGTACGATCTCACAATCTAGGATTGAACTCTTGACATCAAAATAATAAAATTGGGTCCTCTGACAAATGCACGCTAAGGCCAAAAAAAATTACCATTTCTTTGGAGTAGGTATCTTGGAATCCAGTAAACGATGACACTGGTTTTGATTGCATTTATATTATTTACACAGACTGTTGGTAACGTTATACATAACATGTCGTGAAAAGTTAGCATAATAAAAGAGAGGTCAAAATCCTAGACTGAAAGACTTAGGTCATAGCGGCATTCGTTTGATTAAAAGTTAAACACGTTATTCACACACACGTTCGTTGACTTATCGATGATGCAAGCAAATCCTCTGATGTAAACTTTACACTTTACTCGGCTAGTGAAGTGCTTCAATAGAATTGACGTTTACGTCAGCCGGCGAAATGAGAATGTAAACAAATCGTTTCTTAGAGTCGACACCAGCGCACACACTCGAAATAGGCACATTTCAGAACGTCGCCACACAGAATTACTTCTAAAATTAATTGGCCTTGTGATAACTAAGACGCTGTTTACACATATTTGCATGTTTTGTATCTTTTGGTACACACTTGGAAACAGCATTAAATAGATTGCTCGTGATAAGAGAGTAAACATTACTAAAAGAATTGCCACGTGAAGTTCTGAAAAGCAATTCATAGAAATATAAATATATCTGTGGAGCAATTACTTTCGGCTTCGAGCTTTTCAGCATCGTTAGACCTAAGTTTAGCAGCAAAGAAGTAATGTCTACTTACATATTTTTAAAGACAATGGTACCGGTTACTAACTAATAATATTAAAATCTGGAAAACTAGTCATGATTATTGTTTTGATCAATCATCATCATCATCAGCCTTTAACAGTCCACTGCTGGACTAGGCCTCTCCTTTGAAAGGAGGAATTGGCCTACTATACCACGCTGGCCAAAAGGGTTGGTATAGGGTTTGTATCAAGTTTCAGTAAGTAAGTTTTTATCGATAAGTGGACCCTAATAACAGTAGGTCCATACTAATTTCGCTTAATTTCAAGGAAGTAGTACCTAGGTAAAGTTAGAATTACTTACTAAGCTCTAGTGAATTAAACTTACCTTAAAATTGTGTTTGTCTTACCTAACTTCCTCATAAAAAATGTCTTCCTCGTCGAATTTCTTTCACCATGACATTCAGTATATAGGTAACCTACGTATTGAATAATTCATGAGGTACTTAGTACGGAAATTATTAAGGTAAACTTAAAGCCCATGGTTTATCGGTCAGTGTCAAACTAATTGAGTTGTTTACGTGAAGCGTACTTTCCTACTCTCAAGATGAATCTGGTGAGGCATTCATAAAGTCAGTTGATAGGTACGTACCAAAATGCATAGTGTAGCCGTTCCCTTTAAAGTGTCAGTCACGTTCTTCGAGGACGGTCATATGAAATCTAATATCTATTCTACTGCTGTATATTTATGAAATACATTGTAGGTTGGATGTCTACAATGTCAAGTGTACGAGGAAAACGCACCAAAACCAATGCTAAATTCAATCGGTTGGGCAATAATAAAATCTATGTTGAACACAGCCAATAGTGAAAGATCATCTAGTAGCAGCGTAGAACGTAATATAGAAGTACAAAATTAGCGGCAATTTGCGATTCAAACAAAGTTTCCGTATGTCGGCCTTCATCGTCGAGGTTTACGCAACGGACGGTGTGCATTGCATGCGATACGAGTCCCCGACTCCTTGAAACGACTGTCAATCCGGTTTAAGATAGAATGTGAGTGCGATAGTTTTAGCAAAATTTAATACGAATCGTTTCATTTGCAATTTTTAATAACCGCACACTTCAAAAGATGAAGTGGGGAGACGTAATATATAATTTGTCCTCGGTCATATTTTCTGTCCGTCTCATCCGCAGTTGTCGCCTTGGACTGGAAAAATCTTGTCAAACTCGTTTGGCGATTAGTAAAAATACAAAAGTTGTAAGTAGACATTTACAACTACGTTGGATGTAGAACGAAACCTTGTTGCGGTGTAATTAGTCCGAGTAAAACGAAACTGTCGAACACTAACTCACTACTTTATCTTTATGATCGTTATAATGTTCTAGATGGTGCGGGTAAAATTGCACAGCCATTTAGGCAGTATGCCGTCAGAAAGTCAGAATGCGTCTTGATAACCGTCATTACGAAAAAAAATCGTTTGAAAGATTTTGTCATACAGTTAAATAACCAGTCCAATAATTGCGCCATGAACGTCGAGAATATAACGACGGTTGTGTTTATTATGTAGATTAGCTGTTTTTTTCTCATAGCGGGCTTCTCGGCAGTCAGGCAATTAGGTGGAGTGACGTAAGCTGACGTCAGGGTGGGCTTCGCGAACCTTCTATAGTTAGTGTACGTCAAGCGGCGGTCAGCCACTCTGTGGCGCGGCGGCTGTGAGTGTTTCGGGCGTGCGCACTGAGCATCACGAGGTGTGCGCAACTCGCAACGGTCGCCCGGTCGAGCTATGTTGCACACACGCCTCGCCGGCATCGGCAGGGGTTAAGGTAGCCGGCTAACTGTCAATACAATAACTAGAGCACTACTGTATGAGTCAATGCCCGGTTTGTCAGTATTTGGTCACATAGACCACCCAGAATCTTTATTTGGTTAGCATGACCTATTTACGTACCTATTTATTAAGTTACGAAAGATAGGTTATGCAGAGGACTGACGAAGATATCCAGCATGAATTCTAAAATATAAACTATGTATTATGCATGCTGTCGTTTTAGATTGCTAAATGATAGCAATCACTAAAATTACGGATAACTACAGGAAATCCTATATAACAATACCTAGTGTTTTGACCTTATAGTTATAGGTGATTAAATATTAAATAATATTACAAATAATGACATAATATTTGTTTTACAGATGTTTCTGCATAATTAGATGTTTACCTAACATATTTGTCGTGCGTAGTGGCTTGTATTTAGATTTATAGCTTAACTAACCTCCTCCCCATAGGATCTTGCCGTGGTGGGGCGACTCGGTAGGTAACCGTGGATTGGACACCCGCGGTGAAGCTAAGAGAGATCCCAGGAGTGGACGCTCCGCGTGGGCTTAGAGAGGCCTGAGCAGGATGCGTCCAACGGGTGCGGAGGACAGTTCCGTCTATCCCTCGCAGTCAGGCGCGGTCGCGGGAGGAGAGGCGTGTCGGTGTTGCGTTGCCGCGCGCCCTATCTCCCGCGACCAAATGGGGGCGCACCATTCGATGCGTCGCGGTGGGGCCGCAGAGGAAGAGGAGATGCGGTGTTGCGTTGCCGTCCTCCCTATACTCTGCGGCCGCTGGGTGTTTTGGCGGCGGAGCCCAACACCTTATTCCGCCGCCAAGGGGGTTTTGTTCGGAGCCCGCCTGACCATCTGGCGGGCCAATACCCGTCGGGGGGTAGCGACGAATGCTTATGCGATACCCTACCCTCCGACACACGTGTACATGAGAAAGTCGAGGTGGTTTTTAGTGGTTACACCACATACTCCGGCTCTCATTTCCACAAGAGTCGGAGATCCGAAGGGATTTTCCACCTCGTAAAACAAAAAAAAAAGCTTAACTAACCTAAGGGTCGCGTCGCGTGGTGGCGTAATGTAACACACACCCTTCCTCATGAATAAACAAAAGAGTTCTCGAATCTGACTGGCAGTTAAAGAGATTAGCGCATTTAAATTCAAACATACAAACTCTTCGGCTTTATTAGACTTACAGCTGTCAGTTCAAAAAAAAAACAGTGATGGATAATAATATAATAATAAAATCAGTAATTTTGTTATCTGTGACAGTGAAGAGATCTACCTACCAGTTGTCACTGGCCGAAACTGGATAACTATCCATTTGAGAACATCGTATGATTTTAAAATAAAATGTGGTTTATTTGAATAGCGGGTCATTGTATTCTAATAAATGTGTCTTCACCTCATAACCTTTATCTGATTACATAATGCTATTGGCAGGCCTCGTAGGCATAGCTACGTTGTTCTGACTTAGAAGTCGCTAACCAAAGAAATATAACCTAAGGCATAGAAGTAACACTAAATAACAACAGCGGTTGCTATGATTGATATCTTCTTTCTAATGGCACATGCAGTATGATAGAAAGAGCTGTCGATAGGTTTAGCAGCACGCTCTTATAGCAGCATCGTGGTAGGCAAACAGTAGACAAAACATAGAGTTATTAAACCGAGTGTTGTTCGTAACAGTGATGATTTATCGATAAATATTTTTGGTCAAATGTCTAACTTCAGTATGTGTCGATATATTTAAGCCGTAGAAGTAAACAACTAAAATATTGAAATTTTAGTTTTTGCTGTTGATGCCGGACAGTGCTTTGCAAAGACTTGCCAGACAGACAGTACTAAAAAAATCACGTGTTTAATTGTTCGTTTTAGCCATAAAATCTATTGACAAAAAGTATTCATAAACTAATGAACTATGCGTTGCGATGCGATGCTAAGAAACTGTCACTTAGATTATGTATTGTACGAATTATACCAGATTGGCTAATGCGGCACGGCAGGCTTTGGCAATTTGTTTGCGTCGCATCATATCACGTTGCTTGCTATCGCTAACGTTGGACACTGCTCGATTTTTTAGAGTTGTAGGTAATCCGACTGCCACGCCGAAGCTTGCGGGTTTGATTCCCGCTCAAGTCAAACATTTGTGTGCATGAATATGTATGTTTGTCTTGGTCTGGATGGTACTATGTATAATATGTAATATATTTACAGAAAAGTATATATGCATGTTTATCGATTGTCTAGTACCCGTAGTACAAGATATGCTTAGTTTGGGACCAGATAATGTTGTGTGAATGTGAAAGAATATTATATTTTATGGTAGAATATTATGTAGCGGACTACAAGGCAAGACGTCTTTGATCAGTCAGGATAGCACTAATATGATAAATAATATAGAAGTAGGAAGACTAATTAAAATCGTTGAAATTATTATATTTTATTAATATGTTCAGACTAAAACTACACACTTTTTGTTTAGCTTTGGATAAATAATTCTACCGGGTGTGCAATGTCCGGGCATAAATGTAATGTAGGCACAGCTTTCGGTTTTAAACGACGCCAGGTGATTTCTGTCTTTAAAAAACAGTCTTTCTCAAAATGACGTGAACAAATACGATGGTACTTCTGCTAAATCAAACTAGGCCCTCCGACGGCATATGTCCAAAGTTTTCTTGTGACGTCATTAATAGGCAACCTGTAATAAAAAACACCATCTTAATAATAAAACATGCTACTCACATCCCTAATCTATCTACTATTTTATAGATGCAAAAATGTAAGCCTACACACACGTGCGTACACTGGAACACTTGGCTTTAGGTCAATAGACGCTACTTTTAAGGTAGGTATCTAAGTAAATTATGTACATTAAACTGCGCTTACTATCAAACGCGCGATAGAAAATTAGACCGCTGGACGTCTTTGTTTATTGCCAACTTAGCAACCGCGGCTACCCGCTGTCGCTTCCAGCTACGGTTTTACATTCATGTCCGATATTTAGTTTCCGTATTTATCCCTCATTCAAAAAACATCGATATCTCCTTTCACTGTCAAATCCCATCACTAAGGCTATTAAATCAATAAATGTACAAAATAACAATTTGTGGGTTAAATTCATAACACATATGTATGCAAGCTGTTCCTTTGATTTGCAATACAATGATATTGTGTAAACTTAACACTCATTATAGCATTAATACGAGAAAAGTAAATAAATTTGTTGGAAAATTCCGACTCACCGCTAGAAGATAAAGTTTCTCCTGTTATTTCCGTTCCGAGAATAGCGGAATCCACATCCCGATATCACATTCACGATGTGTATTAATTAATGAGTACACTATGTAATTATTATAAGCTTACTTACTATTTAAATGCAAAAAAGTTATTAAAAATGAAAACACAACCGTCCAACAAATTTTACACTGATGACAGATCACAGCACGGCTATTTAGAGAATGTAGTCAAAGATATGAGTATGTAAAGAGTCTATGCCTCTTTAAATGAGACGCGTAATTTGACGTTATGATTAACCAACTAAGACCAACTGACATTACATGTTGCACGTTCGGTATAAGGAAATTTATAGGGCATGTTCTCTCTAGTCTAAACCATCCAATCTCTTTGTCGCTAACACAGAGGAAAAGAAAAGAAGGCTGGAATCATTGAATTTGGAATAATTTCGAATTTTTGAAGTAAAATCTTTCTTCTAATCAATCACTTACCGGGTCAAACTAAGAACCTTTTAGGATGTCTTTCAGAGTTATTTTTTGGACCATGAATCCAAAAAAGTCAGCCAGCCGTTTACGAAAATAAATCACACCAAAAAAGAAATCATCCTACGCATTAAAAAACGTTATTATATTGTTTGTCTATATTTAGTGTGATACTTGACGCATTTTACTCGACAATACAATAGATTTTTGTCACGATGCGAAAAAAATCCCACTTAGATGTTATGTGAGATTCGCGTCACATAATAATGCGTAATATTGCCCATACCTACATTACTTTAGTCTCGTGCTGAATATAACATGTACAAAAATTGCCAAGTAGTATGCACAATGTTGGACTTTATCCCGGGTGTTCAAATAAGCCTTATACGGCTGAGTAGTGGTTGGAAAAGTACTTCAGTGATAAAATTGTTGTTTCAGCACTTTAGTAAGCCTAGATTGCATAGTTTGTTTAGCGGATGTGTCCGTTTTTAGGTTCAAGTTATTATCCAAAGGCTAGCCTGGCGTTTTTATCAGGAGTATGTCACGTTCCTTTACCAGTTTTGTGAAAAGCGCTGGGTACCGTGCGTTGGGCATTGAGTTGGCGTTTATCAGCCCTGAGGAAACCTGCTTGAACGCCAAGCAATAGCCAAATTATAGCGATCTATTTGAAAATGCTTGTTCTTTGTTCAGGCCTTTATAGCTGCAGGACTGACCGTATGTAGTGCCGAAAATAACTAGGACTGTGTTTGTAGTGGTGCACAGGGACATAGCCTGGACAGCGGTAAATTTACCCATTAGCGTCTTATTATTTTCAAGGGTGCAGTTACTAGAGCTACATCTGGTGTAATATAAAAGGCTAGTAACAGTAGATACTGGTGGCAAACAGAATGTCCCAATCCTCTATACTATACACACACTGCCATATTCGGATTTAAAATGAGTCCGAAGAAATAGTAATTAGATCTTACAGCTGTATCGATTTAAAGCCTCTAAGTGCCCGATTATGTCTTTTAACCCTTTCTTATTAGATTTGTCGTACTGATTTTAAAGAAGTACCTACCTACCACTTCCCAGATATTTTATACACATTGATTACAAATTTACTTTCACGCTGATAGCCATTGTTGTCAATACACTCCGCACGTAGGCACCTTTTTGTTGATATAAATAGAATTTTCTTTTTAATATCTTTTATTGAAGTCATTTATGAAAGTTAATCCATTCAATATCAGAGATCGGTATCGGTATATGGATTATCGCGTCATCAGGATATCGCAGATTAGTTGTAGGATATGTGATATAATCGTGTTGGTTGCTTTACTGTTAATATTCGGTTCGCTCCGGTGTCATAAAGGTACCTACAAAGTTTATTTATTTAAAAAAATAATGCTACTGCTGCACTATTTGCGAATAAATCCTGTACCGTTGTTTGAAACATAGCGAGGGATTTTAGACACATTCACAACAACGGACATAAAGAACATCCAGGTTCAAAACAACAATTTGTGTATCTCAGTGTTGTCCCGTGTAGGGAATGTGGGGATCGAACACACACACGGTGCAGTTTCAACGGTGAGGTGACTCCACCATGTGTATGTCAATATAATAAAATACAAAATGCATGCATAGATATACGTAATCAGAACATAAGAAAGGTGACCAGATAAAAATAGCTTGAAGCGATAAGGCCGCCCTTTGTACTGGGTGGATAGATCTACTTTTATTGCAAGACTTCTTATTGTTGATACTTATTGGTGTATATAGGGTAAACAGTATAATGATTGGCACCCTAAGCGGTTTCTACTACTAAGTAACAAATTCTCAGGAAAATACAAATTCAATAATATTTTCTATGGTTTTGTCGGAATTGTGTTTACATGGGCATTAATAAAAATAAAACATCGTATTTAATAAAGCCGTTTTATAAGCATAAAAATGTGCTCAAACTTATTTCTTAAGAAAAGTACAATCATTGGCACCCTGGTATAGTTATTGGCAGTACATAAAAGGTACAATCATTGGCACTGTTGGCCTAAGGCCGTGATACCCAGACAGTCTTAAGACTTGATATCCGGATCTTTGTACATGTATTCTACGTAATCAAAACATATATTTATGAATGTTTATGTAACCTTCTAATATTTCTTACATAAGTCTATATTTGAGAGAAGTTTAGTTCATTTACCACGTTTTATATCTTTCTTGCGGCATAGTTTTCTAATGTAACTCATCTTGTCTCTTAGATACATTGTAGCAAATGAGCCCTGTTTCAGTTTCTCACAAGCATTTTGTTCGTAATATTTTTGTCTATACTAAGTTCTTTGTTTTAAGCGATATCTCTTCTGATTTCTGGGTACTTTGTAGAGAAAGGTTGCTATCTCTGTACGACCGTACCATAGTAAGTTGGGTGTAAATGTGAAGAAATATACAATCTAAAGTTGTTTTTATGCGAATTTGACGGAAAACAAATAAAAATCTGAAAAAAATATGATTCTAAAATGTGCCAATGACTATGTTGTTGAACAATTTTTAAGTAAGTATAGTCATTGGCACTATCGAAAAAGACGATCCATCTATTTAATACCGCAAAACTAGTGTTTATTAAGCTTTAATGAAGATAACATATACAAATAAATAGGTACTTTTGTGTAAAATTTATTAAAAATATTTTTTTTTCGCTTCGGAAAGTAACCCTCTAACCTAAACATTTCATTAATTTTTTAGGCAATTTTCCTAATTTTTTTTTAAAATAGTTGTTAAATAAAAATGATTCATAGTTAAGATTTAAATATTTGTTCTGTGTATAATAAATAGGTTAATGCAGCTTATGAATGTATTTCTGTGACATAATAATATAAGATTTTCCTAATATTCAGGATAATTCAGCAGAGTGCCAATCATTGGGGGGGGTGCCAACATTACTATAGTTTACCCTGCCTACAATAAAGTATACCTACTTAAGTTGGAGCCTACTTCTGGGTAAGCATGCCGTAGCCATCACACTATTCAGGTTACTGTTGTCTCTTTCTAAAACAAGCAGGTCTTCAAATAAGTTACCAACTAACTAGGATCATTTCGCCTGTTCGCGTCCATTTAGTGCAGTTGGCAAGTATGAATGAGAAAATAAAAATGTTCCAGCAAATTGATTCAATGAAAAATTTATCTAATGCGTTCATTATAAAGTCTATTTTAATAATAACTTTCAGTTTTGTTCGAAACTTGTTGTGTTTTTTTTTAAATAGACAAACTTCAAAATATGGCATTTTACCCAGTTTGCGTTCAAAAAATCCTAATTGCGTCCACTTGTGGACCAGTTCGCGTCCACCAGCTCAGTCTTAACAATATCAGCCTTATAATCCTTCATATAAGGGTGATATTGTTAAGACAATCTAAAGAAAGATTGGCTTTTAACAATTTCTACATTTAAGATTAAAGTTATAAAAAGTCTACATTATTATCATTATTAAATCACTTTATAGAAACTATAAATAACTATTTATTGTTCTCAACATCGATGGAACTTAAAATCAAAGATAAAAAAATAACGATACATGTTGTCCAATATTGTGGTCTTTGGAATAGCATAATTTTTACATAATTATGTACATATTTGTCTTATCGATTTCTTCTTCTCACGAATATCACAAAACGCTTTCTTTATTTAAACATCTTTTGTATTTTTTTTCCTTCTTCTTTTTTGTCTCCTAAGAACTCATCTTGAATAGAAAAAATATGGAATAAAAGAAATTAAATGTAATAATTCAATTTTAAACTCAGTCTTAATCAAAAATGCATTTTAAATTATAAAATATATATATAGAATGTATTTATACGATCATTTCTATTTCATGCAAATATGGACGCAATTTGCTATAATATTATCCCTTGCAGGTATAGTTTGCGTCCACTTGTGGTCGATTATTATATCGATTGTATCTTTTATTACAATCATAATAATGTGGACGCAAATTGGTCATAACAATTGCATACTATTAATGTTAAAATAAACAAAATCCCAATTTCTCTCTCATATTTTAATCACATAAAAATAAACAACTAAAGAAATCATAAATAAACGAGTTCGCGTCCATTGTGGACGCAAAGTGGAAGTTTTATAAATTCGGTGTTGTAATTCGCGTCCACTTTATTTTAATCGTTAACTATAAAAAAACAAGCTAATTCATACTATTCGTCTTTTCATTATTAATGTCTAGAAACAGCTATGTATCCTAAAATTCATATAAAACAATAAAATACTTACCGTCAAACACGTCGCTGCACACTATTTTTTTATTTATATCCCGCGCATCTGCACTCTTTTGTTGAACAACCGAGATTAACAATTTTTTTTAAACAGGATAAGCTGGGCGCACGGAACTTTTGTCTATTTGTGCGTGTCTCTTATACGTCGAGGTATTGGCGATACTGACTTTTCATTTTATAAGTGTGTTAGTATACTTATTGCCGAGTATTTTTAAAGGAAGGTCCGCAAAATGGACGCGAATAGGGGGATGGACGCGAACAGGCGAAATGACCCTATGTGCTCGCAAGAAGTGGTTTTAGAAAAAGCTGTGATTTGAATCGTGACCCTCAACGGACTGCTGATGCTGACACCAATAAAACGACAGCTTCTTTTGAAACTATAGCTACATTTATTCATACAAGACTAGCGTCTGTCTACTTACTGTATTGACCACCATAATTGTTTTTGTAGAAAAATGAAAATGTCCAGTATTTCCTTTCATCTCAGATTGAGGTGATCATATTTTTCTAAGAAACTACAATTGCTGTGTTTACGTCTACGTATTAGATGTAGGTACGTGATGGATTTCTTCTTTTAACGTCCACTATAAGATGACCTGCTTTTACATGACAAGCTCGTAAAACGCCAGGTCAGATAAGGATGGTTGAAATTATGTCTTGGTGGTGCTTGGTTATATGTTACTACACGTGCTGGCAATTAATTATTCAATTAGAACTAAGTATATCTACATCCATGTGAACTAGTTACGGTTAATGGTACTTAATAACTTAGCCAGTAGTTATGTAATAACTGTCATAGGTCACAGGAAATACGTAGCTCCGTAATATTATAATGCTTACTCATGAGTGCACGACCGTCACATATGGTAATCGAACCCACAACACTCGGCCTAATCAACAATCTTCATCATCTGCAGACATCTGGACTAAGTGTTAAGCTGGGTTGCCTATTTAGTCAATGAAGTCCTTTGCCTCTTTTGAACATCTCTGGCTACCTATCGGTTCTGTAGTGTTCCTCCTGTCCAGTAGCTAGCTTGCGACAACTGACTAATATAAAATAAAATGAATTATTCTTTGCCATCTGATGTTGACCGCGTCAACTTGTCTAACTAAATATAAAAACCGAAATTATTATGTACTTAAAAAACCTGCATTGAAAAGAAAATAAATATTCGCATAAATTGCTTCCTCATTTTAATATAGAAATACTTACACAATAAAAAATCACCTTTCGTTGCAATTTAAAAATACCAAACTTACCTATACGTAACAGGTGCATGGCTTTATTTTCCGACCTTGTAAAACATTTTTATTTACATAATTATTCTTAGCAGTCTAGTGAAGTTATCAGTTATGTGACACGATTTTATCGATTCTTATCAGAGAATGCGATCTGATTACTTATCTCAACAATTTCCTGGTACTAACGATGTCTACACATGCATGCTAGCATCACACTTTTAGTGTTTTAATTAAAAGTTAGGAAGCGATAGCTTAGTGGAGATACCAACAGACTGCCATGCTGAGGTTACCTTATTGGGTTCTTAACCCACGGCGCGCACCATTTGGGACAGGTGCGTATTAGATAGTTAGTTATCGCTAGCCCTACGCCTCGGCAAGCACGTTAACGCCTTCGCTCCCGGCTGTCATGTAGATCTTTGGCAGTAGATATGGGGAGTAAACTCGAGAATACCCTACTGAGCATCGCTGCTGCATGCCTATGGGTTGCAGAGGTCAGAGCAAGGTCAGGCTCAGCAGTCGCACTGTGGCAAAGTTAATATTCTATCAAATCTAGTTGACCGAGCGGACTCCGGGCTTCAAGACGAAAAGTCTTGGTTGCAACCAGGGTAATGAAAATAATGAAATGTTTGAAAAAGAAGTGAAATATTTTCTATTTGCCCAGACTTTCAACATGGTCTAGTTTCATCAGGCATGGTCACGGGATTACTGTATTTCATCGGTATGTTATATAAATGTATGGTGTAGAAATCGCAAACATTATAAAGTATATTTAACGGCTGATTTGTTTTTTATTACCTACTGTGTTCTTTATTACTATAAACTCTGTGCTATTTGTGAAGTTCTGGACAAAAGTAAACGCCGGACTACCGGTTTCAAGGGTGATGCAAACCAAAATGCATAGATACATGTGCGTCCGGTTGGCGACCGCAGGTCAGAACCAAATGCAGCTCGATTTCACTAGCGTTAGTTTTGGCCTCTTTCGCTGTTTATATTGTATAGCTGCCTACTCGCCTCTAATTATTATGAAATCTAGAAGACTCGATAAGATAAAAACTACTCTCGAGCAATCAACAACATCGCGGTGTACGAAAATAGAACTGAACTCCTTCCAAAACTGCAGCGTGCACAGATAGGAAAGTGGAACGGGATAAACGGGACTAGATACTTCTTCACAATGTTGTATCTGCTTTACTGTTCTGCACCAGCTATTAAGTGATATCCCTGACCTATCAAAACATTGTGTGAATCCTATTGGGCTTCGTCGCAGGGTAGGTACTAAAACCCTGCAACCTATGAAAGAGGGTCCGTTTAAGGCTAACACAGCCTTATGGCTGGCTTAGTTTATCACGTAACTTAGAACTAAATTTACCTATTGCTCTCTTTATAACAGCTGTAAAATTTACTATAATAGTACTAGCTATATCGCAGACTAGAGGACGCCAGCAGCTACGCCTGCAATTTTTTTTAATTTACCCGTTTTCGACGATCCCGTGGGAATTTCGGGAAATCCCTTCTTAGTGCACCCCTACGGTCCCCAAGGAACATACATGCCAAATTTCAGCTTCCTGCGCCCAGTAGTTTCGGCTGTAGCGTGTCTGTCAGTCAGTCAGTCAGTAACGCAAGGATTTTATACATTAAGATTGGCTGACCACCGTTTATGACGCTTGTATAAAAGTTAGGCATTACCTTTATCCAATGCAATCGTTGGGGTTGCTACATTGAAGGAGTATTATCACCACTGTTACTGATACATTTATTTGGATTGCAGCCAAATTGGCATAAATACATTTCGCAACTTATTCCGACTGTGTAAGACTCAAAATTGGTTAATATAACATATTGTACGCCAAATTACTCGTTCATTTATCTCATCCAAGTGCGACTAACTTTATTTTCTACGTCACTGGAGGAGCACGCTGTAGGATGGTGGATATCAGCTCGTGTACAAGTAGCTTTAAATAAGTCCTTGCGTGTGTCCAAAATAGCAACTGAGCTATATCTGTAGATCCACAATATTATCCTTACTTACACGTATGACAGCTGCGAGTATGAGTTCGTTTCTTTGTTTGCCACGCGTAATATCAAACATTATAAAATTTCGCCACCTATTACGTGGGATCAAAACACTGGCGAAAAGTGGGCGTTTAATATGCCTCTGCCTACCCCTTCGGGGAAACAGGCGTAAGTCTATGTATGTATGTATGAAATTTCGCATACATCGTGTAGGTATCAGGGTACCAAAGAACATGATACCTCAGGTTCCTTTCACTCAGCATTATCGAACGTGAGTGAGAACGATGAGCGCAGGCAGCATTAGAAACTAAAGTGAGGAATAATATAGCCGGTCTCTCTAAAGTTTCTGTCTGATTACCTTGACCTTTACCCAACGGTGGAAATACCTCCAAAAGTCAATTTCCTCAACATCAATTTATATGCAAAATGCTTAGTAGGTAGTAGAGATAACCTAATAGAGCCCAATAGGACAAAATTCTAGAGTCCTAAATAACCTTATGGATCAATAAAAGGCACATTCACCTTTATAATTAATCAATTCATGTCATTCGGTACATTTCATAGATTATTCACAAGACTATCACCTTCTAATGACGTGATCAGCCTGCCTAAACGACCGCCATCTGGTAAGCCTGTTCTCGAAAATTCCCAGACCGCTATGGTAATTTGTAAGGCGGTAATTTTTCTGTTACTAAAGCGTATTTTTGGCTTCTTTACAAAGAAGCTTAAGCCTTTTTTTTTGATTGATCGCCGTTTTTTTAGATCACTTATTCTTTATTGATTGGCTAAAGATTTGATTATAGTGCCTCTGAGTGGTACCTATCGCTTGTTTGACCAAGTTCAGTTTTACCGAGTATGTTTCGCCATATTTAATTATGTATTATGTATCATGTTTTAGAATGATAATGCCTTAGTCGTGCCTATAAACAGAACACATCAAACTTGAAGATCGCCTCATCGCCATTCAATGCTGTATATTCGATAGATTTCTTCCATGTATCTTTTACTTAGATCAAGATTAGGCAGCAATAGCGAGAGACTGCTACGCAGAGGGTCCGGGTTTGAATCCACGGCGCGCACCAATGTTAAGTGCGTATTAAATTGTTAATTATCGCTTGGTAAACGGTGAAGGAAAACATCGTGAGGAAACCTACATGTCAGAGTTCTCCATAATGTTCTCAAAAGACATGTGAAGTCTGCCAACCCGCACTAGGACTATGGCTTTACCCTTCTCATAGTGAGTAAAGGCCCGTGCCCAGCAGTGGGACAGTTTATATACAGGGCTGATGATGAAGATGAGATCAAGATGCGACCTAAATCACCTAAATGAGCTTAGTTAACTTCAAGAACACAGGTTTGAATAATTTTTAGAACCGAGCGAAAGTCAATCTAAACCAAAACTGCATATTTATCCGATAGATACATACCTAGACTTAATAAATATTCGAAGCGTGGTAATCAATAAAAAAATAGTCGATTTTATAAATCATTTATTTTGAATATTTATTCCTCATTTTGCAGTTAGTCGTATGCAAATGTAGCATTTTATATTTATTGTGTGAATTTGATATAATATAGTCAGAAATTATTTTAGCCAGAACGGCGATCATCACCTATCGCTTACATTTCATCTGTGGTAGTGGCACTAATTCAACAAGCCACACCTACTGCGTCGACCAATTAATGACACTCATCCTCAATCAATTTCTGTGTTCTTGACTCACGGTAATAATTATTATTAATCTCATAAAAGTATGCTAAAAACCTAAATGTAACATGAAACTGAAACATCATGCATGTTGTACTCATCCTCTTCAGTTAACAAGTAACTTAGGTAATTTTGAAGCATGTTTAATTCTTTCAGTTATTTTTAATTGAAGTACTTATTGTTAACTTATGACTAAAAACAATAGATAGGTACCGTGAATAATATTACTGAAATTGAGTTAATGTTGATAAACTGTACTAAACGGTGTAGTTTTCAAAATACGTCAGAAAAATATTTTAATATGGGAAATTAAATTATCTACCTATTATGCAATAATTTAGGTATCTACTAAAGTGCGTAAGTTGGTAGGTACTCTAAAGAACGATCAACTTTACATAATGGTTTTACCCTTGCGACGTTAAAAAAGGTTAATACAAATACTAAGTAATATAACATGTATTTTAAATATATTAGAAATGAATAATATAATGTAGTTTTAATTTGCTATAAAATGAATACAAATGCTTAATATCATTGTGATCAACTTAATGGTTTTAAGTACTTAATCGTTTATCTATCGGCTTATAGCCGATAAGGTTTTCCACTTTCACGTCAGGATCGCAGTACTTAAGCTAACCATGATTCGTGTGGTTTCACCTCTACGAGTCGTCGATGGACACCGCGGTGGTTTAAGTGGGTAGGCACCGATCGCATGCAGGAGAGAGACACACAACTCACACAAGCTCTCTCTGCCTGCCCCAAGAGGCTCGGAATGAGCCTGTAATTAGAGTCTCAGCCATGAAGAAATAGAAGAAATTTTCTTACTTTTGTCCGGCATTTTGTATCAGATCCAGTGTGCAATAATGTGCATCATCTACGGACTAGATTAATTCTTACAAATTGCCTTTTATTTGCCACATAATCTCTTTTCGATTTTTATGGCAACGCAACGTCCACAATACTCTAGACTCTCATTGTATAAGGGCCCCAAAAATATAAATTTGCATCTGACAACCCTGGCGTCATATGTAAGAATTTCCATACTTGACTAAACATAGTTTTCCGATACTAGTTCTAGATTAGATCACCTTTATTGTCGTATATGGTATAAGATTTTTCAACGTATTAGGTATGTCATTGAATGTGCAAATGATATTCAAAGTTAACATGAAAACAATAAACGTTTATTAAAAGGTAAGCACATAGTAAACTTTCAGGTTTCCTATTTACATATTACATACGTATTCTTTTTATTTTTAACTTACCAAGGAGTTCCATAGAATAATTTTTAAAATGAGATTTTCGAACAGCCTACTAGGCCGATGTCCAGCGGTGGACGTCTCTCGGCTGATATGGTGAATTTCAAACATAGGTACCTATCGAATGGCACATTTTGTCGGTGTGCCTTTTTTCTTGTGGTCTACGGCTTGGATGCATTTTTTAGTTCTATGACGATAAATAAAAAAATAATAAGAATCTTTATTGTTTCAAAAACATATCTTACATTATAAACTTTAGTAATAAGGCTTATAAATTATGCTCATTACAAGAAACCTTGTCCTCTGAACTAGGTGTATATCCCTGTATTTCAGACGACAGCTTCCCTACTCGTATGTAGCCTCAGTTTCTTTTTTTTAATGGAATATAAAAGCAAATAAAGTAGATTGATTTACGATACAATTTTGGTATTTGTAATAATGTAATAAATCTTAAGTGTATGTGAGTGTGTGTTTGTTATGTTAATTTGTTTAAGCCAGGGTTACAGACCTACCGTTTCCATCAGATATTTATGTGTGACTAGAGGACGCCAGCAGCTACGCATGCACATTTTTTTAAATTTATCTGTTTTGACCGATCCCGTGGGTATTTCGCGAAATCCCTTCTTAGTGCACCTCTACGGTCCCCAAGGAACATACATGCCAAATTTCAGCTTCCTGCGCCCAATAGTTTTGGCTGTAGCTTGTCTGTCAGTCAGTCAGTAACGCAAGGATTTTATATATTAAGATAATAAGGCGATTTAAAAGTGACACCAGGTTCTTTCATACCCTACCTACTATCAGAGTATAGGTGAAAATTAAAAAATCGTACCTATTGACTCTTACAAATGTTTTATTCTAACCTTCTCAATTAGTGGTGCGCCTTCGTCTGTCGTCGATTACAGCAAATATCTTTAACTTTGAAATCTATAGAAAGACATTTCCCGACACGGGCTATGTCTTTTCATAGATTACCTACTTAGGTCCTTCCACTGGATTATGATATTAAATTTAGACAACAATTTCCTCAAAGCTGCACATCATTCTGGTTACAAAATCGTACTAAACTGTTACCTGTTCTAAGTACCTACTTCTAATTTGCATGACTTATTTTTTATTTTCAAACTCGTCTGCTAACCTACTCTGACAGCGTATTTTTAGCCGACAATCAATCAAAACCTGTACAACGTTTTTGTGCGTTCTTATTTGGTTTATTTTTAATCTGTGCAGTATTTTTTTTATTATAAGTATTGTATAACACAACATTAAGATGATGAGGGTCGTGGGATTACGTGCATTTGACGAAGACATTATGTCAGATAACGTAATAAGAGATGTGGGTAAACCCTTAATTTACGAAATGAAGAGTTCATTAAACTCAGAAATAAGTTTAAATAAAACGAGTAATCTTTATTTATTTTGATTTTTCTTTTTCATGTCTGTGTGGCCAGCTCTCGTGTTAGATTTTATAGACTGCTTGAAGCCTGCTGACATGGCCTAAATATTCTTGTACTGACACAAGCCCCGGTTTTTCTAGTATTTGCATCAGAGCGCTACAGTGCTTCTGAGGGTAGGCACTTAAAGCAGCAGATGCTCTATACTGTAAAGCATCTAGCAAGTAAACTCTGCCAGTAAAAAACAATTAAATAACTCTGTCAGTAAAAAGCGTCCATCCACAGCCGCAAACTTTTGCATTGCACATGCAAATATTAGGTAGGTACTTACTCAGGTCCCGTCGGGGGGTAGCGATGAATGCTTCGGTGAAACTCTACCCTCCGACACATGGGTACATGAGGAGCACGGGTTGGTTTTTAGTCAGTAAGAGTCTGACAGTCCCCTTCGTCCTTCTCCCCCAGGGCGGAGGGACTCCATGAGGATTTTCCAACTCGACACCAAAAAAAAAGGTACTTACTCAGGTATTTTATACTTAATAGAAATATTAATTGTTCTACAAAACATAAAATATACATAATATTTAATTCAACTCAATCTTGACCGAATTTCATCGAACACAACATAAGATAGTTTGGGAAATCCTATTATTTATTAATTTATCTATTGCTCTCAGTTTATCTTTATCTTTATTTCTATTTAATAATTCATTACATTTAGTTTATTGTTAATAGTCTGGCAAATCCGGTCCGCACGTTTTTTTTGTTACGAAACCTGTATCGTCAAAAGTATAACGCATTATTAGACGCATATACAGCTGAGTATGAGATCATTCCGTTCGACATTTCACATATGTTTCGAACTTGCCTTGTTTCGCGGTTCCGCCCGTTATTTTCTGTATTTCAGCGGAACTCATTTAATAGATTGACTGCCTCGTTGATCTCGCAGCATAGATGTGCGCGTGGGATTGGGAGGTCTCGGGTTCGATCCCCGGGTCGGGCAAAGTGTTATTGGTTTTTTTCGTTAGGAAATTCTCAGTAGCAGCACGGAGTCTGGTAATGTGCCCGGTACTGCAATAGGCTCGCCCCCTTTTACGTGGGACTAAAATAAATCTGGCGAAAAGTGGGTGTAGCAATATACCTCTGCCGGAGAGGTACTTCGGGGATATAGGTAGGCGTGAGACTATGTATGTATGTATGTCATTTAATAGATAGGTACATTTAATATTTAGAAGATGCCTGCAGCTACGCTCGCACATTATCTTTTCTGCCTGATTCCGTTGCCCTATAGTTTCAGCTGTGCGTTTTTGTCAGTCAGTCAGTCAGTGTTCAACCTTCGGGCCGCAATCCTAAACGATTCTGACATAAAATATAACAACAGACTATGGTCGAGTAAAAGGGACGTTATAATCGTTAAAGCCATTTCGACAGACGGAAAGACAAATTTTGGAAGCAGTTTGTTTAAGTCTTAGTACCATGTAAATAAGCATTTGATCTCCACGGATTTTCGTATATTTTCAGGATGTTAATCAAAGAGCTGTACTACAGTTCCGCAATTCAGCCAATGTATGAAAAATACAAAGAATGTCTGGTATTTGTATCGGTGACGTTCGGTGACGGCGGTGTTCATGACCCCTATTTAGCACCCCTCTGTACACGCCACTGTCTGGCTTTACAAGGGGCAGCTAGGGCCACTCTCGTTTATACACACCCGTGCTGCGAAATTACTTTTAAACCTTTGTAATAAATATTAGACCTGTTTCGTTAGATCTATGGTACAAGTTTTCTGTCTCTCTGTTTGCGATAAACTCAAAAAGTACTGAACAGATTTTCATGCTGGTTTTAGTTGTAAGTATGTACTTACCGTTTATTTATAGTAGGTACATACATACACCAATAGTTATATCACTTCTCAACAGAGGACTAATAATCATGCTCATCACACACGTAATTTTATTGTCCTGGGAGGGAGTCGAATCCACGACCTCTGTCTAGTAGTAGGGACACCAACATCCAACAAGCTGAATTAATGTTTAAAAAGCTTATTGTACTTGAGCTGTATCGTTCTTTCAACGTGGAGAACTTGTGAACCGTGCATGCTATATCACTTTATTGTCCCGTGATTTTAAAATTAATGACGCAATATCATGTTTTTAATACATCACGTGGACAATAAAGAGGACGTCTTCATTTCTTTAGACGGATAAAGAAGTCATGCAACTGATTTATTTAATGGTCTTTTGACAAATAACTTGAGGAGCACAGAAAATCTCAATGACACTGTGTTAGCTGGTCATCGAATTTGCGAGATATCAAAACGTCTCTACCAACTCAAACCAGTCAATCACTTCCCGACCGGATCGCGGCAAACCAGGATTCGCGTGGCTCTGCCAACGCTATACGGAAAATGAATAGACACCTCCGTGGTCCAGTGGATAGCGTATGTGACTGCTGATCGGAGGTCCCGGGTTCGGTTCCCCTGTCGGGCAAAAGTGTTACTGGGTTTTTCCGAATTCTCAGTGGCAGCAAGGAGTCTGGTAATGTGCCCGATAACGGCAATAGGATCGCCACTATTACGTGGGACCTAAAAATTCATGGCGAAATGTGTGTGTAATATTACACCTCTGCCTACCCCTTCGGGGATACAGGCGTGAGCCTATAAAAGAAAGAAAAAAAATAAGAATAGACACCGTGGTAGTTTCAGTGGGCAGAAGCCGAATGACTGTAGTGGAGAATCGCCTATAGACAGAAGGTCCTCTGCCTGCCCCGAAGAGCGAAAGGTGATCCCGTTATTTCAGTTTTCTAGTGTGAAGACAAAATAAAATGCCAGTCAATCATTCTAAGACATGCAGTTGGCTTAATATGGTGTTATTTGCACTGAAAAACTTGCACCAAGATTTTTGACAATATAACCTGGACGCAGACCAATCAGTGCGATGAACGCGTCTAGACTGAAGATGAAACGTGTAGTGGCTAAACTCGTGCTAACTCTCCAGAATCTAACAGAATTTTCGAAAACACGACTATTTGAAAAACACGTAACATTTCTCTCGGTATCGCACCTCTTTTGCTATTAATACTTGCGTTGTAAAGTATACCTACAGCTTGCATACAGCTAAAAGTTTCCAGCATGACTTGTGTTTGTACGCAGCTGAGATACAAAGACAGATCAGGTTATACCAGTCAATACATACAAATATAGATATAGCTTATAAATTAATGGCTGCATTCGGTCATCGCCGGACAGACCGACAATACAGAGAGAATGCAATTATCGATTTACGACCGACTGGGTTCGTAGACACTAAAATGGTTTGATGTCTTTCATCTTCTCAGTACTTTTGTTAGAAGATACGAAACGATGGATAATTTTCAAACAAACAGTACTAGAGGATGTCCACAGCTACGCCCGCACATTTTATTTTAATTCAACCATTTTTTTTGCGATCCCGTGGAAATTTCGGGCAATCCCTTCTTAGTGCACCCACAAGGTCCTCAAAGAACAAACATGCCAAATCTCAGCAGGTTGCGCCTGTTGCGTTTTGCCTGTGCGTTGTTTATCTGTAAGTCAGTAATGGAAGATTTCTATTTATTCAGACAGAAGATAATCGCCATTGATTTGCATAATTATTACTGTATTAGCGGATGAAGAGAGTAACATTATAAACAGACGGCTAGACATGATTTGCACATAAATTTACGAAATGGTAAGCGTCAGATTGCGAAGTTAATTCGTCACAATTCATCTGCAATGAAAGTTTCCAAACATTCGTGGCCCTGTACGTTATGAATATAATGTTTAGCAGGATTTAGGTATACTACATAACGTTTTTAAGACGTTGAGGGTGCAATAAGTCTTTCTTTCTACGACAGTGTGGCCAATTCTGGTTCCTAAGTTTACTTTAGGTTAAAGATTGCTCGTAGGAATTCGACATGGCCTCAAGATTCTAGTCCCGTGATAAAAAGCGGAACTGACAGACAGCTCTACGTGTTCTCTATACCCATGAAGCACGGTAACGCTTTGATGTCAACACCATAACAAGCAGTTTCCCATCCAAGTACTGACTACTACTTCGCCGATCTGTTACGAATTACAAAAGGCAAGTTTGGACGCGCTGATACATACAACAGTGTATAATATATGCCGATAAACATTTTGATTACAATGCACTATGCAATTTACGATCTCACTAGATTAATTACAAACTAACGGTTTTACAACTAAGTATTCGTTACCACACAAACCAGATAAGTCTAAAAATAGCGTGTTTAGTTTACGTAATCATTTACACCTTAGTAACACATTACTTTCGCCCGTTACGATAACGAAATAATCAATAATTACCAATTAAGTAATAGTTTACCACGGTTCAAATGTGATAAGATTTATTAAGGTTAAGTACTTGCACTATCAATTGCTCCAGTTAGTTAAGTTTCATTTATCTTACTTACTAGCTTAGGCTCTGTTTCCACTGCAGTGAGATGAGATGTCTTGCGAACGACCAATAGACCAAAAAACCGTATAAGGCTTAGTGGTTTAAACGGTGGCTTTACTGTTTGGCACGGTGAGTGACGTGGGTTCGATGAACGCACGACACTACACTTCACGTACTTATATCATAAATACTTAGTTGTTTCTAGTCAGGGAGATCTTCATGATTTTTTGTATGAATAAAATTACTCGCTATACAGGAATAATTCTTCGTCCAGGAGTTGTTCTTCAAAATAATACTTTATTCGACGACCGGTTGGCGGTGACGGGTTCGATTCCCGCTGAAGTCAAACATTTGTGCGCATGAACATGGATGTTTGTCTTGGTCTGGGTGTTTAAAAAAAAGTATATACATAATTATGTATGTTTATCCATTATTTATTGTGTAGATTTTATTCTTTGCTGTATTGTTAATTTTAATGTTTCTTTATTTTCGTTTCCTAAATTTGGTTAATTATGTCTAATTTTATTTGTGGAGGCTTGTAATAAGCAACCTTTTCTATCTTATGTATTTACCTTATTGTGCTATTAGTCTGTAAGCCTTCTTTAATATTAAATAAATAAATAAATAAATAAATTATCTAATACCCATAGTACAAGCTTCTGCTTAGTTTGGGACTAGATGGTATTTGTGGATGTGGTAGAATATTATTATTATTTATTAGTGGTACCCCCAATGCTATACATATAGCTTACATACATACGCCTGTTTCCCGGAGGGGTGGGCAGAGACTACGGAACGCTATTTGCAACTTAGTAGGTATAAGCTAGAATATTCATGAATGAATTGCTTGCTTCGCCGTTCATCGCAGTATCTTTCGCTTCGGTAAAATCCGGCCCTTACAAACCAAATATTCTATTATTAGTTACAAGCAACAATTTCATTAGCCGAACATGGTAACGTAACATGTTATGTAAATTTTACGACAAACTGCTAGTTGTTGGATTTAAAACATAAAAATGATTAATTGGGTTAACGCCCTTTAATAGATTTATGTAGGTAAGTAAATTAACTGGACCTTAGCGTACAAAGAGTCATAAGTAGGTCAATTTTATTATTTTCACTTACATTACTTCCTTTGCGATGTAGAACTTAGAAGTGAAGTGCCTGGAGTTTTTCTGGGGTCCATACAAAAATAATATTTTTATTTTACTTCATCATCATCATCAGCCTTTAACAGTCCACTGCTAGACTAGGCCTCTCCTTTGAAAGGAGGAATAAAATTGGCCTACTATACCACGCTAGCCAAACGGGTTGGTATAGGGTTTGTATCAAGTTTTCCTTCTCTTACAGTGCTGTTCTCTGCATAATATGCTCCCTCTGTCGGCTCTTACGACACCCATGGGATGATATGGGGCGGTGTCATTTCGTATTCTTAATCCGTCAACACACGGACGGACGGTCATTAAAAGGAATGCGATTAAACAGCATCTTACAAATGGTCATAAAAAGGAATGCGATTAAACAGATTATCATACCTTCTTAATCAAAATTTAAAACGAATTCCCTACATTTTGATCCTTTTAACGGTCCCCGTCTGTTGAAAGCCAACCGAAGAAATCCTGTTTGAAGACAACCTGTCCTTAGATATCAACAGAACCTCGCTGAACCAACTTTATTTATTGATCAAATCGATCACAACAAAAACATTCATACATTTCTGACTTACGTTAATGCTATTGCATCTACGCATGACGCATACGGTGTAAACATAATTATGTAGGATTAAAACACAGCCGTCGACATAACGAACGACACACCTCTTCCTCATTTTCAAGGGCACATTGCATGATGCTGTCATAAAAAAACAAGAAGAAATAATCTTAAGCATATTTGACCTAGATTCGAGACAGATGTCGAAGGAAAGCTATGAATTACGCATATTTTTATTATCGAATCGATGGCGTAACTTGTTTAAGTCATGGCTAAGTCGCATTACCTATTAAACATGTGAAGTTTCCAGACGAAGACGATCGATGTTTTTTTACGTCATTCTGACGGAGTACTTATAGCTAAGTATATTAGCGGTAAGTGTGATTACTTAATGTCACTTTGTACTAGAAAAATAGAGTAGTAATTGTTTTTTGTAAACTTATCTTGTATTTCTTGTTATCGCCGAAAGTTTGGCACGCTTCACGTTGCCGAAATATCTGGAAATTGTTTCGGACAACGCTTTTTGGGCCAGTTTACGAACAATAAGGTATTGTATTTGTCGGTTTAAACAATTTCACCATGTTTTATTAGCGGTGTTTCTAGGAAAAATAGATAGTGCTGGGATTTTCTACTCTAGTCTTACACACTAGAACTGCTAAACAATGATGTCTTCTTGTATTAAGTGATTACAGACTTTGGTAAAGGAACGCAGTGTTTTTAGCCGGGTTTCCGGAGTAACATTTAATTTTTCTTAAGTGCTCGCTCCCCGGTGTCCCATTTTTCGAACATTTAGCAACGAATGTATTTGCACTCTTGTAACTCGGTAACCGCTTATCTTTTTAATCAGACCGCATGTTATCTAGATCGTATATAAAACGTTGATATGTACGGGAAGTACACCGTCACAGGCAGTTATTGAGAACAGAGAAAGCGAGAAAGCTAAAGTGAGGACACTGTTATTGGATTGAGCAGCACATGACTTGTCATATCGTAGTTTTATCACTTCAGGTTCACTGCAGCAAAGGATAGGCAGTCGCACATTATTAAAAGTAGCGAATTTTGCTTGTGCTGTGGTTACCGTAGCAAATGTCATATAAAAATAGCAATTTAGTCGCAAGTCAATGACTGCTTTGCTGGTCAAGTAACTTTGTAGGTATAGTTTTTTTTTTATTACTGATAGGCTAGCGTTTGCCCATGATCTCACCTGATGTTAAGCGATGATATGGTCTAAGATGGAGCACGCTTACCTAGAAGGTACCTATTCACTCGCGACTTGAAAACACCCAGGTTGTACTCATCAGGAAACACAGACTCGGGTAAAGAGTTCCACACGTTGGCGGTACGCATCAGAAAGGAAGAAGCAAAGCGCTTCGTGCGTATAAGCGGGATATCCACCATGTAACGGTGACGCTGACTCGTTAGTCTGGTCGTCCGATGGAAGAAAGTAAGAATTGTAGTAGAGTTGCTGAGCTGTAAATGTGAAAATCCTTAATCCTGACCTGAGTGCTTCACCGTGATGTATTTGTGTACATTTATCAATAGTCTGGTTGCCATTGTGTTGACTTGAACCTCGGGCTGAGCTGTTGGGTGACTAACCACTAGAACTAGTCGCAACCTTATCGGTTTGCGTTGTACAAGTATCGGTTTCTGTTTGTGTAACAGTATGAGCGGTAAGTACTGCGTTGACGCAACTTTTTTTTTTTTTGACTCATGGTGGAAACCAAACAATTTACGGGCTGACCCCCCCAGGCTGGGCCCCTAAAGGGGCTCAGTCTAGGGAGAGTGTGGTGACTCTCCGACGAGAAGCGCCGGGACTACCCACTAAAACCACCATGGTGTTCCTCTATCCGATCCCATTGAATGGCGGGGTCACGGGATCTACGTTAGCATTACTGCCGCGACCACTGCGTTGACGCAACTGTCACATTACTTATTAACCTGTTTGCTGTAATGCTGTCGAATACTTACCCTGCTTATCGTGATATACTTATAGTGTTTATTTTATTTATTTTTTTATTTATAATCTCACGCCTGTATCCCCGAAGGGGTAGGCAGAGGTGTAAATATTACACCCACATTTCGCCATGAATTTTGAGTCCCACGTAATAGGGGGCGAGCCTATTGCCGTTACTGGGCACATCACCAGACTCCGGGCTGCTACTGAGAATTCGGAAAAACCAAGTAACACTTTTGCCCGACCCGGGAATCGAACCCGGGACCGGAACCGGGACGCTATTCACTGGACCACGGAGGCATACTCTAGTCTTATAATGTGTACGAATATTTGGTGTCCGGAATTATTTTTATAAATAACCAAAGATGGCTATTGATGTGCAACCCATCGGCTCTCCCTAAAACGTCATTCATGGCAATCAAGCATCACTTGCGTAATATCAACCCCAGTGCAAGTGGCTCGTTTATCATGGACAACTTCAAAAATTCTGTCCGGAATTTTTGAAGTTGTCTTGTTGTTTTTTGTCAAATCGTTGTGTGATAAGACAGTGTTGTGGCACTTGTGGCGTAAAAGAAGATCTAGTGACAAGCATCGAGAAAGGTATACTAAGATGGTTTGGTCACGTGGAGAGGATGGATGATGAAAGATTGACCAAGCAGATATACAAGTCAAGTGTGAATGAGACAGGACGAAGTGGAAGACCTAGGCGGACGTTCTCTGACCAGATTGGATTGGAGACCCTGAACAGAAAAGCATGCATGAGGAATCTGATGGGAGTGAATAAAGCAAGAGAGATATGTCAGGCTCGTTGCAAATGGCGTTCCTTAGTCTCTGCCTACTCCTCCGGGAAACAGGCGTGAGTCTATGTATGTATGTATCTATGTTTTCAATGCCATCGTTTGGAACATTTTAATAAGTAATAATTTGATTGCTTCTAATTCAAGTAGCTCTTTAAATACAAGCAAAAAAGATCTGCCTAAATATAATATTCTAATATGCCTTTCTCTCTTCTTATCTCTGCAACCGTGGTGATATCGTCAACCATATGCATCTGTTCTATTTTAAGCAACGACGGAAAAAACTCAATTCAACTAAATCATCCAAATAGAGCGATAAGGTAACATTCCACACACTAGTGAGATCACTAGGGTCAGTTTCAAACATTTCGACCGCACTGCCTAGGGTAAATTTCCATATCAAGTGACACGCTATAACAATTAAGTAAACAAGTAAAATTTTCCATTTTAAACGAACATGACCGACAAGTGGAGTGATAGGCAGAAGATTTACACGTTTGCGTCGTATTTATTAGAATATAATGAGTTGATAACATCACTTGACTGGAGCGTAAGTTAAAGTGAATAATTTAGTATTGTGTTTAATTTATTTATTTATAATTTTATTGGCACACCAACAGCTCATAGGCATTACAATTAAAGACATAAAGACATATTTATTTCTGCATTTTGGTTGTTTACAACACTTATACATGTCAAAACCCTATTCTAGATGATGCCGGCTTTTCCTAGCTAAATGACTTCTTGAGAAGAAAGGCCGAAACAAACTCAGTCATCATTTTTTTTGTCACTTCATTTTGCTTAGTATTTTCTTCATCTTTTAAAGTCCAGACAAAAAAAAAGGGTTTAGTATGCAAGTACAATGCAGGAAATCATCTGACGCTTTTGACTGACTCGGCCCACTGATGGCCCGCATTCAACAGCAATCGTACGGCTCAACCTTGATTGAGGGAGCCAGCACGATCTGTATCACTATGTCTCCACGCCATCAGAAGGTGTATGCATAAGCATGTCAGCCTAAGCCATCAGACAGGTTGCCACAACTATTTGTTTATATGTTTAATAATGCCCACATCATACTCACAACTTTACAAGCTAATACATAGTAAAATACATGTTGCAAACAATATGTAAAAATAATAAAATTTTAACAATAAAATGTCATATTATAATTAAAATGTCAAAAAATATTATTGAATGTCAATTCAGGAATAATAATATATTACTTAAGTAATTATAAAAATAGTAAAAATTTTAACAATAAAATGTCATATATTTAAAATGTCAGAAAATATTATTGAATGTCAGTTTAAAAATAATAATATATTACTTAAGTAATTTTAAATGTCAAAAGAAAATAAATAAAATAACAATGTCAAATCAAACAATGTCAAAACAAAATAAATAAAATAAAAACAATGTCAAAACAAAATAAATAAAATTAAAGAAACACAGTATATAATACATACCATGCACTAGCCTATTCACTAATAACAGGTGTGAAACAGCATTTTCAAAAGAGCAGTACATAGCGAAAAGTTAACGTATAACTTAACACAAAATATTAAAATCTCATAAAAGTTCCACAATCTATTGTTATAATAATAAATAAGGCAGTGATAGCCGAGTGGATATACCAACAGACTGCCATGCAGAGGGTATCAGGTTCGAATCCACGGCGCGCACCAGTGACTTTTCGGAGTTATGTGCGTATTGAATTGTAAATTATCGCTTGTCCCCTGCCTCGGAGAGCACGTTAAGCCGTCGGTCCCGGTTGTCATGAAGATCTTTGACAGTCGTTACAGGGCGTCAGTACCTTCTAAATAAACTGACACTAGTCTAAACCATGGAATATCGCTATCCCTTCGGGTTGCGGAGGTCAGACAGGCAGTCGCTCCGTGGAAAAGCTAATATTCAGACAAATCCGGTTAGACTAGAAAGCGGGCCCCAGACTGAAACTGGGATAACGCTAAGAGAAAGAAGAATCTTATTGTTATAATGAACTATTTTAAACATAATATGTCAAAATTCTAATTCTAAATTCTGCCATAGGACGAAGTTTGTCAATAATACGAAAGTTATAGGAAAAAGTACAAAAATGTGATACTTTGATATCATTGTCAGTGTGATCGCGATGATGAATAAATATCCTTTACAAATTATTTATCAAGTAGTCTTTGAGTCTGTTGTTTCAATGATTGATAATCGACGTTAAAAAGTATACATACTTCAATAACTCCTTATATACTAAAGCCTTTTCCTTGCGATCGCGTTGCCAATGATGATGATATTATTTATTTTATTTTTATAGACTCACGACTGTATCCCCGAAGGGGTAATCAGAGGTGTAATATTATACCCACATTTCGCCATGAATTTTTAGGTCCCACCAGACTCCGTGCTGCTACTGAGAATTCTGAAAAACTCAGTAAGTAACACTATTGCCCGACCCGGGAATCGAACCCAGGACCTCCGATCAGCAGTCGCATACGCAATCCACTGGACCACGGAGGCAGTCAAGGAGGCATTGATGATGATATTTTGTCGTACTTATAGGCCTTTTCAGGCTTTCAGTCTTAAAAAGTTATTTTTGAACACGTAAAATAGCCGACAAGGAAAATGACGTGAAAACAATTGAAAATGCGTGACGTTTCGTTCTTTATCATGAGAGTTACTCGAGCAGTTTATATTCCATTATTCTTACGTGGCCAATACGTGAAAGCAAATGCATAAAAATCGTAAGATAGACGCTGAAGTGTATCACACAATTCAGGTCAATACACAGCTGAGCTACATTGTTGCATATAATACCATTGTGAATATACAATATTTACTCTTACTCGCAAATACAGTAGGTAGTGGCTTCAAAATCACATAAAATATGTTAGACTATTTGCCCCTTTAGAGGTGTAATTTCAAATTGTTGTTGTATGTGAGTGCTTACGTTACAGAAGTACCTAACCGACGACTGACCAAATTTCATGTTTCTAATTTCAGTAGTTCGGGTCGGCTATGATATTTATATCAGTCAGAATAGTTTATTTTATATAACTGCTAACAGTCGCCTGTGGCATCGCCTGCCCTAAAATTTCATCCTTTATTTTACTCCCTTAGAGAATATTAGAAAATCCTTCCTTAGTGGGTGCCGATGTGAAAAAAGAGCCCATTGGCCTAATTCACGTTTTTAGCTTCATTATTCAGGCTCTTTGACGATATATCGGTCAGGACAAGAAGTGATCTTATCATCATCATCAGCCCTGTATATAAACTGTCCCACGGCTGGGCAGGGCTCTCTTCTCAGGCCACGCTGGCCTAGTGCGTGCGGGTTGGCAGACTTCACATGTATTTAAGAACATTATGGAGAACTCTCAGACATGTAGGTTTCCTCACGATGTTTTCCTTCACCGTTTAGCAAGCGATAATTAACATTTTAATACGCACATAACTCCGAAAAGACATTGGTGCGCGCCGTGGATTCCAACCGGACCCTCTGCGTAGCAGTCTGTCGGTCTCTCCACTAAGCTATCGCTGCCTCTCATGTAGTAACCTTATACATAGTTTTTAATATTGACACAGTGACAACAATACAATCACAATGGCCGACCCCGAATATACCATCTGTCAAGTGTAACAAGACGGAAACGCATAAAAAATTATCTACGCTTGCGTAATTTTGATATCAGAGCATTATTTTTAAGAGATTTATATTCTGTATATGTTTTTATTTGGATTATTAAATATATGTATGTATATTTATATATTAATTCATATTGTATGTACTATTTTTTATTATTTATGACTAGTTGTAAGAGATTGTATGTATGTAAGTAGGTCCTGCAGGAATATCAGAGTTGCAGTCTCACCTGATTCTGCAACTTATACTGACGCAGGTACCTAATTTGCGATCCAAAAACTGTCTTTCTTGTTTCCTTTTCTCACTATACTGTTACTGTTACATTCTAGTTGCAAATAAAATAAATTTCATTTCATTTCATATAATTATGTCTGATATGTCGGTGTCACAGCCAAACAACCGTTGGATCGTTAACGGCGATACTCACTGTGGGCGCTTTTAATGTGATGAGTTGTACACTCTTTATACCGAACAAATGCCTCATATCACACAAATTAAAAGTAAATATATACCTATCAAAGGTGTCATCAACTCACTGTACCCTATCAAGGACATCAGCCGTGATTTAATTATGATAATACGCAATTAAGGCCAAGAGGAAATAAAAATATAAGACAAACATAATAATCGACTTGCAGAACCATTGTTTTGATAGCTGTCTTGAAATTCTAGATAAGAATGCACGCGCTAAAATAAATCGCAGGCACGTAATCGACGCGTGCACTGAGGAATTCGAAATTTAAAATAAAGAAACTTGCACTGACACATGCCTGACTGACATAAATATCATCGCCTAAACTACTAAAACTTGAGACATAAAATTTTGACAATCGGTTAGTTAGGTATTTCTATAACGTAAGCACTCACAAATTACACGAAACCAACGCGTGCGCTCAAGAACTCGAAATTCAAAATAAAGAAAACATGCAGTGCACTTGCAGAAAATATATTTAATATAATATATTTGCTTTATACATATGTATGCTTGGCAACGTAATCCACACGTCACTTTATGCGTCGTTTGGAAATAAAGAGCAATAAGAATCTCGGAACACGTTCTGAAGAAAATTTCCACGTTCGCATTATATCTAAGTAGGTAGGTATATGCAGTATGTAGGTAGTTGTCCGTTTGCGTGCATTCAACTTGGAGTATCAACAGTACTTGTAACAATAGGACCATGTGTTTATAGTAGTTCTTGGTCTTCAATTAATTGTTTCATTCCGTAGTTCATTCAGTATATCTTAAAGGAACAAAGGCGTCTTATTGTTTTCTTTGTGCATGCATTGGTATCGAATTAATTGCAGAAGTAACGAGTGATATAATTCCGGATTTCGTAAGCGTCATTTAGATATTTTTTTATGTCTGATAACATTATTATGTATAAGCTTGTCCGCTTTGTTTGACCGATTAAATGATATATTTATTCTGTTTTTATCGCCATTATAATCTTTATTGTCCTGACCGAACTTTGGCTAATATATCCGTTTTGGCTTACTAAAAAGATAAGTGCTGTTTACATAAATAAATATACTTATGACGTTATTTTCGTAACAGATATCAGGCTTAGATTTAATTCGCTGTAAGGTATACTCAATAACTTTAACATGTACCTATTATCTTTTTTGTGCGTCATCGTTAAGCAACCTATTAAATAAATGAAAATTTAGAAACCCAAACACGAACATAAATACGCGCCTTAGCGGTCGGGGATTTTCATATGACTGTACTAAACGGCTTCAATAATAATTAGGAGGTGTCTGAATAATAAGTGAAAAAAAAAAGTGAATGTGTGTGATTTATAGTTTTGCAAAGCTTTTCGAATCCCTAGTTTACAGTCATTTATATAACCATTTTAAGCCACTCATCTCTAAAAACCAGCATGGTTTCGTTAAGGGGAGATCAACTGTAACTAATCTTTTAGTGTACAAAAGTTACCTTTGTAAGAGTTTTGCCACAGGTGGTCAAGTGGACTGTATTTATACAGATTTCTCAAAGGCTTTCGACAAAGTAAATCATAGATTGCTTTGCGACAAACTTGCCTCCTACGGTGTTCATGGTAGTCTCTATCGCTGGGTGATATCTTATCTTAATAATAGAAGCCAGCTAGTGACCCTAAAAGGGTTCATTTCATCTGCTATTAACGTAACCTCTGGCGTACCTCAGGGTTCGCATTTGGGACCGCTGTTGTTTGTTGTTTTCATTAACGATCTCATAAAACACTTATCCTGTGAATGTCTATTATACGCCGACGATTTGAAAGTATTTAAGACTATCAATTCGCCTACTGACTGCAGTCTTTTACAGAATGACCTAAACACTATCTCAAATTGGTGTAGGACGAACAATATGTATCTCAATGTCAACAAATGCTTCACTATAACCTTTACAAACAAGCGTCATAGGGTCGTGAATGATTACACCGTCAATGGCCAGGTCCTAAGTAGGTCCTGTGTTGTTAAAGATCTAGGTATTCTTTTTGACGACAGGCTCTCATTCCGTGCACATTATCAACATGTAACTTCTAAAGCTAATCAACTTCTTGGTTTCGTATTTAGATCCACTAAAGGTTTTAAAAGTCCTAGATCTATTCTTTATCTGTTTAACACACTTGTCCGTAGTGTTTTGGAATACGGTAGCCCAATATGGTCTCCGCACTATGAAGTATATACTAATGAAATAGAGAGGGTACAAAAAAAGTGCCTTAGAATGTTGTGCTACCGTCTACAGCTAGGACGTAATAACCTTGACTACGAGACTCGTCTGTTAAAATTCAATGTTCAAAAGCTCAAAGACCGTAGAAAGTATTTTGACTTCGTGTATTTACACAAAATTATTCATTCCATATTAGATGTACCCGATTTACTCTCTGAAGTGACTTTTAACACAAGTTATAGTGCGCGTAGGTCTAATCAAATAGGAGTTTTTGCTTTAAAGGTATATAAAAACAACACCTCTTTTTATAACCCTCTAACTAGAATGGCTCGTCAGTGTAACGAAGTGGCAAAGGACAACTTAGAGTTCGATATTTTTAACAATAATAACCTAATTTCGTTTAGTAAAACACTAAAGGATATCCTTTACTATAAACAAAATATCTAAGAACTAGCTTATATTTTGCATGCTTATAAACTAAAACTAGTTTTAATTCTTTTCTTACACCATACTAGATAAATTTTGTTAAGATATACTTTGTATGAACACACATTTTTTTGGGTTGCAACCCGGATTGATAGTAAAATTGTAATGTTTTCCCTATAATTTTGTAATGGTTGTAATCTGTTTTGTGTGATAATAATAAAAAAAAAAAAAAAAAAAAAAAAATATTAGCAAGCGTGCTTGCTTCAGTGACATCACAAATTCAGTATCCTAGGTGTAGGTATCAATACATTATCAATTTATCATTGTCAGGACCACAGTTAATAAGTACATGGGGCAGAAAGGTTAATGTGGTCGATCGCCGTGTTGACGACCACAACAGTCACTGTCGCTATGCGACCATTTCGATTAATTAATGTCGTTGCGTTTATTTAATTAGGTACAGAATTTAGAACCGCACATAGTTTCGGCATGAGTAATAAATAGATGTTACATTTTATTTATGAAATGTGTTCTGTCATTTTTTATGTTTATGTCATAATTTATAAGTCGCTGCCGCGCTGGAGTACAATAGATGCGTTTTGATCTAATGCCAGTTCAGTGCGAAAAACCGATGACGTCATTTATTCATACTATAATGACATGTGATAGTTTCGCCAGCCTATGCGTCTTCTATGCAAAACTAAGTAAGTAGTATTTAGTATCATCGGGATAATTTTAGTATATTTTTTATTAACTTCGTGTAATTTGGTTATATATTATTCTGGTTTATAAACTATTATACTTCGCCCGCGGCTCCTCATGTGTGAATTTTAAGCCTTAACCGAAGCAAGGAAGCACACTACCTATTAATAAAGACTGTACAAAATCCGTTTTATAGTTTTTTCACTTTACGTGGTAAACAGTAGGTACTGAACTTACAGACAGACTGGACAACAAGTAGCATTCAATAAGTAGGTATAGATTTATTTTAAGCACATAATTTTGAGCATGGTTTAGAATAGCGTTGCACTCAAGTCTTCTGTGCTATAGTAATATAATAAACTAGTCGACGCCAGCGGCTTCGCACGCACATATTTTCGAATTTCCCGTTTTGCCCGATCCCGTGGGAATTTCGGGAAATCCCGTCTTAGTGCATCCCTACGGTGCCCAAGAAACATACATGATAAATTTCATCTTCTTACGACTAGTAGTTTCGGCTGTAGCGTGTCTGTCAGTCAGTCAGTAACGCAAGCATTTTATATATTAAGATATGAAATACTCCTTGAATACATAATTTTACCGTTTGCCACTTTATGTGAGACACTTCATACCGTCATACGCACGCGACTTTTGAAGTTTATTATTAAGTATGTTTGACTAAAATATTAATAAATAGGTATCGTCGTATCGCCCAAAGCATGATATTGCTTGCCACTTATTATACATTTAATATACTTATCGGAAATATTAAGCCACGCTTGCGGGGGTCAGTATTCGAATGGGTGTCTTAGTGTTTCGGAAAACACATAAAGTTGTCGGTACAGGTTCTTGTCCCAGAACAAAAAGACCATGTTTGTAAGCCTTGGCCTATAAACACCAACACCAGAGTTGATACAAAAAGAAAAAAACATCTATCGTTTGAAACTGCCTTTGCAACCAATAAGCGCCAAGGTGGAATAGCGGGTTTACCCTTCGGAATTCCCAGTCCAGCGCTTTCTGAACTAATTGGCGCTGCATTAGTTTGCTGCAAGGCCATACCTTGGATGAAATTGTTACATAATAGGTACATTGCACTGTAGAGTGGAGCCATATGTGTTACAAGTATGTGTGTGTCTGGAATAAGTAGTAATGTAATGCAAAATCTGCTTTACCACCGTTAATTTTTAGGTTTATTTTAGGTTTTGTGTGTAGTATGTTAGTCTTATTGCTACAGTTTAAAAATGTTGTTGTTTTCCTGGTTGGTATTCTGTTGCAATTAATAAATGATATCACCTTGTTATCACGACCCGAGAATCGAACCAAGATCCGCTACTATTATTACCCATTACCTACTGATAGTATATACCTACTCAAGTCAGTCATCAGGTATCGCCGAGAACCAGACATAGGTACCACAAAGTCATTATTTTTACCCCTATGTTTTCTTCTGATTACGTCAAACAATTCAGTAAACATACATAGACTCACGCCTGTTTCCCCGAAGGGGTAGGCAGAGGCATATTAAACGCCCACTTTTCGCCAGTGTTTTGATCCCACGCCACGTAATAGGTGGCGAGCCTATTGCCGCTTATCGGGATATTTTGTTTGCCAGAGCCTCGTCCGTTGATCAGCAGGTGCACCACTTGCAGGTGAGGTTGGCTTGGGACCCTAAGTTCTTGGTGGGAACCCTATGCACCCTTCATCCTTATTCAGTAAAATGGCGCTCAGTTAATTTTTAATATATTATTGAACCCGCGTGCCACCTCGGGTATCATAAATAATGGCCACAAGTATTAACATAATCAGAATAATTATGTAAACCTAATACAATACACCTACCATATGCATATTATGCTTATCGGATAGACAAAGGATACAAAGACCACACATATGATCTGTGTCAGCCTTTATAATAAGAACCATTGTTTTGGAAATAAATACGTACATATGATAAAATATTTTAAACATAGTAATAAAACGTCATGCCGTCTTTTCTATTATTGAAAGTACTAGAGGACGCCAGCAGCTACACCTGCATTTTTTTTTAATTTACCCGTTTTGGCCGATCCCGTGGGAATTTCGGGTAATCCCTTCTTAGTGCACCCCTACGGTCCCCAAGGAACATACATGCCGAATTTCAGCTTCCTGCGCCCAATAGTTTCGGCTGTAGCGTGTCTGTCAGTCAGTCAGTAACGCAAGGATTTTATATATACAGATTATGTTTTTTAATCACGGCATAAGTTTGGCTTAAGTATGCTCTGAAAACTTCCTCTATAACAATTGTTATAGATAATCAGTACCTCTAAATAACTGATACTAGTATAAACGATGGGATATTGCTATCCCTTGGGCTGCTGAGGTCAGATAAGCGGTCGCTCCATGGAAAAGCTAATACTCAGTCAAATCCGACTAATAAGCAGACCCCAGATTGCAACTGCGATGACGCTAGGAGGATGATTTTCTTTTTGTGAATAGATCATTTTTCATCCGTGCACTAAACCGCTGACAACTTTTAATATCCTATATTTCCATGAAACAAATTAAAATATAATCATGTTGTACACGTTGTTGAGTCAGCTCTAAGCATAATTATTCACTAACAGGTGGTAATGGAAATGAACTGTAATACCTACAATATAAATAAACAATGGGCTATAAAATTGTAGTTGCGCATGCAACAAACGTAGCAGTAAGCACAGAAATATAAAGTTAGAAGTGATTCAGTTTTTCATCTATTTTACTACGCTTCGTCCACGGCTCCGCCCGCGCCCGCGTGAATTATACACCTAAACCTTCCTCAGGTATCACACAAGCTATTATTGAAAAACGAACAAAAATCTCTTCGGTAGTTTTTGAGTTTATCGCGTTCATAGTAACAGACAGGACGACCGGAATTAATAAAAACGCTTATTACAATTTTATTATGAACCTATTTTAAATTTATACATTAGTAGGTAGGAGTGTAGATAGTAAACCTATATATACACATAAATAAATTGAAGTGTCCATTTGTAATAACCGATTTTTCCTAAATGCATATGGATGTATACACGGTACATATACCGAAATGTCAAATTTTATAATTTTTGTCTGACTGTTTGTCTGTAGGTCTGTCTGTCTGTCTGTTTGTTCTCGCTAATCTCTGGAACGGCTGGACCGATTTTCACGGGACTTTCACTGGCGGATAACTGATTTACCAAGGAGTAACTTAGGCTATAAATTAACCGGGTACGCGAAGTAGTTCCCTCAGGAGGCGGGTAAAACCGCGGGAAACAGCTAGTATAGTATAGCTTATATAAATGTGAATTACCGCAGTCACAAGATTTCCTCGGCGTAAACCCGGCTTCAGATAGTGCTCTCTCAAACGTATTTTATTTCATAAAAGGAGTTTTGGAATGTAATCTCTTTACAGCCAGCGGACAGCCTTCAGCGAGATAAATCCTAGCTTTATTCTCTACAGTTCTTTGAAACTGAACTACAATGACGATGTCTTTTACATTCAAAGCATTATTAAAAAGCTAAGAAAGACAATTTAGAGCAATACGAACATGTCTATGTCGCTTTGTTGAATAAAGTTCTACGGCGTTTCACACTACGGTAGAAATAATTTCAAAATCAGTAAAACCAAACCACCACCAGTCAAACCCCGGCTATTAAATTGTACTTACCAAGTGGCATATGCTTAATAAAACGAAGAACATACATACATAAACTACATGTCATCTTCGGTTCCAAATCCGAAGTCATAGCAATGAACTCGTAAGCTCAAAAGCTACTTCCGTACAACGAAAATCCTTGTCTAAATCTAGGCCAACATTCAAAGGACATTTCATTACAGTTGTCGGATCATCAATAACGTTTGACCCTGAGGGCAATATCCGGCGTTACACGGGGTCGACGTCACAATGAAAGTATGTCGGTTGATGACCCACGTTACAGTACACCGACCTGTAAAACGTAATTTGTGGTTTTATTAATTTTCACTTTAGATTTGACTTATAGCGGAATTTGTGACTGATAAACTAAGGTTATGAGGTAACGCCAACTTTAAGATATTTGATGGTCTTCGAGTCTTAAATTCTCTTCATATTTTTTTATAAGTATCATCTTCCACGTCATTAATATAATTGACACAATACACACCAGACTCAGAGAAAATCTTTGTGGAACGCCCAAAGATTTGTATAGTATAGATATCGAACCCACAGCCCTTGGCGCTGTACTGAACGATTAGGTGACTGAAGCTAGTAAAATGATATTTAGTAAGTATGGGTTTTTATTTTATTACCCGTGCTTCGGAGGGCACGTAAAGCTGTCGGTCCCAGTTCTTGTCTTAGGATAAGAGCAGTAAGGCCATGTCGAAGACCTTGGGGTGGTCTGAAAAATTCCGACATTGGAGTTGGCCACACACTCACACGAAAAACAAAACAAAACCCCTAAGAAATATAATGACGCTTGATATCGTGTTTGAAACGTACTGGCACTATGAAAATTTGGGCAGCAGCTAATTTTATGATAAAATGGTTACGAGAACAAATAAGTTTTATATATGTAACGTGTATAACTGTGAATATACCGTGTGTATACATAAATATCATTGTGTATCTACAATCTTCAGAGGCTTCAAATTAATTAACTGTTCCAGTACCTACTGTCAACATACACATGTATTTGTCGTGCAAAATGCTTTGCAGGTATTAGGAAGTGTGAAACCAGTTACATTACGTAAATAATTACATTATATGATAACGTTGTGTATACCTACAGAAAAAAACCAAATCCTTTTTGTTGCTACAGTAAAAAAATATGAAAACTTAGGAAAAGATAATTTATTCCCTTCTGTAGATATTTAATACGCAATTGAAAATCCCACTTACTTAATGAGCAGGCATCAAAGTAAAAACTTGAGAATAGCGATTCGGTCGGTAGAATCTCATAATGTCTTTTTTTAGTTTAAATAAAATGGGTAATTAAATTTTAGCGTAAGTAAAAAAGAATTCTCAAATTATTAACAAGCTTATTTCGGCCTAATTAAAAACTCTATAATAACTATAAATAAAGCACACAAAAAACAATTTTATATTAACATTAATAACTACGAACTTGAAATCTTTTTTACCCCGTCTTAAGTACGTATGTATTATAAAGATCTTTTTAATATTGGTGTGCGACACTACATCATACCTAATGGATGAATTAAGGGAATGTTGCAAGGGAATTTCAAATGTCTGCTACAATTTGGGACATTTTACTAACATTTCTGCAAGTCATCCTTCTATACAAACATATTAAATGCGAATTAACTCTGTCTGCTCCGTGCTACAGTGAGTTATTTTAACAGCAATGCATCGTTTCGGATCACATTCATAGATACTTCTTGCGATTGGTGCCAGTGGACGGGGTAGAGCATCTGACAGTAATACTGGCTTAAAATTTGAATGTGTATACTTTGAAATCAGGAAAAAACTTCTATCTGGCATTAGGTAGGCTACTGTGAAACCTGTAGCAAGGAAACTATAGCAGAGGGTGCCTTCGATTGTGTCTCACGAAATGAAACTACATAGATGCCGCAAAAGAGATGTAATAGGCTACTTGTTATTTAAACTAAGCCATATAACCTCATACTTTAAAATCAATAACACAATTTTACCACATTTTTGCAATATGTAGAGTCGTGGATTTTTCTTTAAACATTTATACGCTTTACGGCAAGTTAATCTTATATATACATAAGCAAACACCTATCTACTTCTATGTAATAGAAGCTGAGATCAGTGTTTCATCTCTGAGAGTATAAACTATTTTAATATACTCTAAGGTACGAAACACCAACGCAAAAGTCACAAAGCGAACACTTATTTTTACGTCTTCAAATATTCTAGAAACATTCAAGAGACTAGACTAGAATCCATTCCGTACTGCGTTATGTATTTAGTGCTGAGCGCCGCCGCAGGGGAATCAATAAAAGCTTATGTAGAACTGGGAAAACCTTACGTAACGTAAGGGTAGCCGCACAGCTGACAAAAGATACCTCAATCATATTCGACCTTCCACACGAAAAGATAAAGCTGTTCATTGTTCAAGAGTGTGAGCATCTAAGTTGGGATGTTCTTTTTTCCTTCTTCCCTTTGTATGTTTTTCCGGTGACTGATGTTAAGTTATGCATTTTTTGTTTTCTGCCTGATGTACGTCTACCCTTAAATGTCGTGCAATCTGTGTTACCCATCTTACTTTATTTTGTTATTGATATCCAAACACAGTTCAAGGTTTTTACGAGTAAGTACGAGTATCTCAGGCACAGAATTACTAGGGAATAAAATCGTAATAAAAATGTTGCGGATAGCAGTAAGTACGTTGTTACTGTTGTTCGACATGAATACTAAAACCTTCTTTTTAGGAGTTGGCAGATGAGTTTCCCATAGAAAACCAACAGCTAAACATAAAAACAAAAAACCTAAATATAAAATTTTCTTCAGTAAATCCACTTAAGTCTTCTTCGTGTCAATGGTTTCAGCTATATTCGGCCACTTAGTTATTTTGTAGTATAAAAGACAAAAAATAACCATTTATGTTTTTAATCCAACGTGAGACATCAAATGCGTTACAAAACATTAATTAAATAAAAACTTACACTCGGTTTAAACCTAGATTTTAACCTGACTCTTGGAAAAATTTAATTATTTATTTCGATAAAATATTTTCTACACAAAAAAAAAAATAAAAACTTACACTCGGTTTAAACCTAGATTTTAACCTGACTCTTGGAAAAATTTAATTATTTATTTCGATAAAATATTTTCTACACAAAAAAAAAACACACTAAAAGACAAAAAATAACCATTTATGTTTTTTAATCCAACGTGAGACATCAAATGCGTTACAAAACATTAATTAAATAAAAACTTACACTCGGTTTAAACCTAGATTTTAACCTGACTCTTGGAAAAATTTAATTATTTATTTCGATAAAATATTTTCTACACAAAAAAAAACATTAGCCCATATATATTATAATATATAACGTTATTGTTTGTATAGTACAAACCTCTTAGGAGGTGATTGTACAGATTGTACCTACTCTATATTTCGAACCAATTTTGTTCTAGCACATTGCAGAAATCGCGACAGAAATATCAGCAGTTTTATAAATTTTGTCGAGGTAAGTAAAAATTCAACAGCTGATTTCTTTTTCGCGACTTCTGCAATGTATTAGAACTAAAGTTTTTGTGTATGGAGTAAAATCACCTCCAGAGAGTAATAACGTTGTATATTATAATGAATGTTTTACGGCTAAAGGTAAAGGAACTAACAGAGGCAGTAAATGTAAATGTAGATTCATTAAGTAATTTACTTTAAAAAAATTACGTTCATAAGCGTCACCTTGTGAGCTAGATGAATAAATGATTTTTCTTTGACTTTGACTAACTTCGAACTATAAAGTACCTTTACTAGGGAGACTAGCTATTGACTAACATGTAAAATATGTAGATATGTAATATGTATGTTCCTAAGTTCTAAAGGCATTCATCTTTGCTCTAGATAACCTAGATTTTCATTGTATGAGTGGCGCCAAATAGACGCTGAATGAAAATATGTTATGTAGAAATGTAGTTCATGCAAATTATGTTTTTGCATCCTTGGTGCTCTGATTTTGTGCCACCATGACAGTTTTCTTATAGGGATATATTATAAGATATTATTTTGTTTCCTATTTTCTACGTTAACGCGGCGTTTATAAATTAAATTAATGAACAAAGATGTACAAAACTTATCGCGGTTTAATTTATTTGAAGAATTTAGCTAGTTAAAGTTGTAAACAATAATCGCGATAAATATTTATTAAAAGGTTATCCTTTCTTAATATTTTTTTGATCTATGTTCGTGATTAGAATATTGTCCATAGTTAGTCAATCTATATTTTATATGTGAGTATATTATGTTAGTGGCGTCGTGACGGCTGTCGACTACTCAACATCGCCTTGCTTGCGGCAGAAAGCAATTATTTATTCAAGAAATTATAAATACGTCTAGAAACCGGGGCGCGCGACAACAAATAAATTATTTAAAATCTATAGCCTCTTTTATTGATTTTATACACGTACGTTTGCATACTTTGCATTCATAAATTAATTTAGAATTAGTGTTAATCTCAGTTTAAACGCAGTAGTCTATAATTATTAAAAATATTAGCTTCTCAACCCAAAAGGGCAGCAATATCCCATGGGTTAGACCAGTGCCAGTTTAATCCCCCTTAATTAAACTGATACTGGTCCAACTAGGGTAGGTACAATCAAACAAGTCGGCGCTGGACCAGTTTGAAAAAAAAATCCCTTGGCTCGCTCATAGAGTCGAGGCACACTAGAAACTGGTTTTGTATACGAGTGTCAATGTGCGTGTAAAGTAGCACTGAAAGCGACGAGGTCTTGCTAAGCGATTCTCGCCCTTATGGTGGTCTAGCGGGAAGTTGTTCGACTGTACATTTACAACCTCCACATGAAGACTATCAAAAATCTTACCGAAGGACTACCGTTTTCGCTGTGGCAAGGGCCAAGCTATAATGAACAATTTAATAGCCACGAAGCTTCGAGAAGTCAGCGATGCGTGCAGTATCTTTGAATCTATAGCCACTGCATGGAAGTCTGTTGGCAATGTTGGCATTGCCTCTTGGATATCGCTGCCTATATGGCCTAAACATTACTGAGTGTAACTCGAACGATTTCAGCATGAATGGGCCGGCTCGACCGGGGAAGTACGGGTAGTACTTCCCCGGTCGAGTTTTCTCACAGAAAATCGACGTAAGGTAACAGTACCTAAACTGATGCGTTTCGTTCGGTGAGTGAGAGTGCCGGAGGCCCTTTAAAAACAGTGAGCAGGTCGCAGTATGACTTTTTTGTCATACTGCGACCTGCTCACTGTTTTTGCCTCTAGCCACCTCAGTATTATTATTTGTTTAAGTGTATTCATATTCCCTTCCGTATATATTTATTATAATTGAACCATTGGATTTCTGCCTGCCGCCGTCCGTGCTTCACTTTTGGGGTTGCCAACTGAAAATCAGCGCTGGCTACTCCTCATTTGGGGTGCCCAGCTTATGCTGAGCTGGTGACCCATTTCGCCATGGCACACATATTTATGTTTAAGTTTATTTTAAGTTTATGTTAAGATATTTTTTTGTTTTTCTTCTTACTGTTTACTGATTGTGTGTGTGTGTGTGTGTGGCCGAAATAAAATTATTTTTCCTTCCTTTCCTTTCCTTTCCTTTCCTATCCCCTATTCCTTCTCCCTCATCCCACTCCTTATCCTATTCCTTTTCCCAACCCCAAGGGGCGTCAACGCACTTGTGACTCCTGTGGTGTTGCTTGTGTCTATGGGCGCCGGTCATCAGGCGATCCGTCTGCTCGTTTGCCGTCTTATACTATAAAAAAAAAAACGTACAACCAATATAAGTTGTACATACATGCGATTGCAACGAGACGCATACATGTAGTAAAAATAAATAAACAATCAGGTGTTACACATGCCGTGTCGCGTCTGGTCCCGGGTTCACGGCTACACGTGTCATGGTGACATACATACTTACTTATTTTGTAGTCTATCTGTCATATGGTTAGCTCCGTTGTCAGTCGGATACTGAGCATATTGTACATGGCTTGATGCAATCTTTGACTAATATCTTGTCACTTATTTTTAACTAGAGAATGCCGGCAGCACGCATACGACATTTCATTTTATTTCAGGACATTTCATGTTAGTGCACCTCTACGGTTTCCAAGAAACACACATGCCATATTTCGGCTTCTTGCGCCCAGTAGTTTTGGCTGCAGCTAGTCTGTCAGTCAGTCAGTAACAAAATTTTATATATACAGAAGATATAAAAATATGAATAGAAAAGCAAGATTCAAAGATATTTGGGCAAGCAAAGCAGAGAGAGAGAATAGACGGAACTATATAGCTAAAGCAATATCTCGGCAAACACCCACTCAAAACTGTGAGCTGGTATCGATCTGAATGCAGAACTGCAGTCCTCGCGTACCGACGGCACTCAAGTCAGTATCACACAACTACACAGCTACATAATACGAGCGAATAAGCCTCTCACACGTCATAATTTCTTATCAATTCAAACAAAATTCACGTAATAGGAAACTGACAGCTTATATGCTATTTGTAGGAAATTAATCAGACGCGAGGTATGTAGATTCTAATTGATATTACCGAGTGCTATGCATTACGAATGAACCATGATATTACGTACTGATCACTGATTATGTGACACACACATGTGCATTCGTAAATATCCGAGCGTCAGTGTGTGTGAATGACACTCATACGAACATACATACGCATATGTGTGTGTGAACTGATAACTAATTAGCCCTTGTGGAATTATTTACTGTTGTTGCATAATAGCATTTTGTCAATGTAATGGTTAGCGTGCACACGTCTAATTGCCAAGGGTAGGTAAATGAAGTTAGGCCACAGAATATATACAAGTTAGGCTCTATCACTACCTCTACCCTCATATTTCAAGCGGTAATTCGCCGGGCTGTTCAATACATTATAATTATAATGATTTGATACATTGCTGTTTTTTATCATGAGAAAATATAAATAGGAATATAGCTGCTGAATTGAAATCGGAGATCGTTATTTTCTGTGTCATGAAATTCAGATCATTTTCCATATTACCAACTTGCTAGTAATATCAAAACGTCTACAGGTACTAAAACAATGTATTCATGCGAGTGATTCGTTGACAATAAATATGTTACGAATACAATAGACTCCTGTTACGTTTCATAAAGCCTTTTCCGCATTGCGACTCTACCAAATCGGTTAGTGCGCGCTCACTCCTAAACAGAAGTTCTGTCCTTGATCAAAACCATCACGTTTTTTTGATAAAGAATCATGAGTCATAAACGTGTAAACTTAGGTATTAATAATAATAAAAGTTACCCCAGTGCAGAAACGCAGTGCATTATTAGTAAGAGATAAAAGTGAAATAATTGGCGTTCTCATAACCAAAGTGCCGAAATTTCGACAAATACCTAACTATCAGAAAAATATCGTATAGGTACCTTCGTAAACATGTCGCTACTCAGATAAAGGCCTTGCTACACGGCACAATTTTACCACCGATCAAATTTTCAATCGCATTGGCTTTACCCATCTACACGATACAATCAAATCACTGATTTTCATTCCGTTCACCCGATTGGTTAAAATCTGGTGGTACCGCCCACCCGATGAACTTGAGTTGGACGACTAGCGTCTACACGTCACGATTTCATCAAGTGATTTAGTCAAGTTGGACGTAAAATTGTGCCGTGTGGCAAGGCCTTAAGGCCTCTCGTTATTTAATGGTTTTCTTTCCCCATTTTGAACATATTGAAGATTACTTTGACTTTTGAATTATAGTAACAGATTGAGATTTAACGAAATAAACTATTAAGAAATATGTGTGTTTTAGGAATCCGTGCCATAAAAAAGTAAAAAGTAACCCATATAAGATCATCTGTCTCGTCTGTTTGTCTGTTCGTTAGTGGATCCGTACGCTTGTCTGTCTGCTGATTTTTTTATTTGGCCGTATGGAGCGCGAAACTTAACTGAATACCGAATAGAGACAAAATATTCGTCAGTCTCCATTATCAACCTACATGACTGAAGCTTGAATGTTACTATGCCACTGTTCTAAAATTGATGTCTAAATGTTTTTATCATGCCGTTAGCGACTGATATGCGAAATTCCACCACGTGTTTTTATTTGTGTATATTAAGATAAGCGTACGAATCATTATTTCAAAGTATTGCTAGGTGATAGCTGTGCGGTCGAAATTCCGTTCCCGCGACCTATTGAGTAAGCGGAATACAAACAGTGTAACTTGGTCTCTAGTATCGTCGACACAAGTTTCAATGAGGGATCAGAACAATTGGCTATTAATTTGTAACTTCTATGTTTGGTTTCGTTTTATTTCTGTTTGATGATTTCGGCTCGAAAATGCCTATTTAATATGGATGAATCAGTTGATAAGAGTTTATTCAGAGGTTGATTACTATGTAACTGTATGTGATTTAATTTTTTTATGTTTTACACCCGTTTCACTACGGTAAGTGTTGTAAGTTTGACGTGTCTATGTATTTGTCTTTGGCATCGTAGCTCCTAAACGAACAGACCGATTATGATGCGGTATTTTTCTCTGAAAGCTGATGTGATCAATTAGCTTCAATTTATGAAGACGTGTGTTAGGATAACTTATGTTTTGCATACCATTAACGATATATTAAATATCTTAGTACTAATTATCAAATGTTTTGGTATTATTGAAGCCAAGTTTAACTTTATAATAAATTCCCTTTATCTGAAGAAGCAATCCGCGCATGCCAAAAATAAAGGCCTGGTATTTCCCCATCACCACGCAATAAGATCTTTACAAGTAAACCCACAAAGTGGTATAAATATATTTATAGAGTTGTAGTGAGATATTGATGGTATGCGGGATTTGCGGTTATTACTCATTGTCAGCTGAAATATGAACCTCATATAGTGACGTTTTCCCTACGCAAAATGTAGCTATTAATACAAACACGTCATACGTTAAGGAAGGATCAGTAAAATATTGCGAAAAACACACCAATTTTACGAACCACATAGTTCTAGATCAATCTCAGAGTACAATATTACAATGCATGTTGAATAATATTAAATACATTTTGAAGAAGTATTTAACTGAAAATTTAGTTTAAAGCAGCTAATTTTATTTATTTACTTATCATATTTATAATACTGATGCAAAATTATAATATCTACAGAACGTTTGTATTACTTTAGGGTCTCTTTTTAAGGCATGCAGGCGTTGAAAATCTTGGATTATCTATGTACTGAGTAAAAAATGCGTGATTACTTTATATTTAGAAGGAGAACAGACAATCGAAAAGAATATAAAAATACGTTATCGACGTAGAAACCTATAACATATATAAGTACATAGACTCACGCCTGTTTCCGGAGAGGTAGGCAGAGATTACGGAACGCCATTTGCAACGATCCTGACATATCTCTCTTGCTTCGTTCACTCCCATCAGATTCCTCATGCATGCTCTTCTGTTCAGGGTACTTCTAACCTGTCCTTGGACCATAAATTACTACTTGTGAAAAAAAACAATAATGTCACAATGGGTACCAAAAAGCAAGCAAGTTTGAAGTGTTTCATTGCCGCAGACGTGTGTTTAACGTACTGTAATTTAAAAAAATAATTGCTTCTTTGATTCAGCTTAGGCTTTTAATGCACTAGTGTTAAAAGACGTATTCAAGTGGATAGGCAATCAGCGTGAGGCTGTAAAGTGGGTAAAGTTCCCATTGACCTACAGACAGCAAGCCTCTACAAGACGCCAGACAGAATCAATTAGTGTGGAAGAATGGCTTCGTATATGTTATCCTTTTCATTTGGCACTATCATTCGTTTTTGGATGTTGTTAGTATGAGTGTACTTGGTGAGTCATAAGCTAGTGGATATGATTACATAAATACAGTAAAATCAAAGACTGCCTCGTTGGTCTCGTGACATAAACATGCGCGTGGAATTGGGAGGTCTCGGGTTCGATTCCCGGGTCGGGCACAGTGTTATTGGGTTTTTCCGTTACGAAATTCTCAGTAGCAGCACGGAGTCTGGTAATGTGCCCGGTACGGCAATAGGCTCGCCCCCTATTACGTGGGACCTCAAAATTCATGGCGAAATGTGGGTGTAATATTTCACCTCTACCTACCCCTTCGGGGACACAGGCGTGAGTCTATAAAAAAAAGTAATATCAAATACGTATATAAATGATTGGGCAGGCACCTGGCGTAGGTACTTGGCTATGCTTCTGAACTTCATCATCATCGTCATCAGCCCTGTATATTCTTGTTCCCATCGTTGGGCACTGATCACTTCTCGCAATGAGAAGGGTAACGTTCAAATTTAAACATTATTTAAATAACATCATAATAGCTGCATTGTCCCTGTTGCCTCCAAGATATATTTCGCCTTGGATCACGAGGGTCACTTTTTCGTCTAACCAGATTTGACAGAAAATATACTTTTCCACATAGCAAGCATGTCGTCTGACATCCACTTGAACGTTATTTATGCTGCAAAATAATTATACTAGGTAATCACAATGTAGTTATTAACACTGAAACAATTTCCTTTTATTTCAGTCCGTTCGTTTTTCTGTCTGTTCACAAATCGTTTCAAAACTAAACAACACTTTAATTTCAGCAAATGATTGCACTTATTTACCGTCTAAATGTGGTCATTACTTCCCCGATCTTCACAATTATGAACAACTACTGTAATGCTTTTGACTTTGAAGTTGGAATCAGCATGAGTTTCAACATCTCGAAGGCGTTATACTTATGTAATTATCGATATATATCTCTGTATAATTTCAGGGCAAACGGGCAGAACGTGACAAAATGGTAAATAGTATCTACTGCAAGTCCAATTGTAGTATGACTGACTAGAATGCCGTGAGGTTTGCACTTTTCATTTACCACTTATCTCGAAGTGCCAAGACGCTTGCTAAGCAGTGAAGGAAAATATCTTGAGAAAATCTGCATAATTATCGTAGAATTCGCCATAATGATCTCGGAAGACTCATGAAGTTGTCTAACCTGCACTTGGTTAGCGTAGAGAACTATACGTTACGCTTCTTATAATCAGAAGAGCCGGGTATACGTGAACCATGGTCACGGGACTCTGATGAGTCATAAAATACGTGTATTGATTACCTACATTTTTCCTTATATTTACTTGCATGATATCTTCTACATAATCATCATATCAGCCTTTAATAGTCCACTGCTGGACTAAGCCTCTCCTTTGAAAGGAGGAATTGGCCTACTATACCACGCTGGCCAAACGGGTTGGTATAGGGTTTGTACCAAGTTTTCCTTCTCTTGCAGTGATGTTCTCAGCATAATGTGCTCCCTCTGTCGGCTCTTACGACACCCATGGGATGATATGGGGTGGTGACATTTCGTATTCTTAATCCGTCACCACACGGACAGTCTTCTACATAAACCAGAGACTAAATTTGACCAATAAACGAAATTCCAAATTCGGTTTTCATGTCGGTACCTAATTAATTCTCATTGTGTTTTGTGAAGCTTGAATAACATTTGCACAAAGGGTTCTCACAAGTGTTAGCATGTATACATCGAGTTACGTAAGACCGGTTATCTCGCGAAAATCGCCACGCGCCGGGACTTATCAACCCGTCCACGATCCTCCTACATTGTATTCTGAACCTTATTGTTACGAAATAGAGGTCGTATTAGAATTTGTATTGTAGAATATGGCCTGATGTTTTTAACAACAGCAGTGGTCAGGCCACGTTTGCGGTATTTGTATTATTACAACAATTTCAAATGAATTGTAGTGACGTGGTATTCCCAGTGCGTTATCCTTCTTGTACGATATGTTTGACATTTCGGTGAGCAGGAAATGCTTCTGTGATTATAAATAGTTGTTTCATTTGGACAATATTTATCTGCTATCTATGGTTATGCTCATAGTAGGTATAGTGTATAGTGTCACTGGCGTTATTGAAAACCATATTTTGCCAGTTTCTTGTATAAGGTCTCAGTAAAAGTTGGTATAGTTGAGGTAAGGCAAAAACTATAATATGCAAAGAGTTTTGAAAAGGTCTGAAAAAAGAAAAAGTCTTGATCAGAGAAAAAGTGTTCTAAAACACGTACATACATACATACATAGTCTCACGCCTATAACCCCGAAGAGGTAGGCAGAGGTGTTTTTGTACACCCACTTTTCGCCAGATATACTTCAGTCCCACGTAATAAGGGGCGAGCCTATTGCCGTACCGGGCACATTTCCAGACGCCGTGCTGCTACTAAGAATTTCGTGACAGAAAAACCCAATAACACTGCCCGACCCAGGAATCGAACCCGGGACCTACCAATCCCACGCGCACATTTATACCGCGAGACCAACGAGGCAGTCGTAAAGGGTTTGGGATGTCGAGTTTTCCGTCTCTACGCAAAGATGGTATTTGCATCGTGTTATCCCTTAGTCGCCTCTTACGACACCCACGGGAAGATAGGGGGTGGTGACACTTGTATTCTATGCCGTCAACCACACGGCACGGCATTTGTAAAAAAAACACGTTTAAATTTAAATAGGACAAATCGATTAAGGTACCCATTGCCGACGACTACATAATAGCCAATTCATAAGTTGGAAGTTGTGATTTCTATCATACCTTATAATCTGCTTCAGACATCACTATAAAACTAACATAGTAGGTGGAAATCGAGCCACTACCACTAAACAGTAGGTATCTCCTCAATGCCGTAAACAACGGGAAAAAGACAATAGTATCTATTAATTTAATTTTAAGTGATGTATTTGCAAAAACGTTTATCAGTCAGTTCTCTTTCATTCATCATGCTTTAATTTCAGTTCAACTGTAGGTAATTTGAATTCGGTTAGATTGTGTAACTGGAAATAGTCTTCCGATTTCGTATTGGTATGAAACGGAGACTTGGGGCACAAGATGTGAATTTTCATGGTCAATATTCAAGAGTATTAAGTTCAATAGCAATTACATGCTGTACGGCACGTCGTCGTCATGCGATACTTGCACCCTAGGTAATAGGGAACATGCATGATATTTTTTTATTGTTGCTATCGTTTATTTATGTTAATATGATACGGAAACCAAAATATTAGTCGTGGAGAAGTTAACATTTATTTTAAACTAGCTTTTGCCCGACGCTTCGCGCGCGTTAAATTCGGGGTAACACAAATCTACTTTCAGTCTCAAGTTGTGTGAAGGCACTCCCGATTATTCTTAAAAATTCAGAAACTCTATATATAGGGGACAAAGTAACTTGGTCAGTATCCATGACATTATCTACCGAAAGGTACATAATAACATCACCTTGCATACAATCAAATGTCAAAGCCATGTTCTAATACATGTCCAATATACAGGGTGGCGCTACCATAGGGGCACTTTTTGAACAGAGGCATAGCGTACAACATTCTGAAGCCTTGTACCAAAAATCAATTATATCGGTGCAGTAGTTTAGCCACAATATCGATTTTAAGTTCCGCAATTTTTGCACTTGCTTTGAATTCCACAGAACTGATACAAAACGATCAACGACCCTACATTGCGCGCTGCGACTCGCTACGACGCGGGCGCCGACTCGACGCCGCGCGAGGATTCCCGCGTATCTTCGAGGACGCGCGAATGTTTTTTGTCAGGTTAATTTATGCACATTATTGTAAAAAAATAAAGTTTATTTTCAAGTGCGTTAATAAAATCCTCTCCACTGCGCTCCGTTTTATCTGCGCTGAGCCTAACTTCGGATGACGTCAAGGCGTCGCGTCGTAGCGAGTCGGGGCGCACAATGTAGGGTCGTTGACCGTTTTGTATCAGCTGTGTGGAATTCAAAGCATGTGCAAAAATTGCTGAACTTAAAATCGATATTGTGGCTAAACTACTGCACCGATATAATTGTTTTTTGGTACAAGGCTTCAGAATGTTGTACGCTATGCCTCTGTTCAAAAAGTGCCCCTATGGTAGCGCCAGCCTGTATATCTATAAACATGTTCGCATTTATAATAGTAGTAGGGAAAATCGTTTCAGCCGTTTAAGTGTAGAATATAATTTATTAGTTTATATATGCGAACAATTTAATCACCGTGCACAATGTGACATTATGTATGATGTGACAGTACTGACAGATATGCGATAGCACATGCGCAGCACTCTATTAGCGCATGCGTTCTTACTTCCAAGAGGTAAACTTGTGCCGTACAAACTTCTTCCCACCCTACAATCCCTCCCAGTTTATTTTTGCCACTTATGGTAGCCTATGTCCGTCTCCATGGTCCAATATATCTCTATATTAAATTTCAACAAAATCGGTTCAACCGTTTTAGCGCGAAAACTGAACATACATACATACATACACACTTTCGAATTTATAATATTAGTAGGGATTACTAGGGATTAAATGTTGAAAATTGCAATGACATAACGTTAGTTTAAACACCCTCATTTTTAGCGCGCTTTGTGGTGACGTCAGCGTTCTCAACGTTTGAGTTGTTAACTGTCAACTCTGTCTAATGTCTGGTACTGTTTTGACACTTTTGACATATCCTCTGCGAACTGTGTCGTCACGTTGGTGTCTAGGCCATAGCGTTGCGTTTCGACATTTTAAATGTCGCGCGTAAATTTTCCACCTTTTATTAATTAATATTCGCGATTTAAGAGTGTTTAAATATTAAATAATGTTAGAAGTGTCTTTCTTTGCCGATAAATAATGTCATAGACATATATTTGCTTATATCTGAATCACACGCATATTCCCTATTGGCTGTGATATTTCTTTACAATACTTTCTTAGGTGTCCAAGACAGCAGTGCCGTGACTAGCACTGTGATATCACCTAGGTACACGTACGCAGTTCCTGGCGAGGCGCGAAAGTGGTCCAGTCATCTGACTGTATGTATAAAGTTCTTCCATTATCAGTTATGGAAGAACTGTCTGACTGTCAGTCAGTCAGCTGACTGACAGTACAGCACGACGAAAACTATTGGGCGCCATAAGCTCTTTGGCATGTATATTCCTTGATAGGAATGTGCACTAAGAAGTGATTACCCGAAATTCCCACGTGATAGGGATGAATGGGTTAAAAAAATAAAATATGCGGGCGTAGCTGCGGGCAACCTCTAGTCACATTATCACTACATAGTATAAAACAAAATCTATTTTCTGTCTGTCTGTCCCTATGTATGCTTAAATCTTTAAAACTACGCAAAGGATTTTGAAGCGGTTTTTTTTAATAGATAGAGTCATTCAAGAGGAAGGTTTATATGTATAATACATGCCTAATAAGCATTGCACCCGTGCGAAGCCGGGGCGGGTTGCTAGTTATGAATAAAAGTTTAGAGTGGCGCAATTTTTGAAGCTCGCATCAGACTAATAGGAAGAAAAGGTTACAGACTAACTGTAACCTTTTGCAAAAGCACTGCATGAAAGAATCTATGTATTATAAACCAATTTCACAACTATATCTTCCGCTGGCGATGGACATAGCTGCGAAAAACAACTAAAACAAGTATTTAAATCAGTCAAGTCAAAATATAAAGTTCGTAGACCCCAAAATAGTAGATGCAATCTGAAAACTTCATAACGTATTTTAGTATAATTTTCCGATTAAATAACACCTACTTTTTGGAAATAATACCTAGTTATATAATTAGTCACGTGTTTTAGAAAAACCACTTGGCGTATTTAAAACCGGTTTGCGATCTGAAGCCTTGAATATTTTAGGTTACAATATTCATACGGGGTGATTCTAATCGAGTATATTTTTTAACGATTTCAAAAATATCATGGTCTTGCGGGCGATAACTTAAATTAATGCACAGAACACGGGAAAACCTTTTAAAATGACGGAGACTACCTTATAATGACTTATAGACAACCAGTTAAAAATATTTAACATAATGACTTACTTGTCCATACAGGATGCAATACCATCTTTGCGTAGAGACGGAAAACTCGACATCAAACTCTATACGACTGCCTCGTTGGTCTCGCGGCATAAATGTGCGCGAGGGATCGGGTTTGATTCCTGGGTCGGGCAGTGTTATTGGGTTTTTCTGTCACGAAATTCTCAGTAGCAGCACGGAGTCTGGAAATGTGCCCGGTACGGCAATAGGCTCGCCCCTTATTACGTGGGACTGAAGTATATCTGGCGAAAAGTGGGTGTAGAAATACACCTCTGCCTACCTCTTCGGGGTTATAGGCGTGAGACTATGTATGTATGTATGTCCACAAATTGCATAAATAGATCAGTACCATTCTATTTCAGCAGTAAATTACGTAGCAAGGATTGACACGACTTAAGAACACACTGTAAATAATCGATATCATCCTAATCGAGGACTTACTAATTAAGAACAAGTTACTTATATAAACGGATACGTTTTAAATATCAAAGTTGATTTATTAAGATCACGTTAGAAAACCTGTCTTGGTGAAGCAGCAGAGACGTACAACTGCAGTAAAAAGTTTGCAAAGCATTGTTTAAAATATTTTGTCACATATATCACCAATATACGGTACGGGGTGCATAGGGTTCCCACCAATAACTTAGGGTCCCAAGCCAACCTCACCTGCAAGTGGTGCACCTGCCGATCAACGGACGAGGCTCTGGCAAACAAAATGTCCCAATAAGCGGCAATAGGCTCGCCACCTATTACGTGGGATCAAAACACTGTCGAAAAGTGGGCGTTTAATATGCCTCTGCCTACCCCTTCCGGGAAACAGGCGTGAGTCTATGTATGTATGTATATATCACCAAAATAATTGCCTGTAACAAAAATTGTTCCAGGGTAATAAAAATCTTTTCCGTTTCAAAATGCCACTGTCAAATACAGTTTACAGAAGAAACCCAAAAACACATAATTGGGAGCGTGCTCTAATTGTTGTTTTCCCCGTTGCCTAATAACGTTAGCATACAAATGCTAGCACGGGTTATACGTCCGAGCATTGCGTAAGTAGGTAGCTCGTGGCTCGAGCCGTGATCGACGTGCGAGGCACTGAGGCCATCAAACTTGAACTTTGTAATAAATATGGTAAATACCTAGCGTTTATTGTATTTGCAAAGGCAGGCAGTAACCTAAAAAATCTTTGGCGTTACTGTTTATAGACTAGTCCGTGTAATAAAGGGCAAAACTTATCGTCATTGTTAAGCTATAGTGCTACGGTTTATTCAGAGGCAATTTGTCATCAAAACGCTATGTTTTGTTGGAACAGGCTGGGGCCTGTTCCAACAAAACATAGCGTTTTGCGCTACAGTGGCAGGTCCAGTTTTCTTTTAATTATTTTGTTTGAGGGATAATTTTATGCTACAATTTTGTTTTATTATACCGAGACTAAATTAAAAATGTGCACATGTTGCATAAAGTAAGTAACTATCGTCAAAAGCGTAAACAATGAAATAAGTAGGTATGTCGTCTTGGATAGTGTATGTGACAATGTAGTGTAGAACAAGGAGTGAGCTTTCCTTTCTGACAAGGAGCCACAAGACACTATCATCCTATGTCATTCCAAAATTTTATGGATGCTCGAAAACATGCAAACATGACCTGACTAAGATCCATTAGATAAACTTGTAAGATCGAATCTGTTACTCTACGATGAGTCGAACTTAATTATGCGGAAACTTATGCTCCTAAACCATAGAGGCCTAGTTATAACAATTATACACAATAGCTCTACTAACCGTGGTCAGTCGCTTCCGTGACGTCCTGCCATTGTATCTTCGTTACCGAGATGACTTGTATAAATATTACAACGATATGTTATAATAATGATAAGTGCTGCTAAATCTTCAATACACGTCTCTATCTATTTCGTTTGACATTTGTTTCCTGAACCAGATGCTTATTTTTAATTATCTGTTACAGCACTTTCAGGTAAACTACTGATGTCATTAAATTTTCCATGGGGTTGCAATGTAAATTTTGTCAAAATCAGGACACTGTCACAAATTTTAAGAGACTCTGGATTGTGGCACTAAATCTGCTCATCATTATATTAATGACCAGTTGATGTTTATTCTTATGATACTTAGTAAAACCTCGGCTTCTATTCCGAAATTTAGAACTGGGTATTTTCACTAGGATTTTCTGCTAGGCACATCTTAGCTTAGCATCTTAGCATCTTATCTTTCAAACGTAGTTTTGGGTCTAGTTAACCTCTTTACTTGTAAAATTACATACTAAACAAAACTGTGCCATATTTGTCATGAAAGTCTACACTGCCGATTTTTCCCAACGGCCTCAAAATACATTTTCTCACGCCTTAAAACAGATTAATTTTCTGTACCTATTCAACTTATTCACTGTGTAGCTGTTTGGGTTTCTTGCAAACAGAGATTTAAAATAATATTTTTAATAATGTTCTACCACACGTGTCTATATTTTTATAAACTAAAACAGTACAATTATATCTAATTACGCAATTTTCATATTTTCTCATAATTAATATAATTATGCTACTTAAAAAGCAAAAAGTAAAATATAACATTACATGACTTTAAGGAATATAACATGACTTTATTCTTTAAAAAATATAATTTAATGAACAATAAAAGTATTTTTAGCTGACTGAATTGTGTTTTTCTAATCTGAATGTTTGCTTTGTCCGTTGCTTGAGTGTCATTAAAGTCACCAGCAATGCAGGATTTATGTTTTTATTAAAAAATATATAAATATGTATGTTTATCCAATATCCAGTACCCATAGTAGAAGCCCTGTTTAATTTGGGACTAGGTGGTGTTGTGTGTATAAGATAGCATTATACATATTATTATTATTATTTCTTGGCAGTACAAGGGTTATCTTTATAAGCATTTAAACTTAAACTGTAAATATTATAACTGTCGCCAAGGCCAAGTTTATCAATAAAATTAAACGCTTTAAAATTCTTAATTACCGATCATTCTTCAGTAACATGATATAAAATGAATTATTAACAATACAATTTATATTTAATTGCGTTTTTAATTAATTTCGTGTCAGCTAAGTTCACGCCGTGATCAGACATCATATAATTTATTAGTTAATGCGTGACTTTCACGTCAGTACAATTAATTTTTAAATTAGCAAGATAATAGGAGGCGTTATAGATAAGAGTGATGCAATTAATCATAGTTTTTACGAGACAGACCTCGTGCTCGCGCTATTTATAGGACGTGTTTGTGTTTTGATAACTTGCTGACCTATTGTGTGAAGATCAGCATATCGTATAGTGACACAAATAGAGGACGAGAGAAGTTTATTAGGCCTTGCACACGAATTTGCATGGCATTTTAGAGTAAGGTAATCATCTTCTAAATATATAAAATCCTTGCGTTACTGACTGACTGACAGACACGCTACAGCCGAAACTATTGGGCGCAGGAAGCTGAAATTTGGCATGTATATTCCTTGGGGACCGTAGGGGTGCACTAAGAAGGGATTGCCCGAAATTCTCACGGGACCGGCCAAAACTGGTAAATTAAAAAAAAATGTAGGCGTAGCTGCTGACGTCCTCTAGTTTCTAATAATCTCCTGTTCGTTGTACGAAATGAGTTCGCATACTATTATATTCCGTTAGAAAATTATATTTGACATTTCATTAAAATCTAACAAAATATAATTTAATTATTTTAACTGACAGGCAGATTATACCTACAGTGATACTTGGCAGTTGCAATGTCCTGAATGTTGTGCGTCAACTGCTTACAGAATGTATTTTTGTGAGATCCACTAAGAAGCTTCGTGGTAAGCTAAAACAATCTAGCTAAGTTTTATTTTATTTATTTATTTATAGACCCACGCCTGTATCTCCGAAGGGGTACGCAGAGGCGTAATATTACACCCACATTTCGCCATGAATATTTAGGTCCCACGTAATAGGGGGCGAGCCTATTACCGTTACCGGGCACATCACCAGACTCCATGCTGCTACTGAGAATTCGGACAAACTCAGTAACACTTTTGCCCGACCCGGGAATCGAACCCGGGATCTCCGATCAGCAGTCGCATATGCTATCCACTGGACCACGGAGGCAGTTTTCAGAGGTAGTCTAGCTAAGTAGTTAATAAGAAGGCTTATGACGGCCTTGGAGTCCAAACACCTTACAACTTAAGCTTGGTGTATGTGGTCTGTGCGACACTACCCCGAATTACACCAGTCTTTAGAAAGAGACAAAGGGAGTACATCGGAATCCTGTCTCTTTTTGGGCCACGATTCGACAAATTGCCATTTATTTTTTGTATTAGCATGGATTATATTAGGTATTAGATTATGACCATCAAAGTAATATTTGCAATAGAACAACTGTTATAAAAATTATTTGAGTTGTTATTAACTGACTGACATTGGTGAACTAGATAATGCCAATCCACTTTTAGAAACCTTGAAAGAATAAATTGCGACGACAAAACATTTTCGAAAAACGTGATTTTAACAATTTTGCAAAACAAAGCTAAAAATAGAATATGTGCGAAACAAATTAATCCGTTCTGTATATTATCTGATCAAATATACGATATGAAAAAAATACCCAGACTTTGATAATAATATCAGTAATTAATACATGTTTATCGAAATATGAGATCAACATACTTACCTAATAGATTCTACTATTTTAAAGCGAAAGTAGACCATCATCCTCTTAGCGTTATCCCAGGCGCCCAATTCCGCTAAATAAATATAGTCGCGATATGATGTCAGTGTCATACTTACGTCACAAAAAGCGTATTCTTCTAAATTATATGATATTTGAATGAAATTGTAACGAGATCGTATGTGTCAACGACGAACTGTTTATTTAAAATTATACGATAATGACATAAGGTTATCAGAATACCGCTTTTAAATCCATTCAAAATATGATATCAATGTCATATAAAAATAGCAGAATTGGCCCCCAGTTTCAATCTGGGGCCGCATACTAGTCTAACCGGATTTGGCTGAATATTAGCTTTTCCACAGAGCGACTGCCTGTCTGACCTCCGCAACCCGAAGGTATAGCTATATTCCATGGTTTAGACTAGTGTCAGTTTATTTAAAGCGAAAGCAATTCTTTATATACAAAATTTACAGTTGCCGATGTACGAATAAAAGATTGATTATAGTCCTTTTCAAGTGCGATCTTTTCAAACTGTCTGGAAACCCCTTTGTCTGTGTGTCATCCTACAATTTCAGTTTGTATGGTTTCATGCCTACCTAGAGCCTTTCTGATGTCAATATGAATGGACTAAATTGCCCAAGGAAGTACTCCCCGTCTCAAAGAGTATCAAAATATACACAGTTGAGTTTCGTTCATTGATTGAGAGTGCTGGAGGGCCCAGTCTCTCTCCCTCTTCAATTCAAATTCAATTCAAATTCAAATTCAAAATCGTTTATTCATTTGGGTCACAATGTGACGCTTATGAACGTCAAAATAATAAATTTATAAAATAATTACTTAAATACTCTACATTTACATTTACTGCCACGTTCGCAAAGCAATAGGTAGAACCATGAGAAAGAACGGGCAATAAAACTCACGGTCACTCTTTTTCTTCGCCAGGTTTTGCATAATACACATAATTTACATTTTGTAAGGTGCTGCAACTGTTACACCTTCTATATCACTTGTATATATTTACTGTACATAATAATACTCAAGCATAATACTTTTGATGTTCATTTGGTTAGTCTCCTCAGAATAGACATGGTGAAACAGGAGCATCCACTTACATTATATATACCTAACAATGCAGGCAATCCGCGAAAGTGATCAGACCCATGATGGAAATGATGCAGTTAAATATTAAAATCTAATACCATCCTCATCCCGCCCCTCCTCCTACTCTTTTAGGGTTGCGGATGTCCACGGCCGGCGGTTATCGTTTACCATCAAGCTGCCCGTCTGCTCGTTTGGCTCCTATAACATAAAAAAACGAAACAATCAAAATCATTTAAGATAGTACAATCTATGTATATTCTAATTTTGTCAACTTATCATGTGTGTCATGCGTTCTTTTATGCGAGTGATTGATAAAAAATCGCAAAGTGTTAACTATCATGTGTGTCATGCGTGACGTGGCGTGTGTGTGAGTGTGTGACGTCATCATCGTCTATGTATCATCTCAGCACGTGCTGACCGCGTGGTAGCGATCATTCATAAATAACTACGTACAATAAATGTGTCACTTATAGTGCCTAGCTGATTCTCGAGTCAATATATTCACCTATAACCTACAGGACCTGATAGCTTTTTATATTACTTGATCTGTCTTTAAGCATTAGCACTGTTTTCAATGTAATTGATGAGCTCTATCAAGGAACTACACCTCATCTCATCATCATTTGAGCGTTATCCTGATAGCATTAATTTATCATGATTTAAGCTAAGTTGAAGCACGCGGTCCGCTTTCTACCCTAACGAGAATTAAAATAATATTAGCTTGTCCACAGACTAACTGCCTTCTAGCCTCCGCAAGCCCAGTGCTAGCAACATTCTATGGTTTAAGGCAGTGTCAGCATATTAGGGCATTAGCTCTCATAGATTTTCATGACGCCCAAGCAGGAGGTTTGACACACCCTCCCAAATCGTCGTGATTCTTATGTGTTAGCTCATCCATAAATGTAATTCCGTAATTCGGACAGATTCTTGCGTATCGTCTCACCTCTTTGCTACGGGTTCCTTCTTTATACTACATCTTACGGAGTGTTGATGTCAGCAGCTTTACGATGGATGAAAGCGGTCCCCCTACTAGTATATCTGTATAATCTATGGGTCCTCCTTCTACCAAAACTTCTTTTAAGTTTCAAAAATATTCTTCTCGTAAAATAAAACAGGATAATTTTATGGTACTGACCACAGTCGCAATACTTGATCTACTAACTTGACATACATAGATACATACATAGTCTCACGCCTATAACCCCGAAGAGGTAGGCAGAGGTGTATTTCTACACCCACTTTTCGCCAGATATACTTTAGTCCCACGTAATAAGGGGCGAGCCTATTGCCGTACCGGGCACATTGCCAGACTACGTGCTGCTACTGAGAATTTCGTGACAGAAAAACTCAATAACACTGCCCGACCCAGGAATCGAACCCGGGACCTCCCAATCCCACGCGCACATTTATGCCGCGAGACCAACGAGGCAGTCGTATAGGGTTTGATGTCGAGTTTTCCGTCTCTACGCAAAGATGGTATTTGCATCGTGTTATCCCTTAGTCGCCTCTTACGACACCCACGGAAAGATAGGGGATGGTGACACTTGTATTCTATGCCGTCAACCACACGGCTATCTACTAACTTGATTTTTTATTTATTGACCGGCCGCAAGTAATACAGCCTATGTATGCTGTTTTCTGGTATCGCTAACTTCTAGAGGCCTTGACAACTATTTACCAACAAGCCAAACATCCAAACTAATTTGCAAACGCATATAATATTATTATAAAAAAAATAAAAACACGTAGAAAATAAACACATGGTGTAGTAAGTACCTATTAAGTTTTTGCTGCAGTGTTAACTTTTTGTTGACATTATTCATCATATTTATGATGCATTGACAGCTGTTACAAATTGCTGGTAATGCACTAGACTTTGAACCTTTGCTTTGTAATCTGTATTTTGTAATATACGTTTATGAGAAAGTGACACTGATTATAGGTAAGTGCACTGAACTGTTGAGTAGACTTCATCTTAAAAATTGCTTGACCAACATAGATGATAGATTTATTTATTAGTATTCATTGTGTACAAAATCAAGAGATTTTAGAATAGGGTTTATTTTAAGATAATAGAAAACCTCACAGAAATATTTTAGTGAAAAACAAACTAAATGCCATAAAATGGTTTGACAAAAACCTACAAAAAACGGCTTATGAAAACACTGTAGTCGCCGGGCAGACGACCTAGTGTAAATATGGCACCGAGCCGTCCGCCTGATAAGTAGCACACTGTTTATCGATTCTGATATTAAAAGGCAACTTGAATGTCATCCCTAGGTTTTAGATTGCATCAGTTTCAATGTGGATGCAAATTGTATCCGACGCGTGATATGAACTAATGAGTAAATAAGAGTCTACAAAAGCTAGAGTTAAAACTATTTAGATACCTGGAAGTAGGTACCTACTGTGTAGAACTCGAAAAGTAAAATGTAGTAAGCAAACTGCCACAATTGTCTGCTTGATCAGGTGCTGCACTCTGGTTTCATTACTTTTGAGTAATAGCTCAAAAGACATATAAAATCCAATCCAAAGTTACGTAAACTGGCGTATAAATAATACTTCCGACCCAACTCTTACTCCATTGGCTCCACGAGCGAAAATGTATCTTGGGCTCCTATTGAACGAAATGTCACTGATAGTAGATCTGAGGAAGCTTCAAGCTGGTGATTGGCGAGAAGGGGACAAAGATCAGGCAAAGATAAAAAAAATGCTTATAAAGAAATAAACATTTATTTTTACTGAACTTACACATAACATAACTTCACGCCTTTTGTCCCCAAAAGGGGTTTGTTTGTTTTTCGTGTGAGCGTGTGGCCAACTCTGGTGTCGGAGTTTTCAGACCGCCCGAAGGCCTCCGACATGGCCTAACGATCCTTATCCTTGGACAAGAACCGGGACCGACAGCTTTACGTGCCCTCCGAAGCACGGTAGCGCTCAGATGTAAATGCCACACACGGTCACCCATCCAAGTGGTAACCTGTGCAAGCGTTGCTTAACTTTGCCGATCTGTTACGAACGGCAAGCCAAGTCTCGCTACGAGCGCTACAGCGCCCAAAAGGGGTAGGCAGAGGTGTATTACACACCCACTTTTCGCCAGTTATTTTTCAGTCCCAATGTAATAGCGGGCGAGCCTATTGCCATCTACCGGGCAAATTATTAAGCGAGCGATAATAAATTTTTTTCAATACACACATAACTTCAAAAGTCAGAGGTGTGTGCCCGGGGTACCTGTGGATCGAAACCGAGACCATCGTCTCAGCAGTTCGTTACGTACACCACTGGGCTATCACCGCTTTACTTAACTATTGAAATGATAATGGTAAAAGTCTGCCATAATATAGCTTATGCAACAGGCGAGGCCGCGAGCAAGTGCTAGTCACTGATAAATCGAATACGCGGTGCCAAAAATACTATAGTACAAAGCGTTTAAAGATAAAAATGTATACGCGTCATGTGATCACTCAAAGCTATAGAAACTTCAAGGTCAAGACCGAATATACATGTAACCAATTTATGTCTTCTAACAGTACTATCAGGCGATCGGCGCCTACGCCCAAAAAACGCATGATCCATGAGTCATAATCGTTACTATCGTAAGACTAACTGACTCACTTCGCAGCGAAAACATTAGAGATAAACGTTTTTATCAGACACTTTACTCGGGTGATTCTCAGCAATCAACTGCCCATGAGCTGTCCGTTTTACTGTAATTGATCCGACTGTAAAGAATAATAACATTTGCTTTTAAATTATGTTCAATCAATTCAATGAAGCGGCCATGATGAGTTCTTGTGACATAATGTTCGTGATTTTCTTTTTCTTTAAATAATTATGGAATTTTTGTGCACACGAATACATTCGCTATATTGTGCCTGTATTATAACATGTATTCCTTAACATTAGCACACTACTTACAATAGACCTTTGTATTGATGTAAAATGTAAAAAGCTCTAATCTACATTTATCAAGCAAATAATTCTAAATGTTCGAGACTTTTAATGCGTGAACTATCTCTTGATGACTATGAAGACGGAGATAGCTTTTTTGAGAGCAGCACTGAACATAAAAATATGAACTTGAGAAATTACTGAAATGAATGTAAAGAACTTATCTTAGCCCCACAATTTTTTCCTTAGAATTATTTCATCTGCAATTATTTTTCATGTTTGTTTTATACACAATCCATCAAGCATCTCGTAAACCCAGATTGTTTTGTTTAGAATGCCCTTATGTTCCGATAGCTATGATCGTGTTTTTAATAGGATCGTGCTTACGCATTCTAAACGATCAATTTGAATTTACGAATTTATAATGTTTAAAGACAGCATCTTTTTATTTAGATAAATTTTAATGAATATTACCTATTTAATATTTTAATAACATTTGAGTATTTAATGAAATTGCTTTTATCTAGCTTGTAATAACCGTCTGTATGATGACATCTTCTTGTCTAAATCACAATTAACAATTCAGTTAAGCATAAGAACTGACTTCTTATATTTTATTATATTTGATAATAAGTAAATGACACGCACATCTAGTAAAATCACAATACTGAAAGAAACGTAAATAGAATCAAAGATAAAGCAGAGTAGAAGTATTTACAGCGTAGCGTCTATTTTTGGTGAGCGAACATATTCTTATTTATCCACAAACCAAGATGTTTAATATTACGGCTTTCGTATGCTGTTTCGTTTATTGTTTGGAATTAATCTAGATAAATTTCTGCGATCTCAAGTAAATGATTTATAAAATGCTTCAAAACAAAAAACTGTTTTTTGTTTTGAAGCATAATAAAATGTTGGACTCCCAAGTGATCATATATCTGGTTATGTCAAAAGTCAAAAATTGAATTTTCGTAGAAACATTTTTTATAATAATATCAACATTAGTAGCTTCCCAAAAAACATCGCAGTATAATTCTTAATTACCTGTTGTGTTAGTTTTTTGAACTTTATATTATAAACCTATGTAGATACTTATTTTTAAGGTAGGTATACCTAACAGTTGGACAAAAAACAAAATTCGCTTTAAATATTCTCATATTTTATAATTATAACGCGTATTTTTTATGTGTCTCACCAATTACCTCTTTTATTATCTGATCAAGATTCTGAACTTGACAATAATTGCTCACTTCAATTAGATAGTTTGGACACTGGCAAGTCTTTTTAATGGAGCTCGGTCATGAAGGAACATCTCCATATAATATAATTATATTGTTTACGCTAAAACCAAAAGAGTCATTCATCGATGGACGATCCATCCATCTTGACCGGAAACACTAAATAATGTAAATAGGCGTTTTGTAATGAAATGAAATGAAATGAAGACTCTTCTTACAATATAAGTAACAAAATAACATCATGACATTAATAATTGTTAATGTTATGATTAACGTTATGTTCTGTTTGTAGTACAAATAGCTAGCTTAGAAGAAATGAAATTATTTTAAGTACATTTACCTACTGCGTTCAGGCAGTACGAACCGGATTAAAAAAGCGAATTAAGTAGTCGACGACTTAATTTGTTAGATTTAAAAAGGATCGAAAGGTCACTGACTGTTTCCAAGTAAAGAATGACACAAAATTGAAAAATCTAGCAAATTTTTGAGAGTCCTTAAATAGCACTTCCTTCGATTAAAAACCTTGAAACTTGCATACCTGTCACTAATTATGCGAAATCTATGGCGGAAATCGAATAACTTCGCAATATTTAATTGGTGTGCCTACTAGGCAAATTTATTTTCGAATACGTAATACAAATCGGTCAATATTTGAATGTTTGTCAGCGTGTATGCATTTCCTGCACGGTAGTAGTATGTCGAGTAACAGTTACTATTGTTTTAGTATGTTTATATTTATTCCTTACTAGGTATAATAACGTGCAGCAACTGCAATGAAGAAAAGCGATATTGGTCAAAAGACAAGAATTTCGCTGAGATTTCTGAGTGTTCTCATATGAGCCGTAGCATGAATTTCGCGATGATTAGCGGATGAATGCGGGTGGCTGAAGATCGATCTATGTTGAGAGGCTTGGTGGAGGCCTAAGACTCGCAGAGGACCTCTTTCGGCTGATATGATGATGAAACTGCTTAGATAGTTTGGATACAAGACGAGTCATACGTAAGTACGCATTACTGATCCCCCCCGTGGGATCTCCACCTTGTCGTGGTGGGGGGGCTCAATAACAGTGGGTTTGAGTTACACCCACGGTGAAGCTAAGCGGGATCCCGGGAGGGGACGCTCCACGTGGGCTTGGGTGAGGCCTGCGTAGGATGCGTCCCAAGGTGCGGGTGTGGGAGACAGTTCTGTCTGTCCCTCGCAGTCGTGTGCGGTCGCGGGAGGACAGGCGTGTCGGTGTTGCGTTGCCGCGCGCCCTATCTCCCGCGACCAAATGGGGCGCACCATATGTTGCGTCGCGGTGGGGCCGCAGAGGAAGAGGAGATGCGGTGTTGCGTTGCCGTCCTCCCGAATGCTTCGGTGATAAAAAAAAAAAACCTAATTAAAGCGCATTTCTTAAGAATTTCGTGAGCCGATTCCAATTGGCGAGATGGTGGGTGTCGTCAGTTCGTCTCTCTTGCACTCATAGAGACAGTTGTCACAGCGCGACTGCCACGCTGCCAAGCGGCAATTTGGGTCACAGAAAGTTTGTCTACAGAGCGCCCATAAGAAATGCGCCTCTATATAAATATCTATGCTCTCTATGGCATTACTGTTAACTATATTTATAAAAAGGCGAACAATTACTGCCGATTTTTTATTAATACATAATATGTTTTAAATCCATTAAGATTAATTACCTACCTAGGATATCACCAGTGGCTAATATGACATTAAATTTGTACAAGTTGTGCATGCTTAAAAGTAAACAAATAACTTATTTTAAATAAATATAGACATATAAAGAAGACATTGCGTAACTCTTGTTTTGCACAAGGCAAATAAGGTGTTTTATAAAAATGCTCGTTATATTATGTATATGAACAAATGTTTATATTCTTTTTTAATCAATTCTACCTGCTGTCAGCTGACATCAATGTTCACTAGTTTTCTTTGACCAGGAGTATCGAGTCGATTGTGTTTCTCATGCCACAATTGAACTGCTTATATTTTATCTATAGTCAGTATAGCTCTACTACTAATAAAGGTTAAAAGATCGACCAGCAATCGTAGCAAATATTTCAACAGGAAGACTGTTTTATTAATTAAGTTTCTAAGGTATACGATGAAATACCTCTGCTTCACGCCGAGCGATATTTCAACCGGCTTACAAAGATTTTTATTGCGGTTATTTAATAATTTACGTCCATAAATTACGAAACCCTTTTATTATTTACATACCTGCAACAGTTAATACATAAATTTTCCTGTGTATTTAAGTGCTATGACGTTTGTATTACGTGCGACAAACATAATTATGTATATTATATTATAACCCTTTCAATTCAAACCAGTTTCGAGTTCAACGACGTTAGTCATATTAAATAAGGACCAGAGTAATAATCACTGAATAATTGAATATTTATCTCTATAGATATAATTTTATTCTTACACGCATTCCGCAAAAACGTTAATTGAGATACATTTTATATGTACATGTATATCCTGGAAAGACTAGACGAGTATGTTAATTTTGGATAAGTTTTAAATTGCAAATGTTTAAATTTCAATGATTTCGGTTTGTCTTTTAAATTTATATAATACGCGTAAATTACTTATTAGTACTAATTAATATCACACAGGTCTTAATATCTGTCTATCTTTAATAGTTATATTACCAGTTCATATGCATCCAGCAATTTTCATTATTTGTAGTTTTACAGATTTTATTGCTGAAGGACTTACAGATTTTATTCTGATACTGAGATTTAAAATACAATCTAATTTATTTTTGTTCAGCAAACAGAAAAAAATTACCTTTGCAGGGCACAAAAACCTAAATGATTCCGTATAATATCCCAAAGTGTAGTGAACTAGTGACGGTTGATGATACAGTAATGATAAATTGAGACATCGATGCTCAATTATTCTTGTCCTATTCGTAGTTTTTGTTTTTTTATCGTTTCTTCATTTCTCAGCTCAGCTCAGTATATATGCAGTAGGATTCACCACTTCGAGGTCATCTCTGCACTGTCCACGTTCTTTGTCAGTTTATGTGAAGGCTAAGATAGGCTTCTCCAAGCCATTCCATGCAGTTTAGTATCATCAATAAATTCTATGTATTTCAATAAGCTGGTTTGCACTTAATTAGGACCAGAATCCCTAGTTGTGCCCTTTTGCTTCCTTTACCGTTCAGAACCTACTTATCTACAAATAATAGTATGGAAACAGCCTTGGCCGTGACCGTCGACAGTGCCTTGTTATCGGGTAGCAGCTGGCGCGTTGGCCGCCAAAACTGAAAATTCGCCAGTCGGCCAACAAAGCGTAGTGCCTACAAACTTCAACCTCGTAATCAGAACCATTGAGATCATCTTTCTAATTAATGGTAGTCAATCCAGTGCCACACATCATTAGTACCAAACTGTACCATCGCATAATGATCTACATTATAATGTAATGGATCTGATGATGTCACAAAAAACACGACCTCGATACGCATTCGCAAACTTTAACGGTTGTTCTTTTTTTACTATAATCCTCTTCGAAAACCGTTCGCCATTTTGTTACGTTCGAAATTTCAAATTACCGTTGCGTTTATTTATCTGTGGCGTGTTATATGTGATGGCATTAATCGTAATGCATATTATGCTTACAGACGAGTTTAAAGTATTTATGCAGATATATGTTTTATAGCTTTAGTTTTCTAACACTTTCATTTCGCTCGCCACTTACCACAGCTCTGAGTATAGTAAGTTTGTTACTTCAATCCACACATGGGCACATCCCCTTGCGTGGTCTAAAAACTTGTAGACCCGAAGTCTAGAAGTTCCTTATTTTGGTTAAATGCTTGTGTTGAGTTTAAAATTAAAGCCCAATAGTCAACTCTAATGGGTACATAATATCGATTCATACAATTAATCCAGCAATGAATTACCTCTGGAAAGTTTTTGGTTTGATTATTTAATCGATAACTGATCTGAAGAACGACTCTGCAAAATACTACAATTCTTTAGTCACATAACCAGAAATGAGAACGAGAATTCCTTACTAGGCAACTTTATTATTTCTAGTATTCAACTAACTACAGCTGCAATAATATCTAGTGTGTTGTAACTCTCTCTCTCTCTCTCTCTGTGTGTCGTTTCCTCATTACTGAGGGTCGCGACCTCCCTTCAGGATCTTATCTTTTATAATATTTTCCCATTTTTTGCGATCCTGAGCAAAGTGAATGGCGTTGTGAATGCCGGTGTCGAGTATGGTGCGAATCTGGTCGGTCCATCGTATGGGGCTGCGTCCTCTGGGTCTACGACCTTCAATTTTGTAAATACTGGATAATCGGGAGCATTAATAATTCTAGACGCCTAATAATTACAATGCCTATAAAATATTATTATTAGTCTATGTAAATTAAGTATTAGTAAGCAGCTGAGTATAATTTAGAATTGTAATAATATTAAATAGTACCATAAAGACGAATAAAACTTTTTACACGCCTGCCCTAAAAAGGAGAGTACCTAATATTTTCAAGGTTCATGTATGCGGCTTTATTTATTCCATAATGTCTTATTAATGCCTAAACAAAGAATGTGCTAAGTTAGATCTAAATTGTATTATATTCAATGTAAAACTGAGCATTTTACTAAGCAGTACGGTGTCATCAAGACAAAATATTTTATTTAATATTTCAATAAACAGAAATATGAGTATTCAATTCAAGGCCTTGATAAGTAGATCCCAAAAGTCACTATACTGAAAAAATTTAAGTAAACAATAAAGAAAACAGGACAACTCTGTCAAAAAAGCTAGATAAAGCAAAAAAAGTTATAATTACACTCGGAATTCTTAAATTAAAAATATTCCACAGATCGATCTCCCGACTGAAATGTAAACTAGTTTATTATTTACTTTTTTTGGCTGGGCAGTAAAGCTTTTTATTTTTTGTTATTTACCTGTACTGAAGTAACCCGTAACTTGTATTCAGTTCTTCTTTCATAGTGAACCAGTGAACATTCTAGAATGATCTGAGCATATTCCACTGTGTCTCGTGACCTCGGTCGATGTGACTGGGGGGATTAAATGATATAATGTGATTATTGTGCCACTCAAGCGTGTTAGTAGAGCGATATTGATTGGATCTTCCTTTAAAACTGTTTAGTAGAAACATTCAATTGATTCGGCACTGATTTATATCGTAAAATCAGCTGATATATTTATTTCATCGATCGGTAACAAAAAGTTAATCATCATCAGCCTGCTGTAGATACCTAAGTCCACTGCTGAATATAGGTACATATATGCCTCTCCAATGTCAAGCTACGACATATTTATTTAAGACTGTAATGTATTTATTATTTGATACTATCTTTTAACTGCGTTTTAGTAGGGGAGCCCATGAAGGGATTTCCGGATTTACTCGAGCGCGTCAGATAGGTATTGATAGTATCCATGTCCTAAGTATTTTTAATAAAGTAGGAATATTATTCTGATCGTTTGCATAGTGCAGAAAATTAATCGAGCGTGTCAGATTTTCTAAGGGGATGTTAAGTGAACCTAAAAAAGGCTCTCATTGAATATTCTGACGATTTGGCTGTGACGTAAACTCGTGGTCACTATTAGAACGTGCAAAAAGGATTCTCAATATGAAGATACTCAAGCGCGTCAGATTAAGATGTAATGCTTCAACTTTTAACGTTCTAGACGTGCTTTCTCATAATCTGACGATTATCTGGAGGGATTAATGCAATAGTTATTTTTTTAAGTTTTGAAAATAAATAGCCGCTCCCCCACCGATGAAAAGGTATACATTATTTACATTTCTATAATTTTAGCTTTGCAACCCAATAGGTCTCAATGACGCTCGAGTAAATCCCAATTTAGCATCGTGGGCTCCCCTACTATTTTGATAACTTTTCAAAACCAGTTCAGTAGTTTTAGAGAAGACACAAAAACGCGTGAATTAACAAGTTCGCTAGTTTATCCTTATTAGTAATATGGATTATTCCTATGCATAGTTACTTAATGGCTGTAACAATAGTTATTTGTGCAAAAAGAGAGCAAAGTTGTTTTTTGTTTCGAGTGCTGATTTTGAGTCCCGAGCAAGCGAAAGATTCTATGATTGATTCACGAGTGTAGCGAGTGAATCAAAGTTAGAATCCTGAGCGTGGTGAGGGACTCAACAGCACGAGATACAAAAAACTTTGCTCTCGTGTAGCACACATAACTTTTCACCACAGCAGTGAGAACACATATTACTTAGGAGACATACCTATAAATGAACAGGAATAGATTGAATTCTGCATAATCACTTGTTGATTTAACTCTTCTGGTTTTAAAGTACAGTCATCATCGCTAGTTTCACTCTTTTAAGATTATTTTATATATTAATATAAATTTAACTCGTTACGCTATACCTACTGTATCAGCATCAGCGAAACTTTTATTCCCGCTACTTTTTTAAATCGCGTTTTAATACCGCGTCCCTGATGTTTATTTTTCAAATGTATCATTGTTGTAATTCTAAATAAAAATGTATTGGTTAAATACTAATTTTATACTATTAATTAGACTTATTTTTATTAAAATCCAATAATAAATTAAACATGTAAACAATAACATATAAAAAAAAAGTAATTTCTTTATTCTTTTTTTTTTGCGTTGCCGTAGGTGTTTTCTTTGAGGTCGAATTCCAAAATCGAATTCGAAGGGGTTTGTTTTTCACTCACTTTTTATACGCATGTGAAAGAGACAGAGCACAGTAAAATTCGAATGTTTCAAATTTGTGGCTGAACAATGTCAATTCGTGGCACTGAAGATTGAAAAATTAAAAAGCTACTTTGCCTCACGCTCGAATCATAATCGCGTTTTGTCCACTGTTGTCTCGCAGCAAAAGCGGCATGTTTAAGCTGCTGTGGTGAAAAATAAATTGTTTCTATTTTTGTTATTTCCTTGAAATAACTTGTTGTTAATCTCTAATCCATAATACCTTGATATTAAGTTAAATGTATACCCAGTGTAAATCCATAAGCGGCTGGTTATGATTTGGCCAGTTTTTGTCTGCAGAAATCCTATAACATACCTACCAGAAAAAAGTATAATTATGTATTTGTATAGTTTATTTATAGTCTATGTGTTTCTATGGCTTAAACTCTATATGTTTCTATGTTAATTTCTATGCAGGTAAACCTTATTTCATCTAAGTGCAGTTGACTAAAATTGGGATTGAATCAACTTATTTTACATACATATCGTCACGCCTTTTATCCCCGAAGGGGTAGGCAGAGGTGTATTTCTACACCCACTTTTCGCCAGATATACTTTAGTCCCACGTAATAAGGGGCGAGCCTATTGCCGTACCGGGCACATTTCCAGACTCCGTGCTGCTACTGAGAATTTCGTAACAGAAAAACCCAATAACACTGCCCGACCCAGGAATCGAAACCGAGACCTCCCGATCCCACGCGCACATTTATGCCGCGAGACCAACGAGGCAGTCGTATAGGGTTTGATGTCGAGTTTTCCGTCTCTACGCAAATATGATATTTGCATCGTGTTATCTCTTAGTCGCCTCTTACGACACCCACGAGAAGATAGGGGGTGATGACAATTGTATTCTATGCCGTCAACCACACGGCAAACTTATTTTAATAATAAAATAGACATGGTTGTACAGCTTCATTTCACATCAAAAGCGTGACTTAGGTATATCACTGTATGCGCATTGTATAATGAGTGCGTCATCATCATCCTCTTAGCGTTATCCCAGTTTCAATCTATCTGGGGTCCGCTTACTAGTCTAACCGGATTTGGCTGAATATTAGCTTTTCCACAGAGCGACTGCCTGTCTAACCTCCGCAACCCGAAGGGATAGCGATATTCCATGGCTTAGACTAGTGTCTAATGTATAATGAGTGCGTATAGTTCTATATTATAATTTTCCTGAATGATTTACATACATGACTACAGAAGTCAACGCGATGTTTTTCTTTAAAACATTTTTTATTATCTACAAAAAAGCGAAAAAGAGGATAACTCGTCAATCTTATTAAAAGTAGTTTGAAACCAGTGTGTATATACTAACTACGTAAATGTCCGCTTTAAAATAAATGTATCTTCCCGCAGTTTTTATTTTAGTCAACCTTGAATTCCAGGTACGAAAAATAAATAAATCAGAATAAAATATTCTAAAAGCTATTTTAATAAGAAATATTGCATATTCAACACTACAGATTTAATTTAATATGACAAATAAAATTCCGTAAGTAACTGCTACGTTACAAAATGAAAAGTGGATTTTTGCACAGACTGTTAATTTTTACGGTAGGTAGGCAAATAAGTAAATTAGAATTTTCATGGTTTAGTCTCTTTATTTTGCATATCTATTAAGTAAGTATTATATCTTATAAATCCTTTTACGATTTTAATATCCGAGTCTAAGACAAAAGTGGTAAGATAGAATCTTCTTTCCATTACCTAGTAAGACAAGAGTTGCTTTGAATACTTTTTTTTCTATCACTATACTGAAGGCTCAACGACCTTTGCTATTTGAATAAAGATGCCTACTTTAAAAGCCTAGCTAGCTCGATCTAAGCAATAAAACGAACGAGCTTTATCTAAAGTCTTAAGTAGATATCAAAATGATAGTAATATATGCCATTTGGTCAAAGATCGTGTTTTTTTATATTTACGGTTATTCAAGAAAAAATGATTGGATTACACTAATGTACAGCCTAGATTAGGCATTCCAATTTAGTATATTATGTTTTGTGCGATATCAAGCGAGTCTGGGGATACCTTCTGATAAAGGGCAGTCGTGGCTTTTATACATGGCTGGGTTTTTTTTGCTTTACAGTAGCAATGGCAACGAAATACGTCACTAATAACTGGATGGGAGGGAAAAACGCAGGAAAGGAGCAGAATAGTGAAGTTTTGGAGGGGAAAATTATTAGATCTCCGCCGCTACTATACTCGCCAAATGAAACTTACAGACGGATCTCTGCCTTTTCGCCGAAAATTGTTCAGCCGATTATCACTTGCCAACTACCGTTTCGCAGAATTTTATTTGGCAGAATAATCATTTGCCAACTTGTGATATAATTTTGTTTTGATTTCCCAACCTCACAGTTGCCAACTTTACGTTTGGTCTTCCTTTTATTGTCGCAGTTCTAACCTAACCGATGTAGCATATTTAAATGCCCTGTGTAGTGAAATAAAAGCGATTTGGTTCTGGCACTTCGCCGGCCGCTGCCGCGGCACGCTCGCTTCGCTCGCTCGGCTCGTGCGCTGTGGTCGTAGTTCTAACCTAACCTAACCAGCCATTGTTTCAGTTGACGTGCATTGTTTATCAGCATACTAACCTAACCTAACCTAACCGATTCCTTTCGATTTCACCTGAACTTCCCGAAACATCACCTGAACAGACGAAATGTTATTCGTCTAAAAGTTGTCTGGCCTAATAATTTGACAAAAGATAAATGCCCCAAACGTTTTTTGTCATTACAATAATCAGCTTAACAATAATTCTACTAAATGAAACGTTGTCATACAAAAATTTGACAATCGTTAGTCGTCAAAGTGAAAAATAGGCGGCCAAACAATTTTTCGGCGTTTTGTTTTGCTTAGATGACAGAAATTCGCATGTAAAAACGCAAGCTATTTGACGAAAACGTTGCCTTCTCACAGAGATAACTGTTAACCAATTTCGTATAAAATATAACTTATTATAATATAAACATTTTATAGATCAAATTTATATGCAAAAGCTAACTCGTGAGCACGTGCAAACTTGTTTAGGTACCAGTTTAGTAAACGTGAGTGCATGGGCACCGTTATAAGTGGTCGAATAAATAGGTATGCTTAGGCGCCAAACTGTCTCCTTCGAATTCTCTTAGTTTTACTATTATGTAGTGTGTTCAGCCATAAATTTTATATTCATAACAAGATATACCGAAATATAAATATGCTTTCTCTTTTATATAACGGGGCTTTTGGATTAGACGGTTGGCGTAGGACTACAACCGGATTGCTCTGACGCTCGGACGGTTATGTTATTGCATACAAAAGCGTTATATTTTTTATAGTAATAGGCGGCAAACGAGCAGACGGATCGCCTGATGGTAAGCAATTACCGCCGCCCATGGACACAAACAACACCACGGGAGTCACAAGTGCCTTGCCGCCCCGAGGGGTTGGGAAAAGGGATAGGAGGAGGAGCGGGATGAGGGAGGGAGAAGGAATAGGGGATGGGGCTTCCGGCACTCTCACTCACCGAACAAAACGCAACAGTTTAAGTACTGTTACTTTACGTCGATTTTTTGTGAGAGGGTAGTACTTCCCCGTCGAGCCGGTCCATTCATGCTGAAATCAGCACGGCTCTACTACGGCGGTCATGCGAAGGCTGTACGGTGCACGTCTGTTAGCTGGATGACATCCGGTGTTGATGTCCCCATAGAATTATATTATCTATGGATGTCCCCATCCTTTTCCAGGCGACGCCCGAACCGCCTGCTAAAATTGGATGTCTAACATTACTGTAAAGAATTGGATTCACACCAATCTCTTTATTATAACCGCGTATTAGTCCGTAAAACCGCACACCATGGGAAGCGAGCTTAACAATATTAATAACATTAATCTTCTCCCAATCCGACAAGGAATCCAGCTACCCCTGGGACGTCACAAGTTTAATCCATATAAGTAACTGAGAGATTGTCGACATTATAACGTCGTATTTAAATGACCCTCTAAAGAATATACTACGTTCAAAACATCTATCTATCTATAACGTCACGCCTGTCTCCCATTGGGGTAGGCAGAGACTATGGAACGTCACATGCTTCGGTTCAAACATACCTCTTTCGCTTCATCGACATTCATTAACCTCGTCATGCATGCGCGTCGGTTATAGGTACTTTTTATTTTGCCCTTTATCAGTAGATCACCTATTTAGTCGGCGTACGTCCGCCTACTAGGGCGTCCCCTACCGACATTTCCATTTATTCTCGCACGATACACTCCTTTCGTATTTCTTCTTTCATCCATTCAAAACATATAGTTGTACAATTCATTCTACCCATAATAAAGCCCTCATGATAGCATATGCAAGATTTATCTTTGCAAATAGGCTTTTAAGCTTAGTGACAATGTGATAAAAATATGGATAAGATAATGAAAACTGGTACATAGATAGTGTTTAGTATTGAATTGTACTGATATGAAAATGATGAGAGGTGATAACACTGATATCGGTAATATCATAACCAATGTAGTTCCTTCATCACATGTCCAATGAAATGCCGCGTCTTACTTTTTCCTGCCTGCAAACCGTAGCGCGTAGGTCGTTACAGGGAGTCAGTACCTTCAAAGAAACTGATCCTGTTCTAAACCATGGAATATCGGCTTGCCGAGGTCAGACGGCAATCACTGTATGGCAAATTGATGTTCTCTCATATCTGGTTGGAGTGGTGAGCGCTGCTCGGACCCCAAGGCGTTTGGATCTTGGATTCAACCGGGATGACGCTAGGACGATGTTGATGATGAATCTTGTAACCATCATCAGTTATCACTTTTCAAAGTAATTATTACAGTTCTTAATGACGTAATTACTAAAGTTTTTAAAGCTACATACGTGACATACGTCATGCTCTACTTGACATGGTTCGGTGACCTAAATAGAGTAAAAATTCACATTAAGCAGTTTTCACTCATAGTTACTTTGAAGTAACTAATTGGTTTTCTAATACTTCATTAAATATTTGTTCTACAAGCCCAAGTATAAAGCGCGATACAACCCTAGTAATGTTATTATTTAGAGAGATTTGAAAGATATAAAATTTTACTCAAAATAGGGTATCCATTGGTTGGTAGCTCTTTTTAGAACATGAAAATAATTTTTACAAAATGTCTCTATAACTGCGCCTACGATCAGGAAAGTTAATGATTTTCTTGCCAAGGTTAAAAACCCTAATGTGTCCCTCCTCCACACAAAATGTATACTTTGTGAACTATATAACTATACTTTTGAAAGTAGAGTCTAGAGCCTAGTGCGACTCCCCAAAGACTCACTTAAACCACCCCGGTGTCATCGACATCCTCTCGTAACGAGGTCATGTGAATCTACCGCAGTAACCACTGAAATTGCATCAAACTGAGCAATTAGCCGTCAAACTGATCTTTGGCTACCACAAGCAATAAAGTAAAGGAAATTATACTTACATATTTTCTTCTTTTTACGCAGTTGTATATTTTTAACCAACAAACTGAGTTCCCGTATAAACAGACAGGGAAGAAACAAAAAGCGCTCTTTGGTCAGCCTTATCGCTAAGATTAACCTTATCGTTCAATGTTTGTTATTGTTTGTTTTTTTAGTTCTCTATCCGTCTATTATACAGACAACAGACAACCTCTAGTTAAAATATCATTGAGGTTATTGGAACAAAAAAGTACTGTAGCTAAAAAGATGTATTATGTAATACACTTCCGCGACGAATAGTGAGGAAGTAGTGACGTTGGCGTCGTGTAGTGAGATGCACTGGACCATTGCAGATAATGATTAGGAGGAAAGTGTTGTACCCGTCATTACTTCTGATTGTAATTACGAGAATCTGTCTATACTTAAAATCAAATGTATTTGCCATATAAAAGTATCAGTCGTTTGCTAAATGCATATTGTGAAAGCACATCTGCATAAAACCGATACCAGTTTTGTAATTGGTGGGCTGTCAGTCTCAATATTACGCCTCCGATTAGTATCGTCAATGAATAGAGATTTACATAGAAGCGCAGTTCTTAATTTCGTGTGCCGATTCCAAGTGGGGACTGTCTCTAGTTTAGTTCGCAGTTGGCGCCGTTGGCGGCGCTGGCGTCGTTCTCCGTCTCTCTTGCTCTCGTAGTTAAGATACACAGGAGGAACGTTCGTCTCTCTTGCTCTCGTAGAGACAGCTGTCACAGCGCGACTGCCACGCCGCCAAGCGGCAATTAGGGTCACAGAAAGTTTGTCTTCAGAGCGCCCATAGGAAATGCGCCTCTATGTAAATATCTGAGCTCTTTGGTATCGTACAAAACTAACCACATCCGCATAAAAAAGTAGAATGTTTTACAATCTAACTAGCGATTGATGGCGGTTTCGTTTACGTACCTACACTAAACTTTCAATATTTATTGTATCCCCTATATCTATAGGGGAAGAATATAAATTTTCTTCTTTAGTCGCCTACGTCTAAAAAGGTCTAAATTTCATGTGGCTGGCTTTAGTAGTTTACTTTGAGCTATGATAATATGTCAGACAGGACAAGAACTGACTTGTCCTGTCTGACATATCTGACAAGGTACAGCAAAAACTATAGGGCGCAAGAAATTGAAATTGGAATCATATTGGAATGGAAGATTCTTGAGGACCGTAGAAGTGCACTAAAAAGAGATTCCCCGACATTACCATGGAATCAGGCTGAAACAGTAAAATTAAAATAGCTTTAACTTTACGGGTCCTCACCTGCAAGTGGTGCACCTGCCGATCCACGGACGAGGCTCTGGCAAACAAAACATCCCGATAAGCGGCAATAGGCTCGCCACCTATTACGTGGGATCAAAACACTGGCGAAAATTGGGCGTTTAATTCACTTTACAGTTTTATTGTGTGACAGGTTTTATTTTGATTTATATTGAAACCAGTCAACCAATCTCGAAGATTTAAAGTATGTCAACAGGAAATATTTTTACATCATGTATGATTAATACAAAACTTGCACGCAGTTTTTTTCCAACTTACAGATGTTTTATTACTTATGTTTTATTTGGCACCGATAACGATTTTTTTATGCTCTAAATATTGTGTTATCAGTCCGATCTTTTAAGAAAACAACATCATGTTTGATGTAATATGAACAAAATTACGGCCTCTCTGTATAGAAGAGCACTTTTTTTTCCAAAATAGTCAAAAGCGTAACGTTGTAAGTAGGTATATTGTTGTGGACACTTGTTTGCTGTCAAAAAGCTTATAAATGCACGGTGAATTGACGAGTACCCAAACAGCGCATAAGCCTGTGCATTTTGCATAATAGGGTTAGGGGGGTTAGGGTTAGGGTACTAGTTCAAACAGTTGATAGATTTTTGACAAGCTTTTGATGGAATAAAATATTTGGCAAGTAATGTGTAGTCAAGTAAAAACGGCGGTTAACAAGCTTTATTAAAAAAAAAATTTAACCTTTAGGTAAACGAGAGGTGTAGTCAGTGTGAACTACTGAATAAGAATTATCAGTTACAAACTAATTTAATCTGAGATACATTTGACTTTGTGGCCTTGTGGTCGGTGCCGTGGCAACAAGGGCCCAGGAGGCTAATATCAGGTATCCATGGTCGGGATATCAAGCTAGTAAATTGAGACAAGAAATTCATGAGAAATGTGGCGATGTGGGTGGCTTACTGTTATCGTATGGGAACGAACTGGGGAATGCATGACTAGCTGCTATGACTGTTTGTTTACAGCACGCTTGCTTGTAGTGCCATCTTTACCGAAAGTTTCTAGCTGCTTTCGGAAGTACCTGTAACTTGATATCCTGATTTGAAACTCTAAAGTCTACCTACTGTGAATTATATAGAATAGAATTAAACTTAATGTTTACCCTTACAGGTCTTAATGGGAAGTAATACCGTATCAAACGATAATACGAACATTGAAAATGTTATACAATCCCCGGTAATACACCTTTATGAATTGAAGCTACGAACCATCTCGATCATGTGAGCTTTCAGGCTAAAAAAACGCATCATATTTTTTTCATTTGTTTCGAAGGTGATGATGAATGATGATGATGAAGATGACAGACACACAGAAACTTCAAACTTATAGAACTACTTAAAAAAAGAACACAGAAATCGGATCAGAAACGTAGTAATCGGTGTACAACCATAAAAAATATGACCAAGCTCGTGGAGCAAAATATAATTTAGTACCTAAGTAATAAAAACATATTTATTTCTGAATTTTGGTTGTTTACAACACTTATACATGTCAAAACCCAATTCTAGATGATGCCGGCTTTTCCTAGCTAAATGACTTCCTGAGAAGAAAGGCCGAAACAAACTCACAGTCATTGTTTTTTTTGTCACTTCAATTTCTTTAATCTTTTCTTCATCTTTTAAAGTCCAGACAAAAAAAGGGTTTAGTATGCAAGTACAATGCAGGAAATCATCTGACGCTTTAGACTGACTCGGCCCACTGATGGCCTGCATTCAACAGCAATCGTACGGCTCAACCTTGATTGAGGGAGCCAGCACGATCTGCATCACTATGCCTCCACGCCATCAGAAGGTGTATGCATAAGCATGTCAGCCTAAGCCATCAGACAGGTTGCCACAACTATTTGTTTATATGTTTAATAATACCTACATCATACTCACAACTTTACATGCTAATACATAGTAAAATACATGTTGCAAACAATATGTAAAAATAATAAAATTTAAACAATAAAATGTACAAATAGTCATAGACATAGGGCATGGACCTGCTAAGACCACCCAACGTCTGAGTGCTAGCTCGGCTTATGCAGGTCTAGTCAAGTTATTGATCGACGTCGCACCGCCTGACTACCGGAGGGCAAGCGACTTTGGCGCAAGAGCTTTACTGCCCAACGCGTTAGATATTAATACTGCCAGTCAATGGTCAAGTTATTAATATATACTTATTTTACAAACGTTTAAATTTTAAGCGTCTGTCTGTAATATAAAATAATTAAAGATTTTCAATCTTATTATCGCTGCCAGACCATAAAAGAAAACCTGCACGTCTGAGAGACTCCATAATGTTCCCGAAAGACATGCCGTATGACAGCGTGGTGGATTATATGGCCTTAACCTTCTCATAGTGTGAAGAGGCCCATGCCCCGCATTGGGACAGATTATATACGAATCATATTTTCCCTAGTGCTTAGTATACTAAGACACGAACAAACATTTTTATATTTTTGGCCGTCTGTCTTTTTGTTTTAGGGGTTATCTCTAGCAGGTCTTAAACTAAAACATCGTTCATCCTGCAGAAGTCCCAATAGAATATTAATGGGACTTCTGCAGGATGATAGGGCAGTTAGTGGGACTCCATTTGATCCCAGAAAAGATTAAGAGTTACAGCGGGAAAATTTTAACTCCCTTAAAATACGCGAGATTCAAAACAGTTTTACACAATTTTTGTGTAAATTATTTTCTAGTAAATTTATCATAATAAGTGTTAGATGTTAATTTATCTAGCAAAGTGGATTCATCTAACAAGTTTTTATTTTGTCTTAATTTTACACGCACCTTACTTTTATGCAGATAAACAGGTAAACTTAATCTACATATTTCATAATTTATTTTATTTCTTTAACCTTACACAATCTCACGCTTATGAGTGTATATTTAAGCACATATTTAATGCTGAAGAATCTAAGACGTAATATGGAGCAAGATGAAAATATGCAAACTTCTTTCTAATTTTAATTGCTTACTTTTGGAGTAGTCGTGTTCTGGAGTGAATATGGCGCGGCTTTTTGGCAAACGTTGCGTGATGCCCTCCGGATAGGTCGAGTGACGTCATACGCAAAGGGGCTGGCAGTGGCTGGACACGAGGTGCCGAATATTGAGCTCAGTATCGTGACATAATGTGAACTAAATACAATAAAATAAAATTGCGCAACGAGCCGTCGGATAACAAAGCCGATGCGCTATTTCCTTGCGAGGTACGAAATTTAAAAAAAGCTATAACTATTTTTGATTAGGTATAGTTTTGTTTATTATCCGATATTTTGACAAATCTTTTATGAGCACCATGAAACGCTATGCTAATCAATTTACAACTAGGTATGCCGAAGAATGCAATCTGTCTCCACTTTGCTAGATTGATATTAAACATAATGAAAAATACAGAACCGTATTTTTATTTTTATTAGCGGACCCAAACGGCTCAAAAACGTAATCGTTTTTGAGCCGTTTGGTGTTGAAACGCTGGGCCATGGGGCCCTAGTTGCACGCGCTCTGTACAAAGAAATCGCCAAAAGGCTGATCGACGCTTCCCGTGACCAGTAGGCGGGTTTATATTTTGCAGAGAGAATAAAGCATTGCCATTCAACGTGGCAATGGTGCCAGCCTTCTGGGCACGCTACCAGCCGACAGCGTTGCGGAGGATTCTTTAAACGCGTCGTAGGTTTTTCTTTTTTTATTGATTTTCCTTTTCTTTTGTTATTATTACTTAGGTATTTAGTTTTTGTAGTTTAGTTTAGGATAGTTTACTGATATAAGTAATTTTATTTTGTTATATATAATTATGTTATGATAACTAATAAAAAATATATATCCTTTAATTACCGTTCTTCTTATTCTTTCTTTTAAAGTTATTGCTTTGGGCTATATTGTTTTTAGTTGAAACAATAGGATTTTTCATTTTAGGATGATCTCAGTCTCCGGCAGAAAATTAAGTATTTCAGTAAATAAAATGCATTCAGCAACTATTTAGGATTGCGTTCCTAGTTCATTGCGGTCCCAGTCACCGGATTTCTCATGGATAGCATTTTAAATTCAACGATTTCATTATTACATTACGAAACGTTTCTAGCCTAATATGCGCCCATTAGAAGCAAACCTATTGCCTTATATCGGGCACTTTGTCAAATACAACAACCGCTACTGACAATTGCTTGGTACAAACCTCACTGACATTTAAAACAAGTTTAATATTAAAAAGAAAGCCCGCCCTAGGCACAAATCCACTTTCAAACATTCAGCCAAAGGGCCCTAAGAATACTCGTACTCTATTACACATATACTGAAAATAAATAGAATTGTGAATTACAAAGTGTAGTCCTTCCCATGTGCCGAACACAAGACGAAGCGGCCGCTTAGGTCTCCTTCTCATGGGGCATGCGTTTCTCGAGCTTGCACCCGGCTTAGGGTCGGTGCAAACGGGCCACCGACCACAGCCACTAGAGGCCAGCGACAGCCACTTAACACACTTTTTTCATATATTTTGTATAGACGCGCCGCACACGTGTGGCCGGTGGCGGCCACTCGCTACAGAAGTAAAATGTATGGAAAAGTGTGTTAAGTGGCTATCGCTGGCCGCCAGTGGCTGTGGTCAGTGTCCCGTTTGCGCCGACCCTTACAGGCTTTCAGGGACACGCACGTCCAATGTTTAGTCGACCTTAAACTACTACGCCATATGTATTATATATACGCTTATGTATAATTTACATCATATATAACAAAAATCGTTATTTAAATTATTCAATTGAGTATTAAATTCGTTTCGCATATTATCAATTTTATTTCCATCTTGATAAAAAAAAACTATGTCAAATAAGACTGCATTCTAAATCGAATTACCACTTGAAATATACTTGTTCCCGCCAAAAATGTACAATGTCCGTTGAACTAGTAATATAAATGGAAAAGTCTGGTTTTTAGGGTTCCGTACCTAAAAGGTAAAAAACGGAACCCTATTACTAAGCCTCCGTCGTCTGTCTGTCTGTCTGTCTGTCTGTCTGTCTGTCTGTCACCAGGCTGTATCTCATAAACCATGATAGCTAGATAGCTGAAATTTTCACAAATTATGTATTTCGGTTGCCGCTATAACAACAAATACTAAAAATAAAAAAAAAATAAAAATTAAGGGGGGGTCCCATACAAAAAACGTGTTTTTTTTCGTATATTTTGCTAAAAATTACTAACTGTTACAGGTAGACGCTTTAAATTTTTACAGAATATGTAGTTGTATATTACCTTTCAAAATAAATAATTTAATTTAAAAAAAGTAAATAATAAAGGGGGGCTCCCATACAACAAACGTATTTTTTAAGCAATTTGTTACTCGATCTTAATAAACAGGTAGAAACTTATAAAGTATTTAAGTTATACATACAACGAACGTGATTTTCTTTTATAGATGATGGTACGGAACCCTTTGCGCGCGAGTTCGACTCGCACTTGCCCAATTTTTGTTATTTGACTTTTTAACCAACAGGATCTGAATTAAATCTGCATAATAAAAATATATTTATATATTAACCTTCAAATAATATAGTAATAGATTTGATTGTTTCGTAATCTAAATTTGTGCTTTTAAATATGAATTCCGATATTCTGCGACTACTTTGCTTTTTTTGCCTCTTTGCACTCTTTATCTCTTACGGTAAGAAATAAATAATAATAAACGGAACCGATTTTGATTTTGAAAATAGCTATTATCTATACAAAAGTAATAGGATTATGATGTTTTTGTATAAATAAACGCAGTAGGTACTGCGAATAGACTCAAAAGATGAAGATACAGTGACCCAAAAGACGAAGTAGGTAAACGGAATATAGAATTGTGTTTGAACACAATAAAGATTATGTTGCGAAACTTAAACCATTAGCTAGCATTAATTATTTTTTTGTAATATAGCGATTTCTTTTAATATTTTATAATATAGTGATATTTATAATATAGTGAATTCACAGAGTAATAACGTGTACCTTTCAAATTGTCACTAACATCTATAACTTGAACTTGAACAGACTTTAGATATCTTTTTCGCCCGCGAAAAAAGATATCTAAAGTCTGTTCAAGATACGAAATAAAAAAGGTAAACAAAGAAACCAAAATAAGATAGCACGATAACCGATCGGGATAACCCGACCTAATTAAAAATGGCCCCTTGCCATGCGAAATGGTTACTTTGTGTGTTATGCATAAGTTGGGGCACAGGATAACAAATACATTGACATTTTAGAATCATTGGCTTTTTAGGTTCTTTATCATGTAAAATAGTTGATTAGCATAACTAATACATTTAAAAAAGCATTCGTTTTAATAATTATCAAAAATACAGGAAAAATCATAAATATGCTGTACCATTTATAAATTGAAGGGACAGACGTTTTTTTTTAAACTAACTGAATCTTTCGCTTGGAGTATTTAACTTAAATTGACTTTTGTTGCGAAGGCGACATTAAAAAAACCATTTCATGGTTTGTTTACATTTTATTTTTTCGTATCTTGAACAGACTATAATTAAATTTTGACTGCAAATCTGCATAACCCGGGACCCGTTCGCAAGATGCATGCAAGAGTACGCCACGCCGCCTTAACGGCTCAATCTGGCTAGACACTAAAATCAAAATCCGAAAATTAAACCACTACGCCTCACGTGCATACGCCATATACTTAGTCTGGCCATAATGTTACAATAAAAAAAAAATTAATTTGGAATCTGTCATTTTTATACGATCGTTTATTGTGTTTTCTCGTTTTGGCAATATATATTTTGCGATATTAAAATGGAGTGGGGTGATAAAGAGAACCGAATCGCTGTGATTGCATTACACAAAGTAGGTATGGCGCCAAAAGCAATTTTTAAAACTCTCCATATACTTGGTATTCAAGTCAGTCAAATGTTTGTGTACCGGGCTATTAATAGGTACAATGAGACCTCCTCTGTTTGTGACAGAAAAATACCTGGTCGTCCACGTAGTGTTCGTACGAAAAAGGTGGTCAAAGCAGTAGGTAAGGGAAAGAATTTGAAGAAATCCTGTCCGAAAGCAAAAGATTTTATCTCGGGAGATGAAGATAGCACCTAGAATCATGTCGCGTATTTTAAAAGATGACTTAGGACTTGCAGCCTATAAGAGACGCACTGGTCATTTCTTAACCTATAATTTAAAGAAGAATAGGGTAGGTAAAATCTAAACAACTACTGAAGCGGTACGCAAAGGGAGGTCACAGAAATTTTTTTTTACAATTGAGCAACAATTTAACAAACAAAATGACCATATTTATGCTCAAAGCTCTAAGGAAGCTTCCCAATTAGTCGACAGAGTGCAACGGGGCATTATCCGACATCAGTGATGGTTTGGTAGGGTATTAGCTATGAAGGAGTGACTGAGCCATATTTTTGTGAAAAAGGTATCAAAACATCGGCACAAGTGTATCAAAATACCATTCTTGAGGAGGTAGTTAAGCCCCTTAACAACACCATGTTCAATAACCAAGTATGGTCCTTCCAGCAAAACTCGGCACCGGGTCATAAAGCTCGGTCCACGCAGTCTTGGTTGGAAGCGAACGTTTCGGACTTCATCAGAGCTGAAGACTGGCCGTCGTCTAGTTCCGATCTTAATCCGCTGGCATATGATTTATGGTCAGTTTTAGAGAGTACCTACGGTTTGCTCTAAACGCCATGATAATTTGGAGTCCCTAAAACAATCCATACGATTGGCAGTGTAGAATTTTCCCATGGAAAGAGTGCGTGCTTCTATTGATAACTGGCCTCAACGTTTAAAGGACTGTATTGCAGCCAATGGAGACCACTTTTAATATTTTAAATAAGCTTTTTATATTTAAAATTGCTTTATATTTATGTATTAAACTAACACACTGTAAAAGTAATAAATGTTATTTGCAATTAAAAAATATTTTTTTCTTTGTTACAATATTTATGACAAAACTAGGTAATTACGTAATATGTACGTCTTATAATAAAACATGTTATTAAATTGATAATCACATATTATCATTTTTATTCCCATCATGATTAATAAAACTATGTCAAATATGACTGCATTCTAAATCAAATTACCACTTGAAATATACTTGTTCCCGCCAAAAATGTACAATGTCCGTTCAACTAGTAATATAAATGGAAAAGTCTGGTTTTAATTTGACTTTTTAACCAACGCGATCTTAATTAATTAAGCATAATAAAAATATATTTATATATTAACCTTCCAATAATATAAATAAAAATAGATTTAATTGAAACGTGATTGACTGCGTGCTTTAAATTGTTAATTTTATCATCATCTTCGTCCTAGCGTTAAGAGTACCAAAATTCAAAATCAAATCGCATTTCGATCAAAATAGTGTGGGTATTTTTCGGAATACGAGCATCGGCATTTCAACTTTAGAACTACAATTTGGGATATGTTTACACCAAGATGTTTAAGGTGGTAAGAGGCGTAAGGAACACTTCCAGCAATGAGAACAATAGATATTTTTGAGATCCTAGTCACCGGCATGTAAGAAGGTAATTTATTTTTAGTAAAATTTATTTTATATATTTATTTATTTATCTGGTAACTCGGCCGCGGTCTGAGTTATGTGTGGTCCCAGTCGCTGGAAGCATCGCCGATAGGTACGTCGCCTTAGTTCGGGTTAGTTAATAAAGATCGAAAATATAAAATTAAAACAGTACGCCTTACGTACAGCTGTCATATAATTACGTAATATGTAAGCCATATAGTAAAACATGTTATTCAAATTATTAAATTTAAAATCACATTTGTATCATATAATATTATCATTTTTATTGTCATTATACATATAATGATTAATAAAACTATGTTACATAAGAATGCATTCCGTAAATCAAATAAGAACTCGAAATAAACTTGCTCCCGCCTAAAATGTAGATTATCCGCTGAACTAGTTATATAAATGGAAAATTCTGATTATACATTGGCTGTTTAACCAACAGGATCTAAATTAATCTGCATAATGAACATAGAAATATTTGAATATAGAAATATTTACCTTCCAATAATATAAAAATAGATTTTATTGTTACAAGTATGACTACGTGCTTTAAATGGTCATTTCATATAAAATTATTCTTCCAGAGAATTCTACAAATATGGATGCTATAAGTCTACTTACGTACTTAACACTTTGAAGGACAGTAAACGAAACACAATAGAAGTCTTATTGATATGACGTCTATAGACGTCAACTGTCCTTAGTGTTAAGTAGTAGTAGTCCAATAAGTGTTAAGTAGTCGAGTAAATTTTGTGCCGATCAAAGTCTTCTTTATATTCTTTTCCTGTCCATGTATACTTCTTTTTCCAGCAAGAAATTATTAATGTTATACAAAGAGCATAATGCACGAAATTTGTTTAGAATTTCATCTAGCTGCCTAGGAATGTAAACAATAGCAAATAAGAAAATTTTAAAGGCTGCTGTCATGCTATAAAGCACACTAGTAAATAGTATACAATTAAATAAAAGTTGTCTTTGCAATCGTAATATTTTTCTAAGTAAGTATATATTTTTGTTTCTAATTGATATCTAATAAAGGGACTAAAGTATATCTGGCGAAAAGTGGGTGTAGAAATACACCTCTGCCTACCTCTTCGGGGTTATAGGCGTGAGACTATGTATGTATGTATGTGATATCTAATATTTTACATTTGCAATGTGCTTTGGCTTAATAATGAAATATTAATTAACATTTGATAAATGGGCCAATTTTAAAAAGGTCATTGCTCATAATCTATAATATTTTATAATCTTTATACAATACTGAGTTACAGTAAGCAATAAGGATTTTAATAAAATCTTTCATATCCAAATAAAATCGGTTAAGTCTTCTGTATGTTTAATATTTTCTTTTTAAATAAAAAGAAAGTATTAAACATACAGACGTACCTAGATAAAAAACGTAGCATGGACAATAACGACAACCCAGCCTACTAGATGCTACTAGACACCTAATGTTTTCATTTCTACAAACAAACAATTCTGTCAAAGCGGTGAGGTATGCGGGGCGAAGGGGGCTATAAAAATGCATTCTAATTGGCCGGTTCAAATTTGCGCTACGTCATAATTGATAACTAGTGTTGGGATTGGTCTTATGTAAGACGTATAAGTCTAACGTGTTGTCAGAAAGTGTTCGCCTTAGGTCTGCGGTCTAGTACGCTGGGTTGTCGTTGATGGACAATGAAAATCCTAGATTTAGGCGACTTATTGTCCCCAAAATAAATAAAAAATACGTAAACGAAATATATATTTTCGAATTTACAATAAAGATTGTGTTGCGAAACTCAAAACCATGTGCGTTTGCACTATTTCTCTCAGTGGAGCATCTTAATTATAAATAATTTTGTGCACACTACAATCGCGTGATTCAGATTATTATCATTAGCATAGGCAAAAACTTAAATGTCAACTACCTGCGCTATGAACCACAATTAGGCTACATATACATCAGAATTATTTGAGACAGGTTTACACTCGCGGTTACATTGTCTCATTTTCTGAAGCTCGACAACAGTCACCTATCTAAGTCAAAAGGCACACAAAATATTTCTACTTACCAATTTGAATATTTGATCCGGATTTTGTTAGTACCTTATTTCATTAATTTTCGCCCTGGTACCCTTCATAATAGGGTATTTGACTAAAAAAATCTAATTAGTCCGTCAGTTAGATTATCGAAAAATATTGGATACGTATTTTTTCTTTAGTCACATAAACAAAAAATGAAGACTACAAACTTCGCTGAAAACTCGTGTGACGTCACTTGCCAGTACACTTTTTACTGGCAAGTGACGTTACAAGCCCCCACTCCTAGACGTTTCTCCATCTTTGATGCGTTTTATCTTCGTAATTTTTTACTGATTTGAAAAAACAAAAAAATACGTACCCAATATTTTTCGATAATCTAACTGACGGACTAATTCGGTTTTGTTAGTCAAATACCCTATTACTGGAATAAAATGCAGCCTGACAAAGTCCTGTAGGTATCTTCCAGCGAAAGTATAATTAAAATCACAGACAAGCATACGCGAAAAAATTAAGATAAAAGGTTGTTTTACAATATTTATTTTTTTGTAAATAACGTAAGCACTTTTGGCGATGCTACCCCAGATTCTGGGGTACTTATTCCTGAAAGCGCAACTATTTTTGAGCGCAACTAAAAAAGCGCAACTACTTTATTCCACAAAGCGCAACTAAATATCAAGATGCAATAGTGCTGGTTAATAATAAACGGAAAATATCGATAGTTGATAAGACAGGACATTTTAGTATACTTTAGCTGTTGCTGTGCGCCTGAGTTTTACCTATACCATCCAGTGCTTTATTTCTGATTCATGACCCTAAAACCAGGTTTTTATTAGGCTACTAACTTCTGTTCATTTATGTTACTCTGGTACTTTTCAAAACATTTTACTGATTGATAATTATTTCCAGATTCTATAAACACTTCTAACCTCTGTTCATTTCTGTTATCCTGGTACTTTTAAAAACCATCACCATAATGGGCCGACGATTTACAAATCCTATCGATAGTAAATAGTCCTTAAAGAATCTGTTATGCCCCTTCACTATTTTTCGACGTGGTTGCGCTTTGTGGAATAAAGTAGTTGCGCTTTTTTAGTTGCGTTAAAAAATAGTTGCGCTTTCAGGAATACCCCAAGATTCTAACTAGCGACTCTAGCGGCGTATTTGGAAGTTGTCCGGTTACGACACTTTTGACAGCTCAATACAATTACCACTATAACCTCAAAGCAAAGTTGTATTGAAAGATGTCAAAAGTGTCGTACCCGGACAACTTCCAAATTCGCCACTAGAGGCGCGCGGATAATCTTTGCATAGCCATTAGAAAACATAATTATTCATACTAGCATATTTATTGATATAATATGTACCCAGTTCTTGAGCACTACTAATCTGCCACAAAAATCATCAATGTATACGTTGCCTTAGGCAGCCAGAAAATCGGGCTAGATAATAAAAAATACATAAAATATTTTGTTTGAGATTTTTTTTCTTTGCTTCAATTTTAAAGGTTATAATGCCAAAAAAGGCGTACATACGTATACGCATTTTAAATTAATATGACCTAACGCACAGATTCCATTTATAAATATTTTAACAATGTTGTTTGCCCGAATTTTGAAATTTTGAAATCCTTTTTTTTACATTTATTTATTATTTTTAAAGTTTTATGGCACTTTTTATCATCTCCTATTTGTAGTCTTACTAGTCTTCTAGCTTCCTGTAGAGTAGACCGAGGCGAATCGGATCACTTTTTATTTGACGACATAAAAATCATATTAAGGTGTATTAAATGTATTTTTAATTGACAAAATGCAAAATATTGATAAAAGGTAAAAAGAGAGAAATATCCGAATCGCCCCAATTATCGGGGCGAATAGGATCATACATAAAATTAAGGTTTTCTTAACATTATAAGCTTTTGTTTCAAAAGAAATATATTAGAAATAATTTATGGTACTTTTTATATTCATGATGACCCAGCAAAAAGCGTACAGTTATCGTCACCTTCATAACCAGTAAACTTTCTTTCACAGTTCACAAACAAGAAGTCTGACTGTGCCACCACCAATATTCGTAGCATTTCGGTATTTCCGAGGTCAAAATGCCAAATTGCGGTAGGTATTACCGAGGTCAAAGTAAAATACAAGATATTGATTGATTATTATGCATATTTTGCTGTATAGTCGTGGCTTTATTGAAGTAAGTATTTTATAATTTGGTTAATTTATCACTTGTTCCGAGTCTTATGTCTGAAAAGATTGTATTATAACTTGAACTATTATTTTGAAATGCTCAGTGTAATCATAGTCAATATTTTCTAGAACTCGTATGTTACATTCTGAAATATTCCTATTTTGAAGTAATCGTTCATTTTTCCTTAATAGTCTAGTTGCTGGTTAAGAGTTCATAGCTTTATAATAAGCACTGTTGACCTTCGGAACACGTACGAAAGTACGACGACATTTAAACCTGAAAATTTAGTACTATCTACTTCTATATCTATTTATATAACTTGTTAATTTATGCGATGTAATACATTTATATATGCGTGTCAATTACCAATAAGTTGTTTTAAGATATTTTAATAAATATCTAGCCTTTTTTAGTCCACTACTAGCTATCGGCCTCTTCTAATTGCCGTTACAATAGCAGAAGGCAACAGGAGAATTTGGTCCACTATTCCACCCTAGCCAAACGTATAGTCATAGGGATTGATGTCAGTTTTCGGTCTCTGCCGCATGATATTATTTGCCTGGCGTATTTTCGTGAGTCGTTTCTTTCATCACATACGGCATGAAATTTACTATACTTTGTATTAAAATAATAAATAATCAGAACAATATTAATGACTAAAACATAAATCACATGAATACGGCCCGTATTCATGTGATTTATGTTTTAGTCATTAATATTGTTCTGATTCTTTCCCACCTAGACCAGCACTTTTTTCGGGCACCATTCTTCACATGATGGTGGATGAATGAATTTTTTTATCAGTAAATACAGAGCCAATCTTTTGCTTATCACATGATTTTTATTCAAGGTGTTCTTTTATTATTCTTGTTTTCCATATTTTCTTTGGTATCAGTCAGTTTCTCTTTTTTCACAGCTTAGTCGGCAGTTTTAAGTTTCTTCTTAGTATCTCTTTCGTAAAGATTAATCTTACACTGAGGTGGAGTCAAATGCAATATTTGTATTATTGTCTACCACGTGTTTTAATGACATCCATAGAGAGAAAAACTATTCTTTGTAAGTTCGTGTATGGTAATTTTTTAATCTCAGCAGTCAGACCTAAGAATAATTCTTGGGCCAGTACTTTGTTTGGGGCTATAATTTTTATTTGGGGACGATTCTTCTGCTTTTCTCTTTATTGTATGTCGTTTATATGTGTGAACCATCTATATTTGTTTTTTTTTTTATTCTTTATTGTTTAAGGAGTTTTTGTCCAAAATTGGCACGTCAACTCCATTGTGCCTGATTACAGTTATCGGACAAAAGGACGACTACAAATTAACTAATCAGATATAATGCTGCATAATTTCCTACATAATTCGGAGGTAGGATCTGCTAAAATAGATAATATTATTCCCATATCTATCTTATTTAAATTACATTCCTTAAAAAAACGTTCTCTTTCACTTTCGTTCTTAACACACTCCATCAGCAAATGGTAAACATCCTCGACTTTCCCACATGTGTCACAATTAGGTGATGCCGCTTTTTGCATTAGATGGGCAAACTTTGCCGATGGGTAGTGTCCAGAACGAAGTCTTACGGCCCTGTCACGACCTTGCCGCTGTGAGCGGCGGCTTAGCGCGGGGCGGCTAGCGGCAAGATCAAATGTATGAAGACGTTCGAAGCACGCCACGAGCCGCCGCGCACAGCGATAACGCGCGCGTTTTTTTTGGCGCGATTGGCTGCGCGGCGAGCGGCGCGGCGTGCGGTGCGGCGAGCGGCGGGAACAAATGTACTGCGACCGAGTCCGACGCCACGACTCCGAGCGGCACAGACAGCGTTACGCGAGGGACGAACTAGGCGGTTAAACTATTTGTTAAATATTTTGTGGCGGTAATTAATACGGAGACATTTAAAGTCGAAATTTTTAAACGGTCGCGTGTGTGGATAGCAACACATCCGCTGTATAAATACAAAAATGTTAATAAAACGTTGCGAGATGTAATGAAACAATGTTTTACAGAATGTAATGGTAGGTTTTAATATAAATCGCAAACATTAAAACATTGTGTAATGTACATATGTACTTATTTAGGTACAGACACAGCTACTATGAAAGTTAAAAGGTGATTTACCTACCTACTTATCGTAATCTACGTTGTGTAGGTACCTATTCAACGCCTCATTAATTGCGAATATGTATTATTCCTTTGATATAAAATACTTGTAAGAAATGAAGATCCAATGTCGACAATTCTGTAGGTATACCGTATAGTTACACAAAGATATTTTGGTTAACGCCATATTTATGGGTAACTCCGTCGGCCCAAATACGTCCACATTTGCCGCTGCGTTTACCGCTGCTGTAGGATCGTGGCGTGCACGACGCTCTGCCGCGCCGCCCGCCGCGACGCGCGCCGCTTAGACCGATCTCGTGAACAGGCCCTTAATGCTAACTTAATATATTTCCTACTTAAATTAATACTAGAAGAAAACCATGGCGCACGAAGAGGCTCACTCTGGATTGCCTTATACCAAATTCCTTTTTCTTTGGACACATTATCAAAGTACTCTTGCCGTTTACTAAAAACTACCCCCTTAAATTTTGAAAAATATTCCCAGTAGTCAGGTTCATATATTAGTTCTCTCCCCATTACCGGACCCAACTTTGATATCCGGTCAGCCTCCTCATTACCCCTTAAGCCTATGTGTGCTGGAACCCACTGCAATACGAGTGTCCTGCCATTTTTATTGAAGCAATGGATAAAATTAAGTATATCGTAGGCTATCGATGCACCTCTGCAATCAGAGGCGCACCGAGCCACGTGTTGAAGAGCACTTTTGCTGTCTGTAAAAATTACGACGTTATGAAAATGATTTTCAAGTGCATAAGACAGAGCATTACATATTGCAAGTAATTCCAGCGTCATTATGGATACATCAGTGGTAATCTTAAAACTAACCTTATAGTTTAAGTTTTGATGATAAAATCCAGCCCCCAATCCCTGCACACTTTTTGATCCGTCAGTAAAAATCTGGCACCACCCCTCATATTTCGAAGCTAATTCGGCAAGAACCTCATTTTTTAATAACCTGGGTGATATATGTGTTTAGGGTGGTTTACATATTTTAAGCTACTTTTTATGCTGCTTTGAACATTGATAGCAGATACCCATATGTTAAGAGAAAACATTTTAAGTACATTTATGCTAGCAACCGATATCTGCCCCAATTCATCTAAAGTGGAGGCTAGTAGGGGTTTCTTTTTATTTGTCCAATAACTATTACGACAAGCTGAGCTTAATTCCGAAACTGTTATATGGCTGATGTTATTGGAATATGACATTCCTCTCAAAACAAATTTATATGCTAAGTATTGTCTTCTCAAAGACAATGGTAATATATGCAATTCTCTTTTCATCACATGAATTGGTGTACTTTTTATGAAACCTCCTACTATTCTAAGGGCTTGATTTTGTAACTTATCTAATTTGGAAGTGTGAGTTTTTACGCTACAGTCACACAGGAAACTACAATAATCTATTCTACTTCTAACTAAGGAGATATAAATTGTGCGCATATGTTTTGTGTGTATCCCCCAAGAGCTACCTGCTAATACCTTTAACAAATTTAAAAATTTTGAGCATTTATTAATAATTTCATTAATGTGCTTATTCCACCTCAAACTACTGTCCAACCATACACCTAAGTACTTAAAACACTGTGTTAAGACTAATGGTTGTCCGTATAACATTAAAGTAGGTACCAACCTTCTACGACCTCTACTAAACACACAATAGTTAGACTTGATAGGAGACAAGCTTAGTCCAATTTCATCTAGTAAGCCAACTATGAAATTTAAGGCATTTTGCATATAGCGCTCACATAATTTAATTTGTTTATCTCTAACATAAATAACGAAGTCATCCGCATATTGCGATATAGATACACTCTGAGTTTGTGTGCATATTTTATAGGAAACTAAATTAAACAACAATGGAGAGAGAGGGTCCCCTTGGGCTAAGCCTCTGTTAGTCCACCTACAGATATGTGACTCATCACTTAATGTTTTAAGTTTAAGGTGTCTTTCATTAAGAAAAGACCACAGATATTGGCATAATTTTGATCCAATTTGTAAGTCATCTAAAATTTTTGTAAGCGCATTAATTGAGACATTGTTGTAGGCGCTTTCAATATCAAGGAAACATGTCACTGTAGGGATATTCATGGTAATTCCTATTTGTATGTATGAAACCAATCGTGTAATCGAATCCAAAGTTGAGTGCGATTTTCTGAAACCTACCGTATGAGGCGATAAAATATGGTTTTGTTCCACATACCACTCTAACCGCTTACATATCATAAGATGAAAAATTTTACATAAACATGATATCAATGATATTGGTCTTAGCTTAACGTTAGGGGTGTAGTTACTATTACCTTTGGGAATAGAAATTATCTGTATATCCCTCCATTGGTGGGGAACGACGCCAGAATGAAGGATGTTGTTATAAATATGAAGCAAAATAGCTTTTCCTGTACTAGGTAAGTTATAAATCATGGAGTACGAGATGCCATCCGCTCCGGGGGACGTATCTTTTTTCTTTAAGCAATTGATTAGCTCTTGGATGGTGAAGTCTGACTCTAGGATGTCATTTTTTGATTTAAAGTTAGGGATATTATTGGAGACGTAATCTGGGGTAAGTGAGTGTAGTAACTCATACTGTTTCTCAAGAGGGGGGTATGAGGTTTCTTGTTTTATACTCTTCATCCATTTCATTCGTCGCCACATCTCGGATACAGAAGTAACTTCGTTAATAGAGTTTCAAAAATTTTGCCAGCTAAGAAGTTTTGCTTTTTTAATAAGTTTATGTGATTCCAAGGTCTTACTTTCAAGTTTGCTTAAATTTTCTGGAGTAGGATTCCGACGAAAACTAGATAGGGCCAATCTTCTCTGTGCAACAACTTTGGATAATTCTGAGCTCCAATAGTTTTTAGGCTTAAACTTACTATCTGGTTTCTTACATATTTTAATACATGGGATGTGTTTATCGGCTGCAAAGACAACTTTACTAGTGAATATGTTATATATTTGTTGAACATCATTAGAGTTAAGGGAATCGTTAACATTTTGGATATTATCTGAGAACGTTTGCTGATAATCGCACCAATCAACATTTTTAAAGTTACGTTTTTTAATCGTGAAGATCAATGTAGCAATATTAGCTGATAATTTAATAATTAAGTGGTCACTTCCCAGGTTCTCATTAATCACCTGCCAATTAAATTTGATTGCGATGTCAGTGGAGACGAATGTAACATCAGGGGAGGTTTGCTGAAGATTTCCATTGACTAGTTTAACATGGCCATTATTGAGACTAATAAAGTTATTATCTAGTGTCGCATCCAAAATTTGTGTACCTCTCGTGTCCACTTTGACCGACCAATTTGTATGATGGGCGTTGAAGTCACCTGCTATAATTGTTTTAAGTGGGAATGCTGAAAATAGGTCTACCCAGTCAGATGTTAGCGTTGGCACCGAGGAAGGACAATAAAGAGAAATGACATATTCAACATATTTACAGTTGATAAGTTTAACACATATTACTTCTATACCCGCGTTTGTGGGACTAAACGGAACTAAATGCGCTATAATCGACTTGTGTATGACCACAGCAACCCCACCGTAAGAGTCAAATCTGTCGTGTCTGAAGACATTAAAACCGCTAACATTAATACCAGCTTCCGGCTCTAACCATGTCTCACTTATAAGAGCTATGTGTATATTCTCCTGTAAAAGTAGATTTGCAAAAGATGTAAGCTTTGGGCGGAGGCTTTGTGAATTCCATTGAAATATATTAAGCTTAACCTTTTTACCTAAACTATCCATTGACAAAATTTATAAAGTGTTCCAATAACTCTCTTCCCGAAAATAAAGTAACTACATACCTCTTAAGTTCCTCACACAGAAATTTCACAACATCTACTAATTTGTCTAAGAGTTTTCCGTCAGACATTAGGATATCTCTAAGTTTTAACATGATTTTCCAAATTTCTAATCTAACAGAAGCTTGATCATTTCTTGACCTCCTTGGTGTGTCTTCCTTCAATTCACAGATACTTTCCTCTGTTGAATGTTCAAAAGAATAATCTTCCTTGTTTGTGTTTTTCTTTGTTTTCTTTTTAGACTTAGATTTGGCTTTTGAACCCACCGATACTTGTGCCAGTGGAACGTCCATTTCCTGTTCCTCATCGGTGCACAGTGGTTGCTGATCAATGACTGTTTTCGCTGCTACTGTACTGTATAACTCCTTGTCCTTGTTGTTGTTTGGGAGTGTCGTTAATGCACAGCCGGTAGTGGTGGTATTTTCAACTATATGGCACTTTTCTTTTTGTTTAGTTTCAGCGTAAATCTCTAAGGCTTTTCTATACGTCACTAGCTTATCACTCATAATCAGTCTTATCTTTTTTCTCTCTAAGAAATACTGGACATTTCTTGTCTAGTGCCATATGCTTCCCCTTGCAGTTAAGGTATTTAAAGTCTTGTATCTCACAGTTAACGTGGCCACCTCCGCATTTAGGGCATAATATTTTCTTGCTTGGACAGAACTTATTTACATGACCGAACTGCCAGCATCCTGAACATTGCGTTACAGGAAATACGAAGGCCTCCACTTTAAAACGACAGCCGTAGGCGTATATAAATTCAGGTAAAACATTGTGTTTAAATCCGATTCTTATAGACTCACTGCTAACCCACTTTCCTTCAAAGTTTAAGCGATTTAATCTTTTTACTGACGATATTTCGGTTTCCGATTCAAATATTTCAGCGAGTTCGTTCTCTGTAATGTCCAAGTCCACACCTTTTACGACTCCATAGGATATTGATATTTCATCCATTAATTGGCATCGTAGGTCCATCTCCTTAAACTTTTGACACTCAGTTAATTTGACAGCGTTTTCCATTGTTTGGAATTGAATAAGGGCTCTTGTACTTTATCCTTAAAATATCCTTAATTTCTTCAACACGTAGTAGTTTGGCCATTGCCATTTGTTTGGGTAGGTGATTCGCGGAGGAGACACATACTTCAATTTTATCTCCAGTATCTTTTTTTTCACCTACCCTCCCCTCTTGCTCCAAAGTTATTGAAATATTTCTATTTAAGCGTTTGGGTCTGTTTCTGTTCACCAAAATAAATTCATCCTCAGTACCATGATCATCCTCCCTCTCTTTTCTTTTCTCTTTAACTTGTAAACTACTTTCAACATTTTTTCCACTTTCCGACATACCTTCCATCGCACCGATATCACTAAGTTGTTTTGTACATTTTTCCAAAAACACTGAATCACTTAAATCATCATCACTGCTAATATCGTTCATTTAAAAAAATATATTCTAAAATATAAAATGTATTCTGTGGGTATACGAAAGTAATATCACACGGAGCAATAGGCACAACGCGTGCGCACAGCCCAAGGTCACGCGCGACTGATATTTGAATTAAAATACTTAACTATTCTCTGATGTAAAATAAATCATTTTAAATAAGTGATCCAATTCGCCCCCGACGACGCGATCCGAATCACCCCATATTGAAGACTCTTGAAATAAATGTTTTACACATTAACCTATAATACTGTGTTTAAAAATTAAATTGTTTTTTTTAAAAAAGACCTATTCCCAAGCCCTTGAAGCTATATAATTCAAAGTTTTAACACAAGTTCTTAAATTTACACCAAGAAATTTTAAGCATGTGCTTTAGATGAGCGTCAATTTGAGCGACGCACACACAACACGCTCTCCATGGATGTCATTAAAACACGTGGTAGACAATAATACAAATATTGCATTTGACTCCACCTCAGTGTAAGATTAATCTTTACGAAAGAGATACTAAGAAGAAACTTAAAACTGCCGACTAAGCTGTGAAAAAAGAGAAACTGACTGATACCAAAGAAAATATGGAAAACAAGAATAATAAAAGAACACCTTGAATAAAAATCATGTGATAAGCAAAAGATTGGCTCTGTATTTACTGATAAAAAAATTCATTCATCCACCATCATGTGAAGAATGGTGCCCGAAAAAAGTGCTGGTCTAGGTGGGAAAGAATCAGAACAATATTAATGACTAAAACATAAATCACATGAATACGGGCCGTATTCATGTGATTTATGTTTTAGTCATTAATATTGTTCTGATTATTTATTATTTTAATACAAAGTATAGTAAATTTCATGCCGTATGTGATGAAAGAAACGACTCACGAAAATACGCCAGGCAAATAATATCATGCGGCAGAGACCGAAAACTGACATCAATCCCTATGACTATACGTTTGGCTAGGGTGGAATAGTGGACCAAATTCTCCTGTTGCCTTCTGCTATTGTAACGGCAATTAGAAGAGGCCGATAGCTAGTAGTGGACTAAAAAAGGCTAGATATTTATTAAAATATCTTAAAACAACTTATTGGTAATTGACACGCATATATAAATGTATTACATCGCATAAATTAACAAGTTATATAAATAGATATAGAAGTAGATAGTACTAAATTTTCAGGTTTAAATGTCGTCGTACTTTCGTACGTGTTCCGAAGGTCAACAGTGCTTATTATAAAGCTATGAACTCTTAACCAGCAACTAGACTATTAAGGAAAAATGAACGATTACTTCAAAATAGGAATATTTCAGAATGTAACATACGAGTTCTAGAAAATATTGACTATGATTACACTGAGCATTTCAAAATAATAGTTCAAGTTATAATACAATCTTTTCAGACATAAGACTCGGAACAAGTGATAAATTAACCAAATTATAAAATACTTACTTCAATAAAGCCACGACTATACAGCAAAATATGCATAATAATCAATCAATATCTTGTATTTTACTTTGACCTCGGTAATACCTACCGCAATTTGGCATTTTGACCTCGGAAATACCGAAATGCTACGAATATTGGTGGTGGCACAGTCAGACTTCTTGTTTGTGAACTGTGAAAGAAAGTTTACTGGTTATGAAGGTGACGATAACTGTACGCTTTTTGCTGGGTCATCATGAATATAAAAAGTACCATAAATTATTGTAAACTCAGCAAAAGTTATTTTATTTTTATTATACGAATTAAGATTGTTTAACACTATGGTCACTGTGCACTATTTGTATTAATTATTCCAATTAAGTAATAATAAAAGGAAATTACTATAAAATCTTAATTGTCATTCAAAACTTTCTTACGAAGAAATAAAGATCTTTAGCCGTAAAACATGTTTCTTTCACAACGGCACAAGTTTATAAAATATTTTATTTTTATTTATTTTAAACTTCTTGCACAATTACAAAAAAGTAATGCACAAAGGCGGGCTTAATGCCAGAGGCATTCTCTACCAGCCAACCTTTGGGTGATGCAGAGATGATTGAAGTAGGTGCTTAAAGAGGGAGTAATTTAACAAATAATATTCATTTAAAACAACATAATTAATATCACACTAAATAAATATGTAATAATAGGCATACTAACAGTAACATATTATTATAAATATATACATACAAAATATAATACATATATACACATATTATACATATTAATATTACATAGTATCGATTCTAATAATACGCATATAAACATTTATGTATAGGTACCTAGATAAAGTCATACATGAGATATGTGAACATTATTTACAAAAATCGATCACGTGTCGACACAATTTTTACCAAAATACTACACCAGTAGAAGCAAAAGCGTAGTAACTTATTCATACGTAATTACTTACAATGTCATTAACAAACATTCAAATATAGGTCACAGTGACTTTAATATATTTCATCGAAACATTATTTTCTGTTAATTTTTTTTACAAATCTTCCGAATGAGGTCTTTGATTTTCCTGTGTCAAATATTAGACACCGATAGCCAAGTGGAGATACCAACAGACTGCCATGCAAAGGGCATCGGGTTTGAATCCACGGAGCCCACCACTGACTTTTCGGAGTTATGTGCGTACTGAATTGTCAACTATCGCTTTACCCGTGCCTCGGAAAACACGGTAATCCCTTTGGGGTGCGGAGCTTATACAGGCAGTGCTCTGTGGACAAGCTAATGTTCAGTTAAATCCGATAAGACTAGTAAGCAGACAGAATTACAACTCACAGAAAGCATTATTTCATGTAGGAATCGAACCCACCACACGAGGCACAGGTTCTAGCAGTGGCAATGCGACCATCCAATCTAGACGTATCTCCTCAAATTAAATAACTTCCACCACGCCCTTTAAACAAATATAAAAAAATCATACAAAAGTGATTTATATCACTTGCATGCAAGATGACACAAGTAAACCACGTGGCGATCACGCCTACGTTCAAAATCCGGTCGAATGAACTTTGAAACGCGTTGGCTGATAAAAAACATAAACATTGTCTATTCGGCCGTCTAGTATACGTGTCGGGTCACACGGATGAACATTCGATAAAGAAACATAAAAACGTAGTAAGCGCCATCACTAGGTCACTATATGCACAGATAAGACATATGCAACCGACACGGTAACTATATGCAACCAGTAACTTTGCGCAATTAAAACGGCGCGCGGTCACAAGACCTGAATGTATGTATTTGGCACCAAAATGGCGTACGCGCGCTTTTTAATGTCATTGTAATACCATAATGAATTTAACTTTATTCCGTACACCGTTGAGCAATAAGTCAATGCTAAAAAGCTACTTATTTACTGGGTACCTGGAATAGGAACCTTTTAAAATATTTTTTGCTTTTTACTTATTATGAAATCAAACAATTTACTACAACAATAACGGCAAAGATTATCGTATTCAACACAGAAATCAGACATGCATAAAACGTACGAATGTACGCTTAATAATCAAAATAAATAATTATTATGTAATTTAATTTTCGCAATGAATTTAATATCTATGGCTGGCGTTAACCGCTATAAGTTATTTAACGGTATTCCTTTATTCGCGGTTATTAGTATCTACATTAACAATAATCCTTCTGTTTACATAAACAGAAGGATTAACAGCTTAAGTACATACTTAGGCTTTATCCTTCCAAAAATAATTATTGTAGGAAGGCACATAATCGAAAATAATTTTCGTAGATACTTTAAGTCATAATGTAATAATAATACACATAGGTACTTAATATTATTACTTTACAAATATTGAAATTCGTTCACGTAGCGATGTAACAAACATCATAGACAGTACGCCCTTAAATAGAGTCTTGACTTAATGGTAACAACGTTTAATAAAAGAAAAACGTTTAAAATAAGTTGGTTCTTTTCCATCTTTTCACGTTATAATATGTAGTGTTTGTTACGGTTAGGTATATTATTTGCACTTATTTCTTTATAATTTGCACCAATCAAGAGCCAATCTCTTTATAAATCCTAAAGCCAAGTAGGTACGTAGATCACACGTAAGAACATGAAATAGTAAAGGCACGTGAAGAGTATCATAAGTACAAAATTCATGTCCCTACTAGTATAAGTAGACAGCGAAGAGTATAAGTGTCAGTGATATGCCAATGTCATATTGCAAAACAACTTAAAAATAATTCCTTGTACTTATTTGCAAACGAAATCTCAATAAGCAGTTTAATGTTTCACTAGGAGTTATCAGAACTAACCATTAAAATTTTTGAGCAATTCTTACCACAGCGCCTACAGTATACGCATAAAATACAACGAGTGAAATTAATGAATCCGTTCGTGCCTAAAGAAGAATAAACTAGAGACTTGAAGATCGGCCTCTAAGATTTTGTTTTATGAAGACGTCGTCGGTCTTTTTAATCGAATAAGAAGGTTACGCTTTCAGGCGCAATATTAGTTCTTCAATTGCTCCTTGAGTTCTTCTGTTCCGGGATAAATCTTCTAAGATACTTATCATAATTTGACAAATGAGATATGGGCACAAGCATCTTGATTGTAAGCTGATTACATAGACTAATGATTGGTATCGCTCTGCTCTGCGATACCAATCATTTGTCTAAGGCTGATTACTAGCTAAGTAACGTCACATACAATGTAATATTTAGTTTTCTTAAGAAGGTAAGTAGGTACCTGTGGTAGGTACATAAAGTTTAACATTATCATCAACATTAAATAGCGCATTTGTAAAATATCTTCGCGAGATTTTTCTAGTAATATATTACTAGCAAGATCTCTTGGTATCGGATTTCACTATTGAACTTTATCTTGTATACGCTGCAGATTCAAATCACACATCAAAAAATCATCTATCAGTACTCAGTACTATTCTGTGAGCGAAATACTAAGTTATATAATTAAAATTGACCGCGGTGTGGTGCGTTAAGCAATAGATAGTTGGGCAAGCGGCCTCGGGACTATACGGCCAAGCGACTACGTAGTGAATCCAAGCATTCCTACTGAGCCTCTCTTACAAGGCTGCACACCTTTTTTAGCAGTTTTATATCAAATTTTAGAATAATTATTGCAGAGATATTTTCGTAGTGTTTGGCTGATTATATAAACCTTTTTCGTTTCATTTCTATGAGTCAAGGTTGCTCGATTGCATCGTTTGTTCTGCCGAGTTCTTTAACGTTCGTGTTCTTCTGTTTATCATATTTGTAGATAACTGAGTTATATTTATCACAGTACAAAGGTTAGGTATATTTGATGATGCAATTCGGCAATTGAGTTACAGTTACCTGGGATATAATTAAAAATGAATAGTTGTAGAACAAGTTTGTGTGAACACGGCATGTGTAGCACGAGGCTTCTTTTATTACTGTTCCCTGTTCTCACGTGACAAGTTTAATATCGATTTAAAGTTGACCTTTCAACTATCTTGCGTGACCACTAATAAGGTGAATGCTTAACATTAAATATTGAGCGAGCATCTCATTGGAGCTCTCAATGGGAAGCTCAAATAATTGTGATGGAAAACCAGCGAAGGAGTATCCTGATAAGTTGATTCTTTTCTCTCTTTCTCTGGAGAGATGTAAGGTTGTGTTTGTTCGACTTTAGTGTTATAAGACTGAAGACCATAGACTGCCTACGTGTCTAAAATAAAACCGGATCAGTGCGTGTCGGGCCACGCGCAATGTAGGGTTCCGTAGTGGCCCATAATGGCCATTATTGATAATAACTTCTGTTTCACATGGGACTAAAAACGGGCATCTTTAAGATTAAGCCAGCGCTCCCAATGTAAACTTACAGAAATAGGTATTTATAAGTTAACCGACGATTACTCGTTAAATAGTGATGTCTACTTAGCCGTGATAGTTTTCCTTTTAAATTCGTTATATGTACTACATTTGTGATTTTTTTCACCTCTTCTAAATTAATAGTTTAGCCGGAAGAGGGGGGGACACTTGAGTCTAACAATTTTTTTCACTTCAAAGCTTGATATTTGACAAACCAATGACTTGATCGAAAAATGATTTGAGCAAACTAATAGTATTTTTTTTAAACCTATCCAATGATGCGCCACACAATGGGGTACTCAACCAGAAAAAATTAAATCCCACTATATATGTAAGGGAGATATACACTTAAAAAAAAAAAAAATTCTTAAATTTTATTCTACAGTTTTGTTGCAATATCGTATGTCTAAACTCATATCAAATATCAGCTTTCTAGCACCAGGCGTCTTTGAGCTAGGCTGCGGACGGACAGACGGACGGACATGACGAAACTATAAGGGTTCCTTGTGGACTACGGAACCCTAAAAAGGGACAATATACCTACTCAATTATTCGCTGTGCTTCTTTCAACAAAATTGGCAATTTTGAAACTGTATCGTGTCTTCAATGGTCCTATATCAATTTATTGCAAATGCTTGTTTAAGGCATATCAAAGATATAATATAATACCTTTGCAATTTGTCCCACAGTGCCATAGTAATACATCATCAACCTCGCCTTAGAGCCTGGGCTAGAAAGTTCTATATTTATACAAGCTGCTACAACTCTAAAAAAAAATGTCCTTGAACTCGTATATACCATAAAAATTAGAAGCAAGTGTGTAGTAGGTAGTAGGTATATCACAACACAAATGATAATGGTACTGTACTCAATCCTCAGAATTAAATACAGAATATTCTAGAGCCTATTGAAAATTTCCTGTAGACTGCTAGTTCGTAATATACTCGTATGTATAAGTAACCTTCGCTGATAAACTTCCTGAGTTTAATCGTTTCACCACCTGTCAAATATAATTATTCACGCAGTGCAGTTCAGAAAAGTCTGGAAAATTTGGTAAAACCTATGGAATATATTATGGAATATTGGGTAATATTTTTGTATGGAGTAATGGGATAATAATATATTTTTAATTATGGAAACAAAATTGTTTTTTTTATTATTTGTTTTGCTTTACTATAATTTTAATATTCCAACACCAAGTCGCTTCCAAAAGCTAGTGGCATATAAGAAGAAGTCAATGGCAGCAAAGTGAATTATTCTATGATTATTTTCCTCACAAGAAAGCAACTTATGTCTATACTTAAAATAAGCTTGCACAAGAATCGAAAATTAGAAGTGAATTGTGTGTACTAAATATATATAAATTCGTTCAATATCAATTCACATAGTGAAGAAATATTAGTTAATAACCTAGTTTCACAAGAATTCGTTTTGTTGTATAACTGGTTGCATCTGAAGTGCATCACAACACTTGTATTTCTATTCGTGTACCACATTTACGATTACCAATAGCTAAATAAGTAGATTTCAATAGATACATTCTTAATTATAGAATTGATCTAACTGGCAACACAATCTGGGATTATTAAAAAATTGGGCAAGTGCGAGTCGGACTCGCGCACGAAGGGTTCCGTACCATCATCTATAAAAGAAAATCACGTTCGTTGTATGTATACTTAAATACTTTAGAAGTTTCTACCTGTTTATTAAGATCGAGTAACAAATTGCTTAAAAATTACATTTGTTGTATGGGAACCCCACTTTATTATTTACTTTTTTAAAATTTAATTATTTATTTTGAAAGGTAATAGGTATACAACTACATATTCTGTGAAAATTTAAAGCGTCTACCTGTTACAGTTAGTAATTTTGAGCAAAAAATACGAACAAAAACACGTTTTTTGTATGGGACCCCCTTAATATTTTTTTTTTTATTTTATTTTTAGTACTTGTTGTTATAGCGGCAACCGAAATACATAATTTGTGACAATTTCAGCTTTCTAGCTATCATGGTTTATGAGATACAGCCTGGTGACAGACAGACGGACAGACAGACAGACAGACAGACAGACAGACAGACAGACAGACAGACAGACAGACAGACAGCGGAGGCTTAGTAATAGGGTTCCGTTTTGTACCTATTAGGTACGGAACCCTAAAAATGGTCCTTCTGAATCTTCTTCATATTTATAGCTGCAACTGAATCGAAATAGAGGACATGTTAGTTACATTATATTTACACACTACTCAGCAATGAAAGAGGCTCTACCAAGTCTTATGAATAGTAAGCTATAGCCTGGAAAGCTTTTATATAATTTGTCAATGTTACAAAGCAAAGGCGCGCGCAGTGGGCAAGACAAGAACAAATCGGCTTGCCAAAACAGCTATTAGTAAGAATGTATAGACTAAGATATAAGTACTAAACTTCGATTTCGAACATTTGGATACCTTTAAATAATATATAATAATACATATTACCTGACTGTATTCATACATGTATTTATTGTAGTCTGAAGATTACTTCGGAAGGCGAGCTCACAGGTGCGTGTCGGAGTTATGTGGAAACAGTGTGGAAAGTATCACACACTGACTCGTAGTTGCGTACAGGTCATTCTAGAACAATCGGTAGCAAATAGTAACATATAGTTTGAAGGTTCACAGATCTTAGATCATTGTATAACGTTTGTATTAAACATTGCCGAAATCATAAAAATGAACACAACTATTCCGTATTTAATTCAACTTTAACCTGGACAAATTGTACGGTGTAGCTGCGATATCGGGTACGGCTTCAAAAAGTTATTCATAATTACGAGTACAAAAACTCTCTTAGTGATTTGCACTGTTCTAGGAATTTTAGGTATTAATCCATAACTTATTGGGACAAGGACACATTTCCTAGATTCGGTTTCTCGTATCATCTAGCTAGGGGATACAATTTCTACCGGATATCCAAGCAAACTATGTTGGAACTTTATACATAAAGCTGAAATGTTTATTTGTTGTCTATGTTGTTATCATAAGAGTTTATTTACTTGAACTAACTTATCTCAGAAATTTCCAGACGATGTGTCTGGAAATTTCTGAGATAAGTTAGTTCAAGTGGAAAAACATCGTTGCATTAGACTGTTCATTGAGGAAGATTTTTTTAAATAAAATTACGCTCCCTGTCCATTCAATGGGGCGGAGCAGTAATCACAAATTTAATGTATCATACGACTTAAGTAAGTTTAAAATTGGACAAGGTCATCGGAGCTCAACCTAGACAGAACTCTGTGCGAAAGTAATCAGATAATTTATAAACATACATAATAACTTACATACAGATAAAATAGATAATATACGCTCAAACACAACAAATCATCGTAATCCTCATGCAAAGTTTTGTGCTTGGTGGAAATCGAACATCCGACCTTAGGAATAGCAGTCATAGTTACTAACCACTAGACAAACAGATCATAAAAAAGTCAAATTAAGTATACATGCTAAATATAATCTTGTCTTTGCACTCTAACTTAGGTATTGCTGACTCTTGTATATCACGATATCTTATCTAAAACTCATTAATCATTATCATCACGCGGATCTATTTATTACAATATAATTCTGTCCCAGAAAAATCATTCTGGAAATCAAGTTGTATTCTCCACACGAACGTACAAAGAAAAGTATTGTTCTAGCATTAATTAATAATCACCCATGTTGAAGATTTTCCGGTTTCCTATAGTTAACAACATGGTTCAAAATTCCCATGCAGTGACTCAGTTAATTTGTATGGCTATGAGAATTGTATTGATTGCTATGAAATAGTGTTACGTTTTAGAGTTCCTTGGGTTGTTTGTTTTGAAACTTTTCATTTAGCATTGTTGTAGTGAAGATAGTGGAAATTGGTTCCGAGTTTCGGTTTGTTTTAGTTTGTTCCTTGGGTTGGGTTTGTTCCTTCCATAATATAAGTACCTAATATTATTGGAATATTCGGAAAGTTTCCCAAGATTTGAATTCTATTCCCAATCGGGATATCTTCGTCTCGTATACCTATCGTCTGTACTACATACATACATACATATCGTCACGCCTTTTATCCCCGAAGGGGTAGGCAGAGGTGTATTTCTACACCCACTTTTCGCCAGATATACTTTAGTCCCACGTAATAAGGGGCGAGCCTATTGCCGTACCGGGCACATTTCCAGACTCCGTGCTGCTACTGAGAATTTCGTGACAGAAAAACCCAATAACACTGCCCGACCCAGGACCTCCCGATCCCACGCGCACATTTATGCCGCGAGACCAACGAGGCAGTCGTATAGGGTTTGATGTCGAGTTTTCCGTCTCTACGCAAAGATGGTATTTGCATCGTGTTATCCCTTAGTCGCCTCTTACGACATCCACGGGAAGATAGGGGGTGGTGACACTTGTATTCTATGCCGTCAACCACACGTCTGTACTAATGTCAGTAAAATAATATCTAATTTTCAGAATAATACTTTTCAGGACCAAGGTTTCTTCGAGAACACTTGTATATCTAAGTAAATTCCATTTGCTCTGTTTCTGAAGAATAAAGCATCAGCTGCCAAAGAGTAAAGAGCACCATCATTTTGTACAAATATCTACATATTCTGACATCTATGGAAAATAGTGCAACAGGTGTTTTGATAAAGTAGCCGATTTCCTTTGCCTTTTCCTCGGCAATATAGGTACCTAATCAATCATATAAACATAGACTGCCTTCTATTAGAAATCCACGCCGTAACATAAGTAAGAAAGATCAATACTAACTGCTAACTAATCCGCATTACAGTTCAAAGTTTCCCCGTCACATGAATAACGTATGACATAAACTAGCAATTGCTGACGTCAATCGTTTAAAAATTACCAACATAATCATAAAGCGGTGAAAATCGGAACTATCATAAACAAGACCAATTATTACGCAAACACCAAGACAGTAGCGCCACGATTGACGGTACAAACAAGTTTGTTGAAGTGTACTTTGTATTGATGACGTTATATCTAAGTAAAATAATTATAACAAATTGTACTTTGCTTTCTTCCTGCATTCCAATTCTGTATTACGCTTGTGTTATTCAGCAATAACGTTATGAATATTTATGAGTGCCTTAATACGTAAGTTGTTGAGTCTAATTCAAGTTAATATTTGTTTTCGTCACAGCTTTTATCTACATGTCGTCATGAAGGAGGACTTTTGGCCGAAGGGTGTGGTGTTCCGTCGCTTCCGCGGACAAGCGCCACACGAACGCACAGCATCATCGTGCAAATTTTATTAACATAGTTCATTAGTATACTTACTAACAAAAATTGTATATTGTATGTATGTTAATTCTGTAAGGTATCTATCATAATTAAAAATATGTATGTCAATCCATTGTCTAGTACAAGCTCTGCTTAGTTTGGGACTAGATGGTGTTACGTGTATTATATGTAGTGTCTATATTTATACTCCTAAATAAATTGTTTTTTTTTTTATTATTATTTTTATTTAGCAGTGGCAGATCAAGGATTTTGCTTGAACCTGGTGAAAGAAGGTTTTATGAAAGTCGGTCGTGGTCTTGATAATATGAATTAGGTAAGTATGTCGTATGCAAGAAGTTTAAAGAAATAACAATTGAACACGATAGAAATAAAAAAAAGCTTATACGCACATCCACAACATGGCGGTTTGTGTTAGTTTGTTCCTTGGGTTGGGTTTCTTCCTTCCATAATATAAGTAATTATTAGAATATTCGGAAAGTTTCCCAAGATTCGAATTCTATTCCCAATTGGGATATCTTCGTCTCGTATATCGTCTGTACTAAAATTTAGTACTGTCAGTAAAATATTATCTACTGTTCAGAACAATACTTTTCAGGACCAAGGTTTCTTCGAGAACACTTGGATATCTAAGTAAAATTTATTTTCATTTGCTCTGTTTCTGCAGAATAAAGCATCATCTGCCAAAGAGTAAAGAGCACCATCATTTTGTACAAATATCTACATATTCTGACATCTATGGAAAATAGTGCAACAGATGTTTTGATAAAGTAGCCGATTTCCTTTGTCTTTTCCTCGGCAATATAGGTACCTAATGGATCAATAAAGTAAACATAGACTGCCTTATATTAGAAATCCACGCCGTAACAATAAGTAAGAAAGATCAATACTAACTGCTAACTAATCCCAATTACAGTTCAAAGTTTCCCCGTCACATGAATAACGTATGACATAAACTAGCAATTGCTGACGTCAACCATTAAAAAATTACCAATATAATCATAAAGCGGTGAAAATCGGAACTATCATAAGCAAGACCAATAATTACGTAAACACGTAGACAGTAGCGCCACGCTTGACGGTACAGACAAGTTTGTTGAAGTGTACTTTGTATTGATGACGTCATATCTAGGTAAAATAATTATGACAAATTGTACTTTGCTTTCTTCCTGCATTCCAATTCTGTATTACGCTTGTGTTATTCAGTAATAACGTTATGAATATTTATGAGTGCCTTTATACTGTAAGTTGTTATGTCTAATTCAAGTTAATATTTGTTTTCGTCACAGCTTTTATTTAGTAGTGGTAGATCAAGGATTTTGCTTGCACCTGGTGAAATAAGGTTTTATCAAAATCGGTCGTGGTCTTGATAATATGAATTACCTAGGTAAGTATATCGTATGCAAGAAGTTTAAATAAATAACAATTGAACACGATAGAAATAAAAAACCTTATACGCACATCCACAACATGGCACTCCAAAGATCCACCCCTAAGAGAATCAAAGCTGTTCTAAATTAGGGCACAAAGACAAAAATCCTAATTAAATATTTGAAATTCAGAACGTCTAACGACATGTAGACATGCGTACGCTATTATTCATATATTTTTTGCGTCTGTTTTTGCTATAGGTACATAATTAAGGTAAATACACTGACTTAGTTAAGCTTATACGTCAGCAAATTAACGTCATACGCCTTGAATGGAATGTGTGACGTAACCATACTAACATTATAAAGCTTGTTTGTTAATTTGTTTGTACGCGCTAATCTCAGGAACTACTCGTCAGATTTGAAAACTCTTTCAGTTTTAGATAGCCCATTTATCGAGGAAGGCTATAGGCTATATAACATCACGCTATGAGCCACGGGAGCGGAGCAGTAGTCCTAAACAACGCGGGTGTAACCGCGGGCTTATTTAGTAATAAATATAATAGCACTTGAGTTTGACCGCAACATTGACCCTAGCGAGAACTAGTAGTGCAGTGTAGTAATAACATAATGGTATGTAAGGTCAAAATGGACCTGTTTAGGACCAGACAACAATGGAAAGGTCAATGGTAATTTATCTACAGGTCGGTGCAACTGCTCCCTTTTGAGGCACGTGCATTAATTTGCACTTAAGTTATGATCGAATTTGAAATATAATGTATTAGACTTGGTTGACTCTGGTTGTTCATCTTAAGGCTAGGAAAGTGGGATTTTTTTATCCACATCTCTTTTTAACACATCATAGACTTCAGTACGTGAAAGCTTTGTATATGAGTGATATTATTAAGCAGTATTGGTATGACACATAACAGATACCGTTGGCAAGGATCTCCATGAATCGCTTGGGTGTAGACGCCAATATTTGCTTATAAAAAGTGCACATTTCACCAGCGAATATATATTATATCGATATCCGGGGTAGGTACATAAACGACCTCATTATACCAAACATATACAACTACCATAGGCCACACAACGAATAACGTGACAAAGAAATTGCCAAGCAATTTTACTCATGAGTACAAACAAACAACGCTTATGTTAACTTGAATTGTCGAGGTGATTGACATAACGATCTATGCAGTCAGCTGCGGCTTTGAGGTAAACTAGCCTTACAGATCTTACAATTTTATAATTAGTTCTCTACTACCCGAACCCGCGGTTACACTCGCGCTATTTAAGGCTGTTGCTCCGCTCCCGTTGCTTGCAGCGTGATGTTATATAGCCTATTGCCTGCCTCGGTAAATGGGCTATCCAAAACGAAAACAATTATTGAAATCGGACCAGTCGTTCTTGAGATTAGCGCGTTCAACCAAACAGACTCTTCAGCTTTATTCTATAGATATAGATTACAAATGTGGATTGAGATTGTTTCTACAATTGCACATGTACAAAGGATTGCATGCATACATGGCTGTTTAGACATGCAAGTACTGCGTTAGGCCTGCGTCAGATAGCTGGTCGTTTCCGCTCGAAGTTGGACGACGAGTATGGTCACTGATTTGTATTCGGTGTTTCCTCTTTTGTGCTTATATGGAACACAAAAGAGAGTGAAGTTTTAATCTATGGATTCGTATACGCTTTGGTTTCGTGATCGAAAAACATTAACTTAGCCGATTTGTTATGTCGTTATATTTTATATTTTTATTTAGCCTCTTAAACTGGACGAAAGACTTAGTCTTAAGTTGCTGTTATTTATGCTATATGATATCTCTCAGCTCCGTGTGCCTATTGGCAAAAGCCTCCTTCTCTTCTACAATTGGGTCCCTCAGTAAGTTTTAGCTCGTACTCCCAACGCATTTGTTGTCGTCGTCCTCGACGTCTTTTACCATCTCTTGGGTACCATTCCGGTACAATTTGACTCCACTTTTCGTGTCTAGATCTCACCATGTGGCCGGTCCATCTCCATTTTTGGCCGTCTATTCTTTCTCGGATGTCGGTATATACTAATCGTTTATGTATGGTACAGTATACATAACCTATCAGCCAAATTATATTCGCCTATATTTTTAATAACTTATTTAATGTCACTTTTTATAACAATAGATTTGCTGCGGAGTTAAGTTTTTCCAGTTCACCAAATAAATAAATAAGTACCTTACCTAACTCAATGAACTGTAAAATAGGTAATTAGGTTTTTAAATGGTTGTTTGTTTGATCACGTTAACGAAATCTAAATAGAATTTCTAAAATATTTGAATATTTCAATTTCTATAGAAGACTGCAGGGAATTTTCTAAAAATGATAATATATTTATGTAGAATCACGGACAGACCACAATATACCTAAACACTTCGCTGCGTAAAATAAGGACATTCTGACAAATAGGTACCTACGCATTTCTAAGAATAGTGATGGAAAATACTTATAACAAGAGCATAAAACTATCGCTTCTGGGAATACCCCATGTCGTTGGCAGGTTTGCAAATATTAAAATAACACATGATAGGTACCTATTACATATTCTTACTACGAATCAACAACCTAGGTGATTTTGTAAATTTATTGATGTAGGTACCTAATTTAGAAGACTCTGAAAATCAATTTCAGTCATAGGTTGTCATCCCTCAGAACACACCTCAAAATCATTTGTCTAGTTAGTCTATAAGTGGTGCATGATATACCAAGTAAAGCACTTAGTATGTCTAAGTATGTACCTTTATTCATAACATATTTAGCACATATAAGCATAATTTTCGTGTATACAGTAGAAAAACAAGTACGTAAATACTAACAAGAAATTGGTAACACAAATCTTAATCCACCATCCTTCAGGTAGGGTTCTTAAATGCAACCAAATTCTCGAACTATTCTTTTATAATAAACGACTATCTTCAAACGAACAGCAACAAAAAACTTATATGAATATTCATGAAGCATTAGCTTCATGAATATTCATATAAGATATTATTAATTATAACATGTGCAAAATGATCATATCTTTCAAAATATTTATACTGTGAAATGTATAGTAAATTCGAGATTAAAAGACTTTTCAGTACGTATATTCCGTACAAAATGGCAATTGCAATATATTTGCGGTGTCCGTACAAGTCCTTAATACCATCCTACGGGGTTACTGACTTTTACCATCCAGTTTTAAAAGAGATACTGTAAAAACATTACCGGCAACAGGTCTTTGAATGACGTCAATTCGAATCCTGTTTCAGTTATTTTCCATGCACCGTCTGGCTCCCTCCGGCATATTCCTTCGCGGAACACAAGCTGGATTTTGAATGGCTTATCTGTCTATTTATATAAACATAATTTTAGCACATGTATAATTTTAGAATAAATATTAGTACCATAAATTTAGAGATATACTAGATTTACCTAACTCAACACATTGACATTTTTCTTTACAAGATTTCTCTCTTAGTCTAATTGTGATTCTCATCTAAAATAATAGTCAATCAAAGAGTAAAACCAGAACGTAATAAAAAAGGTACAAGATTTTAAAAGACCCTAATTATTATTTTTACGGTGATTTGAGAAAGGCTGGCGGATACGATCATATTCAAATCATGAATATATTCCAAAATTTTGGGGTGCCGATTACAAAGATTACAATTTACATACATTTTATGTTAAAATAGCTCTTTGAATGTACATAAGTATTGTACATATAATTAACGAACCTGAGAAATTAAATTTCTTGAAATAACTAGGTAGGTAGTACAATTTTATCTCGTAGATGTTTTTCAAGTTGCTAGACAGTTTTGTTGCTATGAAACGTGTATATAAAATGCGTATGAAAAATTCTCGTTACACTGAGAGAAAAAATCCTACTTCCATTATAGACTCGAAAGTTTCTCAGGATGAACGGACTTTGTTGCAACTTGGCAATCATAGATTATGTGTAAGTTCATGAATATCGCTCTTGCTTTACCCTTTTTTCGCGATGATCGACACCCACGCAAGTGAAGCCGCAGAATCTAGACTTCTCTTTACTGCATTTGCAGTCTACTTTTTTTTTTAGACTCACGCCTGTATCCCCGTAGGGGTCGGCAGAGGCGTAATGTTACACCCACATTTCGCCATGCATTTTTAAGTCCCACGTAATAGGGGCCGAGCCTATTGCCATACCGGGCACATTACCAGACTCCGTGCTGCTACTGAGTATTTTCTAATGGAAAAACCCAATAACATTTTGCCCGACCCGGGAATCGAACCCGAGACCTCCCAATCCCACGGGCACATTTATGCCGCGAGACCAACGAGGCAGTCTACTACTGTGCTTTAACCTCTACTGATTTGCTGCAGAGTAGTCACCATCCTCATCAGCCCTTTATACTGTCCCACTGCTGGGCACGGGCCTCTTCCCATTATGAGAAGGATGAGGCCATAATCCACCACGCTGGCCAAGTGCGGGTTGGCAGACTTCACATGTATTTCGAGAACATTATGGAGAACTCTCAGACATGAGGTTTCCTCACGATGTTTTCCTTCACCGTTAAACGCCGCTTCAGAGTAGTGCTGTAATAGACGATTTTTAAGTGTGCTTTTAATGTCGACTACCACGCTGGCTAAATGGGTTGGTATACGACTTGATGTCGATTTTTACTTATCTTCGCAATTATACTATTTGCTTTGTATTTATTTCAGTAAGACACTTTTTACGACACCCAGTGGAATTCTGTAAATAGGTATTATACCTACCTGCAATAGTGCAAGTAAAACGTGCAATTCAGTTTATAGGCAATCTATGTATATCGAGAAAGGCATGTTAAGATGGTTTGGGCACATGGAGAGGATGGATGACGAAAGACTGACAAAGAAGATATATAAGGCAAGTGTGAATGGAACAGGACGAAGGGGAAGACCTAGGCGGACGTTCTCTGACCAGGGAGGCGATTCAGAATCGTTCGATATCTCATTTGACATTCGATTCCGATAATTGTCAAACGGGCTACCTCATTTTTTGTCAAAACTATCGCATTTCCTATCAATTTTATGCATTCAGTATGAAGTAAATTAATAAATAAACCGAATTCAATGAATATTTGTTCAAAATATTTCTGATAGGCGGCTAAAAGACGAGGACAATAATTTGACATATCGTACGATTACTTGTCGTGAGATTCTGAATCGGCCTGCTGATTGGAGACATCGTAAAAAAAGGACAGGTCAGAAGTACCCTAAACAGAAGAGCATGCATGAGAAACTTGATGGGAGTGAATGAAGCAAGAGAGGTATGTCAGGATCGTTGCAAATGGCGTTCCGTAGTCTCTGCCTACCCCTCCGGGAAACAGGCGTGAGTCTATGTATGTATGTATGCATATTATTATTTCAAAATACAATTAAATTTGATGAATGTATTCACATGAACTCATTAATATTTAACAAAAGTACGAAACTGAAAGTAAATTAGGTAATATTTAAATTATAAACATATAAACGTATAACATATTGCATTATTTTAATACATTGCGTTATACCATTATTTTGATTAAATCATATTATGCATTTAAACTTTCGTTGTTACTAATATGGGTTTCAAATTGTCTTTTGTACCTTTGTTTTGAGTATCCAATATTTCGGCTCTGAAATAATTTATACACAAATTCTCACAACTGTGAGTCACGAAAAAGGAGTCAAAGTACATATACATACATCCTATCCCATTCATAAAAACTAACAGCAGCCAGACGTCTAGACGACCTAATAGTTGCCTTGCACTAGATGTCACTGTACCTAAGTAATAGCTGAATGACATTGTATTATCGACATGGAAAAAACCATGAAGATTGCACATTTAATAACAAAATATTGGTATTCCTGGTTTATTATTCTACCTAGAATCACACTCAAATGTTGATTCCAAACAAATAGTAAACTTGTTGCCGTACAATTTATTTTACTTGTTTTTCTGTTTTCTATACCTAAATGGATATCACTATTTTACATTTGGTAGGTACATGCTTGAACTCATGAATACTTTCTTGTTTGTTTCAAACCGAAAAAACCTAATCACAAGCTTAACATAAAATAGTTGTATCCTTACGATCGATGGAGATGTGATTAAAGATCTATAATCGTACTATCTAAAGTAGAATACTACTTTTATATATGTAACTACTGAAATTCTTCTACATATATACTTGACGACGCAAAAGGAAGCGAACGTGGCGTCCAGACACATAGTAAAAGAGCATTAAATTATTTAAATACTTACTGACATTTACAAACAAACATTAAATATGATATACAATATACCTATAACACGTTTTTTTATTAGCAAAGATAAAATATTATAAAATACTTAGAATCTACATAAAATGTTATGAAGATACTAAGTAGGTATTTTATCTTTGCCTTTGAGCCTTTTGTCAGTCTAACCGTAAAACTGTTGTAAGTATGTCGACTAACTTTAAAATACCAAGTATCACTATTCATAATACGAGGAAAAAGAGCCAACTACATAATATTCTCAATGAGCACGGATATAGATTTAAATGTGATTAAAAAACGATAATCTATTAGTAAAATACGCATATCATGGTAGTTATTCACCAACGCGCATGCAATATGGAATCACTTATTAAATTATAACTAGGGATGCGCCGATACGGTCTTCAGTCGATATTATGATACGGTTTTCAGTCGATATTATGATACCGATACAAATATTTATAAAAAGTATCAGCGATACCTATACGTATGACAGTTCAAAACAATAAGAAACATGGAAAGGTATAAAAAATGTGGCTTTAGAAAAAAATCAAAATTACGAAGAATAATCGATAGGCGTAGGCTCAGAGGCATGCCAATGGGGACGCCTATAACTAGCAATATATAATGTCGAGCTGATGATGACGATAACGATTACAGAACAGACTACAAAAATTCGTTATTACAATTCACAGTTATGATATTTTCTTCTTTTATTTCACTTCTATCAGCAAAATTAATATCGCCGATTCAAATAATTCGGACAACTCACGCATACTGCCGATATATCGTTATCGGTATTAGTTGCATCCTTAATTGTATCGTAACAGTAAAAGTGTATGAATGAAAGGCACGCTTATCTATACATAGAGCGAGTAGTTGAACAAACACGGAGTGTGCTGTATTTTGTCGGCGCATATATGGAAGTGAAAACCTATTGCGATATCACGACACACTTATATTGTAAGCAAAGGGATCAGAAGACATTATTGTCGGTATTGGATGTCTGAGCTAGATGGATAAGTGTAAGTCCGCAATATGAAAAATTCCGTTATTATTGTCAAGTATTGAAATAATGACTGCGTCGGCGTAGTGGTATAAGCGGGTGCCAAGCTGCCTTGAACTGCCCCGAGCGTTGTGAGTTTGATTCTGATTTTGAATCTGAATGTCCATTGATTAAATGTTAGTAAAATGCCCTGCAAAATAGAATTTATTCATAGTGCGGGAGCTGAAAAAGAAACTTACACAGATAAGACTGAACTACTATTCATGGACAGGTCGCCATTAGAAATAACAGATGCTTTTCTGTTCAAATTCGTTTGTTTCAACCCTTATCTATATGGCATTAACAGAGTTATTATTAACATTCAAGCAACGACAACCCAGCCTACTAGACAACGAATGTTTTCATTTCTACAAACAAACAATTCTGTCAAAGCGGTGAGGTAAGTATGCGGGGCGAAGGGGGCTACAGAAATGCATTCTCATTGGCCGGTTCAAATTTGCGGTACGTCATAATTGATATCTAGTGTTGGGATTGCTCTTATGTAAGACGTATAAGTCTAACGTATTGTCAGAAAGTGTTCGTCTTACGTCTGCCGTCTAGTAGGCTGGGTTGTCGTTACACTCAAGTCAACTGTGATCAATTACATATCAGTTCGTCAGTTACGAAGACAAAATTAAAAAAAATACAGTCAACGCAGACTATTTTCACAACCCTTTAGTACAAAGAGTTTCACAAAGAAGAGTTTAACATTGCCTGTATAGATAGTGGACGTCTCTAGGCTGACATGATGATAGATAGGCGTCTTCATAAAATGTGCAATAATTTCTTATTATATTATTAAATATGAATTCGTGCTAACTAGCTATCTCATAATGAGGACTCTGGTAATATTCCGTCACATACTAATACCACTATGTTAATGATTATATCATATCTAAGATAAGCAATGTCGCAACTAAAAAAGTTATTGTTTCTCATGTGTAAAAAAACAGGTGTGTAAAAAAAGAAGGTAAATAGTTGCCCTAACTAAAATCATATTCATGAAATATGTATGTAGGTAATACTATTCATGAAATATGTATATATATTATGTGATTCTGGATATACATACATTAATGTACGATAAATATTACACATCAAACTCACGACACCCGGCGCCTTACCAGTAGCAAAAGGACCACTTAAATCATTAGAACAAAATTACAGTTAGAAGACATAGTTGATAGAACTTCTATTTTATCCAAACTTGGTTTTGATTAAAGCCGTCTCGTCTAGGTTATAAAACGGGGCATTCGGAGGCTGCGGTATAAAAATAGGCTACAAAAACGCAAAATAAAACTGAACAAAACCAAAAACCCGACTATGTTTGGGAAATACCAAGTCTGGCGTGTATAATTATTATTATTGTGAATAAGGCTTTTAATTCTGTTTTAATAGGCTCACACACGCACAGAAGATTAAGTATTTTTTATAACCGTACGCGGTACGTCTACGTGTCTATTTTTTATGCATTCTTGATATGTAAATACACCAAACTTTGTATGCTACCTAGGTATATTAGACTGTTACACGGAGGGTCATGGTTTCGTGCCCCTACACACCTAGTACACCAAGTTTTCGTAATCAATCCTAACGAAAGAAGCATCTGTAAAGATTTTTCCTAATTTTCTCGAAGGCATGACTTCTGTCAACCCTCACTGGGCTTGCGTGGATTATGGCCTAGCTCTTTTCCTAATGAGCAGAGACCAGTAGCTGTGCCAATAGTTTCGGCTGTTCGTTGTCTGTCAGTGAGACATTAAAGCAAATTTTTTGTATATTCAGATTATATTGAGATCATTATTCATTACAATAATTTATGTATATACATATTACGTGATCGTTTATAAGCTCCGTGCATATATCAATACGCCGGAGGATGCCATCTATTCCTGACATCCTGACACGCGGGCGTTCTAAATAGCACACCGGCGCCTCGCGAGTGATAGCTTCCTGCGATGTAATTATAAGAGCGCTGATCCATTGATCCATGTTTATCTATCAAAGTATCATTATTTATAGTTTTATAAAAGGCCGTGGTCCAGTGGATAGCGTATGAGATTGCTGATCGGAGGTCCCGGGTTCGATTCCCGGGTCGGGCAAAAGTGTTACTTGGGTTTTCCGAATACTTAGTAGCAGCCAGGAGTCTGGTGATGTGCCCGGTAACGACAATAGGCTCGCCCCCTATTACGTGGGACGTAAAAATTCATGACTAAATGTGGGTGTAATATTTACACGTCTGCTTACCCTTTCGGAGATACAGACGTGAGACTATACAAAAAAAATGATAGAAGGTCACTCCTACACCTTAGTAGCGATACCCTAGTGGAGATACTAACAGATTGCCATGTAGACGTATCAGTTTCGAATCCACGGCTCGCACATTTGACTTTTCGGCGCTATGTGTCATAAAGATCGATGATAGTCGTTATAGGGAGTCTAAACCTCCGAATAAACGGACACAAGTCTACACCATGGAATGTGAAACGGGCGTTATTGGTTAGATATTTGCAATAAGGCCTCGTTAAATACGAGGAAACCGTATAATTTTACCCACCAAAACCATAAGCGCAAGACTTATGACCTTAATACAAAAACTTTAACCAAGCACACAAAAAGAAAATTGGAGATAAGGTTCATAACTTATTAAAGGATATTCTAAAAGGGTTTCGGTGCGTTATTTCGCCCATTGACGTCACTAAAGAACTGGGCCGGCCCTTTAGTTCCACTGTCGTTCACCTTGCTTATAACATGTCGATTAACTTAAAAATAAACCTATCGTTTATTTATGAAAGTTGATGAATGGTATAAAATTAATTGGTATGGCCGGATAATAAATTATTACTTTAAGTTTAACATACCTACTGTATTTTCTTTTATAATATGCGTATCACTGGACGCCTACCATAAGAGCTGGCTTGAAATTGCGTGCGACAAGCAGGTCTGGAAAGATTTGCGGGAGGCCTTTGCCCAGCAGTGGTACAGCGTAGCCGTAAAAATATCACTTGCTCTGGGAATTCCTAGGTAATCTCTGTATATCGGGGTAGTTTACAGACATTCAACTATCCAGCATAAATAATAGCCAGACTCGTTTTTTTTTGTATCGCCACAGAATAAAGAGAGTACTCACGGTATCGCACACAAAGTGTTATCTTGTGGTGTGGGGAGCGAACTCATATCCGCCGCATAGCTAAGCGGTGAAACGACCGATCAGACTACTGCGCCATTAGATCAGGATTTCTTAAAGTGGGGTCAATGGACCTCTTAGGGATCCGATACATGAGTAATAGGGGTCCGCAGTTAACACTCAACAGATTTATTTTGGAATTTGTGCATTAAACTCACGCCTCAAACGAACTCGCAGCGACGATCGTCGGGCAGCGAAAGTGATTATTTTTAACCAAGTGACTCGTTATTAAGGGTCCACGGATTTTTTTCAATTCTGAAAGTGGTCCGTGACTGCAAAAAGTTTCAGAAAGATAATTGATATAACAATAAATACAGTTCCTTTTGGGTTATTAACGAATTGTTGTATGTAGCCTAAGATTTTTGACTTCTGATCAGCAATTACAAATGCAAAATGAAATAGGCTTGTGTCCTAAAATGTAATTAGCAATAAAATTGATTCGTTCCTTCATTAGATGTTAAACTGAAATAGCTACTTTTTTTTCAAAAATCGATTAGCAACATTACTAATTACGGCTTTTTAAAAACCTTTTTGAATTTCACACGAAAACGCTGTAAACCATCATGGCGGTTGAGTAATATCACACAGTGCAAAACAAAACAAACCGTAAATGAAGTCTGGTCTGGTTTACCCACTTTTATTTTGTTATATTCGTTTTGACAGGTACAAAGTTTGACGTTTTATTTATATTTACTACCAAAACGTCAACAACATGAATAGCGGACGCACTGTTAGACGTAATGATCTCTTTGGTGTTCACTGTCACAAGAATAAATACATTATTTTTAGTTTTAGAATCCTGAAAATAACATTAATGTTACCTTTTTATAATAAATAATAAACTTTATTGACATCTTAAAATCATAATGAATATATAGATACTACAATCAAACCGATTTATTCTTTGTGGATACAAGCCTATTATATATTGTAATATATCACTTAAAGGTAAAAAAACAACTAGTATAATTTTACTATTACCAGTATCCAAAACCACGTTATTTAAGTTATTATTATCAAGATGTATTGTAAAATACATAACATTAAAAATACACGCATAGTCCTTATTATTTTTGTATAAGTATTAAAATAATCATATCTTTATGTTAATATTTTACAATAATGTATCATTCGCCGCAATTCGTAGGTATTATAATAATCATCTTAGTATATTGCGTTGTTTCATGAAATTAGCTAATACTGACAGTACGTGTAACCACAGAAATAGATAGTAGTTACTATCTATTTCTGTGACGTGTAATGGTTCCACCAACTTTGCAGCTTACCGCGGGTTCGAACTTCGATAACACAACTTTGGTATGTTATGGTATGGTAGTACGGGCTGTTTCTGCAACTCCACGTCCTGGCGTGTATTTTGCGTATGGGTGGATATAAGTGTTGTCACTCGAGCCACCCCAGTTTTTCGAGGAATGCCAGCAGACACTTGATGTGACCCAATGCTTCTCTCAGAGTGCTGTGTCTGGTCAGGTGTTTCTGACTATACTGTCATACCTCAGAACAGTCGAGGAGTAGGTGAGCTACCGTCTCGTCGGCGTAACACAACTTTGTGTGAACCCCAAATTGTCTTCCGAGCCTCTTTGTACGTTTGTAGGGTTCCTTATGTCCGTTGCTTGAATTCAGTTCAGAAGAGTTCAGTTTGTTTAAGCTGCTATAGCCAGCTAAGCATTTTGAAATCTTCTACATATAAAACAACTTGCGTGACTAACTGACAGACATCTTCAAAAGTATTAGGCGCATGATGCAGAAATGGCAAATATTATGTTCCTTATAGGTAGGGGTCTTTATAAGGGATTTCCCAAAATTCCCACGGGATCGTGAAGAAGCGGCTAAATTAAAGTTAAATATATAGGCGTAACTGCGGGAATCCCCTAGTTTATAAGATAATCTGTATAATATAAACCGTTTGCTAATTTAATTAAAAATACACTTAATTAACGTAGTTCACGTGTATTTTTTACAAATTTAATGAGACGATTAACTCTACGCAAGTGAAGCTTGTTAGCAAAAATGGAAACCAAGGTCGGTGTCCTCTTATAATCTTCCTAAAAACTAAGGACAAAAACCGTAAACGTAAAAGCCACAAAAACAGTAAAAATATGTTTTTTGTGCGTAGCAGATAATAGTATGTTCACGTATAGCGAATAAAAAACTTGAGCTTCAAAAGTTCAAATCACTACCGACCGAATAAATTAATTATGTAGGTATTGGCATAACAGTCCTGGTCCTAAGCTGCCCTGATGTGCGCAGTAAAGTATGCTATCAGCAATTCGCGTGGCCTCGCCACTAACGGGATGTTGTAGACAACGTGGCGGTTTTAGTAAGTAGGCCCTGTTCAACTAGGCGATTCTAGGGAAGATTCACACACACCACCTGTTTGAGTGCTTGCTGCTTCGGAGGATAAAAGAGATTTCGGTCTACACAGTGAATAAAAAAAAAGATGCATGAACTGTATAGTAGGAAAGAACTGGGTAAGCATTTGCTTAAAGTTAAAAACTAAGAAACCTGAAACAGCAAAAATCATCGTGCTCATTTACACACAAATATTTGTTCTATTCTTCACAATCCTACTACCTACTTCACCTTCATACCTTCGTGACCGGTTTGAATTTCTTATTCCGCGGGATAAGCCCTGTCGTTTGGCCACCTCTCTTCTCTTACGCACACCTCATAGCTCTACTGCGTACGACCATTCTTTCTCTGTCTATGCTGTCCGCCTGTGGAATGCTTTGCCGCATCACATTCGCGCTAGCCCGTCCTTAGCAGTGTTTAAGGTGAATGTTAGGAGGCACTATCTATCGATATAAATAACACCTATGTATTAGAAGTATTTTATAAATAATATATGTCGGCGGGTTGCTTGATTCTTGGCCGGTATCAACACTTCACTTCACAGTTTGTTATAAGTTCACACCAAATCAAATTTAACAAAACTGACTATAACTAATTTGTATTACTGAACACGAAACGAGTGACAGTTTCTAGGTACTTGTTGTCAGCCCGGAGTCTCCAAGAGAAGTGATAGTTGTCGTTGCTCCGTTGAACGTCAACCGTCATCCCCCCTCTTCAACTGTAGCGAACGTCACACCAGACTCTGTCGAAGCGCGCCATCTTCGCACTTCCGTTTTTGCTGGTAGAAAACTCAGTGTTGAGTTAAGCTCGCCTTTGTATACAAAATTAATTAGTTTATTTATTTCTACTCGTTTCATGTTTTTTTTGTCTTTTTTTTGTGTACAGTAAAGAATTAAAATGTTCTTTGTGCAGGGCCGGATTTACAGCTGTGGAGGCCCCGGCGCAACATAGGTGTGGGGGCCCAAAGTATTTTCCAAATAAAAGGAACTAACTATTTTTTTAAGAGCTATTTAAATAATTTACTTTCAGCAAGTGTTTATTTGAATTGATAATAGTTTTTTTTTAATTAATAACACATATTATTAAAAACGAATTACGGCGGTAATTATAGGCACCCCGCTGATCTAATATGGACTGAGGTCGGAACCCTGATAGATCGCGTCGATGACGGGAAAATGCTTTTTGGAGCCAACTACAGCCCGAGCTGCTGTATATGGGTGCATAGGGTTCCCACCAAGAACTTAGGGTCCCAAGTCAACCTCACCTGCAAGTGGTGCACCTGCCGATCAACGGACGAGGCTCTGGCAAACAAAATATCCCGATAAGCGGCAACAGGCTCGCCACCTATTACGTGGGATTAAAACACTTGCGAAAAGTGGGCGTTTAATATGCCTCTGCCTACCCCTTCAGGGAAACAGGCGTGAGTCTATGTATGTATGTACAGCCCGAACTACGAAATCGGTATTTGATTACATGTCTCGTATAATGTCAATATACGCTTCTGGTACTACTTTGGACCTTAGAGCTCACCAGATTTTCGGTCGTGGTAGACCGTCGAAAGCCTTTCTGACATGTCCAGACACAGAATATGCAAAGGCGGGTTCTTTTGCATGGCCATTTTATATAAGTACTAGAGGACGCCAGCAGCTACGCCTGCATTTTTTTTAAATTTACCCGTTTTGGCTGATCCCGTGGAAATTTCGGGAAATCCCTTCTTAGTGCGCCCCTACGGTCCCCAAGGAACATACATGCCAAATTTCAGCTTCCTGCGCCCAATAGTTTCGGCTGTAGCGTGTCTGTCAGTCAGTCAGTAACGTAAGGATTTTATATATTATATCAGGGATATAAATTGAACCATTTCATTGCCATTGTAAAGGGATTTGTAAACTTTTACGACTTTTTTTGCAGCAGCATATAAAAGACATTGCAACCGACCGACCGATTGGCCCAAACAATTGAAACCCCTTGTGAACAATTGAAACCTATGCTAAACGTGAGTCCTATTCATTTATTGCAACTTTTACTATGGGGCCAAATAAATCTAACCCAGTAAAAAAAGATATAGGGTAACAAACGTTTTTAAAAAATGTGGATTTTTATAATCATTTATTGCAACGGCACGTGGTTTAAAGTGTGATTAATTAGCACGCTGCTGCTGTACCGATAGAGCGACAGGTAGCCAGTCGCTAGCGTCCCCGCTCCGCGCCTCGCTCCCACGCCCTATCTATTGCGACAGGGAATCATTTTATCTTTCTCGGTTATATTATTTTTTATTTTTAATCTTACCTATCCTATCCTACGTCCTATTTTTAGGTGCTCTAATCTCCATTAAGTTTGCAATTGGCAACATTTTAAATCTGTTTAAAACAAGCAAAACCTATAATTAAGTGAAAAAATATTCACACTTTTTAATACTTTTGTTACCCTGTATCTTTTTTATTGGGATAGATTTATTTGGCCCCATAGTAATAGATGCAATAAATTGTTAGTACTTTAGTTTGGAATAGGTTTCAATCATGCACAACAGGTTTCATATTTTTGGACCAGCAGTCAAAGGAAAAGTTGCATTATCTTTTACAGCGTCCTTCTCCCCTAATTGATTAAGAAACCCGAATCCGATCGAACTGCTTTCTAAGCCTGCAATCTTTCAGTGTGAAAAACAAAAAGTTATTGGAACAAAACCAAACACTGTAAATTTCTCACTTGGTGACAGCTTTACATCTTGATTTGAACTTTCATGTAAGCGAGGTGATTAAACTTAACACTTCTTTTTCTAGTGCGTGATTGAATTTGTTCGTCAGTATTTGGTGTTTGTTTAGCTGCTTCTTCGTATTCAACAAAATCATAATTTTTGTATTTGACGAATTATTTTAATGACTCCAATGCACGCACGATTCAAGAAGCATTTTCGGGTCCTGCGAATACATGTTTGTAATTATTGAATTAATTGCTCTAAGATGTCGTTCAATGAAAAAGAGCCGTTCGGAGACCACTCATCATTTATAAAAGATGCGTTGCTTCATTTCCCACGATATCTTTCTAGTCCTTATGATTAGAAATGCTGGAAATAGGTTCTTCGACTTGAACGACAATTACTTTGGTGGCTGCTGCTTTACATGACCAGTGAGTATCGCTGTTCTTTTTTAAAATATGATGGTTCACTTTTTCTTCGATAGATAATATTTCAGACAGGATTCTGTATCATTGTATATTTGCTGTAAAAATCCGAAATAATCGTGCTGCGGAGACACATGAGTTAGCAGATTTTCGAAATGAGTTGAGTAAGTAACCACAACATCGTACATCCCTTTGCATTTCCACTCATATTTGAGGCATAATCGTCCGATTGACTGCGACAATCAAGGATGGTCATCTAAAATTGTAGCTTTTACTTCCCCAGTATGACCGCAACTTTCTCATGGAACATCATCTCTTACCCATGGAATTTATCAGTTCTTTGCAAAATATGGGGGAAGATAAATCAACTTGAAGGCTTCTTATGTTTGCACGCTGGTTTAAATAAGTTCCCAAGATAGCACCGTTCAGCAATTAATTGAATTGTACTGACGAAAATTTCACGATTTTTTTGCCAATACTCAATTTGTTGTGCCTCTTGTGTCATCAATAATTGATCGATCTGATCCCTTTGCACTCACTCTCCAAACTCATCACTGAGTCTAAATGAGTCTTCGATATCTCATGCTCGTATAGACGCTCAGTTGCATGCTTCTAGACACTGAAGCATTCTCCAATTAGCTTCATTTTTATAATAGACGTGTATGCTTGCACCCATAGTCGGAGAAGAACAAGGCCAGAATCGATTGATAGTCTCTTAATTTATTGCGTCGTATAAACATATTATTTGACCATTATTGAACTAAATTTCTATTACCTCGCGACTGATTTTGGAAGACTGAATTTTGCAGTCAGATTTATCATAATTTTGCAGGTTTGCAGCACCGGTTATTTTAATATTATCAGCCAAGAATAATATTGTCATATTTGTGCAAGTGGTTTTGGTAAATACAAGGTGTCTCAAAAGAAATTTTATATTTATTTAGCTTAGTGCGTGAACGCAACGTATCCGAGGGGCGCGGGGGTTATGTCAATCGGTAGCCTGGCTCTTGGGAATTCAGTCACTATGGAGCGCTTCTCGGAAGCAGACCGCGCGTTGTGCGTGCGAGAGTTTTACAAAAACGGTGATTCGGTGACAGTAGCGCGTAGAAAATTCTGCAGTGTTCGAGGTTTCCACCACTTAAATGATGCGCCAAGCATTCCTCTCATTCGACATTGGGTTAAAAAGTTTGAAGAGACTGGTACAACGCTGGATAAATCAAAAGCCGGGTGACCTAGGTCATCAAGAACGGTAGAGAGTGTTAATCGGTCTGTTCGTGACGATCTGAACCTTTCAATTCGCAAGCGCGCAAGTGCTTTAAATATGGATAGATCATAATTACATCGCATTATGCACAAAGACCCAAAGCTGCACCCCTAAAAAATTCAATTGGTGCAAGAATTGAAGCCCCAAGATACCAGTCAGTGGCTTAATTTCGTAAATCATGTGATTGAGCGATTTTCAACGTTTAGCAACATTTTGTTTTCGGATGAAGCTCATTTTCATCTTAATGGCCACGTAAAGAAGCAGAACTGCCGCTAGTGGAGTGCAACGAATCTGAAACGCAAACATTAGAAACCCTACATTCGCCTAAAGTGACCGTATGGGCGGCGATGTCGGCGCGAGGAATTATCGGCCCTTACTTTTTTGAAGACGGAAGGGGGCGTGCAGTTACCGTGAATTCAGAGCGTTATGTGGAGATGTTAGACAACTTCTTGGTACCTGAACTGCAAGACTTACTTAGCTATATACAGAGAACATGGTTCCAACAGGACGGAGCAACTTCACACACGTCCAATATGTCTCTGCCACGTGTTCATGAAATTTTCTCAGGCATATTGATCTCCCGGAGAGGTGACATAAATTGGCCTCCACGCAGTCTAGATTGAACCCCTATGGACATTTTCCTATAGGGTTATCTCAAATCTAAAGTTTAAGCCAAGAAACCGACTTGACCGGCGCCATTGAAAGAAAATATCCGTCACGAAAAGACATCCATCCCTGAGTCCACCAGCCGAGCCGTCATAAGTAATTTTACTGTTCGATTAAATGAGTGCCGAGAACGCGAGGGTCTACATTTAGACGATATTATTTTTAAGAAATAAATCCCAAAAAAGTGTATTTTTATAATTTTAAATTTTTTTTTCTATACACGCCTTACTTTTTTTTATCGATCCACCAAATATAAAATTTCTTTTGAGACACCTTGTATATATTAAAAAAAAGCTTTTATCATCGAAGTTTAGATATTTTTATTGTGTGGTGGCCCCTATCTTGTGGGGGCCCCTGTCTTGTGGGGGCCCCGGGGCCATTGCCCCGCCTGCCCCCCCTTAAATCCGGCCCTGTCTTTGTGGCAATCGAAGCCGTAAAGTCCAGCTCACTAACCACTAGGGCAACAGGCCATTCAGATTCATTTAATTCTCAATCAATCTAATGTAGTTACGTTCTTGTGCTCTCGTTGTGTTTTTATCCAGTTTTTCCTCCGGATGTTCATCCATACTTCTAGGTTATTATCAAGCTTATTTTATCGATAAGAGTATAAAATTAGGTAATATCATACAGTCAGAAAATAGATAAACATCGGTTTTAATAAAAACAAAGCTGATTCATAAGTCATAATAATAAAATTCTCAGGAAGCCTTATCTAATCATGTTTAGTTTTTATCTCTTTTCTATCGCAAGGTGACGTAATTCATTGTTAGAAATCAATCATGTGTACGATCGAGTCGTAGCTGACGGTGTTGTGACGAATTAAGATATAAATAAACTAGAGTTGCCTACTACCTACTTCGCTTGCCCTAAACATTCAACCTTTATTTATCGCTTTATTTTTATTTTTATTTATAGACTCACGCCTGTATCCCCGAAGCGTAGGCGGAGGTGTAATATTACACCCACATTTCGCCATGAATTTTTAGGTCCCACGTAATAGGGGGCGAGCCTATTGCCGTACCGGGCACATTACCAAACTCTGTGCTGCTACTGAGAATTTCCTAACGGAAAAACCCAATAACACTTTGCCCGACCCAGGAATCGAACCCGAGACCTCACAATTCCACGCGCACATTTATGCCGCGAGACCAACGAGGCAGTCCACGAGACCAACGAGGCAGTCTCACTTTTAGGGGTGATATATAAAAAAAAGACATCCTTGGTCGGGATACAAGGAGTCCACTGTAGAAATTCTTTTCTTACAAGGTGCCTACGGCAAGAAACCCGCTGTCTAAATTTCATGCCTTAAGCTTCGATAGTATGGACTCTGGGATCATATGTCCTACTAGACTCTAGAGCAGCCATTCTCAAAGTGTGCTCTGGGGAGCCCGAGTGCTCCACGAAGCATCTCTAGATGCTCCACGAAACTATTGCTCAAATCGAATTACTAAATCCAACTAAGTCACTAGATAGTAAACTACAGCGAATTTTTGACATAGGACTAGGTTTTGTTCTATTTTGGGGCTCCACCAAATATTTGGTTATCCAAAAGGGTTCAATCTTGAAATTTGGGAGCCACTGCTCTAGAGTATACCCGCAGTCTAGCTGGCACATATTTAATTTTAATTTAATCATCTCTGCCCGACCCCTTGGGCGAGTGCACCTTTACGCTCTCCAAGGAACATACATGCCAAATTTCAGCTTCTTGCACCCTCTGTCTGCATTGTCAGTCAGTTAGTTAGTAAAGGAAGGATTTTAAATTTATTGGTGACTAGCTTTCGCCCGCGGCTTCGCCCGCATGAAATTTTAATAAAGAGTAGCCTTTGTACTTCCCCAGGTTTCAGACTATCCATATCAAATTTCATTACAAACGGATCTGCACATGAGCCGTGAAGCATACATATATTATAAACAGATAATACATAAGTACTTAAAATTACTTTTGTTTTTATAGTCGTCAAACTTCAGGTAAAGATTAGTATGTAGCTTATATTATTAAAGTTATTGAAGAGCTTATATACCTACTGAATAGAATTGCAGCAAAAATAAAAACTGAAAGCATTACCAGAAAGTACAAAATCAGACCGCCCCTCCTCCCCACTGCGCTTCAGCGCACCAACTCATACTCTCGCGCTTTTAATAACGCTGCGCTTAGGTCAATTATATCGTAAGCTCTATTCTGCCAATCAAGCCCTTTCATTTGATACCCATATTGGGGTATTTGTGGAAAATATGTCATCCGCCATTTTATGGCGACAGCCATCTTAGATTTTTCATAGTGAGCCCTATTCTATCAATCATGCCCTTTCATTCGATACCCATATTGAGTTATTTGTGGAAAAATGTAATACGCCATTTTGCGGCGACAGCCATCTTCGATTTTTCATAGTGAGCTCTATTCTACGAATCAAGCCCTTTAATTAAATACCAGTATTGAGGTATTTGTGGAAAATAAGTAATTCACCTCTTTGTGGTGGCGGCCATCTTGGATTTTTCATAGTGAGCTCCATTCTACCAATCAAACCCTTTCATTAGATACCCATATTGAGGTATATGTGGAAATATGTAATCCGCCAGTTTGTGGCGGCAGCCATCTTGGATTTTATATAGTGAGCCCTATTCTACCAATCAAGTCCTTTCATTCGATACCCATATTGAGTTATTTGTGGAAAATATGTAATCCGCCATTTTGCGGCGACAGCCATCTTGGATTTTTCATAGTGAGCTCTATTCTACGAATCAAGCCCTTTCATTTGATACCCAAATTGAGGTATTATTGGAAAATAAATAATCCGCCGTTTTGTGGCAGCGGCCATCTTGGATTTTTCATAGTGAGCTCCATTCTACCTATCAAACCCTTTCATTCGATACCCATATTGAGTTATTTGTGGAAAAAATGTAATCCGCCATTTTGCGGCGACAGCCATCTTGGATTTTTCATAGTGAGCTCTATTCTACGAATCAAGCTCTTTCATTTGATACCCATATTGAGGTATTTGTGGAAAATAAGTAATTCACCTTTTTGTGGCGGCGGCCATCTTAGATTTTTCATAGTGAACTCCATTCTACCAATCAAACCCTTTCATTAGATACCCATATTGAGGTATTTGTGGAAATATGTAATCCGCCAGTTTGTGGCGACAGCCATCTTGGATTTTTCATAGGGAGCCCTATTCTACCACTCAAGCCCTTTCATTAGATACCCATATTGAGTTATTTGTGGAAAATATGTAATACGCCATTTTGCGGCGACAGCCATCTTGGATTTTTCATAGTGAGCTCTATTCTACAAATCAAGCCCTTTCATTTGATACCCATATTGAGGTATTTGTGGAAAATAAGTAATTCGCCATTTTGTGGCAGCGGCCATCTTGGATTTTTCATAGTGAGCTGCATTCTACCAATCAAACCCTTTCATTTGTTACCCATATTGAGTTATTTGTGGAAAATATCCAAAATATGTAATCAGCCATTTTGCTGCGACAGCCATCTTGGATTTTTCATAGTGAGCTCTATTCTACGAATCAAGCCCTTTCATTTGATACCCATATCGAGGTACTTGTGGAAAATTAATAAGACGCCATTTTGTGTCAGCGGCCATCTTAGATTTTTCATAGTGAGCTCCATTCTACCAATCAAACCCTTTCATTTGATACCCATATTGAGGTTGTTGTGAAGTAATATGTGATTCGCCATTTTGTATCGGTGGCCATCTAGGATTTACAATCATTTAAATATTATCTTTTAATCTCGATGACAATATAAGTATATTATACCAAATATCAGATCAATCATCAGGAAGGGGGTAAAATTCCAATTACTAAATTTGACCCAAGCAAACAAATAAAGATAATACAGGATTTTCGCCGACTTATTTGATACTCTTCCTTATAGTATGGCAACATTATACATTTTTTTTATAAATTGTAGCCTATGTGTTATTCTGATGTATAAACTATATTACTGTAAAGTTTCATCCAAATCCGTTCAGTAGTTTTTGCGTGAAAGAGTAACAAACATCCATCCAACCATCCATCCATCTTCACAAACTTTCACATTTATAATATTAAGTAGGATAGGATATGATGATCGTTTAATTATACTGTGGACATCACAGTTACGCCTGCGACGAAAGGCTTTGACCTCGTTGGTCACGTGGCTAAGAATGCGTTTGTATCCTTGTGACGGTCTACTGCTTAGTATCATAAATACGTTATTTTCAATTTCATACTAAGTATTAATTCCTAATCCGTCCGTGTAATATCGGATTAAGAATACCAAATGTCACTACCTCATTGAATCCCGTGGATGCCGTCAAAGAGGACTATGGAAAATACACGAAGAAATTAGAACCGTTGTGAAGAGTCGGAAAACTCGACATCAAAGCCTGTACCAAATTACCAACCCGTTTAGCCAGCGTGGTATAGAAGACCAATTCCTCCTATTAACTCACTGTTAAGCAAATTAGGGCTAATGAGGCTATAGCACAGCAGTGGACTGCGAAAAGCTGTTTAGAGATACTGTGACCATCACAGTATTGCTTACGATGAAAGCCTTTGACCTTGTTGGTCACGTGGCGAAGAATGCGCTTATAAGCCTCGTGACATTCTACTGCTTAGCAGTTTTAATTCGTTTTATTTTATATCGGGCATCCTGAATTTGTCCGTGTAGTGACAGATTAAGATACAAAATATCACTACTCCGTTTCATCCGGTGGGTGTCGCAAAAACTAAAAAAATAAACGTGATGAGTCGGAAAACTAACTCGACATCAAAGCCTGTACCAACCCATCTGGCCAGTGTGGTATAGAAGTCCAAATCTTCCGGTGCTACTGGGTAACAAATTTCTGCGGATTGGACGGAAATGACTGCGAAAATTCTAAGGTAGTAGAGACTTGCTGATTTCAGCATGAATGGGCCGGCTCGACCGGGGTAGTACTATCCTCTCACAGAAAATCGAGGTAAAGTAACAGTACCTAAACTGTTGCGTTTCGTTCGGTGTGTGAGAGTGCCGGAGGCCCCGGTAGGGGATACCTATTCCTTCTCCCTCATCCCACCTCCCCAACCCTAAGGGGCGGCAACGCACTTGTGGCGGGCGGATCCGTCTGCTCGTTTGCCGCCTATTACCATAAAAAAAAAGCTGTTGATAGATAATGTGACCATCACAGTATCGCTTACGATGAAAGCCTTTGACCTTGTTGGTCACGTGGCGAAGAATGCGCTTATAAGCCTCGTGATTCCACTAGTAGGTAGATAATATTAACGTGATGTGTAAATTTGATATCATTTAAGTCCAATTTGATATAGTTTATTGTATTAAAGTGTAAAAATAATCGATTTTAAACTTACGCGATTTGTCTACTTACGTCATACAATTTAAGAAAACGGATCTTAAGATCTGTTTAATAAAGTCTCTTCACTCAACACAACGTATATTCTTAAATATAAACGACTTAAGACTTATGGATGGATGGATGGCTCTTACTTTTTTCCGCAAGAAGTTGCTTACTCCAATGGCTCATCGACACAAAATATATCTTGACCACCAATACGATAGAATGTCACTTATCCCAATCTTTGGCCACTTCTCGCCAATCACTAGCTTGAAGCCTCAGGTTCATCTCCACTACATCTTTCCAGAGGTATCTGGGGCGACCGATTATGCGACGCAAAAACTGCTTTTCTGATCTAATGGATCTTTGCAGTAACATAATAATGTACCTTTTACATCGGAGCAGAAATAGCGGCGATAGCCCTGTGGTGTACGTAACGACTGCCGAGACGATCGATGGTCTCGGGTTCGATCCCCAGGTACCTAGGCACACACCTCTGACTTTTCGAAGTTATGTGTGCATTATAAATTAATTATCGCTCGCTTAATGATGTGTCCGGTAGATGGCAATAGGCTCGCCTCCTATTACATTGGGACCGAAACATAACTGGCGAAGTGTGGGTGTGTAATACACCTCTGCCTACCCCTTCGGGGATAAAAGGCGTGAAGTTATGTATGTATGTATGTTACATCAGAGATAACACACACCATGAACATATGTTTTGCAGCTATAACACAAAATTTCGTCTTGTGGGGAATACCGGCTACAGTACGTGTTAAATTATATTTGTCAAAATTGTAAGTTCTCATCCCAAACGACAACAATCTGAAACATAGTCTGGCACAATGTAGACGAAATCCACCTCCGGCGTTTTGGGAGTATTACTCTTGGCTCTGACTACTATTTTGGCGATTCTCAAGCCAAAGTACGTAGGTATTAAAATATTTTCCTTGTTGAAAGTGATGGATGACTTATCGCATGCATTACGTATGTTGTGTTATGGGGTGAATGAACCGAGATGCGAACAAAGGGAAGGTCCATCCTGTAATCCATACATGCCAGTAGGCGTATCTATAGAAAATAAATGAGAGAAGTAGTTACACGTAAATCTTTATAAGACAAACTAAATTCAAAATAATTATCCAATATAATAATCCGTTAAGGTCAATGACCAGCAACTTTGAGCACCTTTGAATTGAAAAAATAAAACAGAAATTAAAAGTCACATTTGCATAATAAAGTAAAGACATAAACTTACTTACGCCGATGGTCGCGGGTTCGATTCCCGCTCAAGTCAAACATTTGTGTGCATGAACATGGATGTTTGTCTTGGTCTGGGTGTTTCTATGTATAGTATGTATGTACTTACTTGATACTTGATGGCACGGGCTGTTTCCGCAACTCCACGTCTTGTCGTGTATTTTGCGTGCGGGTGGGAATGGTGTCGTCATTCGAGCCACCCCAGCTCTTCGAGGAAGGCCAGCAGACTCTTGATGCGGCCCACGGCTTCCATCAGGGTGCTGTATCTCGTCAGGTACTGCTGCCTGTACTGTGCGACCTCAGGGCAGTCGAGGAGCAGGTGGGCTGCCGTCTCGTTTGCTGCCATACAGGCCCTGCACAGCGGGCTGTCGGTGATACCTATAGTAAAGTTGTTGTTTGGACAGCCGGAGGATTTGTTTGGCTATCTTACCGTCTACTGCGGGAAGAGACTCCTTGGCCTGCCTACATGTATCAATACCAATCCAGGACTGGTTGTGTTGGGTCTTGGTCGTATTTCTTACCAGGTTGCGATAAAAACCAGAAGGGAGGGGAATAATGGGGTCGGGTCCCACCACCTTTAAAGTGGCCCCTCTTCTGGCAAGTACGTTGGCTGCGTCATTCCCTCTTGAGCCACTGTGGCCCTTGATCCATTGCAGTGTTAATTTGTTATGTTTACCTACCTCTGTTAGTTTCTGGTGGCATTCAAGCGTGAGTGCCGAGGTGATAGTATGGCTTTTGAGGGCTGAGAGGACAGCCTTACTATCTGAGAGGATCCTAATGGATCGTTCCCTTACCTCACGTGCCATGACCGTGCCTGGTAGACCGTGTTGTAGTCTCCCAGCGGTGCTGCGATGTTGATGTTTAGGTCCTCGGAGAATACTCCTGAACCCGTACCTGTATCAGTCTTAGACCCATCTGTGAAGATCGTGAGCTCGTTGTGATTAACCGCTCCTCCGTGCAGATCCTCGTACAGTTGGATTTTGTATTTCTTGTCGAACACAAATTGTTTCGGTATTCGGTCGCCAATGGCTTGTGTGAGAGGAACTTCTTTAAAAAGTGTATTTAAGGCGCTGTACTTAGTCAAAATAGGCTTCACAAAATAGTTTTTTAGCCAAATGTATACATTTTAGAGAAGCTAAAAAAATATATGTTAATCTTGATCATATTTATGGGGGGACCATTGTGTTCAAAACACGTTTTCGGTAAATTTTCTCGATAAAAAAAACCAAAAAATAACCATTTAAATTGAAATTGTAGCAATTGTAACTGTATTATTTATAAACAAATCTTGATAATATTAATAACAGTGATGTAATATATAATAATAAAGGGAACTGTTGTTTTTATTTATTGATTGGAAAAAGATATTTGTAAGGATTAATGTATTTAATGATAAATAACTCGTTCTGAACGTCCCGTCGTCGTCGCGCTTCTCTTTCTTATGTATACAATCCGACAGTGACAGCAACAGCTGAACTCAGTAGCTGTACACGGCGCCTTAAGTTGTTAGTATGCGGGGTGTTAGTGTCTTTCCAGAGCTTCAGAGCTCTTAGTCAGACCGCCGACATCGTTGCTTCCTGTTGTATGAACAGGTGCAGAGGAGGCAGGTCCAGCAACACTTCGAGTGCCGCTGTAGGTGTAGTTTTCATGCAGCCCGTGGCCACTAGGCATGTTGGCTGCCGTTGTTAGGTTGGTCCGAGGCCACCACACTACTGCGCCGTAGCTTATCATCGGACGTATTATTGTCTTATAGAGCCCTAAGACAATTTTGGGGGATAGGCCCCAGCGTTTACCTATCATCTTCTTGCACTGCCAGAAGACGATGCTGGATTTATTGAGCTTATTTTCCATGTGGCTGTTCCATGTCAATTTGCTGTCGAGAGTGACACCCAGGTACTTGACCTCGGTAGACAGCTTAAGCTCTGTATCGAATAACCTGGGCATTCAGTAAGTGCCCAGCGCGCGTTTGTGTGTGAACATAACTAGTTCGGTCTTGGTCGGGTTTACAGATAATTCGTACTCATTACACCACCACTCTACTATGCGTAGGGCTTGTTGGGTTAGGTCGTACACTGTACTGGTTACCTTACCTGAGGTGAGTATGGTTAGATCATCTGCATAACCTATTGTGTAGAAGTATCTCGCGTTGAGTTTGTCTATGAGTTCATTGATGTCAAAGTTCCACAAAAGCGGGGAGAGAACACCGGCCTGCGGGCAACCTTTAGTTATCAAGGCTGTCAGAGTGTCGCCGTGCAGGCGCACTACCCTTTTGCTGAGCATGTTTTGGATCCACTGTATAAGCATCTGATCCACACCATGCCTGGCTAGGGCGTTGCTTATGCTGGAAAAAATTGTCTTGTCGAAGGCTCCTTCTATACCAATGAAGGTGCCCAGACAGATAGTATGTATGTATGTATTTACAAAAAAAAGTATATATGTATGTTTATCCATTATCTAGTACCCATAATACAAGCTCTGCTTAGTTTGGGACTAGATGGTGATGTGTGTATGTGGTAGAAAATTATTATTATTATTACTCACTGATATGAACGATAAACGCAAATTCAGTCTAATTTCTTCTATAACAAGAAGTCATATCATAAGATAAGCTAAACATAAGATATGTAGTACAAGCATAAGATAAGAATCAGCTAGTTGTAACTTGTAAGTCGTAGCTACAGATGTCTCTATCACACATATACGAAAACAATCATGTCCAGGACCCCCTCGTCTACGTAGAGATAAGGCATAGTCATATTAAAATATCAGAGTATGGGCACTTGCCACTTGGATATCATTGGCACTTGCCTACATTTTCATTTAAGACTGCTAGTATGAAGGAACTCTTCTTACGCTTTCAGCGCAACCACAGCAGCTACGCTCAGATTTGGTAGCTAGCATGGCCAATTGAATGACTAAAAGCCAAAAAAGCAAAGTAAAGTAAATAAATCTTCAGATTTAATAATTATTCTTTCTCTTTCTCAGGAATTGGTTTTGCATCAGTAATGATGGCCATGCAAAAGCTTGCACGTGCAAGCGACTTGCACGAAATACAAAGAAAAGTCCTGTACCGTCCATTGCACTCGCAGGCACACTACAGCGAAATCAGTCCAAATTTCGATAAATTAATGATGCAACCTCCTCCCCCCTCAGCCACGACTCCAATGAATAAGAAGAGGTATATTGTAAGTGGGCAATTTGGTTTACTATTGTTTGACAAAAAACGTATGACAAAAGATCATTTTACAAACAACGTTTGAAAAACGAATCATTTAACAAACTTTCATTTCGCAAACATATTACTTTAAAGACCATCATTTGACATAATACAGGTTTCGCAAATGTATTACTTAGAAAATAATTAAAATATTAAATAATTATTTTAAAAATAATCATTTGTCTAATTATTATTTCGTTTGCCAAATTGGTGATTGTACAAAAAGTTAGAAGAAAATTTTTGGTTTTTAAAAATAACTAATTTCTAACTAATACTTACACGAAGCTTTGAAAATATTTAATTGCATGGTTGCAATTTTCATCTTGGACAGATTATTTATAGGCAAGTAATAATTTTGTATTAATACTAATTCCATAGAAACTTAAGTCCTTTAAAAAAAATACACACTGCCTGAATTAAGCGAAATAAGTAGAATTCGGTTCTGGCACTCGTCGGCCGCTGCCGCGGCACGCTCGCTTCGCTCGCTCGGCTCGTGCGTTGTGGTCGCAGTTCTAACCTAACCTAACCAGTCATTGCTTCAGTTGAACCTACACAAAGATTGTTGTATTAACGTAGATTTTGGTTAATAAAATATTTACCAAGCAATGCATTTTGTCAAATGTTATTTATGCTTTTCGTTGTTTTGCCAAATAACATGTTTAAAAAAATAATCAATATGTAAATTAATGTTTTAGCATAATAACTTTTTTAAAGTAAATATTTTATATAATGAGTAGTTTATTAAACAATAGTTTGTAAAATTATAAATTTATCAAGTATAATTTTGTCAAATGTTATTTGTCAAATGAAATATTTTCATTTGTTTTTTGTCAAATGATCGGACACCGGGCAATTTTCGTAACAACAAACAGTCGGCCTGGTATATTACCAATCCTGGAGCAGCCACCATTTCTGATCAGTCAGTCAGGCCACGTCCTAGTTATTGAATATCTCAAAATTTACGAATGTCTCTTCGTAGTCATATTCTGCCTATTTACTTTTGAGATTTCTCAAAAGAGAAATGTCTGTTCCACCATTACGGACTTTAATTTAACTCTGTCTTAGGCTAGAATGGATCCCTGACAAGATCACCCGTATTCACAAACGATACTTGTGTAAGTAAAGTAGCAACGCTATGCGAAGTAAGACATTTCTCAGTGCGTCGCATATGGCCAGCCTTTCAATTCATAAACAATACTCAAACGACCCTTAACTATGAGAACGCACAGCGTTAAATAGAGCTCTCTGATTGGTTCGCGTATGTTGCGTAGTTCATTGCGCTTAACTGACGTTCATTCATGTTCATTTTAAGTGTCAATTTTGTCATAACATAACCTCTAAAGAAGCTGTAAACAATACTATTCGGTCTCTGTGCCGATTTACTTCGTGGTATATTTGTATTGAATTGTGGATTTGTGAACATATTAAATATGGATAAACCTACAACTTAGTAAATAGCTGGTACTGGAAGTCCTCTCGCAGTTAATTTTTCTAGGTCTTCATTCACTAGTGGTAAGAGTAGAAAAAACATCACTTCTTTGGAAAACCTATAGCGTCGTCTAAATTCCTCTGAACTATAATAATCAAAAGGATTTTGGAAATCCCGTACAACTCTCCTAGTAGTTATTCTTTGTTCGTTGATATAATTATCAAACTCTTTTTCGCTACTATAATCCACTGTAAACTGATGCGAAAATAACCTCGAGCAAAGTACACCGAACTACACAAATAATACATAACCTAAGTTTTTGACGTAAGTCAAACACAAAATTGACCCTATGCGTTGCGTAATATAGCTAGCGGGGTACCTTGGCTGTGCGTTCGTTTTAAGGAACGCATAGTGCTAGCCGGCACTCAAGTATTGTCTTTGAATAGGTTTTTTGTACTCTGTGCGTCCATTCAAACTATGAGACCTCATAGTAACGTTTGTGAATACGGGCGGAGTTTCTGCGATAAGGAATATATTAAAATCTTACTGAGGAGACACCGCGATATTTACAACAGTTAGAACAATAGTCTTTGTTTGTAATTAAGACGCTGACAACAGCCAAATAGGCTTGTCTCAAACAATTTTTTTGCTAAATCTATAAAGTTTTTGACGGCCGAAAAAATATATGTTAATCTTGAACATATTTCTGAGAACCCTGTTGCATTCAAAAGACGTTTTTGAAAAGTTTTCTCGGTACAAAAAGATAGTAAACTAACCTCTTAAAATGATCTTCCAACAAAAATATCTGTATTGCTTATCAACGTACGTTGGTAAAATTTATAAAAATAACGTATCATATTTAAATACAGAACTTGGTTGTTTTTTTATTTTTCACTACTCAACTTATTTTTAAGTAATTAATTTATTTTATGATTTGTAAAAAGTTCTGAACGTCCCTTCGTCGTCGCGCTTCTCTTTCTTATGTATACAATCCGACAGTGACAGCAGCAGCTTAACTCAATAGCGGTTGCAGATACCAGAGCCGGCTGCAAGACTACACATATTCAACCAGTCTGTGAAGATGTTTTCCTGTACCATTAAAACCACTAATAACCAGTTTGTAATGCGTACAAACTGTTAAAAAATTAAAGATGATCTCACAAGAGATGATGATCAGATTTCGCACACTTTCGCTAACTATAAGCACGAGAGCTAAGATCAAGCAATTCTTTTGGTTTTAAAGCAGATCAGGAAACAACTCGTACCTTATTATGTCAAAATGTACGAAAGCGAACATGTTGCATGAAAGATCTTTCTTTCATCATTTGATTTCAGATCACGCAATAACTTCAGTGTTATGAAATGTTCAGTGTTGTTGTTCTCTAAGCCTTTAAAGAAATAATGGAATATAAAGGTGCAAGTCAGCAATATTTTTTGCCGAGTGATGAGAAACAAATGCTTGAGCTAAATCTCGTTGGCTTGTCTTTGTGTTTGCTACTTTTACACTGTTGTATGTAACAACCGTTGTATATAACAACCTTAACACTGTTATTATATACAACGGCAGATATCATTAACACAAGAAAAATATTTGTAGTGAATATCGCGGAAACAGCTTAAGTTTCTATAAGGTACGTACATAGGGCCACAACACATCTAGACTCACGTGAAATAGAATAATTTTCTCTATCACAAGGAAAATAAATGTGAACTAAGTACCTAATGCAGACACGTCACGAAAGTGAAAAATTACTATAATGGTTATGCGCGTGATTTTTCAAGACCGTGACTTCGTATGACGTATACATGCTAAGTACCTAAACAGACAGCGAACACACGCACTTTGCCCTTGATTTACGGTACTGTGAAAAATATCACACATGTTAACATTTGAGGTTTGTAAGGATAGAAGCAAGTGGCGTTCTGTCGTCTCAGCCTACCCCGAAGGGAAAAAGGCGTGAGTATGACTGTGTATGAGTATATGTATGTTAACATTTGCATATGTTACAACAATTATGATCGCTTTGTGTGAGAGCCGCGTCGCGTGCGCTTGTGATAACACACACACGAATATTCAATATACTTAACACCTTCCTACTTGAGGCTCAGCTGTAGAATCACGAGAAGTTGTGTGACTGCTGGAGGGCAAAACTGTTATTGAGTATTATAAATAGATAGGTATAATAGATATATACATAAATATATCTATATATATTTCATCATGCCACACTAGAATATAGTACAATTTGATAGCTTTCTAAAAAGATATATACCTAATATAAAATGTACTCCTCTATTCTTCCTATCTGTCTGAATGAGTGCGATTAAATCAAAATCTAACGAACAGATTTTTGTAAAGTTTTCACCAGGAGACAGGGTGGTTTCTGATGAAGGTTTAGGTAAATAGTTCATGCGGGTGACGCCGCGAGCGAAGTATAGGTAAGAATTCATAGATAACACCATCACGCTCTACATATCAGCTGTTGAAGGATCATTGTCTGTGGGATTGCTAGAGGAGGTACCTGTCATTGGACAGGTAGATACGGAGATAGCACATTTTTATCATACATCAAAATAATACTGTACAGTACCTTTGTAATGATATGAAGTATTTATAAAAATATATATGAGCTATATCTTGCAGGCAAACTTGACATGGATAGGAACGATGTTGACAAGCACATATCTTGCTTTCTTGAAAGTTAGATATCTTCAACGTGATTACTGCGTGCTCTGCGGGTGTATGCACTATACTTTGTTGATCAATGATTACCTACTTTCAAAAAGATTCCAGATAGATAATCTTGTATTATGCTGAATGTGGACCCAGCCATCACAGAAATACTCTGTTCTGCCAGACCAAGACTTTTATATTTAACCTCTGATTCTTTAGCACATCATATAAATTCGTCAGCCACATGTAACCTTACCCAACCATAACACACATTATTTTGCCACCTAAGTTTAAAAAAATTGGGCAAGTGCGAGTCGGACTCGCGCACGAAGGGTTCCGTACCATCATCTATAAAAGAAAATCACGTTTGTTGTATATATACTTAAATATTTTTTAAGTTTCTACTTGTTTATTAAGATCGAGTAACAAATTGCTTAAAAATTACGTTTGTTGTATGGGAGCCCCCCTTTATTATTTACTTTTTTTAATTTAATTATTTATTTATTAAAGGTAATATACAACTACATATTCCGTGAAAATTGTAAGCGTCTACCTGTTACCGTTAGTAATTTTGAGCAAAAATACGAAAAAAAAACACGTTTATTGTATGGGACCCCCCCTTAATATTTTCATTTTTTTTATTTTTAGTATTTGTTGTTATAGCGGCAACCGAAATACATAATTTGTGAAAATTTCAGCTTTCTAGCTATCACGGTTTATGAGATACAGCCTGGTGACAGACAGACAGACAGACAGACAGACAGCGGAGGCTTAGTAATAGGGTTCCGATTTTTACCTTTTAGGTACGGAACCCTAAAAACCACATATCTGCCTATTTGTTAGCATTGGTTAAGTGACGCCAATTTTCCTTACTTCCTTACTCAGCCCTATGACTGGCCTGATTGCAATTTCGATAACATCCACCTACACACATGTTACCAAAAACACGACTACCTTATTGTGGGTATTTACGCAGCCTGACCTTTAGAAAAAAACGCCAATTATATAATTTCCAGATTATGAGTCAAAGATCTCGACAAACCTATTGAACTACGAAGGTCTTTCACTTACTTGGAAAAAATAAATACCATATAAATACATTGGTTAAGAGGTCATTTTTTTTCTAAAGTTAATGCCAAGGTCCTCGAGACTCGAGTCAAAGGCATTGGAACCTTGTTCACGTGAAGAACACTGATTATGTAACGTCATCCAGGAAATACGCATTCATTCATTTTGGCGAAGTTCTTCGGAGGTTAAATTGCCATAATTGCTTATGTTGCCGCATAATGATAAAACTTTGACTGCCTCCGTGGTCCAGTGGATAGCTTATGCGACTGCTGATCGAAGGTCCCGGGTTCGATTCCCGGGTCGGACAAAAGTGTTACTGGGTTTTTCCGAATTCTCAGTAGCAGCACGGAGTATAGTGATGTGCCCGGTAACGGCAATAGGCTCGCCCCATATTACGTGGGACCTAAAAATTCATGACTCAACTATTACGCCTCTGCCTACCCCTTCGGGGATACAGGCGTGAGTCTATAATAAAAAGAAAAATGATAAAAATATATTTCCTGTTGGTAGCTAAGAAGTTTCGCAAAGTCTTAGAAATTATAACGTAATGTCCCACAGCTCTGAGCTTCTGTAAAACTCCGACAGAGAATCGTAACGAAGTGACGTCACGCGTAGGTAAACATTGTAAAAGTTTTGTCGAAGTTGTTCGTGATAATAAAATCACTAAAATATGAACTTCAAAATCATATTTAACACTACAAGCACAACCTTCAATATCATTAAACTAATAGCAAACTTAACCGTAACTACGAGTACATACGTGGAGTAAATGACACATCGGCGTTACATCTTCAATTTCGATCGAATCGATACAAAGTTTACACCAAAATACGATGAAGCACCATTTAAAAAGATCTTTTGTACTCGAAACTCATACATCAAAAAATGAACCTACGCATATAAGTACGCAGTTCGTAAACAGTAATTTATGAAAACTAAATAGTACACTATCAGAATTTATAGTTCCGTCGATTTATTGACGTGCAATACAAATAGTCACTTATTAGTAATTTCGTACACGAGTCACGAGCCAAAGCAATCATAGATCAGGTTACATCTAAATCTTATACTTACATTAACGACATTAAAAATACTTTATTGTTTAGTACGCAGTTAATTTTGCAGCAAAATTATATGACTTGGGTAACATAAGTTAGCGAAGGCAAATACCTGACTAACTACGTAATTATATAACTAATGGCGAAAATGCGAAAAAATTGTTGTAATGCTGCAAATGTGATTGGGGGACAAAATGTCCGCCTTGAACCAAAGTGTCGAAACTGTCACTACACAAGCCTCATTATCTACTCATAATTTTTGCACTGCGGTGACATTTCACTTCACTATTATTTCACAATGTCTTACGTACATAATACTTAATCGCCTAAGAATGAACCATAGTCACAAGACTAGGGAAAATATAAGAAGCAAATAATATAATTGGGGAGGGAGGATACACTTGACATCAAATCCTATAGCAACCCTTCTGTCCAACGCGAACATGGAATGGTGGGCCACATCCTCAAATTGACCCACAATATTATTGTGACGAAAATTAGTACCTAGATCCCTTTTTCAGCATTGGGCTTCGAAGAGCTGTATCATGAATCTATAAGGTACCCTGGAAAACTAAAGAAAGTCCAGGCTGCTCCTGTTGATAACGTAACCTCTATTTAAGGCACTCCAGCATTCAAACTGACCACAATACCATTATTTCGGCTCAATTTGTTCTAGGATTACGTACCTAGTCTGGTAGGTGCCAATCTGTTATTTAAATGGATTCATGATCAAGCCAAATCATGCCAATCCTAATCTAAATCTTGCTTTCGCGTGACGGTTAGGCACTTATAAATCTAAATTGATTTGGGTTTTTCTGATCACGTAAAAGTTTCCGAACATAACAACAACAGACCCAAATACTTCCACAACTTATTGACGTCAATGTTGCCAATAAAAAAACCACAAACATATGGCTGCGCTAAAAATACATGTTATTATTTTATAAATAGCATAGATGCGCATTAGGGAAAACTAAAAATAAATTACTACAAAAACGAGATAAACCTTCTACAAGATTCCATTGACAGGTCCAACGGTATGAATATTTTTTTCCTGTGTAGGTACATACTATTATCATGAGTTCAATGTAACCGGTTAAAGTGCGCAATATGAATGTTAGCTTGAACTGAGCACTGAGCCTTCGCGGGCTCAAAGTCCAAAGTCGGCCGGTCAAGTCAACATTTGCTCGGACTTTGGACCGACGACGTTGCCTACATTTTACGAAGCAAGGCTTACTCGATTGAAGCGTTAAGTTTTTTGTGCCTTATGAGTTATGACGCTAACTATACAACATATTGTTAGTTTAGTAATAAGACAACGTCATCATGATGTTAAAGTTTAAAGTATTGGTGAATGATAGTTTGTTTAGTTGCCAATAATGCAATATTTAATAAGATGACTACAAAAAATATTTTTGAGATGATGATAGAGCTGAAACTATTGAATTAGATGGAACTTGGTTCAAGTACTAGTGAACCATTGTATAACTCTTGTTATCCAATACCATATTGCAAATTATGACTTTAAGTTTGGTAACATCATTTGTCCTTGACAGCGAAGTTTGGCAGTATTTCCAGCCTCTTATTACATTAGAAGTGCGTAGAGGAAGGGCTGCCAGCTTGTTCTGTTATGTTATTATTTGAATACCAAATAAATGACCAAGAAGTTATATAAGTCGAGTGTGAATGGGACAGGAGGAAGGGGAAGACCTAGACGGACGTTCTCTGACCAGATTGGAGACATCCTAAAATAAAATTGGGCAAGTGCAAGTCGGACTCGCGCACGAAGGGTTCCGTACCATTATCTATAAAAGAAAATCACGTTTGTTGTATATATACTTAAATATTTTTTAAGTTTCTACTTGTTTATTAAGATCGAGTAACAAATTGCTTAAAAATTACGTTTGTTGTATGGGAGCCCCCCTTTATTATTTACTTTTTTTAATTTAATTATTTATTTATTAAAGGTAATATACAACTACATATTCCGTGAAAATTTTAAGCGTCTACCTGTTACCGTTAGTAATTTTGAGCAAAAATACGAAAAAAAAACACGTTTATTGTATGGGACCCCCCTTAATATTTTCATTTTTTTTATTTTTAGTATTTGTTGTTATAGCGGCAACCAAAATACATAATTTGTGAAATTTTCAGCTTTCTAGCTATCACGGTTTATAAGATACAGCCTGGTGACAGACAGACAGACAGACAGACAGACAGACAGACAGACAGCGGAGGCCTAGTAATAGGGTTCCGATTTTTACCTTTTAGGTACGGAACCCTAAAAAGGACAGGTTAGAAGTACCCTTAACCGAAGAGCATGCATGAGAAATTTGATGAGAGTGAATGAAGCAAGAGAGATATGTCAGGATCGTTGTAAATGGCGTTCCGTAGTCTCTGCCTAACCCTCCGGGAGACAGGCGTGAGTCTATGTATTTTATGTATTATCAGTAAGTAAGTATCTACCATTATTATACCTACCTTAGTGTAGCAGACAGTCAGTTTGTCAATCATAATTATGTATTTTGTCACATAGCGACTGCGCTATGTGACAAAATACATAATTAAAGTGTAGTAATTATAGTAAATATATAATTATGAAAACAAAAAAAAATAGATTAAATAAATATATCCCTATACTTGGCAGAGAATTCTTTCCTAAAAACGATACCTTTGCGATTATCTTATGTTTATTGGATTGTTAGGATGTCAGGAAAAATAAAATCAAACATATCTGAATTTCTGTTTTCAGGATATGTTATGTGTCTCACAGTACACACTGCCAGGTTAGCAAGAATTAAATAACAAAGAAACATGTGTATTTACATGTACACTGCCATGTAATAAAGAACAAAAAAAAAACAAAGCACTTAATAAACAACATAAATCCTCAAAATACTTAAAATAAAAGTTTCAAAGTTATAACTTAACATAACAACAAGTTCTGAGATATATTACGACGTACGAAGTACATAGGTACAAATGCTATTAACTATCAACTGGTTTCTTTACATTCCTTACAGAACTTCAGCTTCTACCTTACTTGGAAAGAACATCAGATTGTAGGTACCTCTCAAAATAACGCAATTGCCAGAATAGCGTAACGCGAAACTTTTTGAGTGGCATAAGTTTTTGTTTACCATCGTTCTCGTGACGATACAGCAACCAGGCATTATTAACGCAGATGTCCAGAAGTTGTGAAAACAACGCTTAATACCAACGATGGCCTTTCAAATCTTTACAAAACATGTCGGCCAAATCGACAGCACCCATATTTACATTGTAGTCAAACTGGACGTTTCTTCTTTTCTTCTTTCTTGTATAGGGGGGTGGGCGCCGACATAGGTACGTCAGAGAGATCTTGAGGAGGCCTGCACGTCATGATTTCATCCCCTGAAGAGTCCCTGGAATCTACATTAGACTTAGCAACGGATTTAGGTACCAAAGCAAGGATTCTTTGACTTCAAGTCATCTGAAAGCAAATCAGTGAAAGCTAAGGAACAACATTTGGATTATATGAGTTGCTGTCATGCTTTATGGAAAAACTTTATGCAAACAAAGGCTCGAATATATACCAACACTGCTGGTGATGTTCGGAAGACGCAACATTCAAAAATAGCAATAATCTATGAATTTGGCATTGTGTACTTAATGCACATGACCATTAAGGTGATTAGGCATAGTAAAGCAAGCTGTGTGCATTTAAATACACACAACAAATATTGCGTTAATCACACTGAACCAAGCAATGTGAATTTAAATGCTCACATAACAAAAAACGTGTATTATTTGATATTCAAAACATATATCACAAAAATAATACTACCAAAAATTGCGTAAAGCTTGCAGATAGTAAGATTATAACACCTTCATATAAATCACCTAATTTAATTAAGATAAAATAACATACCTACTTACAGTGAGTGGCATGGGCGCTGACTGACGGTTTGCCATTTTGTTCATCACTGACAGTGCGTAAGCGAGGCAGGTATTGTTTTTCTTAGGTTTAGAAATGTTTACCAAGGCACTTTGCATTAAAATAAAAACAATTCCATGATAATATTTGCCAGAAAAAAATCTGAATTGAATGCACATTCAATATATTTTCACAATGTCAAGTATAGAGATATGCAAATACTCAACATATCCTATCAACGCAACGTAGAGATTTATACCTAATTACTACAGGAATCAGTTGACACCCCTCCGTGGGATCTCCATCTTATCGTGGTGGAGGGGTCGGGGTCAGTAACCGTGGTTTAGACACCCACGGTGAAGCTAAGCGGGATCCCGGGAGTGGACGCTCCACGTGGGCTTGGGTGAGGCCTGCTTAGGATGCGTACAAAGGTGCGGGTGCGGGGGACAGTTCTGCCTGTACCTCACAGTCTGGCGCGGTCGTGGGAGGAGAGGCGTTTCGGTGTTGCGTTGCCGTGCGCCCTATCTCCCGCGACCAAATGGGGGCACACCATTTGCTACGTTACGGTGGGGCCGCAGAGGAAGAGGAGATGCGGTGTTGTCAGGTTGCCGTCCTCCCTATCCTCTGCGGCCGTTTCAGTGCCTGCGGACGCCGAGCGCTGGGGCTGCTCCGCGTCCGCCAAAGGGCAAGGAGGCGGCGTAGTGTCAGCACCATCCCAAGACATAACGAGACGGGGCCCGCTAACACCAACGGCGGGCCAATCCCGGGAGGGGTCGCGGAAAAGTATGCGAATCGCGTGACTCCGCCAACATACGGGACCCGTAGGGACACCGCGGTGGTTTAGTGGGTATGCCCCGAACGCCTGTAGGGGAGAGCCTCCGCATACCTCCTCCGCCAGTCCCAAGCCCGGTCGATCACACTCACGGCCGGGTTTGGCGTCGAGTTGAGATGGCTCATAAGGGGAGTTTCCACCGTAGACAACAAAAAAAAAAGGAATCAGTTGACACATTCCAAACACTAGGAACTTACTGGACACCACTCAAGCCCCGCGTACGAAGCTATAGATGTAGCCGTCAGCCTAACTGCTAGTAGCATCAATTTAAGTATTTTTTGCTATTGTGTGTACAAAAAAATCAATGGTGAGTATGACGTAAACCCGCATTAATCTGTCATTATGACAAGATATTTCGAGAGGTTCATTGCCTCTAAGCCAAGCCTCACAAAGGTTTCTAACTGTTGTTCAATGGAAAAACGCCTTTGCAATTAATTCTATAGAAAGACCTATTGAAGGTACTAATGGATGTACCTACCATAGTAAGTGCTAACTTATTTGACGAGTCCTTTTATAAGATTCCAGGAATATGCCGCATTACTTGCAGTTGGTAATGTACCTAGTACTTTGGTAACTAAGCACCATTGTTGTGATTCTACTAATTTTTTTTTAAACTTATGCTATTAGCTAAATATAGGAATGAATAAGTATTAAACATTTCTCAATTTCTTCATTTGTTTATATACCTACCTACCTGTGGGTCTAATGTCTGATATATATGTACACAGCTTCCAAGGGAATAACCAAGTCTAAATTTTGAATAGTAATTCTTCTTCGACTATTTGAGGACAGCGATAGCCTAGTGGAGAAACCAACAGACTGTCAGGTAGAGGATATCAGATATACACGGCGTGCACCACTGACTTTTAGAAGTCATGTGCGAATTAAATTTTCAATTATAGCTTTCCCCGTACCTCGCATGTAGCATAGCACGTAAAGCCCAGGGCTGTCATAAAGACTAAGATTTTTTTTTCAGGAGTCTGTACCCCTAAACTAACACTGGGCTCAATCACGTAGTATCACGCTTTGTAAAATAGCTAATATTCTGTCAAATCTAGATAGATCAGTAAGCCGACTCTGGGCTCCCAGACACGGATGCAAACAGAATATTGCTAGGACGATGATGATGACAATATAAAACTGTTCTTTATTATAATATAATTATTTTATTAGATACCTGCACTGTATACCGTAGCTTTTACAAATTTAGTATTTTAATTGAACGGCAAACGAAATCAGTATTATCAACTAATGAAATTTGAAAAATTAAATTTTAAAGGGGGCAACTAATTTGATAAGTAAACGTATCGAGTCCTCGATAACAGAATTATAGCAGCCAGCACCAACCAATTTTGACATCTATCGTTTGCTCGATGACTTTACATTAGTATCGTAACGGTATCGTACATAGGGATGTGGCCAAGTGAGCTAAAGGACTGTCTTATTGAATGAATGGTACGTTCCAAACTAGGTGAAATAGTTAATATTAATAAAATTTATATTGTAAAAACTCTTTGGTAGAAAACATAAAAAATATTTTATGGTTTCCGAATGTCCTTTCTTGTTATTGTCAGATGACGGACTTGTGTCAATAAATAAAAATCTAGTAAATCAAAATACGAGTAATTAAATCATTGGCACATTGTTATATAAAGAATTAGGTAAATACTATTATGGAAGGTGTTCGTGATACATTATTTTATTTTGGTTAAACTGCGTGAATACTACAATATAAAGTGTTCAACGAGAAAATTATAATAATATAAGTTCACAAGTTTCATTGTTGTTGGAACACCTTAAACGTATGATGTCTAAAGAAGATTTCGGTTATTTGTATAGCTAAGAAGCATGAAGTTTTTTACAGAAGCTAATAAAGTGGACCAGTGTTATGTACCTGACATTCAAAGCCTATTTTTATAAGAATATTTAGTTGAAAATAAAATAATGGTTATTGTTGTAATGGTGTTTTTCATTTATTATTACAGCTTAATAAGATTAAGGCCTACCTCACATTGGGCGTCAGCGTTACTCGAGCGTACACCCAGCGTGCGCTCGGCGTTCACTCTGTAGTACAAAGTGAACCGTGCTGGGCTCACGCCGAACGGACGCCAAGCGTACACTCGAGGAACGCTCATGACCAATGTGAGGGAGGCCTAATAGACTGCTATCTTACCACATGTCTTCTGACTAAAGCGTTCGTTTTTTATTGATATTCAGTCATATCCGAGAGGGCTAGGTAAGACGCTGATTATAAGACTCACGAATTATTTACGGCAGATACTAGTCCGTCACGCAAATTTTATTATTATACTCGCTGTGCCCGCATATTATTTCTTCAAAATAAGAGGGTTTTAAAACAACCTTACAAACCCAATTTTACCCCCTTTAAGATACAATATGAAAATCCTTCCTAAGTGTTATAAAATAAATCCGCGGTCCAAATTGTATGTTTCTATCTTCAGCGTTTGATTATATGTTAGTCAGGATAAGTTTTTTTTATACTTGTAGAGTAGAGCACCTACTTAATTGTAGAGTAGAATACGCAGGAGTGTTAAAAGAGTCTCTAAATAACATCGTATGTTCATATTAGAAAATTGATATGATGTTGATGTCGATTGGTACTTTGTTTTTCGTATATAGATAATTTTCACACATATTTTTACATGCTGGCAACCAAAATATGGGGTTATTTACTACATATTTAAAGTGGCGAAATTTGCGTGTTTGCTTATTTATTGTGTCAATAATCAGGTCCTACATTCAAAAGGAACACATAAAATATGAATCTACATTAATATTCATCATAAAAAGGCTCAAAACGTATAAATACGATACATATATATGTTTCGAATCTTTTCTCACCAACAAATTCTAGGTGAAAATTGTTTCGACAAAATGACATTAGATTTACATTAGGTTTACTTTGCTTATGTCAAATCAGGAGTTCGTGCTGCCGTTTTTTGCTTATTTGTTAGAAAACTCGATACATTTACATGACATTTACCGCAGGATTGTCGTCGAAAGTAGTTTGTGCTGCCAATATTAGTTGCATCTTACGCACGATAGGGGCGCTGTACAATTGCCATACAAATTTTGACATTTACGATACGAATACTTTCTCGATAGTTTTTCGTGCTAGGGCCTCAGGTTATTACCGCAACACATTCACAATTCAGAATACAAGTTAGTTTCATTCCGTTGACAGCCAACGACGTTTAGTATAGCGCTCCTCCATACCACTAAGCACCTGCAAACAAAAAATCCAAAACACTTTCTTCTGCATACGCCCTTGCCCGCGCGACCTACAATCGGCGAGCATTCACACTTACTTAACACGTTGCTCAAGAACTCTTCTCAAGTCTATCAAGAACATATAGCACGTCCCTACCAAGCAGCAAGCTGTACAACAATAATCGCCGACGTCTCGGTTGCACTCGGTTGACTCGGCTCATCCACCACCAACTCGGCGGACTCGATACTTTCTCTCGATCTGTCGCAACGCGTCGAGGTTGCGATAAGCAAATATTTTTTGACCTCCGTTGATAACTGCGTAGCCACATCTCAAGTATTTCCTTTACTCGTATCGTTGTTTGATTTTATAGCTTACTTACTTGAGGATTCCTCATTTAGACACGTTTGTAGTATTGTGCACACTTCATGGTGGCCGTGGCTTCGAAATAAGGCTATGTTTAATATGTTCGTAAGTACTACTGTTGCGTCAATAAACTTGTTATCATTTATTGACACTGTAAGCAAAATACAAGTGACACGTTATCCTTCGAAAAACGTACCTACAGCTAACTTAAATGCGAGTAAAGCGGTTCTTAATTCTTAAAGCAGTAAAGCAAAATGCCACCCTTAGCGAGCATAAGGTTTCCTAAAACAACCAATCGCAAATTCATGTTGTTTAAGTTATGTCAGTAGTATTGTATATCTGGACATATTCTAAACTGAAAATATGTTAAAATCATATACCTATTAATCTTCATTTCCACTACACAGACAGAGTGGTTGAATGATAGGTATGTAGCGGATCATCATGTCAGCCTAGAGACAAGTGACATTTAATAATTTTATTTACATTTGTAACTAATTTCTTTAGTTTGACATTTTCAAATTGACATTAAATTATTATTATTTATTTAGTGACATTTAAATTTAGATGACATTTTATTGTATAATTTTTATTATTTTAATATTATTGTTTACAACATGTACTCAACCTTATGATAAAATGTAAGGAGCAAGTACAACGCGGGAATTATCTTATACTAGAGGACGCCAGCAGCTACGCCTGCATTTTTTTTTAATTTACCCGTTTTGGCCGATCCCGTGGGAATTTTGGGAAATCCCTTCTTAGTGCACCCCTACGGTCCCCAAGGAACATACATGACAAATTTCAGCTTCCTGCGCCCAATAGTTTCGGCTGTAGCGTGTCTGTCAGTCAGTCAGTAACGCAAGGATTTTATATATTAAGAAGATAGTAAACTTTTCAAGTAATATTAGTGGCAACCTGTCTGGTCGCTTAGGCTGGCATGCTTATGCATACACCTACTGATGGCGTGGAGGCATAATGATTCAGGTCATGCTGGCTCCCTCAATCAAGGTTGAGCCGTACGATGGCTGTTGAATGCGGGCCATCAGCGGGCTGAGTCAGTTATAAGCGTCAGATGATATCCTGCATTGTACTCTCATCTAAACCTATTATGCCTGGACTTCAAAAGAATATAAACGAAGTGATGAAATATAATGAAATGACAAAACAAAGCAATGACTCTGAGTTTGTTTCGGCCTTTCTTCTCAAAAAGTCATTTAGCTAGGAAAAGCCGGCATCATCTAGAATAGGGTCTTGACTTGTATAAGTGTTGCAAACAACCAAAATGCAGAAATAAATATGTCTTTATGTCTTTAGACGTCATCTGCTGGACGTAGGCCTTTCCAAGGTTCTCCACACAGACCGATCTTGAGCCACCCGCATTCAACCGCTTCCTGTGATCTTAACCAGATCGTCGTATAGTGGATGTTCCTAATAAAATAATAGTAAGATAAAACATCTCCAACGACCCCCGATTCGATCTTTGCATCAAACTATACAAAAATTGAACAGCAGTGTATTTTTTTTTTAAAGTGCAAACTTAATCAAACGCAGGCACTTGCAACCTCCCTCACTACACATAGTGTTAGAATGTACGTTGTGTATGTATGCATCGCGTACGAATATTAGCAAACATTTATATTTGAATGTCAGCCGAGCTACTTAATTGTCGTTAATATTCACATAGTGTACGGTTTTATTATTACCGCTGGCAAATAAGGAATAAAATAGTCACGAATATTTGTTTTAAAAACTATGCGTGACGCATATTTTGTGAGTTTACAATCACGTGCCATTCCGTAGGTGATGTTTGCCTAAGGGCCGGATACGGAGACGAGGTTGAAAGAACGCGTGGATTTTTATTTTAAAACTAAAAGAATATTCTAGATATATAGAATTGTAAGACTGCTTCCGTGGTCCAGTGGATAGCGTATGCGACTGCTGATCGGAGGTCCCGGGTGTGTTACTGGGTTTTTCCGAATACTCAGTAGCAGCACGGAGTCTGGAGATGTGCCCGGTAACGGCAATAGGCTAGTCCCCTATTACGTGGGACCTAAACATTCATGGTGAAATGTGGGTGTGATATTTACACTTCTGCATACCCCTTCGGGGATACAGGCGTGAGACTATAAAATATATATATATATAAAAAAAGTAAAAATAGAATTGTATACATATAAAAACCAAGAAAAATTGTTTCTAGCTTAAAAAGCTTTATTCCATAATGCAGCAAACTTCCAAACAGTCAACAAATTAATGCATATTTGCAATGGAAGTCTATCTTGACAAGTGAATACCTACTCAATGGTCCCCACGGCGGTGGTAATACAAATATCTATAAATCTGTCACAACTGAATGAATAAATTTCAACATTCCGAACAAAATTACATCATGGAAAATTATACTAAGTACAATAGCAAGCTATAATTGCTGATGATTACATAAGATGTAATCTGTTTCAACATTTTTATAGCTGTGACTATAGCAGCAGGCATGGCTAATGAATTAATACATGAATGAACGAGAAATTACACATAAATGCGCAATACGAGTGAAATTAAACAGCGTAAATGTCGCAGAAAATATACCAGATGGCTGAAACCCCCATACAACCCATTGCAAGCCGGTAAAGACTCTACAAGTCCTACGTAAATCAGGAACGCAATGGACAGTAGCGACAGAGCCTAAACTATTGAACCTTGAAACATGTAATTCGGACATCGGTTTCATTTTACAACAGTTACAGCCCCTCAGAAAGGTATTGAATATTCCGCTTCAGAGGAAGTAAAACAGAGTTGAAATACTATGAATATACTTGGTAATAAAGAATATAGGGAGAATGGTAAAAAATCTTCGTATTTATCTCTATTCTTTTGTTATTGAATTCTTTCCATGTTATACCTAATTCTACCTACACTATTTCGTGAAGGTCATAAAAAAAATTAATTTCACATCATCTTCTTAGACCCTAGTACTAATATAATACAGGACGCGATACTGAAATCTATTGGTGCCTAATAAACTGTAACACAGGCAAGGAATGCCTATCTCGGCCAGTAGTCTCTCTTAAATGCAGTTTGAATATTAATGTATTAGTAACCTTATCGCTTAGCAACAAGCTATTGAAGTTTATTCTTGTTGAAATGTTGTGGGGGAAAGAGAAAAAACATATTTATTTAACCGCATCGGCAACAATTGTCGTGTGTCGTTTTTCCGCACACTTTAAAAGTATGAGTATTATTTGTGTGGATAATCATAAATGTTCATACCATTGAACATCATTATGTGGAAGAGTCATAACCCAATATTTTTTTTTTAATCACAGTACTATAGAAAATGTAAGAACAAATAAATGGTCAAGCAAACATCACATAATATGGCACACACGCTTATGTGTTCACTGTCAGGAACTGTTCACGTGTAAACTCATTATTTACTCCAACTATTTGATTTAAATAGAGACACTGGCTGGAAGCAAACTATATATAATAGTCAATATTATGGTTCGAACGAGACTCTAGAAAATTCTCAACCGGCATATTTATTTTTAAACGCTCGTATTCGCGGTTGTAAAATTAACTAATTATATATTTAAATGTATACTGCACGGAAAATCAGTTCTGAGTAAGTTATTGTTAAAAAATGCAAAATAATATTAAACAGGTTCATAATAAATTAAAATTTTACTGCACATAAAATCATTTTAAACTGTAACTTTGAATTTAGGTCGGACACCTAAACTCGTAATATTTTTCATAATAAAGATCTTTACTTTATTAGTGGATCTGGCAGACATCCCGAGCTTGTCCTGCTTACCCATGCTTACCTATCCTACAAATCAAAGGTTGCAGTGACACAATCGAAACTAAAGATGCCTATAATAGTTAAATGCAGGTTTCACTCTTCTCACATAACATATCCAGCGTACATCTCAGGCTAGAGCCTCTATCGCAGGCTGTTAAGGATGCTGAAAATAAAACATAAAATAAAATGTCACCAGGGTATCTTCTATGATAATGTCAGAACTTGAATGGCTTATTGTGGTATTAACATTAGAGCTAGAGCTCTACCTGTGCTTCGGCGAACATAAAGCCGTCGTTTCCGATTCTTATCTGGACAAGAATGATTTGGCCAAATCGTAGGCCTTCACTTGCGACCTATTAATTTCGACACCAAAGTACCAATATAAAATATAAGTGAATTACAAAGACCTCATCGCTTAGTTTAGAGCGATGCCTACCAGACAACCTTTTATAGGGGATATTATTGGTAGATATTGGTGGTTGTAGGTGTACCGCACAAAGTGGGATCTCCACCTTGTCGTGGTGGGGGGCTCAGTAACCGTGGTTAGGTCACCCACGGTGAAGCTAAGCGAGATCCCGGGAGTGGACGCTCCGCGTGGGCTTGACGGAGGCCTGCGTAGGATGCGTCCAATGGTGCGGGTGCGAGGGACAGTTCTTCTGTCCCTCGCAGTCGGGCGCGGTCGCAAGAGGAGAGGCGTGTCGGTGTTGCGTTGTCGCGCGCGGCGCGCGCCCTATCTCCCAGGACCAAATCGGGGCGCACCGTTGTTGCGTCGCGGTGGGGCTGCAGAGGAAGAGGAGATGCAGTGTTGCGTTGCCGTCCTCCCTATCCTCTGCGGCCGCTGGATGTTTTGGCGGCGGAGCCCAACACCTTCATCCGCCGCCAAGGGGGGTTTTGTTCGAGGCCCGCCTGACCATCTGACGAGCCAATACCCGTCGGGGAGTAGCGACGAATGCTTCGGCGATACCCGACCCTCCGACACACGGGTACTTGAGGAACACGGGTTGGTTTTTAGGCAGTAAGAGTCTGACAGTCCCCTACGCCCTTCCTCCAGGGCGAAGGGACTCCATGAGGATTTTCCACCGCGACACAAAAAAAATAAAGGTGTACCGCATAATACTATCATCATCATACAGCTTTTGGCAATATACTGCTAGACAAAGGCCTCCCTTAATACATTTGTCACAATAGCACTGTGAGGCAATAGGAGGATATTAAATTTTTATTTATTTAATCTTATGAAGACCAACAGCTTAAAAATTAAATAAATATGTAAAATATGTCACATATAGCCAATTACAGGCCTTCACGCTTAGCTATTGTGTATAAAATAATGCATGAATATTGTTTCGAACAGCATATTGAACATTGGGTATATTATTATGTTACATTTTATGGTTCAGCTAAGGAATAAAGGTAACACTAATTCTAGTTTAAACAGTTGTGGATTGTGTCTTCAAATACGAAAAAAGATTTATATTTTGCATATGGCCTACTAAACTCCGCTGGCCAGAAGGGTTGGTGTATTGTTTAACGTTCGGTTTTGCGTTACTTCCGAAAGATATGTTTGCTTCATGATTTTCTTTAGTTGCCTTTTGAAAGGGCGCAGTGACAATTTGTATTCTAAATCCGTCACTTATAACCATTTTGCTATACTTCAAAATGCTATACTTATAACCATTTTGTTTATAAAATGAAACGCCTTATGATGCTCATAAGATAATATACTTATGTAGATAGGTATAATTAGCTTATGTTCCAAGCTTTTGCGTTTCACTTCAGAAATTGCATTCTCATCAGAACAAGATATTGTTTATAGCAATATATCTTACTTATCATGTTTTATTTAAAGACGGAATAGTTGGTAAATACCACAGTTTGCTTTGTTTTGTGACCATAAACCCTCGACCGGTGCAACTGGTTCCCTTGACGTCAGTAGCAACAAATGGTTACTGCGATGCAGATTTAATAAGATCACCAATAAATACAAAACGTAGTACGAAAGGAAAGAGATTTGCCTTGAGACGGTATTCCATTTAGGGCCAATAAGAGACCCAAATATCGATAAGTCTAAAGTAAAAAGATCAACATTTTGGTTAACTCGTTTGTTATATGGCTTTAACTGCTTTAAAAGAACATATTATGTTGAATCCTTAGTATTTTAGCATCGTTTGACCTCATACGGGACAAGTGTACCTACCTACTCTTCAGATTGTTGCATAGTTGACGTTGCATATGATCGATCTCTAGAAAAGATATTGTTACGATTTAAGGCCACTCTTTGCGGAAACGTCAGACAATTTGCAAATAATTCCTTGAATCAAACCTGCTGCATATATTTTTTTTAAAAGACAACTAGGAATAAATCAGGATTTATTCCTAGTGGGGGAGTTGTCTTGCGACACAGGAGTCGCGGGGGACTTTACAAACATACAACTAACGGACACAATGAACACCCAGATTCAATAATATAAACAAGTTATGAATAACACCATGTGTTGTCTCGTGTGGGAATCGAACCCACAACACTCAGAGCAGTGTCAAGCGGCGAGGCGACCGCTTAAACCACTACGCCAACCGTGCAGTCAAAGTATTAATATGTGTAAGTTTGAAACACGATACGTGTCATATTCGTCACCATATAAAAATAAAATATATCTAAACAAAAATAACAATTCATTGAATATAGCACGCGTTAACATATAAACATAATGTTATATTTATATTACATAACGACGTAGAACAACATCCAAACGTGTTTATTTAAAGTTCATATCGACATGTGAAATTAAATAGGTAGTCTAAAAATAAATTAATTACGTAATGCTATTAATGGTATTATGAATTAGACTGATTGGTGCACGCGTTTTGAAAAAGGTAGCCTTGAAATAATCGAATTTTCAAACAAACTTTTTGTCTAAGTACATTTTTCAAAATACTAGATTTTTTATGTTTTGGGCGCTAAAGAAGACGACAGCTCGCCTGATGGGCCGCCCATGGACATAAGCAATTAAGCAATACGAGAAGGATTCACAAGTGCATTACCAACCTTTAGATGGGCAAATGGAATATGGGAAGTGTGGGATGAAGAAAAAATAATAGGGGATGGGACTTCCAGCACTCTCACTCACCGAACGAAACGCAACAGGTTCTCCTACTTTACCTCGATTTTCTGTGTACTTCTCCAGTAGAGCTGGCTATTCATACTAAAATCAGCAAAACTTCTATTACCTATGATATTTGAATCCTTAGTAGATGGCTACACCACGACATAAAAGGAACCAGTCTAGATCTTACATATTATTATATTTGTAGCTTCAGTAATTTAGCCTATGCCTGTGTACAATTCATCATGTCAGTCAGGGCGAGTATTTTTAAATACGAACATTAACACAAAATATGTCAATCAAACTTTTAATATTCATGACTCTTTTGAATAATAATATAGTAGTTAAACAAAAGACTATCAATGGCGAAAGGCCGATTGGTCAATGTTTATAAGTGATAATAACCGCTCAGAAACATCGGAATGTCAAGGACGTAATTATTTAATTTTATTAAATATTCTTATTAGTATATTAAACGGCGTTTTGTTTACGTTTTATTCAACGTGTGTGGTCCTTTGTTATTTACACTGCGGGGTTAATATCACTTCTTGATATATTATTCATTAAAAATCAATGCTGTAAATCAATATTTATCCAATACAAACAAGACCTAGATAGTCCTTGGTCCTTCCATTCTTTGTTTAAACTTGGATCCGACACTAAAACAAATGGTTTATAATAAAGTTAATACAAAAAATTCAGCAAATTCTCGTAGCTACTCGGATCTTATATCCTAGCCGCGCAGAAGTTATCGAATGGTGAAGGCCACGGGACAGACGTTTCAGTGTTCTAAAACTTTTCTACGGCTGAATGTTCTTTAACTTGTTTTGTCGTTTTCAAGTAAAATATATTAAAATACTTTAAGATATCCTGCGACATCTAAGTCAATTCTAAAGCAGCTCACATAATGGTCAATGAAAGCTACGCAATAGTAGAGGCGCGTCTGAGGGCCAGCGGTCTGCAGTGGCGCAAGACGCGTGCGACGCGTCCTCACACGGAGGTCATTCCTCCCCACTCCTCCGCACACAATGCACGATCATTGTTTGTAAATAAACTCCTTCGATTTATACTGACATTGATCATTGACTTATACACATGTTATTGGACCTGTGTTTTATTTTAGGTGTGGAATAGGGGCTGCATTTCATAAAGTAATACTACGGAAACTGTATTGTCACCAGCTTGGTTGAACTTTACAGCCTATACCTAACTGTAGAACAGTCTACTTTCCAAAATAGTGTATTTAGTTCTTATTTAGTTGACGAATAGTGCTTATATTACAATTATGTGTACTGTGAATTAAGTGTAAATAAATATTCTGAAGCAGCGATAGTCTAGTGGAGAGACCGACAAACTACTACGCAGAGGGTCTGAGTTCGAATGCACGGCACGCACCAATTACTTTTCGGAGTTAAACGATGAAGGAAAACATCGTGAGGAAACCTGCATGTCTGACAGTTCTCCATAATGTTCTCGAAAGATATGTGAAGTCTGACAACCCGCACTAGGCCAGCGTGGTGGTCTATGGCCTTACCCTTCTCAAAGCTAGAAGAGGCCCTTGCCCAGCGGTGGGACAGTTCATATATAGGGCTGATAATGATGAAATATTCGGCGATCGTTTTATAGCTTCGCCTTAGACTCGGACTCTCCTCCAGAGTTAATATTTTTTGTGGAAAAATATTCTCAAACGCATGAAATATCTGAGCCTAAATCGATTCTGAAAGAAGTGGCATAATTATTCACCCATTTCTGCATAAATATGCATGGCTCTACATATTTGCATAAGTGCCTTTATTGCGATAATTGATAAATATCTAAAATATTTTGAATTGCCGTCTAAATTCGCATATCAATAATTATTTAGGCATTTTTATTAAGTTAACGCGCGTATAATTTAAAATTTACTACTGCATGCATTAATTTGTTTTATGTCTCTAATACGTAATGGTCAATTAAGAACATGGTCGGTCGTAAAATATCGAACATTATGGTATATAAACTTGGCCCATACGGAAATTCCCTCCTGCGGGTTCATCAAATTAATTAACATATTCTTATAACAATCTAAAGAGTATATGTATTTTATATACGCTCATCTATATATTACTGTTTCATAAATCATCATCATCCTCTTAGCGTTATCCCAGTTTCAATCTGGGGTCCGCTTTCTAGTGTAACCGGATTTGGCTGAATTAGCTTTTCCACAGAGCGACTGCCTGTCTGACCTCCGCAACCCGAAGGGATACCGATATTCCATGGTTTAGACTAGTGTCAGTTAATTTAGAAGGTACTGACACCCTGTAACGTCTGTCAAAGATCTTCATGACAACCGGGACCGACGGCTTAACGTGCTCTCCGAGGCACGGGACAAGCGATAATTAACAATTGAATACGCACATAACTCCGAAAAGTCATTGATGCGCGCCGTGGATTCGAACCCGATACCCTCTGCATGGCAATCTGTTGGTATATCCACTCGGCTATCGCTGCCTTGTACTACTACTACTACTACTGTTTCATAAATATAATGCATTAATATAAAACAAGACTCTCATATTTATTTGAAATGCTTTTCTATCATCGTTTGCGCATGTTTATGAGAGTAAAGTTTACTATGCTTGTTTGCACAAATTTCAATCAATGTCCACGATTGTCACTATGACCATAGCTTCAAGTTAGTCAGGTAAGAACAGATAACTAGATTTTATAATAGAACTAAAAAACAGTCAAGTGGCAAGATAAATTTTTAAATGATCTACACTTTCATGTTATCCCTGAACTGGGGTACAATTATGATAATATTTATTATAGAACTATACAAATACGACGAGAAACTTACATAAATGTTATCAACAAATATGATAACATTTACATATTTTTTGCATATTTTTTGCCTTATTCCTACTACTTACGAGTATTGGTAGGAATGGCAGGTAGTTGTAACGGGTCCTTAATCTTTTGTCTGCAAACCCAAGCAAAGCAAGACAAATGACTTAGTACGAGGCCTTCCTATAAACCGAGTGTCTTTTTTTCTAAACCAAAGGGCACTTTCTTCTGTGTCCAAAATTGTTTGCGACGTGTCCCAAGTCACGTAAGCTAATAACCAGTTAACCACTCTCTCGACTGCCTCTGTGGTCCTGCGGTAGTGTAAGCGACTGCGGATCATGAGGTCTCGGGTTCGATTCCCGGGTCGAACAAAAAGTGATATTGGGTTTTTCTGTTAGGAATTATCCAATAGAGTTCGGAGTCAGTGAGTTGGCGGTATCACACCCCAATCTCTCTCCGGTAGTGTCGCATGTGGCGTCCCATCGGACTATGAGAGTGAGGGAATGGAGAGTGCACTTGTTTAAGCGCACACACTTTTGCACTATAATATGTGCCGCGCAGATGGCAAGTCTCATATATGTATAGACAAGCCGCCGAGGCCGTAATCGGTCAGGAGGACATTTAACCACTCTCATTTGTCATCATCATCATCATATCAGCCGAAAGACGTCCACTACTGAACATAGGCCTCCCCCAAGGCTCTCCACATAGACCGATCCTGAGCAGAGGTAGGCCTCCCGCAAGGTGGACTGACGATCTTGTTGGGGTCGAGGGCAGCGGATGGATGCGGGCGGCCCTCATTTGTAATGGTTGCTAATTATACTAATCGATTGGGTGATGTTCGTGCTTTTATCGTATTTGCCTTGGTCAAATCTTTTCACAGTGAGTGACTAGTGTCATCTTTTTATTGATAGAGATTACTAGACGTAGTCGACTGAGGACGATTAGGAAATGGATTTTGAAATACGACAATAGTCAAATGTGAATGGAAATTTAAACATTTTAAGATTGTTAGGGTTGAGCGTGGATTTTATGCTTGAAATGACTGTATTTTTATAAGAATTCATTAGCGATGAGTAAATTTTTAAAGATGACCCAGACTTTAGCTTCATAATATTTTGGTTGAAACGTGGTTTGTATACCGATATGTGGGAACCTACAAAGAACTAGGGAAATATAGTTACTGTGAAGTTCTATCATGACTAATCTAATCTATTCTAATCATGACTTAAGAAGTAATGTTTGATTACTAAAATGTTATTTCAGTAAATTTAAATTTAGAAGGTATAGTTATTAAGGCAGCACATTAAATAGAAGTATATTTGCCACCGTCTATTAGGCGTTGAGCCAAAACAAAAAGGACCCTAAGTAAAAAGGAGTAGGGTAGCCAAAGGGTACAGCTAGTAAACAATATAGCTACTAAAACATCACAGCCAGCCCATGAGTTTCAAATAAAGGAAGATCAAACAAACATACACGTGATAAGAATTCTATCACCTCATCAAAATAGTTCCTGACACACCTGTCAAAGTTGCGGTCATCGGAAGGAAGGAACCGTATTACATCCGTTTAAACACTAGCTTAGCCATTTGTAATTCCTCCCGACTATTGACTATCAGATACGTTAATTGATTATGGGATTTTCAGCACTGCGGGGAGTGTTATGGATGTGATGGTATAAAAAAAACAACGTAATCACAACTTTTAGGCAAAGCAAATAGCTTCTTTGTAATTATTTCGGCGGTCGCGCGGCACAGGACTTACATATTTCTAAAACGTTAGTTGGCTCTACAATAACTTAATTATATTGTCTACGTGTATTTGAAGAAATTGGCAGTCTCTTTCAATTATCAAACAAAATAGTAATCTGCCTTCAGGACTTAAATATCCACTTGAAAACATTAAGTCTGGGTTTAGCGGTTTAACAGTTAAAACGGACAAAACAAACAAGGTATTGTCGTAAGTAAATATTATAGATGTACTTATCACACATAAACGCTACCTAAACCGGTTTTTTAAAAACATACTAAAAACATACTAATATACTCTGTACCTTTCCGTTTCTAGAATATATCTAGAATAATGTAAACCTATGCCGACTCGACAGCTACCTATTTAATGTTTTTTTAATGATTGTATCGGTACTAAAGACATGCCGGCAAAATATTTAGTAAGTGTCTCAAAATATCAGCGATGTTATAATATTTGATATCATTATTCAAATTGTGTTTTGGTTCATAAATTGCCTTTTGTTCTAATAACACTAAATTAGTTAATTTGGTTATAATGATAGCCATCGCCATTGCTCGCATTCATGAAGTAGTGGGATTTTCCTGGGTAAATAAAATATCTATAGGTAAATAGTAAAAAAATTAACCCCTTCTATTTACCAAAAACAGATGGATTTCCACATTTTTTAATATGTAACGACCTAGTTTGGTTTTGCCACTTTTCGCGTCACCAGAGATAATAGAAAGAATGTTTGTAACGACTTAAAAAATAAAGTATCCTATGAGAAGACCCACAAAATGTTACCAGAGGATATCAATGCTTACCAACAAAAGCTCATCTCATACCGAGCGACGAATCATCACGTATAGAAATTTCGAATGAAACATTGCCAATACCATCAAAATCTAGTATATCTCACACTTGACAAACTGATCACGGCAACCACAAAATAATACTTACTGTTATTTAATAGCATTATGAAGCACTTGACCACGACAAACTGATCCATCATCAACGAGCAATCACAAAATTATTTATACACTTACTGTTATTTTATAACAGTATGGAACACTTGACCTATCATTGCCTACATTACCTACATATGAGCGATGTTAAGGTCCTGATAGTGAAAGTGTCATAATTAAAGTGATAAGTACTTTTCACCACAGCAAATCAAACATGCCGCTTTTGCTGCGAGACAACAGTGAACAAAACGCGATTTTGATTCAAGCGTGAGGCAAAGTAGCTTTTTTAATTTTTCAATCTTCAGTGCCACGAATTGACATTGTTCAGCCACAAATTTGAAACATTCGAATTTTACTGTGCTCTGTCTCTTTCACATGCATATAAAAAGTGAGTGAAAAAACAAACCCCTTCGAATTCGAAATTCGGTTTTGGAATTCGACCTCAAAGAAAACACCTACGGCAACGCAAAAAAAAAAAGATATTTGTTTTTTTTTTTTATATTTTATTGTTTACATGTTTAATTTATTATTGGATTTTAATAAAAATAAGTCTAATTAATAGTATAAAATTAGTATTTAACCAATACATTTTTATTTAGAATTACAACAATGATACATTTGAAAAATAAACATCAGGGACGCGGTATTAAAACGCGATTTAAAAAAGTAGCGGGAATAAAAATTTCGCGGATGCTGATACAGTAGGTACATATATAGCGTAACGTGTTAAATTATAATAATATATAAAATAATCTAAAAAGATGAGTGAAACTAGCGATGATGACTGTACTTTAACACCAGAAGAGTTAAAACAACAAGTGATTAATGCAAAATTTAGTTTTCAATTTATTCCTGTTAATTTTTATGTCTCCTAAGTAATATGTGTTCTCACTGCTGTGGTGAAAAGCTATGTGTGCTACACGAGAGCAAAGTTTTTTGTATCTCGTGCTGTTGAGTCCCTCACCACGCTCAGGATTCTAACTTTGATTCACTCGCTATGCTCGTGAATCAATCATAGAATCCTTCGCTTGCTCGGGACTCAAAATAAGCACTCGAAACAAAAAACAACTTTGCTCTCTTGTTGCACAAATAACTATTGCACTACTGACATACAAAAAGTTGCCTCCTCATGACACACATTCAAGTATTATTACAAAAGCAAAGGTTATAAAAATATAGCAGTAAGATTAAAATATTTTATTTAGCTTTTTCAAGGAACACATATTTAGGAGAGGGATTTGGAGATTTACTTTGGAAAACATCAAACATCAACAGTAGGGAATGTCCCAGTCAAGCAGGTTCCTTGACGATGTTTTCCTTCGTCGTTTAGCAAGCGATAATTAAAAATGTTATGTTATCAGCACGGCAGTTCAAAGGTCATTGATGTGCGCCGGGAGTTTGAACCTGTAGTCCTCAGTGTAACAGTCGGTTGGTGACTCCACTAAGCTATCGTAGCTTTAGGAGACACTTCCTGAGAAGAAAAATCACTAACGTGAATGAAACGTCATAATATGTAACTTCCATCAAACACCATTCGCCCATTATAGACGCTCTATACATGAACGAAAAAAATTTATCAACAATTCCAGAAAAAACCGCGACACCACCGTACTGATCCCATAATTGCGTAAAATGGTGGAACGATTCAAATGACACTGGACATTCATCGTTGATCGTAATATTTATTGACACAGATGATCCGACACCATAGAGATAATGTACCTATAGATAGAACAGGCAAATTATAAGCACAAATGTGAGTGAAAATGTCGCATTATTAAAAAGAGAAAGAACGAAACATTTGGTATATGTTTTGCTCTTATAAGTTACATATTATGTATTATGTAATCGTATCTGATTGATGCTCAGCTAAACAAGAATTATTAGCTGAGCATGTGACTTAACATAAGAATCATCATACAGATTTTAGCTGTCCACTGCTGAACATAAGCCCCTTCTAATTTGCAGCATAATAGCATTCTGAGTCGTTTGGAGGATTTGCCTTTCTACACCAAGCTGGCCAGACCCGGATGATCATTGATTCATTTATATAGGAGTTGATGTCGAGTCCCCCCGCAAGGTGGACCGACGATCTCGTCAAGATCGCGGGAGGCGGTTGGATGTGGGCGGCTCAAGACCGGTCTGTGTGGAGAACCTTAGGGGAGGCCTATGTCCAGCAGAGGACGTCGTTTGGCTGATATGATGATGTCGAGTACTGCCTCTTCCCAAAAATACTATTTGCGTACCGTATTTTCCCTAGTCGCCTCTTACGACGCCTACGGAACGAAATGGGTCGGTGACACTCTGAATGTTTTTATCTTCTTTCGTCACCACTCGAATGGCAAGTACTTAATTTCATTCTCTCACTATCGCCGCGACGACTTTTTGCTTGACTCTATGCACATAATAACTCTATGTCAGACTCACGCCACATAACCGCCCGCATCATACGATGCACACAAAAGCATCCAGCCACATCCCTATTAGCACAGTGATATAATGGCCACTTCCCACGGACACGATGCGAGTTCGCTTTGCCCCAGATTCTATTGGACTGTCTCTTGAACCTTCGATTCATCTATTTAATATTAATAGTCAGGATGTAGATGGAGCTTTCAATTAAGTTGTTGCTTTAGACATTTGAAGTTAACTTGTAAGATACGAAGAGGCTATTTCTTTTTGATAGGTCTTAATGAAATACCTATATTATTATTTTAAAATTACAGTAACAACTGTAAGTAAATTACAAATCCTTAGTAGTTTCCATCCATAGAAATACTTAAAACATTTGTAAGATTGAAACGTTCGAAAATAAGATGGATGAATACCTTACAGTTAGTAAATGTTCCAGTCAAATCTCTTAACTATTAACATTACAAAAACAAATTATGTAATTTTTGCAGCAAAAAATAAAAAAATAACGGATACTTTTGAACTTAATATAGACGGCCAACTACTTGAACGAAAACCAAAAGAAAAATACCTCGGACTTATTTTAGATAGTAACCTAACCTGGAAGCCACACTTAGAAAAACTTAAACTTAAACTAAGTCCACTCAGAGGGGCGCTACGCAATATAACAAATTGTCTCCCTCAAAAAGTACGACATCTAATTTACAATTCTCTAGTTAAGCCTCATATCGACTACCTTATTGAAATCTGGGGTACTGCAGCGAAGACTAACATAGATCCAATTCAACGAGTTCAGAATAGATTAATTAAAATTTTATTTAACTATAATTTTCTGACACCTACTGAAAAGATATACGAGGAAACAAAAATAATGAACATAAGACAAACGTACACTTACTACACATGTATTCTCATACGTAAAATATTAAATAAGGAAATCCACTCAAATTTAAAGTTTGTAACAAAACAGCAAACACGAAGGATCAATCTAAGACGTGCTAGTTACTTAGTGACCCGTTCTCCTAGAACTAACTATGGAAAAAAAAATTTGGAGTATGAGGGTGTTATAATTTACAATAAATTACCATCAGCAATAAAAGAAGAAAAAAGTTATGTCCGGTTCAAAAAGCTACTCAAAATTTACACAAGTAATACATACAAATAAGTGAATAAATAAAAAAAATATATATATTTATACAATAACATATAAATAAAATAAATACAATATATAGATTAACTAAATACCTCTAAATTAATTCATAATTCAATTAATCAATTAAAAATAAACATTAGTAATTAGTTAAATTAAACGACAACAAATAAATCCAATACTACGTAAATACCTAAAAAATATAATTCGAATAATAAACTAAAATTAATATAGTCTTTTAATAATAAAATCATAATATTACCTACAAAAAAAAGTTGTCGATAACAGGCTATGATGCCATCAATGCCACATCTAGTAAAAATCAATTCATGCATCCATGTTCTGCTCGGTTAACTTACGATCGAGTTTCTTAACGTTTAAATGTTATTTGTTTACCCACTTTTTTGTTACGTTGTTTTGTTTCTAACTTACCTACCTACATACTTTGTGCACTCGAAATATTAATCTTAGTTTAAATATTGTTTCTCAGTAAGTGAATTATGTATGCAATTCTTTATGAGAAATAAAGTTGTTCTTAAACCTAAAAATGCTAAATGCTGTTAAAAACTCGTCAACTAACTAAGGGTAATAAAACGTCAGTATTATGGCGATTAAGGCATCAGAATTCGTAGAAAAGTCGGGCAGTAGTGTAAGCCACACCCACACTTTGACCTTCGGTTCGCTTACTCAAGTGTGACATAATTCAATTTAGGATTTCGTGAGTAAAGTCATATAGTGAATCATTATGGTACTGATGTTTCTCAGAATGGTTAGACAGAAGTCACACTGTTTGTGAATATACAAGTTACTCGAAGAAGCCTATTAAGAAACTAGACTTGCTTATTATTATAATATCTCAGTAGACTTACTTACGGCCATTTTCAATATTCGAACTTTATATAGATCTGTAGATTTTAGATTCGTGTTTGACATATTTTGTATGGAGCTTACGTCAAAAACTGTCAAAAACGAATCTAAAATCTACAGATCTATCTATGCTTCGAATATTGAATTCCGTAGTTAATGAAAGTTTCACTCATACCAGCAACAAAAGTTATCATAATTTGTCTTTTATTGCATGATAGCAGACTGTTATGTGTTAAAATATAGGTATGATTAGTCCAAGAACTCTATCAAAGAGCCACTACTGGGTATGATACCTTCTAAATTATTCAGCGTGTGACTCAATACACGCAACATTTTATCAAAATCGACCCACCCTTTAAGAAGGAGTTCTGGAACGTACACACATACACAATAATTATATAGATTTTTATACAATATATCTTATCATCAAATACCATGAATATTTTCGTCTTTGCATCGGTTATGAACACTTCGTTCAATTTCGCAGCACACCCATGCAATCTGATTAAACTGCACTGCCGCTCGTAGGCTGATCTAGATTATCTCGAACATAAAGTGTAGGTAACTAAAAATAACGCGCGAGCTAACTGGTTGCATTGTGTCTACACATTGTATTCAATAAAAACGAACTCGCGCCATGATGGCTGCCGGCGCGATGCGCGCCCGAACCTTCTAGACTGGTGGGCTGGTCTAGTGGAGCTTGTACACTACTTTCAATCGAAACCGCCTGGCATGCTAGCTGCATAATTTATCTACTTATAGCATAAAAAGTAATTGCCTACAATTGAATATTGAAGACAAAATTTCTCAGGCGACTTCGAACACTCGGGTGTTACCTGTTGGCCAATGGTTTGTTAACGATCAAAACCAATCACGAGATTTCCACATAATACAATTTATTTATGAACATAGTTTCTATGTATGATATGTATTTACAAAAAACAGGTATATATGTATGTTTATCCATTATCTGGTACCCATAACACAAGCTCTGCTTAGCGGATTAGATGGTGTGTGTGTATGTGGTAGAATATTATATTAATCACAAACTACTTAGATTCTTCTATCAAACTTGTAAATTTTCATCCAGGTAAAAAGATGAGCAGTTTGTTAGCTGAATGATCAGATAGGATTGGGATGAAACAATATAATATCGGAACGGATTAGGCTAAACATTGGACGTGTGCCAGGTTTCCCTCGTTACGTTGTTAGATACCCATTTTGTAGCGATTAAACATCGAAGTAAATTGTTTTATTTCGATATAACATATATACACGTAAGCGAAGCGGATAGACGGACAACTAAAAATCAAACCCTATACCGACCCGTCTAGCCAACGTGGTATTGCAGGCCGAATTGATACTGTGTATCAACGTATGAGAAGCTTAAGTCCAGTTGTAGGCCTTTGACGGGCATTTAGCAATAAAAAAATCAAACGATATCCGAAATTGGTGACTTGCTCAATATTCACAATATTTGTGCGACCTTCACAAGCGCTCACCACTCACATCTGCATCAAGATTAAGTGATAACAGCACTCAGCTCCGTCCGGCTCGGTGCGACGGCGTGGCAAGTGAACAGTCATTCTAATCGTGTGATCTATGTTAGTGGACATCGTACGATCTGGCGCGATGTTACATCACATCATTCACAGGTTTCCTGTTACAAAATAACGTTGTGTATGCGCGCCGCGTCCACACCAGCCACATTGTACTGCATTGTACTGTGACTTTGAACTTGTCATGCGTATATTTTTTATATTCTGCAATAGCGTGGTTAAGTTCTTTGTTCCTACAGCATTTACAAACTTACGGTTGCAAACAGCAGATACATTAACAGTAGTTTTAAAGAAAGGGGTGTGAGTGTTTTATTTATGTACCAGGTACCTACCTATATAAATATGTATGCTAATCAGTGATCTGAGAATTGACCAACATCGGTTAATCCAGAGCGTTGATTTTGGAAAAAGCAGACTGGAAAACATCCACGCGGGCCCACCCTACTGCACCATTGATGTGCCACTGATGTGTTACATACATACCTACATAGACTCACGCCTGTTCTCCCGAAGGGGTAGGCAGAGGCATATTAAACGCCCACTTTTCGCCAGAGTTTTGATCCCACGTAATAGGTGGCGAGCCTATTGCCGCTTATCGGGATATTTTGTTTGCCAGAGCCTCGTCCGATGTGTTAATTGAAGTAAATCACCATAATGTTCCCAAAGGCGTGTGTAGCCAAGGGATTCATCATCCATGCGCAGTGCAGGCCTTGATCGCTGCGACCCAATGTGAAAATGATTCATCAATACAAAATTTGTCATCTATTGGATTTTTATACTATTTTCGATTATCAGCATTTATTACACAGAGCAACTTGTATGGAAAAAAATATATTTTCAGTTTCTGAACTTGCGCACGGTTGCTATATTTGTAAATTCATTATATACAGGATATATCTCTGTCCTAAAAGTGTCAGTTGCCTTCTTATATAAAAATGGACTTACATACTTGTATGTCTTACATAAATATTATGGTAAAAATAATGGTTACAAGGTTTTCCTAATTACACATACAAAATACATAACAATTTAATGTAAGGTTACATCTTTGTTGATGTTAATACGACGTTAATATACGTGTATATAAATGAATATGATTATAGTTATTATTTATTATTATTGGACAAGTATTAATAGCGTTATGTCAGTATTATTCATAAGTTGCCAGTGTCCATTAGTTTATTATCTAATCGTTTTGCATTATACAGTAAGGTTTACAGTCTCTACTAACAGGATAAGAAACTATGAAGGAAACAAAAGGTTACAGAAGTCTGAAGATAGAGCAAAAAAACATTGAAAACGAGATTCTGCGAATCTGTGAAACACCTCTTTTATAATTGTATAACTCAAGAGAAAATTACGCCCAAGAAAAACATCAAAAGCTAAGGAATAGACGATGAATTTCTATCTGAAGTTCACTTTATTATAAGGTTACTTCAAATTCCGGTCACATTTAGAGTGCGGCAAAATTTTAAGGTGAACATACCCTTAACATACTTAAAGAAATACATACCTACTGAAAAATTACCAACTATTGGAATGGAACAAGCACGTTCTTTGTTTCTATTACGTGCTAACTCAGCTTATTAGGAGTTACCAAATTTTTATGACATAATAGCGATGTTAGCTTCTAGAGTCTAGATACAAGACTTCTAAGTAACCTATTCACAGCCAAATAACCTCGCATTAGCATATACTTAATTATGCACGAATAATAAGTAGGTAAGTACACCTGTACTGCATTTAAACTTTGATTGTATTTACAATTCAAATGACAGCAAACATAGATATCAATCAATGCATTGACTGGTCAAGTGTCAGTTTAGATGCCTACATACAACTGAGGTCATCTATTGTACAATGGCAAAGTCAACCAAAATTGGCGACATCTAACGGACGATAGGACTCCCCAATCACACTATTAAAGTTCTCGCACGCGAATACTTCTCTTTTACTATTTAGTCCACCAGGCACGATCATGATCATGATCATGATTATTATTATGTTAAAATATAGCCCTTTATTATTATTATTTAAGATTTTTTTCCTGAAACACAGGTGTTAAAGCCTAGTTCAGGTAAACATTAAAATAGCTATATTTACCAAATATATTTTTATTATTATTTTTTTTTTTATTATACTCTTTATTGTACACTTATACAGATATTTAAGGAAATTCACATAAAATATAGTACAATGGGCGGCCTTATCGCTAAAAGCGATTTCTACCAGGCAACCTTTGGATGGAGATATTATTGGTAGGAAAGAAATGATAGTTGTAAGCGTACCAATAAATATATATTATATTTAAATATATATAAAGTTATATAATATTAAGATAATATGCATACACATACATAAATACTTATACATGCATAAATATACATATATAAAATACATACATATACATACATCAATAATATATAATACACATATACTTAGTAGAACGGGATCGAGAAACTGGAAATATTATAATGATAGATAGTGCTCCTTAACTAAATATTTGAATCTGGTTACCGTCTGAGCCTGTCTAATATGTAGCGGTAATGCATTCCATAGACGAACAGCAGTGACGGAAAACGATTTGTCATAAAAGGTTGTGGAATGTACCGGCATCTTCAGTTTCAAATTTTCTGATGACCTCAAATAACGGTTATGCGTATCATGAAGGAATTCGAATCGTCCTTTAAGATAGGAAGGAGTTGAAGGGCTAAACAGTATATTGTACAGCAAAGAAAGAATGTGAGCATTCCGGCGATATCGTATGGGCAACCACTTGAGCTGTGCTCGAAATTGTGAAATATGATCGTATTTGCGTAATCCAAATATGAATCTTATACAGAGATTTTGAAGGCGCTCAAGTATGTCTAGCTGGTTTTCGGCGAGATCTAGATAGCTGACATCTGCATAATCAATAATGGGTAAAAGAAGAGAGTTTGCAAGTGCAATTTTGGTGGCAGTAGGGAGAAAGTTTCGTAGTCTTCTCAATGAACCTGCTGAAGCAAACACTTTTCGACTCACCTCTTGTATCTGCGATCGCCACGTTAGTGTAGAATCCATAATTATACCCAGATTCTTTACCTTATCCTGTATTGGAATAATAGTGCCATCAAAGGTAACGTGAGGCATCTGAGACCAGTCGATTTTCGTTGTCATTCTTGCGCTCCCAATAACAATGACCTGGGTTTTAGAGGGATTGACTTTAAGCCCAAAGGATTTGCTCCAACTGCTGATACGCATCAGGTCACTATTAATGGCACCAATAGACAATGACATTTGTGCCAACGGCGACTGCGTATAGATTTGGAGATCATCTGCATAAAGGTGATAGGAACAGCGAAGATCATTTGATATAGAATTTATAAAAATTGCGAAGAGTAAAGGAGACAACACGCCACCCTGGGGCACACCAACAGTTGTGTCACACCAACAAGAATGTGAGTTTTCGATGCGTATACGCTGTCGGCGGCCACACAGGTAACTACGAAACCAATCAACCACCGTAGGAGATATGTTAAGAGAGCGTAGACGGCCAAGTAGGATATCAAAATCTACCGTGTTAAAAGCGTTGCTAAAATCTAGCAAAGCAAGGATCGTAAGCTGACCGTCCTCCATACCAGCCCTGATGTCATCCGTAATATTGACCAAGGATGTAACTGTGCTGTGACCCGAACGGAAGCCGGACTGGAAGGGATTAAGAAGATTATTTTTAGAAAGGAACGAGTTAATTTGGTTGTAAGCGAGACGTTCGAGGACTTTGGAGAGGAATGGTAGGATAGATATTGGTCGATAATCGGAAAAGGATGAAGGATGGGAAGTTTTTGGGATTGGGGTTATTAAGGCGTCCTTCCACATCGATGGGAAGACACCACTGGACATGGAATAATTAAGGATGTGGGAAATTATAGGTAGGATTAAATCGAGGATTGGAAGGATCATATTACGGCTGACACAGTCGCTACCAACAGCGTTGGACGTGATGGATATAATGCTCTTCTTAACATCACTATCGGAGAATTGATTAAAGACGAATGGTGAATAGCTAGGGGTGGGCAATGATGAAAGATAATTAATAGTGCTTGTCTTTGTAGTCCTATCAATATTGGACGAGGCAGAGAAATGTTGATTGAGCAAGTCAATATTGAAGTCATAAGGAATAGGGTTTAGACGTGCTTTGCCAACCCCCAGAGTTTTAAGAAATTTCCAGATTTTTGCCGGATCTCCGTTTTTTACAGAACTATGGATATGTTGGCGTTGTGCATCCCTACACACCCTATTGCAGTGATTCCTAATATCTACATATTTTTGTAAATTGGAAGCATCGGGTTTAATTTTATATCTAAATTTAGCAGCAGCTTTTTTGTGCATCAACTTTTTGATATGATCAGTGAGCCAAGGCGAGGGACGGTGCTTTAGTTTCACGGGTCGAATAGGCGCATGCTTGTCGAAAAGTTCTGTTATTTGATTTGTAAAGAGGCTGACCTTTTCATCGACAGATTTAGAATTCATGAGAGGAATCCAGTCGATACCTCCGGCATCTTTACGAAGATTATCTGTGTTCATGCCACCAAAATTGCGCTGCAATAGAATTTTAGGCTTAGTCTTAGGAGGGCGGATTTTATAAGATATGAAAAGTAAGTCGTGATAAGAGAACATGTCTGCTGGGTATTGCCCGTGCATGGCGACATGTTGTCTTGAAGAAACTATGATTAAATCCAGAAGAGAAGCTGTAGAATTTGGAAAGTGGTGAGTAGCGTTTGAAGGTAGTATTGTCATATTACAGGCCGTAATACTGGAAAGAAGGGAAGAAGAGCGGGAATCATTTTTAAGTAGACAGGTATTAAAATCACCCATTATGATAGTGTGACTGTAAGAGGGTACGAGATTAACCAATAAAGTTTCGAAACTAGAAAAATAATCTATACGTAATGAAGGACAATAGTAAACGCCGAGAAGGATTTTGGTGTGGTTTAGAACAACTTCCAGAAATAAATGTTCACCGGCATTAAGCGGGGGAGGCTGTGCAGACATACTTACAACTGAATAAGGGATATATGAACGAAGATATATAGCAACACCCCCACCGCCTCTTACCGCCCGATCATTTCTGATAAGTTGGAAACCAGGTAGGGAGTATAATGTAGATGGCAGACAGGGCTTTAGCCATGACTCGGAAACAAGGATAGCATGAATACTCTTACAGTCTAGATTAGCCAGCATATCAGGGAAATGTGCCGGGATGCTCTGGGCATTGATATGAACGGCATTGAAGTTTTTAGGTACATCAGAAAACTGTGAATTCAGACAGTCTGCAAGGGACGGCACACTGGAAAAGCTTTCATCAGAATCCAAACTACTTATTGAATGGAAACTATCATCACTTATTTCGTTCAAATCAATGGCGATAATAATAATGTTATAACGGTATCCTTATATAAAATATTATAATTTATTATTGTCTATATTATATATGATTAAATATAGGTATATAAATATAAAACAAGAATATATGTCAATAAATACTATATATATATATAATTAAAACGAAAAATTATATATATAACCAATAATACACCACCTGCCAGTAGTGCCTATAGTAGAGGGACATCAAGTTACATAGGTATTGTAATAGCGTAAAAACGGTAAAAACATGGAAAAATAAAAAGATCAAAATATGTTAAACATACAAAAAAAGAAACAAAGAGAAAGAAACAGAAAAACAAACGAGAAGTATCGGTCCGGGTTATTGCGAATACTCTTAAGTAATTATTGAATAAAGAAATATACATGAAGATGGGAAAAAGCAAAGAAAGAAAATAAGTTACATTGAAATTCCCAAAAGCCTCGTATTCAAATAGGTACTGTTATACATGACATTGACAAGTACGTGATAGATTCATAGATTATTAGATTTGACAGCTGACAGACAGAAAACAAGAAATCGTTCACCGACAGCTTAAAGTTATAATGAATGTAATAATTTTGAAAATATTAAAGTAAGTTTAAAAGTGGGTATAGAGCAAGAAAAAATGTTTGAATCTACTTACTATAGTTACTACCCGGACCGGAAATATATTAAGACAAAGGATATATTATTTCTTTTGGGATACGTTCCTTTTCGACTTTGTGGCTGGCTTTGCGGCCGTTGAAGCTTGCTCCACGTCGTCCTTCTGCTCAATCTTGCTCAACTCGCTGAGATTGACGACCCGATGACGCGAACCGTCAGGCGCCAGCACATGTATGATGCCCTCCTTGGTCCAGCACTGAGAGACACCAAACTTCTGACGTGCAGCCATAAATGTGTCATGTCGCGGCTTGGTCAAGAACTCCGATAGCGTAACACCAGTGCCCTTGAACTTTGTCTTGCCATACCATATACTGTCACGTACAGAGATGCTGTTGAACTTCAAAACTATGGGCCTAGGCTTGAGGTTGTTTGATGTGCGCCCCATCCTGTGGCACCGCCGAATATCAGTGTCAGATATATCACACTTGAGGTGCTGCTTACATACATCTACGACCACCTTGGCAGTATCCTCTTTGCTGCCCTCCGTCACACCATGTAGCAGCAACATTTTACGCCTGGTCCTCATCTCCATTGCGTCCACTGTTTGTGCAAGAAGGTCAATTTGGCTCTGCAGCCCATTCAGAGCCTGCATCACGAAGGTCTTGAAGGAGCTGAATTCTGAGGCCAACGCCGGCATGGTTGGAGTTCCCTGTGTTTTGGGCAACTCAGCCTCGAAGTCTGCCATACGCTTGAGGAACATGTCTTTTAAATTGCTCACGGACTCTTGTAGTGCTTGAGACATATTGCAGTGAAATGTGTAACAAATTGGAATTTATTAATGCAGGAGAGTGTCCACACTATACTGGCAGGTACTGATTGTAATCAATTAAATAATGTCATTAAAACTTATAAAAAAATGAATTTACTATTTATTTTGAATTTTTAAAAGTAGAGCTCTTAACTTTTAATATTAGTGCTACAACTACCCACAAGCAACTTCAAAATATAATGTATTACCGTAATAAATAAAGTAAGTACGCATCAATGTACCACAATTTAACAAAGGCACTTATCGCATACATTATACTGAATTATAAAATTTAATTTAATTATTTTTACTGTAATATTTTTCTTATATGTAACATGTGACGTTTATTTTATTGAATAAAGTTATTATTATTATTATTATTATTATTATTATCTAGACTGGCAAGAGAATCCCCCCTCTAGTTGGAGAAATACCCTTCTCTGCAACCATAAAGATTATGCGTTAATACACAAATGTGTAGAATGCCGTCTTGAGGCATTAACAGCATTTTCTCAAAAGTATGACGAATGCTCAAATGGCGCAGTTTTTTGGTGGTCGCCTAGGCACTTCCACGTGTCTGCACAGTGCTTCTGCAATCCCGATATTCCTAATTTCGATAACCTTCGTTCGTTCGATATTTTGATCGTTACCCAGTCTCCCGTGTGGAGGAATGAAAGTACTGATAAAATCATATAGGTGAGTATTGACGAACATGATAGTTCAAGTATGACCCAGCTCTCGCTTAGCTCTGTTCGTGGACAGAAATGTAGAGTGTAGACAAGACCTTTAGTCTACACAACAGCATCGAAGATCACAAAGGTACAGCATGATTTTTCTATGTTGTCAAGAAAACTTCGCTAAACTATAATATCATGTTGTTATAATAAAACATTGTCAGTCTGCAAAAACCTTAAAACCTCGTCGTCGGACCAATCTAGCCAAATGTCAGCTACTGCAGTCGGCTGACTGACCGGACGAACGATTTACAGATGATTTACGATGACGTGTGTTTCCTCCACATCGCGTGATCTTCTGCTACAATATTGCGACCTTGACCCGTTCATTTTCTTTTTTTGGTTATAATTTCTTTCCTTATCGCGAATGTACGAGTAGTTCTTTATCATCTAGCCTTGTCATGCACTCGTTCAAAATAACTAAAATAACTGTCTGTTAAGTTGAAAAAACTGTAATCTATTTTTCTATTTATATTTGCATATAAGTAAATGAAGTGTTGTATTCGTATTGATTTTCTTTCTTCCTTTTCTTAGCTTGACACCAGACACGCAATACATGGTGTACTGCATGTTCCTTTTTTCATTTTATCTGAGCTCTATAGGAGAGCTCACACAGGATAAACAGGATATTTAATACTAGTAAGTATGAACATAACAGCTAATAAATTATTTGTCGGAGGTGCATTGTATTAAAACGTGATCTTTATATTTGGTGTACTTCACATAATACACATACACACATAGTACATCGACAAAAGCGCCTGGAATTGAGTTTAAAAATTATGACTTGACATTAAATTATGAATTGACATTATGAATTTTGACATTTTGAAATTAGTGACATAATATTTTATTTACATTTGTAGTACTTAGAGCCTCCGCAGACTAGCTTCTTTTAGCATCGGCGACCGGCGATTCAGTCGCTTTTTAGCATTCAGATGCAGCGTCCGAATTCTTACACCGCACACTGGCAGATGCCGATCGCGGCGACTTGTCACTTAAAATAATAACGTAAGGGTCGTCCATTAATACCGTGATTTTATGTCTTTCCAATTTTAAGCTTACTCTGTGATAATGATACCAGGGTAGGTTGCAGGCTTTACCACCTCTCCTCATTCTTTATCAAAAGATTTTTTATACAAAGTAAATAAAAAAATATTTTATCCAAAAAAGACATTGCGAGCTACTGGTGTCAAAATTGAAGCTAAAATAAAAAATATGACACTCATTATTCTCTTCATCTCTTACTTCATCTGTTAAAAAAACTTCCATCTAGACTGCTTAGCTATATGAGAAAATTACCCCAGGGTGTCCCAATTGATGAGAAATTAATGCATGCGTAGCTACGCATGCATTAATTTCTCATCAATTCAGTCAAATGTTTGATAAACTAAGTTTACAGAGCCCTGCGAAGCTCCTTTTTTGTGTGCAGCGTCACAAGAAAACCTAAGATAACCTATTAAGTTTTCTGAGTGGATAAGTTTCCGGAGCGGACGAGACTTTTCATATTAAATGATATTTTGTAGAACGATCGTTAATTTGGTGTACAATTGGTAATTTAATGAAATAATGAAGTTTTTTAACGTAAAGCACTTTAGTGTTATTTAAAAATTTTGATGCTTTGTTAAAAATATCCCCATGTAAACTACAAAAATAATTTATTTTACACACTACAACTTTTATTAGCCGTTTGGGGTAATTTTACCGCAAAGTTTTATTTATTATTCTGTAACCGAAAATAAGGATGTTATTATAGGATTTGACTAGTGACTGGCTTAAACAGAATAAATGTCGATAAAATTATGACAGCGCTTATAATAAATATGTAAGTTTTTATTAAGGCAGTACACTACCTAGATACCTACCTGATGTACTAGATTTTGACGAGGCGACCCTTATCATAGGTTATGATAAAACTACACTTCCTACTGCTTTCTTTATACCGATGAAAATATTAAGCAAGCTAAGATCAGTATTTTTACCTACATCCTTTTGGATGTAGGTCAAAAACCAGTTCTCGTATTACTTTCAGAGAGCATCATCTATCAATTCAAACGTTAATATTAATACGAAGAAATGAGTGCAGTACTGTCTATGCTATTTATTGTTTAGCATAAAATGTAGAGTATAACTTGCCAGTTTTTGATAGTATAAGTCTATTAATAATAGTACATAATTTGACATCATTGTAACGAACATCATTTAATTATACTGGTATATTTATGTTTTTTGTTATTTGTTTTTACTGATATTGTACAATTATTGTATGACAAGGATGAAAAAATAAGTCAATTTATCGATAGTCGACTCGGCCGATCACCAAAAACACACTACAGCACTACGGTCACCGCGTCCGAACGCAGAGAGTCGCTAAAACGCGATGCAGCATCGATACAGTTGCAAAATCGCCGGTCGCCGATGCTAAAAGAAGCTAGTCGGCGGTGGCTCTTATATCTTTACATTCTAACATTTTTGATTTGACATTTGTAATTTTATTTATTTTGTTTTGACATTGTTTGATTTGACATTGTTATTTTCTTTTGACATTTAAAATTACAGTAATATATTATTATTTAATTTTTAGACATTCTTAAATTGACATTCAATAATATTTTCTGACATTTAAATATATGACATTTTATTGTTTAAATTTTTATTATTTTACATATTGTTTACAACATGTATTTTACTATGTATTAGCATGTAAAGTTGTGAGTACGATGTGGGCATTATTAAACATATAAACAAATAGTTGTGGCAACCTGTCTGATGGCTTAGGCTGACATGCTTATGCATACACCTTCTGATGGCGTGGAGGCATAGTGATACAGATCGTGCTGGCTCCCTCAATCAAGGTTGAGCCGTACGATTGCTGTTGAATGCGGGCCATCAGTGGGCCGAGTCAGTCAAAAGCGTCAGATGATTTCCTGCATTGTACTTGCATACTAAACCCTTTTTTGTCTAGACTTTAAAAGATCAAGAAAAGACTAAAGAAATTGAAGTGACAAAAAATACAATGACTCTGAGTTTGTTTCGGCCTTTCTTCTCAAGAAGTCATTTAGCTAGGTAAAGCCGGCATCATCTAGAATAGGGATTTGACATGTATAAGTGTTGTAAACAACCAAAATGCAGAAATAAATATGTCTTTATGTCTTTAATAATTAACACTTCTTGTTGGTTGATTGGTTGATCTTCTTGATGGTTCGCAAATGTGCACGTTTTTTGGAATTTTTATGTAAAAGACTGTTTGCTGTAGCCTTTTTTTTCTAGCCATTTTTCTACATAAGATTAAGGGGTTGGATGTGAAAATGCATAAATGGAAATCGTTTTTATTATAATTAGGAATTCAATAAAAAGCTATGTCCCTATAATTCAATTAGATAATAAAATAATAACAGTTTTGTTGTATTTTATTGAGATCTGAATTACAGTTTGTTTGTTTTAATCGATATAATATTCTCGTGAATATCTGCACTTCACATTCTCACTTTATGTCTTATTATCTCATTTTGCATTTGTCAATGCAAGTTACGTCATTACGCGACTTTAAATTTGGAGAATCGGATGGAAGAAATCTACCGATATAATTTATTAGGTATTTGTTCCACACGCTTTGGAATGATTGATAGAATTCCGAATGCAGTAATACGAGAGCGATGTGGCCTGAAAGAAGTTGTTGTGACAAGAATTGAGAAAGGAATGCTGAGATGGTTTGGACACGTGGAGCGAATGAGTGAAGAAAGAATGACGCACCAAATATATGAGGCAAACGTGTATGGGCAAGCCGGTCGCGGCCGACCTCGTAGGACATTCGTCGACCAAATTGGTGACGTTCTGAAAAACGGCAAGGTCCGAAGCACCCGCAACCGGCGAGCATGTATGAAAAGAGTAATGAATGTAAAGGAAGCGCGTGAGGTTTGTAAGGATAGAAGCAAGTGGCGTTCCGTTGTCTCTGCCTACCCCGACGGGAAAAAGGCGTGAGTATATGTATGTATGTATGCTTTGGAATGAGCTGCCTGCCACTTTGTCCTGCGTGAAGTCGGCTGATACGTTACGCTGCGTTCATTACGATTATTACTGCGCTAGCTAAAACATGGATAGGTATACATTAAAAACAAGATTTATTTGGATACTTATAGCTTGACAAATGACAACACGATTTAGCTTAATCATTTGTTTCTTATAGAAAATCATCAAAAGACAAAAAAAATGTGTTAAATCCTCGCAAGAGTGATAATCTTACTAATTACTTAAGTTATTTTTAGACGTTATCTTAACATATTGTTTTCAGCGTGACGTTGCTCTAGGATCTATTATACTTATGTTAATTAGTGCTTTACCAAATCCGTAAATAAAACCTTACTTCACTCAATTTTCACACAGATCGATGAACCAAGAGATGATTTCATTGATGGAAGATTTTTCGCATTCATGTAGTTTTATGGCGATATAAATGCTAATAATTGAACGATAATTGACTGTTTATACCTACTGGGTTTTGCCCGATATTTGAGTGTATTAGACCTTTTTTGCACATCAATTATGATAGATCAGATGCCGCGGTGTTCTGACGTAACCGGTTATACTGGTAATATGTTTTTCTTCCGCTGCTTGTAATACGTAAACAACGACGTATGCATTTTTTGTGTTAGCAAATGTAGCTTTTTTGCCCTTACAATTCAGCCTTTTTTTTTTTTGGTGTCGTGTTGGAAAATCTGCATGGAGTCCCTCCGCCCTGGGGGAAGGGCGAAGGGGACTGTCAGACTCTTACTGACTAAAAACCAACCCGTGTTCCTCATGTACCCGTGTGTCGGAGGGTCGGGTGTCGCCGAAACATTCCCCGCTACCCCCCGATGGGTATTGGCCTGCCAGATGGTCAGGCGGGCCCCGAACAAAACCCCCTTGGCGGCGGATGAAGGTGTTGGGCTCCGCCGCCAAAACACCCAGCGGCCGCAGAGTGTAGGGAGGACGGCAACGCAACACCGCATCTCCTCTTCCTCTGCGGCCCCACCGCGACGCAACAATGGTGCGCCCCCATTTGGTCGCGGGAGATAGGGCGCGTAGCAACGCAACACCGACACGTCTCTCCTCCCGCGACCGCGCCCGACTGCGAGGGACAGAACTGTCCCCCGCACCCGCACCGTTGGACGCATCCTGCGCAGGCCCCTCCAAGCCCACGCGGAGCGTCCATTCCCGGGATCTCTCTTATCTTCACCGCGGGTGTCCAAGCCACGGTTACTGAGCTCCCCACCACGACAAGGTGAAGATCCTACGGGATGGATTACAAGTCAGCTTCTCTGCTCTAGCTAGAATCATCATTGTCCCAACGTTATTCCGGTTACATCCAAGACTTACGTCTTGGAGACTGGGGTCCGTGCACAAGTCAAACCAGATTTAACATAATAAGTATTTAGGTTTTCCACGGTGCGACTTCCGTCTGACCTCCGCAACCTAAAGGGCTATACTCCATAGCCTACTCTCCATAATGATGGTCTATGTTATTCATAACAGCCGTGACCAACAGCTGTGCTCTCCGAGGCACGGGGCAAACTACAGTTAACAACTTAATTCGCACAGAACTACAAAAAGTCATGAGTTCGAATACGACATACCTTCTGCATAGCAGTCTGTTGGTATCTTCACAGCATTGCTGCCTTTCGTTGTAGCAAGAAAGCACACATTTCCACATGACCCAATAAAACACTGATGATATTATAATATCAACCATTGCATATATCTGTCCCAGCGCAAGGCTAATAATGTTGTCGGAAGCAATTTGAATGTGCTTTTCTTGGACATTAACCTACACTGTAGAAAATGTTATATCTGTATGCTACGTGTCACAGAATATCGACGTATAAAGTAACAGTATCTATACTGTTTAGTTTCGTTTGGTGAGTGAGAGTACCGGAGGTCCCATCTACTTTTCCTTCTTCCTCATCCCACTTCTTGTTAAATTCCTTTTCGCATCCTAGCAATAGGCAGCAGCTTGGTTGTGTTTTTGTACTTAGCCGTGGCTATGCCCGTTATCCACTTACCATCAGGTGGACAACAGGTTCCTAAAGTCTACTAATCAAATATTTACTCACTAGCATGACGAAGTAGGAAAGCTAGGCTATATGTGATGTGGTTAGTTTGTTATTTTGCACGCGTAGGTGTGGGTCATTATATAGTAGGTACCTATTAAAGGTAACCAATGTGTATTCTGCTGTATAAGCTATACGTATTACTGCAAAGTTTATGAAAGGTAATGAAAGAGTAACAAACGCTAATCGTTACAAACTTTCGCGTTTATAACAGTAGAAGGATATGTGAAGTATGTAATAGTAATAGGCAATCGTATATGTACGAAATTTGACTTTTTTCGAAAATTGTATGGAGTTGTATTTTACGTAGCGCCCCACGATTCATACCGATTCATTCATAGCTGCTTGCAAGCAAATTGCAAGCAGCATTGACAAAGCATATTATATAATATACGAACCAGTCCAATTATTCGCTTAATTAATAAGCAGTTTGTTCGCGCAATAAAGTACATTTAGATATAACGACAGTTAAAACACATGATCACATTACACATGTGCATATTAATGGTTTTACACAACCGACACGTAATAAACGAGATGTATTATGGCATAAAACACTATTTACGTATTCATCATCATCAGCCCTATATACTGTCCCACTGCTCGGGCCCCTTCTCACTATGAGCAGGGGAAGGCCATAGTCCACCACGCTGGCCTAGTGCGGGTTGGCAGACTTCACATGTATTTCGAGAACATTATGGAGAGCTCTCAGACATGCAAGTTTCCTCACGATGTTTTCCTTCACCATTAACAATTTAATACGCAATTTAACTCCAAAAAGTCAGTGGTGCATGCCGCGGATTCGATCCCGAGACCCACTGCGTAGCAGTCTGTCGGTCTCTCTAGTCAGTTATCGCTGCCTAATGACGTAATAATGCACAGTATTGAAAGGGGTCGAGCTCTACTCACACCTAGGGTCACGTCCATAATTTTTTTGAATGTATAAGGAGGTCTAGTCCGTGTTTGCACACGAATGAATCAAAGTCGACAGGGTCATCAATGGTTTAATTTTGTAAAAGCGATACTTACGGTCAGTAATGTTCGCTAGGGACGCTTTTATAAATGTAGGGAAATGTTACCATCGACGAACGACTCGAGTGCATATAGGACTAGGACTTCTTATACTTTCCTTCCTTCCCTTCTTAACCTTCTATAACTCAGTCATCAATTCTATAAATACGGCTATATTGGTGAAATTTGTGAACCCGAACACTTACAAAGTGACAGAGATTGAGTAATGATTACGATACAATTTTATAAATATACTAGAGGACGCCAGCAGCTACGCCTGCATTTTTTTTTAAATTTACCTGTTTTGGCCGATCCCGTGGGAATTTCGGGAAATCCCTTCTTAGTGCACCCCTACGGTTCCCAAGGAATATACATGCCAAATTTCAGCTTCCTGCGCCCAATAGTCTCGGCTGTAGCGTGTCTGTCAGTCAGTCAGTAACGCAAGGATTTTATATATAAAGATTTATAGAATAAAAAAATGGAGATTTGATCAATATTCGTCATTCGTATGTATCTATAAACCTCCATACCTATTCATTCGATTGTAAGTAAATATATATTGTTTTATATATATATATATATATATATATATATATATATATATATATATATATATATATATATAAATTAATATTGCAGTGACATAATCACTGCAACATTTCATAATTATGTATATGTGAGTCGTTCTTGTGACCTATGGCTCTGATATCACTTGAATTTCTATGACGACGTCGAAACAAATTTTAACAGATAATAGAGTTTCCACGTTGACCACCGCAATCCAAAGGTATATACATAATAGCGGTATGGCACGACTTAGATCAGTGCACGTACATTCAGTGTCCGTATGGATTGAGGAGCCACTTCAGATTTTACAATGAAGCTTGGTCCGTTATTTAGTACGAAGAGAAATAATTTTGTAGGCCAAATTTTGAAATTTGTACTAAAGTATTTAAAAAGTTATATCAATGTAAAGGTGGCTCCTCGGTACATACGTCTGAACTGAGGAGCCACCCTAGAACTCGAAAAATATTGAATGAATATTTATTAACATTTCATGTCAAGCCACGGCCTTTCCTGTACAGTCTATTAAATAAAAAGTTATTTTATGAACACCTAATACACCTAATTACATTTGTATTTTTTACAAATTCCCTTGATCTTACAAGTCTATAATGTTAATACAAATTTGATTACAACTACTACAAAATGACCATACACTGAAAACATAATTCGAATGACTACTTTCACGGAATTCACACTCGCATGGCGTATGGATTGAGGAGCCACACTTAAAGTATAATATCTTCCTGAATATCAAAGATACAATCCTCAGATTTTTTGTAGATGCTGTTCACAGTTAGTACAAAATGATACAAAATGTTCATAAATATTCATTCAAAACTTTTTGAGTTCTAGGGTGGCTCCTCAGTTCAGACGTATGTACCGAGCAGCCACCTTTACATTGATATAACTTTTTAAATACTTTAGTACAAATTTCATCATTTGGCCTACAAAATTATTTCTCTTCGTACTAAATAACAGACCAAGCTTCATTGTAAAATCTGAAGTGGCTCCTCAATCCATACGGACACTACATTCAAGGGTAGAAACTCTCCATAACTGTCACAGATCTTCATGACAGCTGGTATCGACGCAAGCGAGGACAGTTTGCTGTCCTCGCTTGTCTTGTGCCTCAAATGTATTGCTACATTCTTTGTATTCATGGTATTTTTATTATTCCCTAATTAGGTATGCAGTTTATGTGTGAATTCATCAAAATTTACATTTCAATGTCCTACGAAGGGTCAACACCAAGTTGAAAAGATCAAATCAATTTTATGCAGTTGATTTGATATTTTCGCTGTTGATAGTCGTAAAGTCATTAATTAAATTTGCACCGTCTGTCCCCGTAATATATCTCGTGGTCTAACACGAGGGTATACAGACCTGTTATCTTGCTATATATGTAATCTGATATGGTATACGTATCCAGTTTTACATTATCTACATATACATTATATACAGTATCTATTACATCAATATCGTATTTGTTTTTAAAATTCATTACAATGATCGCGCAATCACTTGTAGATGTGTGCCTTTAATTTTTAGGGTAACTTTTCAAACAAGAAAGGGTAAAAGGTCAAATCTACTGCATAACGAAATTCTAAAACTGTCGACAGTCATCATGTCATCAATATTGACATTTCGCTCGGTAATTCAATTTGCACCGTCTATCATCACATCTTCACGCGACACCTCGTGGTCTGATACGAGGGTAGACAGACCTGTTATCATGCTAAATATGTACCTAATCAGATATGGAGTGTGAATATCCGGTAGTGAACATACCTCCTAATAGGTAACTATTATTATGTACATATCGTATTAGTTTTAAATACTTAAGTAATTACAATGAACGCGCATTCGCTTTTAGGCCTCCCTCACATTGATCATGAGCGTTCCTCGAGTGCACGCTAGACGTACGCTCGAGGAACGGTGACGCCCAATGAGAGGTCGGCCTTAGACGTATTTGTATTTCTAATGTAAATTAACATAAAATTATGCAACGAGCACAAATAACACCCAGACTTGAAAACACAATTTCTGACATGAAAAATGTTCCCTGTGGGGATCGAACTCTCGGCACAGTATCAGGTGGAAGGGCGGACGGAGAAACCACTACGCGATTCATGCAGAGATAGATACATGTGGATATCAATGCTCTACGTTACGGGCACACACCTCTGACTTTGCAAAGTTATGTGTGTATTAAAAATGTTAATTATCGCTCGCTTAGCAATGTGCCCGGTGGATGGCAATAGGCTCGCCCCCTATTACATTGGGACCGAAACATAACTGACGACTTGTGGGTGTAATTCACCTTTGATTATCCCTTCGGGGATAAAAGGCGTGAAGTTACGTTATGTTATGCTCTACGTATGGGTCACTCTAAGGTGAAAAGGTTAATTCGACTACATAACGACATTCCAATACTGTCGATAGACATCGATATCGACATCTCCATCGATAATTAAATTTACACCGTCTATACGCGTGCGAAACCTCGTGGTCTGACATGAGGGTACACACACCTGTTATCTTACTAAATATGTAATCTGATAGGTATGGTATACGTATCCGGTAGTAATACAATATCCATATGTATATCTCATAGGTATAATTATGTAGATAACGAATTGGTGTTATGGAAATGATCCTGCCTCCGCTTTAAGAATATTATGTCATGTTTTTATTCGGTAACAATTTTTTTTTTGGTGTTGTGTTGGAAAATCCTCATGGAGTCCCTCCGCCCTGGGGGAAGGGCGAAGGGGACTGTCAGACTGTAAGAGTCTCTTTGCCTAAAAATCAGCCCGTGTGCCTCATGTACCCGTGTGTCGGAGGGTCGGATATCGCCGAGGCATACGTCGCTACACCCCGACGGGTATTGGCCCGCCAGATGGTCAGGCGGGCCCCGAACAAAACCCCCTTGGCGGCGGTTGAAGGTGTTGGGCTCCGCCGCCAAAACACCCAGCGGCCGCAGAGGATAGGGAGGATGGCAACGCAACACCGCATCTCCTCTTCTTCTGCGGCACCACCGTGACGCAACAATGGTGCGCCCCCATTTGGTCGCGGGAGATAGGGCGCGCGGTAACGCAACACCGACACGCCTCTCCTCCCGCGACCGCGCCCGACTGTGAGGGACAGACAGAACTGTCCCCCGCACCCCCTTTGGACGCATCATGCGCAGGCCCCTCCAAGCCCACGCGGAGCGTCCACTCCCGGGATCTCTCTTAGCTTCACCGCGGGTGTCCAAGCTACGCTTACTGAGCTTCCTCACCACGACGAGATCCCACGGGGTGGGTTTATTCGGTAACCATAAATAATAAATAGTATGGAATTTTAAATCAATGCAGTGCGAATTCATTTTAAAACGATTATGTTATTACTATTTTTAGCATTTTCTAACCGACTTCAGAAAAAGTTAGCCCAGTTAGTTAGTTTCAGTCCTTAGCGATACAGGGTTATTTCTTTTGCGAGCACTGCGAGCCTTGTCTGCTTTAAGAATCAAGAACAGATAGCGACAGATTTCGAAATATATGTAGTGAGAATTATCGGCTTAAAAATCGCTGTAATGGTGACCTTTCCACATGTGCCATGTTTTATAATGATGCTGAGCCCACTTGAGAGGCTCTCGATGAACAAATTACTTTCCTGTTTACGTTTGTCATTAGCACGCATCTGCAGCAATCTTCTCAAGAAATCACGAGAACTTGACACACAAACCACAATGAAAGTGTATAACAACGTAATTTTGTATCGTCGATTGTACAAACTTTCATTTGTAGGCTTTAATGTGTTATGCCGTGCGGCTTATCTTGCAGATGAATGATCATTCCATTTGGAGGCGGATATGCATGACGTCATCACATGTGACACAATCACACGTTCATCGACTTGATGGAGCCGAAAAAGGAACGTCAAGATTAGGACCGCTCGACCAGCATCTGTAGTGGAATATTGCAATGAATTATTAATAAATTAATTACAAGAGCCGAACCTACAGCGTACACATCACATTCACATGCTTATGGGCACGATGTCGCGTGGATATGCCTTCAGTCAAGAGTAAGCTAAAAGTTAAGACCATCCAGTACCAAACGCAAGCAAATTTGTCCATGGACTTGACGTCAACCAGACAACCGGCGTCTTACTATTGAGAATTGAGGCCCTGATAGTACACATTCAGTTGCGATCCTTGCCCGTTTAAAAGCGTCGAAGGCTCACTCATTTCTCTCAAGTGTAACAGGGTAGTGACCCTGCTCCTTACCTCTTCAGTAACTATAACGAAACGTATTCAAAATTTTGCGCTAAAAAAACGTAAATCCAAGTTGTCATGTTGGTATAGGTCGTCCATATTATGAAGCTTTGCCCGACCGAGCGAGGACAATCAGAGTCAACATTTATATCCAATAAATCGGTCCTAAATAAATATTATTCAGAAAAAGAAGTATTGATTAGGAGTTCATGTTTAAGTCTCATTAATTTCAGATTCAATACGAAGTAAATAAAAATAAATCAAAGTGCTCGTAAAATTAATTATCGGAGACGGGCGTTTTATTGAAACCGATCAATAATTTAGTTATCTACATTCTACATCTTGTAATACATTATTCGAAGCTGTTTATATCACAGATTATGTTATTGCTTTTTACTTCGTACATATTGGGTTGTATTGTATTGGGATTCATTGGGATTCTGAAAAATGATAGAACGTTGTGTGATAATAAAGAATATTGGTCATGTTGTACTTGTATTTCAGTGAAAGAAGATACTACTAAAATGCTAGGTGCAATTAAGTTCACAGGCCGCCGAAATCTCACTCACGTCTAACGGATGTATAACGTACATACAGCATGACACTACAAAATATAAGCTTTTGAGGTAAACACGATTACTCATTCACTCTATAAGCGAACAGACTACTTCGTTCTCAATAAAAACAGGTAAATTCAAGAGTATGCAAATATTTTTAACATATCCCGTCACGGACTTGAAAGCTAAAAGATAAATAATGATAAGTAAAAATCACAATAAATAATGAATTGATATTATCATCAGTCCGTTCGCACTTGAAAATTTAACGATAAGTATGCAATACCAAAATAAACCAAACATAATCAGACTTATAACTCATAACAGACAGAGTAATCATGCTTGTGTTGTTTGTAAAACCCAAACCATAATACCTATAACCTAATTTAAAAGTAACCGACTTCAAACATACCTTATTAGCATATTTCAACAGGATAATTTACTCTTGGTAGTTAAACATGTAAACTCATGACCATGTTCTACCTAAATATATAAAACCTTAAAAAGGCATGTCCTGACTGACAAGATGTCAAGCCTTAGGACAGTGGGAGCCTCAAAGAAATATAACCTTACTAGTCCAACCTCTCTGGGGAGCCTATTCGCGTTGTAATCACAGAACACCATATACTGGGTTGTAATATTATCTGTAACATGTCACAATGATAAACATATTAAAAATATGTCCTTCCTAGAGTTTAATAGATTTTTAATTAGAGAATGAAAACAGACAGACAAAACAGAAGATGGAATAGATGACTAGTCGGTAGAGTAGAAAATGCATTTGCACTGCAGCACGCCTGTCGTCATGAACATTATACGACCATTCCTTCCGAAGAAAGCTACTAGGTATTCACACAGCTAATACTAGTGTCTTCAAATGTATTCAACCCAAATAATATTATAGCTATTGCCACGGCAAAACCATTGAGGCAACTGCAGTACCTCGCGGTCAAATACCGCGTATAGCTTGCAAATATGTATTTTCCATCGTTGCAGAATAAAAAGTTCAAATTTCAATTGGTCAAAATCCTGAAAAGACAAAAATCCAAGTGATTTATTTAAACCATTTCGTGATTTAAACTCCTCCCTCATAACATTGGATTAACCTGAAAAAAAAAAAACCAGAACGACCGGTCGCGAACCGCAGTAAGTACTTATTAAGATATCAATAGCATTTCAGTGTATTGACCTCTAAAAAGTATGTTGTGCAAAGTGTACTTCATTGTGGATATATCTGCAAGAACCAATATAGGTTTTAAATGTTTGCCCGTACATGCTGTAAGTTTGAAATCCGTAGAGAGCTAACATTTGTATAATGATTAATACGATATCACACATACCTATTATATTAATCAATCCGATAAGTGCTAATATTATTATTCAAAGGTTTATGTTTAGTTACTCAGGCCTTTATATCCGCAGGGTTTAATGTTTTATAATGGCTAACGGTTCTCAAGGATAGGAGGCTGACCTACGAGAGGAGCAAAATTGGCCCAATTATAGGCGAGGATTTCCGAGCGCTCAAAGCTTTTGAGGCTCCCCTCTTCCCCAGTTCGCGAGTATAATTACGATCAAATGCGACGCGAGACGCGACGCACCTGCCGCCATATTATGTAGGTATAACACTTTCGCGCCACAGTATAGAAAATTGAAGCAGTATATCAATTGAAATATAAACTTACTTCGAGTATAAATAATTTGCAAAGTTTTTGTTTTGAATAAACCTTTATGAAATTCGAAAGTAGTTTAACAAAATTGCTTTTGTTTATAGTGACAATAGTAATCAGTAGATAATTTATGAACATTATGTTTGTTGTTAATTATAAAAAAATTGGGCAAGTGCGAGTCGGACTCGCGCACAAAGGGTTCCGTACCATCATCTATAAAAGAAAATCACGTTCGTTGTATGTTTACTTAAATACTTTATAAGTTTCTACCTGTTTATTAAGATCGAGTAACAAATTGCTTAAAAATTACGTTTGTTGTATGGGAGCCCCCCTTTATTATTTACTTTTTTTAAATTTAATTATTAATTTTGAAAGGTAATATACAACTACATATTCTGTAAAAATTTAAAGCGTCTACCTGTAACAGTTAGTAATTTTGAGCAAAATATACGAAAAAAAACACGTTTTTTGTATGGGACCCCCCTTAATTTTTTTATTTTTTTTATTTTTAGTATTTGTTGTTATAGCGGCAACCGAAATACATAATTTGTGAAAATTTCAGCTATCTAGCTATCATGGTTTATGAGATACAGCCTGGTGACAGACAGACAGACAGACAGACAGACAGACAGACAGACAGACAGACAGACAGACAGACAGACGACGGAGGCTTAGTAATAGGGTTCCGTTTTTTACCTTTTAGGTACGGAACCCTAAAAAACGTATGATCGCTCGCAATGCGAAAGTATCGCTTGTTGGATATTAATCTTAGGGAAAAGGATTAGATTAATATAAATTAATTAATTCGTTGCTACTGTCAGAAAAACAAAGGCATAGAACCAATAATACACATAAAGGATAAGATACTCATAGCTACTTTTAATCACCAATAATTACATTTTGTTATATTTATATTAACTATGCAATCTCTAAGATACTACTCTGTCAAAAAAGTACCGGAAAAAGATCAATAATACACAAGATTTTTATTACAGGGCAATAGTTATAGCAATATATACTCATGCAAACACACGTGCATGCATAATAAAGGAGATCACCCAGTCTCATACAAATTTAGGCTATTCTAAAAGTGCCGGCCATCGATATATATGTATGTACTAAATATATGTCAATGGTGCCGGCCAACTAAAATAAACTTATAGAATATTATGAAATAAACATTTTTTATTACTACACTAAGGTTCTAAGTGCAGTCTGTGAGATCATATTCCAGCTCAAAGAATCTATTCTGTTCCTAAAATAAATCTTAAGTAATTACTGTTATTTTTTTGCCTTGCATGTTGCAATTTAAATGGCATCAGGTAATGACAGGTAGTAAGCCAAGAGCGAAATATCTGATTGATAAGCATTACTGCCTCACAGAAAGAGACGCTGACGTTCCAAGCCATCACGCACCAGACTATGGGCAGGGCAGGTAGCGAGGATACGACTGTTAGACTACAGGGGGACAATAGCCTCAAAAGCTTTGAGCGCTCGGAAATCCTCGCCTTAAGGCTCACGTATTTCACGTTAGGCTGAAAACGTATAGTTGACTACCGTTACACCTCTTTGATATAACACTTTTGTCAAAACAAAAATGCTCTACGGTACTTTGAGACATACATTCAAACCTAAATATTGTCTCAGAGAATACGCTTGTATCCTAAAATGTAATTAGCGATTGATTCGTTCCTTTATTAGATGTTAAACTGAAATACCTGATTTTTGTTCAAAAAACAATCAGCAATATTACTAATTACGGCTTTTTAAAAAACTTTTTGAATTTGACACGAAAACGCTGTAAACCATCATAGCGGTTGAGTGATATCACAAAGTACAAAACAAAACAATCCGTGAATGAAGTCTGGTCTGATGCACCCACTTTTATTTTGTTATATTCGATTTGACAGTTTGAAACTTTTACTTTTTAGTTGTATTTACTACTAAAACGTCAACAACATGAATGGTGGACGTACTGTTTGACGTAATGCTCTCTGATTGGTGTTCACTGTCACAAGAATAAGTAAAAACATTATTTTTTAGTTTTAGAATCCTAAAAATTACATTAATCTTTATCCTTTTTATAATAAATAATAAACTTTATTGACATCTTAAATCATAATGGATCTATAGATACTACAATCAAACCGATTTATTCTTAATGGACACAAGCCTATTGACTTAGAAGTTTGGTGTAATCGTTAAAATGTTTACAACAGTGAGTTCTATTAAAATAACACAATTTATTGATTGGCCGGCAAAATAAAAATTAGCCCTATTTGGGTGATCTCCTTGAGGCGCTGCCATCGGCAAGTAGTAGTGAAAAAAGTTAAAATTTTACATACATACATACGTACGAAATGATACTCCTACACCCACAACGCTTATTTTCCGCCAACCAATAATAAACTCTAGTTTTCGTTATTAT